>JAAGEH010000012.1:67596075-67854647 GCA_011751065.1 Lasiurus cinereus
CCCCTTTCAGGTAATGTTCTAACTGCAATGCCGGCTGGCTCCGGCAGTTAACCAAATTCATGATTGACAATGACAGATGGAAACATCAAATTCATGATCGACAATGACAGATGGAAACACACGTGTGCAATTGGTGCCAGTGAGAGCTTTATATATACACATAAACTTGCTTAATTAGACCTGGTTTCTGATATAGCTAAACTTATTCCAACCTAGTGAAACACCCCAACTTCTCTTTCAGGTAATTGTCAGCAACACAGTAGTAAATATCAACATGAAGCAGATTATTATTATAAATCATGCAGAGAGAGCAAAGGGTAAAATATTTAACTATAGTAGTGTTTGACTATATTCTGTGCAGTGAGAAAACCTGAAGTCATTTTCAAGTTCCACCATTTCTTACTACTTCTCAGTTGGGTCAAGTTTCTAAGCTTTCTAAATCTCTGTTTTCCTGCTAATGAACAAAAATAGGATTCCACCAAGTCTCTTATCTACCTTCTCCAGAACTTCTTTGAGGATCAAATGAGATGAGCACAGGAAAACACTTCACAGACATTTGGTTAAAATGTAAAATGTTTGCACTTGGCTATAAAGCAAGTTGTGTTCCTCGGCTGAAGAAACTGCAAGAAGGCTAGTTGTCGCTAGGGAGAGGAAGTTGGGCATTGCTATGTGACATCATTACTCAGCACCTACAGCCACCATTTACATGCTGGGCTGGGCTCTCGTTCACATTATGTATCAAGGGGTCTCAGCAGTGTTGGCTGCAATTTGGTAGGGTGTCACTCCGGGTTGGTGGCAGGGCCTGTATTCCACTTGGGGGAAGGCAAGTGTTGCTTTGTTGGCACCAGGTCTGTGGTGCCATTTCTTTGTAAATGGCCATTACATGTCACAGCAGCTCCTGCATTCAGCGTCTGCCCCCTGGTGGTCAGTGCACATCATAGCGACTGCTCAGATGGTTGGAGGGACACTTACCACATTAGCTTCTTATATATATAGACTAGATGCCCAGTGCATGAAATTCATGCATGGAGGGAGGGGCAGCGAAAGGAAGCCCCTTAGTCCAGCCTGCACCCTCTCTAATCCAGGACCCCTCAGGGAATGTCCAACTGCTGGTTTGTGCCCACACTTTTAACAGATGTCAGCTCCATTATTGTTTTTTTTCTTTTCATACTTAAACCCATTGGAATTAGTAGGTATTCAAAGTATGTATACATTTTGGGGGGACACCCTGTATATCTCTAATCAGTGGTAAAAGGAACCAATGGCAGATTTAGAACCCCCAGACAGGGAACCTAGCTCACTCCCTGCATGTCTCCTCACCCCACTTTCCATCTTCTCGGGCAGCAGGAGAATCAATGTTTTCTCTCATTAACTTGGAAAAGCATCTTCTGTCATCGCTGCCTGGCAGGGGTGCACTAGGCCCCAAGTGAGTGAGGCTCAGTCAGGGAAGCCTTCATTCACTCATGGGTGCTGGCACCCAAAGTGCACATTCCTCCTCTGCAGTCGCCCCAACTATCCCACCTCCTCTGGGTTCCCAATCTTGAACACTGACCAAAGGCACCTCAGCAAGGGCCACCCACGCCCACCAGGTGTGTCTATCTGCATCTGCTCCTGTCTCAGCACCTGCATTAGCCCCCCAAAATGCAATCTTATCCCTGCACTGGCCTCTGTGGGTATAGGGCATCACCACTCTGCCCTTTCGCTGTCATCTCACAGGCTCCCATCCTCAGCACCCAGAACATCCAGACACTCTCCAAAGGACATGAGCATGCTGGAGGGAACATATACACATCCTGTGGGCGATGTAGGCATGCTGGGGTTGATGGAAGTGTGGCGGAGTGTTTGGGGGAACTTGCATGTGCCATGGTTGGGGACTGTTGCAGGCACACATGGGTGACAGCATGCTGGGGGACATCCACATGCTGGGGCGGGGGAGATGCGCACACCAGAGACCTGCGGCTGTGCAGAGCCACAAACCTCTGTGGTGCAGCCAGGAGGACATCAAGCTGGCCCACCATAGTGGCTGTCCTGTGATCGTGTACCTTCTGGTCCAGGAGGCAGGACTTGTGCAGTCATTCCTCGATGCTGATGGCGTGCAGGCACTACTTCAGCTCGGCCTGCAGGCTCCGCTTGGCATGCTCACGGCTGCCACTGCCATCATGTGGGGAGTACAGGCCACCCTCCACCAACCCACCTCCCCCACCCAGAGGCTCTCCATGCATGCTGCCTACCAGCCCAGAGAGTGCTGCCCACTAGCCACTTCACCCCTGCATGCACTGCCCACTGGCAGCTCCATGCCTGCACATGCTGCCCATCAGCCTGGAGTGCACTGTCCACTGGCCCAGAGCTGCCCACCGGCCACTCCATGCCTGCCCACACTACCCTCTGGCCTGGAACGCCTCTGCGTCTGCACACTGCCATCTTGTCACAGAGTGACCCTCAATTTGCATATTTCCTCCTTATTGGCTGTGGGCACCTCCATCTTTGTCATGGAGTTGTTAATTTGCATATTCCCTCTTTATTAAATAGGATATTCAAGCTTTGATGATGTTTTTAGTCAGCATGCTATATATTTGTCCCTTTTGTATAAGTTTTCAAAATATTTAGGATAGTTGTTGATTATATTCTCTTATTTTCTTTAAGCTCTAATTTAACTATAGTTATATCCTTGTCTCCCCACAACATTGTTTTTGCTTTGGTGTTCTTCTCTTTATTACTATTACCACTGTCTCATTTGTTATTTTTAAAATATACATTTTTGTCTTTGTTGAATTTTTTTATTGTATCTTTATCTTTCATTAATTTTCTCTCTTAATATTATCTTTCTATTCTTCTTGTTATTGTCTAATTTCTAAAAGAGTGCATTAGGTAATTAATTTTGAGTCTTCTCTTCCAATTAAGCACTAAAGGTATAAATTCCATAAAACACACACACACACACACACACACACACACGCACACACGCACACACACACACACACACACACACACACACAGAAAAAACAGGTTTTAGCCCTAGCCAGTTTGGCTCAGTGGATAGAGTGTCAGCCTGTGGACTGAAGGGTCCTGGATTTGATTCCAGTCAAGGGAAAGTACCTCAGTTGCAGGCTCTTCCCTGGTTGGGGCTCATGCAGGAGGCAACCAATTGATGTGTTTCTCTCACATTGATATTTCTCTGTCTTTCCCTCTCCCACTTTCTCTAAAAATCAATGAAAAATATCCTCAGATAAGGATTTAAAATATCTATATATATAAAAAGCCAGTGTTCATGACAACCAGAATGACCTAACAACCCCTCTTGGTCCCTTCCCCATAGTCCACAGGTTCCGATCAGGGCAGTGAGCACAGTGAGCAGTGATGGATAGGTGGGCGGTACTATGGGTGCGGCAGGGCAGCAGGCAGGTGAACAGGACTATGAGCAGTAGCAGGCTACTGGGTCTCTAGTGTGTGTATGTGTGTGTGTGTATATATATCCTATAGAATAAAAGGCCAGCTACCATAAGTGTAATTACCAGAACAACCAGAGACCAGAACCACCACAGCCCCTCACTGGGCTGGCCCTGCCCCCAAGCAAGCAGTTAGGGGTGATTGACAGGCAGGCAGAGTGGCTAGGGATGATCAGGTATGCAGGCCAGTGGATGAGGCAATCAGGTAGATAGATGGCCCCGTACAGGGCTGGCCCTGCCCCCAAGCAAGCAGTTAGGGGCAATCAGGTAGAGTGGTTAGGGGTGATCAGGCAGGCAGATCAGTGGTTAGGGGTGAGGAGGTTGTCAGGCAAGTGGTTAAGATGATCAGGTAGGCAGGCAAGTGGTTAGGGATGATCAGACAGCCCCTCATTGGGCTGGCCCTGTCCCCAAGCAAGTGGTTAGGGGCAATCAGGCAGGTAGGCAGAGTGGTTAGGGGTGATCAGGCAGGCAAACCAGCAGTTGGGGGTGACCAGGTAGGCAGGCAAGCAGTTAGGGGCAATCAGGTAGACAGACGACCCCTCACAGGGCTGGCCCCACCCCCTCCCCCCAGCAAAGAAGGCCCAGGCCACTGCTGGTGGCTACTTTGTGGCAAGTGAGTGACTGGCCAGCAATTGTCCCACAGAGGGAGGCCCAGGCCAGTCAAGCCATTGCACCCTATGCCTGTTGCTTGTAGAGGGAGGCCATTAGTGGCAGGGGAAAGGGGGCAGCACTGCACAGATGGCAAGCAGTGGCAACAGTGGGGATGGGGCCAGCTGCCTGCAGCTGGAGGAAGGAAAGCCCTGATAGGCCCTGATCTCAGCCCAGGCCTAGAGACATTGCTCGAGGGATCCCGGATTGTAAGAAGGTGCAGGCTAGGCTGAGGGCCCCACTCCCGCAGAGTGCACAAATTTTCATGCACCAGGCCTCTAGTCTCTAGAGTGTGTGTGTGTGTGTGTGTGTGTGTGTGTGTGTATGCAAATACACACAGGTTTTGATATATAGTAATTTCATTATTGCATAACTCCAAGTGTTTGTGAATTTCTTATTTGACCCATGAGTTATTTAGCCTTATGAATTTTCAAATTTTCAAATATATGGGCTCTTTATTTGTCATATTATTTTAAAATTTAATGAAATTATGAATTCAGTGTTTGAATGATATCTATTCATTGAAATGTACTGAGATTTTCTTTATGATGTGGTATGTGATGAATGTTTACCAATAGTCTGTATGTGCTGGGAAAAATAAATGTGTGTTCTTATCATTCACTGCAGAATTCTATATAAGTCCATTATTCTAATTTTGTTAATTGGCTATTCAAATTTTCAATATCCTTGTAGCTTTTGTCTGCTTAAATTATCAATAATTGAGAGAGGAATATGTATTATGAGGGTATATTTATTTATTTTTCCCTATAGCTCTTTTAGTTTTTGTTTCATATAACTTGAGGCTATTTTATTAGTACATACATATATGATTAAAATTCTTGGTGTACTGAATCTTGCTATCATTGTACAGTAATTCTTTCCATGCTTAAGAGTACTTTTGAGTTAAAATGATTTTAATCTGATATATCACTATACCAGATTTTTTTTTAGTTAATAAATTGCTTTATAATATTTCTAACAAACTTTTTCATCCAATTTTGTAGGTCCTTATCCTTCAGTTGCATCTTTTGTAAATTTGCATATAAATCAAATTTTTATTTTAACTGATGAGTTTTCTAAATATTAATACCTTAGGATCTATTTGAACTATCTTGTTTTTTCAATATTTTAAAATTTTATTATTTTTAGTATTCTTCCTTTCTTCTTTTTGATAATACATATATATATAATCTCTCCCTTAATAGGAACATCCTTAGCACATTCTGAAACTTCTTTTTGTTTTCCCATCAGGCTATTATCTGGACCTTTAATTCTGAAAAAAGAAAAGATATATTTTCTGTATATCTTTGTTCTTTGATATTTTGAAAGACGATAACTGATTTTAATAAAATATTTTACCTTTTCTTCATACACCTTATGTAACATTGCTTAAAAATTTTACACCTGTTCTTTAATACTCACATATTGTCTTCAAAATGAGTCTTTGTGTGACAACATTTCTGAGGTGCTTCTATGCTTGAGAATATTTGTATCTTATTATCACTCCTGAATGACATTTAAGCTGAATATAAAACTTCAGTCTCTAAGTTCTTTTCCTTTCTATATTTTGAAAAGCTTACTTTATTATTTCTCTTTATGCTGCTATTGATAAAATCTGATATGATGTTAATTTTTCAAACTGTAAGTTATTTTTGTCAGTATTATGAATATCCCCCATTTTTCTGTTTGCCCCGCTCCACCCACCCCACTCCCTATCCAGTCCTTTTCCACACTAATGTCTGTGTCCATGGACTATGCATATGCACATGGGTATATTTTCTTTGGTTAATGTCTTCCCATGTCCCTCTGAGATCTGTCAGTCTATTTCAGGGATCCATGCCTCGGGACCTATTTTGTTCCTCAGTTTATTTTGTTCACTAGATTTCACATATGAGTGAGATAATATGATATTTATCTTTTTCTTTGGCTTATTTTTCTTAAAATAATATTCTCCAGATCCATCCAGTCTGTCATAGTATTCCATTTTTTTTAGTTGCATAGTATTCCATTGTGTAAATGTATCACAGTTGTTTTTTTATCTACTCACCTACTGATGAGCACTTGAGCTGTTTTCAGATCTAAGCTATTGTAAATAACACTACTGTGAACACAGTATACTCCTTCTGGTTGATGTTTTGGGATTCTTAGGATATATTCCCAGAAGTGTGAATCACTGGATCAATCAGCTGTTCCATATTTAATTTTTTTTGCAGAAAATCCATACTGTTTTCCAAGTGGTAGCACCAGTCTGAATTCCCACCAGCAGTGCACTAAGGTTCTGTCTGTCCTCTTCCTCCTCCCTCCCTCATACTCTGTCTAAAATCAATGGCAAAAAAATATCCTAAGGTAAGGATTAACAAAAAAAAAATATGTACAGTTTGTATACATATGTATTTTCTATATAATTCTTCTTTGATGCTTCATGGGCCCTTCTTTCTAAGGTATTTTATTATTCATTCATCTATCTATTTTATGGGAAATTTAACACTATCATTTCTCTAAGTTATACTGCTATTATATTTTTCCTTCATTCTCTTTTGGGGATTCCAATTATCTGTATGCTTCTACTTCTGTTCCCCATATCACTTGGTGTTTCCGTTTTCCATTTCTCTGAACTTCCTTCTTCCTTCTGGGAGATTATCTCAATCTGGTACTTGTAGGTTTTCTACCTGTGTGTGACCCTTCTGCTGTCTTATCTATCTCCCTTGTTCTTTATATCAATTATTATATATTTCATTTGTAATATTTCCACTTGGTTACTTTTTGTTTTTGTTTTAATATGACTAACATTACTTCCTATCTTTTAAAATATATTAGGCCAATTTAAATATTTTAGCCCATTCTAATGTTTATGCTTTTGATGGAATCCATAATGTATTTTTTCTTTTTTGGTCTTTTGAAATCATTGTACTTCTTAAAGTATCTTATTTGACATATGCACATTTTCCTCTGGAAATGTGAAGGAGGATATGCCTACGTGACCCATTAGGACTGAAAATTTTTCTGGGATGCTGGACTAAAACCAGAACAGTCCCAGGCAAACAGGAACATCAAAAGGAGCAATCCTTAGGATGTAAGCTAGAGTAAGAGGTGTTGAAAGGAACTGCCGTGAGAGCTGGTTAGAACCTAAGGAGTTTCTTCACTCCCTGAAAGCACAGGACTTCTGTTCAGCCCTGATTTCCTCTTGAGCCCACGTGGACCAGAACTTAGTCACCACCTGTGTGGCAGTGGTGAGAAGTACAAGGAGATTTTCAAAAGTCCTTTTCCTGTATTATTCTTCCACAGTATGGCTGGCCGCTTACTGCCCCAAGCCTAAATCCCCACTAACTACGCTATTCTCCTAGTCCCTTTACCAGTTTTAAAACAACAACAACAAACTTTATTACTAAGATTTTCTCCATTTGATGGTATCTTACCCTCTATAACACTCCAGTAATCTTGGAAGAAGGAACAATAAAAATGCTAGTTCATCATCTTACTATCACATATTTGTATACTTATTTTTAAATTTTTTATTAAAATATATATAGAAAAGGGCTTTGAGGTAAATCACTATAAATATTAGTTATATTATTATGAATAATAATTAAGATATGTTCATATGCCTTCTGTGGCTTTTTCTTTTTAGCATTCTTATATTTATACAGAAAATAGCATTAGAAAAGTTACAACAACAATATTTGACCAAGAACCAGATATGTCTGACAAACTTCTGATTTTTATTACAAATGTTTATTATTGTTGCTATACTATTACATTTGGCACATCTATTTTATTTCTGATTTTTATCATTAATCTCTCATTTTTATTCCTTACAGATTTTTTACTAAAAAGATTTTCTGTTAACCCAAATAGGCTTTTATTTTTAATAATAAAAATAATCTTTAATAAAGAAACTACCTATGTAACAGGAAAACTGTTAAAGCTAGAAGTTAAAAGCACATTGAGGGAGAGCCCTTTGTAAAAATGCAATTGAAAGGAATTCACTTTATATATCAATAAAACAAGATTCATGAAAATTATTTTGATTACTGCAATTTCTGGAAAACAAAGTTGATTATATTTTCCCAGTGAGGAGCAATGTTAAAGTATGGGTTATACTCTTGTATTAGGATTCGGCATTCAAATGAATCACTGGTCTAACTATCAATATGTCATAAAAGCAAAAAAAATTAAAAGTCTATACTACTTCCAGTTCTATTTAATAGGCATAGATATATGGCACATATTAACTACAAAAGGCATTTCATGTACTATTAAATGCACGCATAGTAAAAATATGTAATAGGGGA
Organism: Lasiurus cinereus; assembly: GCA_011751065.1. Taxonomy (NCBI): domain Eukaryota; kingdom Metazoa; phylum Chordata; class Mammalia; order Chiroptera; family Vespertilionidae; genus Lasiurus; species Lasiurus cinereus. Next base: position 67,604,462 of record JAAGEH010000012.1, read on the forward strand.
CCTAAAACTAAAGTACTTACTATATTTAACATTAAGTAATCTTGTCATCTTAGAATTTAGGGTGTTGCTAGGGAACTGGACCACATAAGACTCTTTAAAAGGTCATTCAGATATTTTAAAACTTTTTGATACATATTCCTAAAACAATCCAGCCTCCTCAATAATTGTAGACATATTTCTTCACAGAAAACATTTTCAAAAGAGTTGATGTAATACATATCCATCTTCCCTTCTCAATGTACTGAAAGCTAAAATTGTAAGGGTTGCATCAGATAAAAGGTCATTCTGCATAGATTTATTGATCTTGCTGTTATTAGAGTACCTTCTCATTCATACGTAAACTATAAAAGGAGCTACTTGGTCAGTGGCACAAACTTTTTAAAAAGCTTAAAAACACTTTGCCTTTGTGTTTTGAGTTGGCCAAAAGGAAGAAGGATACACTGATGTTTGTTTACAGAGCAGAAAGCACTTTATAAAGTCAATCTATGCTATCCTTCAAGGTGTTTAATCCACAAAGAAATCTGAGTCAGCTAGATGAAATAAGTCACTCAACTGTTTTCCTTTCACTTCCTCAAGGTGGTTTTCTCGACCTACTTTCACATATGAGTGTTTGGCAAATGGTGTTAGGTTATCTGGAGGTTTGAGAAACATCCTGTTTATTATTAAAAGCTAATTAAAGAAAAACCGAATTAAGAGAAGCTGGTCACACAAAGACCTAGCAGTACAGCTGGAAAAAAAAAAGCACCTAGTCTTTCACACTAACACATCATGATGGACATTTTACAGTAGCAATGAGGATATGCCTTCCTAACCGGGCTTATGCAGCATCTAAGAATACTTGCTCCAGTCCTTGTTGAGTCAGTGGTAGTTTAGGATTATTGTGGATTAATCCTTGATTTGGAACCGAGGGAAGGGATTTTTGTGGTCTTTGGAGCACTCTGTTGCAGTCGTTGCCGCCCTCGGATTAAACACTCTGTATACCACTGTTCCTGCTCCAGCTGCTGCTTCAGATTCTGTAAGCAGTTTAGGGTGGCCTGCACCTCCTGGTACTGTTGGGACTGCTGCACTAACTTCTCGTATGCCTGTTTGTTCTCTGTGAAAAGGTCCCGGCAATGCTCAAAAGCAACCTTCTCTGCTGCCACTTCCAAGGCCTTGGCCTTCTTTTTCAGCTTCCTTCTTTCTCTCCTTCCCAATTGGCTTGTTTCTGGCTCATTCAGTTGCTTCTCCAATAATGCTTTTTCCTGGAGGTACTGGGTATAGGCCTTTGCTGTTGTTTCAGCTCGGGCTTTCTTTAGCTCCTCCTGTAATGTCTGCAGTTCTCTGTCCTGTTTCTCCTTTACTAGCGAAATGTCCTTCATTGCCCTTAATTGCTGCTTCAAATCAAATTCCTTCTTTTCCTTCTCCAAGAGCTGCTTTTGAAGCTCTGAAGTTTGTTTTGCGTATTTGGAGGCTAATTCTTGTCTCCTTCGTTGAATTTCCCCACTTTCTTGTGCATAGTCGTCCCATAGCTTGGTAATTTCCCTTCTATACTCTTCTGTTTTGTTGGTCAGGTGGTCCAGCATGAATTTAGTGTCAGCCTGAACCTGGTGCTTTTCATCGAGGAGCAGCCTGGTCTCCTCCAATACCACTTTTTGCTGCATTCGAGCTTCTTTTATTTCCTTGTCAACCTTTATCACTTGCATTACCTTTTCCATAAGCCGCATCGCCCCTCTTGTTGGCTTCTCTGGCTTCAAAAAGTCAATTATTAAACCAAGATACGACATAGAGGAAACAGTGACATCATCAACAAATTTACTCCTGGAGCCCAACTCTTCATCCCACGGGTCACTGAGAGTGACAGATGCCGAGGAGGTGGTGGCAGAGGTCTGCCACTCATGAAGTGTACGACTAAGGGCAGAAAATGTTCGCGATTTCTGGAGTCCAGGCTCAGCCACTGACAACCCGGTCCAGCCCAGGGTGGACTTGAGCGGCACCTTACTGCCAACAGGGCTCTTGAGTTGCACCATCCTCGTGCACTTGGCTCCAGTCCTCCGCGGCACCTTGGTTCTGGGCGGTGCTGTGGTACTGGGTGGTGGTCTGGCCCTGGGCAGTGCAACCCTGGAACTCTGGTTGTCAGCAGCCCTGGTCCCCACTCCCTGGGCACTGGGAGTGATCTGCACATCCTTCTTCTTCAGGCGGAGGCCATGCCCCAGGAATCTTCTATACCTGGTACGTTCAGCGGGACGGGATCCATGTGACAGCAGGTGTGTCCCTACCACGATAAGTGTGCCCTCTTCCGGGCTTCTGCAGTCCGGGTCCCAGTACCGCCAGCTCCCCTCCATGGTCCTGGGTTGGTTCCCAGGCAAGGTGGGCACAGGAAGGTGCTAAGGCATCCCTTTGCTCTCCCCTCTCTAGCGGGTAAAAGCAGGTGGGCGCCTGTTCTCTCTTTCAAAGCCTGGAATTTGGAACTGGAATGTTGGCTATTCCCTAGGCATGTTTCCATGGTGACCAGGTGACAGGGGCCAAGCCAGTTGAGCATATGGAGTGAGCTGCCTGGCCCCAGTGTGTCTGCAGCAGTTAGGGAGTTTTTCTTGGGGGTTGAGGAGAAATCTGAAGTTCCTGTATGGTGGCCTGGTAGGACTCTGCAGCTTCTCAATGTTATCTACTTCTATTGGGGAGAGAGAAAAAGAGAGAGAGACAGAGACAGAAATATGGAGGATAGAAAATAGAAACATCTATGAGAGAAACTGCCTCCTGCATGCTTCCTACTGGGAATGGAGCTGAGCTGGAACCCAGGCATGTGCCCTAACCTGGACTAGAACCTGGGACCCCAGGCTGATGCTCTAAACTGACTAGGGCTGGGTTTTTTTTTGTGTCTGTTTTTTTGTTTTGTTTGTTTGTTTGTTTGTTTCTTGATAGGTTTTTCTGTCTCTGGTATGAGGGAGTGTCAATGGTTTATCTTGTCTGAAGTCCTCTTGTTTTGCAATGAGCTGTCAATCATCACTGGATTTCAGGGAGTCTCATTCCAGTTGCCACAGTTTTTCTTGTCACAACCACCACACAGGAATTTTGTGTATGAGCAAGACTTGGCACATTTCTGGGTTCTTGTCTTGTCATTTATAGACAATAGCCTCTTGGCTTCACAGCACCCATCCCGGATGTTGCAGTCCTTGTCCTGATGGCCCTCACCTATTCTGCCTGGGTCAACTCTCCGCTCCTCTCTCCTTGCTAAGCCACAAAATGGGTGGCCCAGCTCTCCTGCAGGGCAGAAGATAAGCCCAACACCAGGAAGGCACCTTACTGGGACTGAGACCCTCAACCCCAAGAAGATCAAGATGGCCTAGTGGATTACACCTCTGTGGACCTGGGGCTTTCACAGGACACACTTCTCAGAGGTGGGAGATGCCCAAGGGTTTGGAGCTGGAGCTCCCTCTGCTAACTCCAGCAGGGTCTTCACATGGTGAACAGGTGTGAGCTCTACCAAAAAGATTTTTCTATAGAAAGATTTTAAAACAATATTCTAGGGAAAACATTTTAAGTTACATTATGTACCCAAAAGGCTATCTTTATATATTACTGGTCTATTGGAATTTTTCTTTTCAATCTCATTCCATTCATTTTTACACAATGTATGTCAATAACTGTTACCCTACAAAAGAAATAAGCAAAACCTGTTTTCCTGTCTTCATTTTTGCTACTATCTTTCTACTTCTATTTGTGAAGGTTTGAATTCATCCTCCTTGCCCCAAGTCCATAATTATAATTATTTCATGATACCCACATTATAAATTATTATTTTGAATAATGCCTTAATTTAAAATATACTCTTGTATACTTTCTACTTTTTCCTATATTATACCTTTCATAATCTTGCTTCAAGATTTTTTCCCCAATAGCTGTCCCTAGAATAGCATTGCTACAGAGAATTAAAAAATTAAGTGGTTCTGTATTTCTCTTATTTCACTCTTACCTTAGTTCTGCTTTCTTCTTTTGGTTCCCTTTTCTGATTGCTCCTTCTCCCCCATCTAGTCTATTCTTTGGCCACTTTTCCAAAACATAGCTCCACCTCGGCTGGTTTGGCTCAGTAATTGAGGGTCAAACTATTAGGAGGTCATGGTTGGAGCATGCAGGAGGCTGCTGATCAATGATTTTCTCTCATCATTGATGTTTCTCTCCTCTCTGAAATCAATAAAAATATATTTTTAAAAACATGGTTCCATATTAATTTTCTCAGACAGCCATACTTAACTAAACTCCGGTTTAGTCTCTGGATCAACTGACCTATAGTAACTCGTATATAAACAGTACATAATATTATCATGTATGTGGTGTTTATTTTCGAAATTTTTATTCAGTTAGTTACATATCTTCTAATATTTATATTATAGTTTATTATACATCCTTGTAATGCAAATGTGTAATTAGTTGCTTAATGTCTGTCTCTTCTGTTTATAAATGTCTGTCTCCTCTTAGAATGAAAGCACTATTGGCTAATTGCATTTGGTTGTATCTTCGGAGCCTATAATGATATACATAGTAAGTATGGAATAAATATTACAATGTCTTTGAATTACCATTCAGGATATTAGTAGAATGGAAGTGTTCATAAGTGCTGAGTTTTTAAAACATCATTTTGTCTGGAGTTTCTCACACTTTCTGTAACAGTTGGGAGGTATTTAACAGCATGATGCAGAAAACCTAATGGACTTTCCAAGCATGTTAAACTCACAGCCCACCAGCCGTGAGTTTGACATGCTCAACTTAAACTCACAGACTTAAACCAAAAGTCTAAAATAGACTAGCTATTTATTTAGCCATAGTTTAAAAGTAGGCATTTCTAGTTTGGTTGACAGCTCAATGTTGTCACTTGGGACATATGTTCTTCTCACCCTTCTCTTAGTCATCCAATTTTCTGTTGGTTTTTATTCTCAGCCATAAAGCTTTACAGCCCAAAGATGGTGACCACATTCTCATACTTCAAAGTACAAAGAAGAAAATAAGGGAAATGATGTAAAAATGGGGATATCTATTCACTCTTGTCAGAATCCCAGATATCCCCCAGACCCAGCAGCCTCCTCTGGCTCCAAAGGCAAGAACTGAATCAAATGCCTACTTTTAGGCTTACTGTGGTCAGAGAAGAAAGCACTGCTATTAATGATCAATCTTGATTCATCCAATTTGGGGGTAGAGGGACAAAAAGAACAGGAAATTGCTGGGTATGCAAGCAACATTTGCCCACTCTTCTGCTATATTACATGAACCACACTAAACTCTATTTTCTTCAGAACCTTCAAGCTGTTAAGATTCTTTAGTCTTTTCCTTTTTTCTCTTGATATTTTAATCATGAAACTTTTTCCTACAAAATATTTTTTTGCTTCAAATTGCCTATTAAAACATTTACTTTGTCAACCAAAAAATTTATTTCACTGACTTTTTACAAACTCACTTTCTGCATTCTAATTCTTTTTCTTTGCAAAAATACTGAGACATATCATATTTTAAAAAGGGAAACACCTTTTTTTGTCACTTCCTTTCCACTCTTCATATATACCTCTGTTTCTGAACTGCATTAGGAACTTCTGAGGCCAAGAACATGTCTTTTGTTCTTTTTATAATTGCCAGCAGCATTTCGTAAGTGCTAAATCTACTTGACTTCTCCTATCCCTTTATGGTTAATCAGAAATATGTAAGCTTTAATAGGAATTGGAATCTTACAGCCAAGAAGCACTGGTCATATTATGAACACCTTCTACTAACTTGTATATATTAAATTATTTGCATACTTGCTTCTTGCTGTCATTAGAACATCCCAGAACACTATGTATTTCATTCTACCTTTTCTAAGATCTTTCACAGAAACAAAGAAAGGAGCTGGGTTTCCATGGTAACAGAAGTGTGATAGTTGAGGATATCTGGGCATGAGGGAAATAACTCTCAGATTCATTGGGGAGAGGAGAAATAAAGTTTTTCTTTTTCTTTTTTTTTTCTCCCAGCAATGCACTTCAGAAGCTAAAGAGACCTTGAAGTGTCACTGTACAGTGTTAAGTCTTCACTATCATACAGATTTACAGATCTTGGGGAAAATTCAATTTCATTTCATCTCATTTGTATTTTGTCTTTCTCATAAATATGTAGACACAAATTTTTATTTCTCAGGTTACTCTCAGAATAGATCATTCATGCTGGAAATGATTGAGGACAAACACCCAACTCCCACCCAAATCTGCAAAATTCTCTACATGTCCTGATATCCTTTCTTATCTCAGCTAAACCATATATATATATGTGTGTGTGTGTATATATATACACACACACACATACATACACACATACATACAGTGGTACCTTGAGATACGAGTGCCCTAACATACGAGATTTTTGAGATACGAGCCGTCGAGCGAGCAATTTTTGCTTTGAAATATGAGCAACATTTGAGATACGAGTAATCCCGTGGTGCACAGGGCCCACCAGTTTACCACGACTCGAGCATCTCATAGTTTCCCACGCCTCAAGGTTAAGGAACGAATTAAACTCGTATCTCGAGGTACCACTGTGTGTGTGTGTGTGTGTGTGTGTGTGTGTGTGTGTGTGTATTTTATTGAAATTTTACAGAGAGGAAGGGAGAGGGATAGAGAGCTAGAAACATTGATGAGACATCGATCAGCTGCCTCCTGCACACACCCCCACTGGAGAAGTGCCCAAAACCAAAGCACATGCCCTGGACCGGAATCGAACCTGGGACCCTCCAGTCGGCAGGCTGACACTCTATCCACTGAGCCAAAACGGTTCTGGCTCACAGCTAAACCTTTAGCCAATACTGTATTTCACGTACAGGACACCATTCAAGGCAGGTGAGAAAATGTGTTTCTACTTAACTTTCTTTTGCCTCTTAGTGATGAAAAACCCACTTTTATAGCACCATTGTAAATGAAAATTGAGGCCTGTCAATATCAGACAGAAGAGGTACAATTATCCTGAGACCTACAGTCTCTACACTTCTCCTAATCAAGGAAATCAGCATTGGTGAAAGGTCAGGGAAGGTAGCATGAAAAAGGTCAAAACGTTATTTTATTCTCTATTACCTAAGTAGAGTAACAAAGGAGCAAACTCAACTTCTAGGGACCTAGGAAATGAAACTACGTAGTTGCTTAAGGTTATATTCTGGACCCAAAAATCCCAAATGCAAATTTCTAAAATAAAATAAAAATCACTGAACCTTTAGTCCTTGCCAAGTGAAAAGTTTTTCAGTTGCACTGTAATGTAAGGTTTTACCCAGGTACTCAACAGAGAGAAAATTTGGTGCTTCTTGACTTTATTACTACCCCTCACTCCCCAACAAGCCTAAGAAATTCTTATCATAATGCACAATTTGAATTTTAAAAGAGACAGCCTGTTGGCTTGTTTGCAGCTGTTACTAAGCAAAGTAACCCACAAACGAGCATACATGTTTTACACAAAATGTGAGGCTTCTATAAACCTAGGTGAACACTTGTGTTCTACAACTTCTCTTGAAATATCCCTGCCAAAGAAAGCTCAGATATGAAGCTTCATTTCATATCTATGTGAGCTCTCTTAATTTTCATTAACTTATTCACATTACTAGATTAGAATAAGATATCAGATCCTCTTTAGTTTCAATTATCCTTCGCAAACTGCCTTCACTGCTAATTCTGGCAGCTCAGATATAACTTTTCATACGTGATATAATCAAGAAAGAATGACTGAGTTATATTTTACTACATATTTTGACAAGACACTTGCCCTCCATTATTTTAAACAAAAAATTTGGTGTGTGTTATACTATAGATGTAAAAGTAAGTTATCCATTCTAATATAAGGGAGCAAAAAAGGGGCACTGCCAAATTGGAGCGCATCTATGTAGAAGTTTGATAAGTGACGGAAAAGATGATAAAAAAGGTATTTCAGGAAAACTCAGATCAAAATCCCCTCTACAAGATGATCTTGTGAGGAAGAAGAGAATTATAGAAACTTACTATTCCCAAGAAATGTGACAATAACAATGGGTGAATGTAGACTAGTTCGAGAAGGGCACAGTTTACGGAAATACAATATAATCCAGAAATACTGGAGGAGATATCACTGCTAAATTTGACGTTATGGGTGAGAGTGTATAATTAAGCTCTAGCAATACAGGGAAACAGAAGGTCAGTTTTTAACCTGAATTATAGGCGGTACGCCCGACGGAGGACCCGTGCACCTGATGCGGTATGTCTCCTCAAACACCGAAAAATGCCTCACCCCGCAGACCAAAGTCCCCGTTCTCTCCGTTCACCCCACAATTCAGTCCACATCCCTCAAGCGCTTCTTTTCAGGCTCATCATCGTTTAGGTAGGAGGCCGCGGAAACAGAGGTAAAGGCAGAACTCATCTCTCTCGCCTGAAAGGCATCTGGTGTCAGAAGAGAGCACAGCCGCCCGGTCCCCAGCCTCCGAGTCCTCCCAAACCCTACTAGCCCTGGGGGGGGTGTCTCCACACACACTACCTGTCCCGGGCGGCAGGGGAATCGCGAACTCTGGTTGGCTTAGCTCAAGCTTCATCATTCGTCAGCTCACCTACGATTGGCTGGCAGGAGCCAGGAAGGTGGGTTGGCTGTTCCTGCCACTGGAGTTTTTCCGCCCCCCATTGGCCGGGAGGTGGGGGGCGGGGGGGGAGGGAAACACGTGGTATGAAGCGAACCTCTATTGGCCAAGAGTGGTAGCACGGGGGTCCAGAGACGTGGTCTGGTTGGCTGGGATGAACCCCAGCTTCCTACTAGGTCTCCTAGCTGGCTGTTACTATGAGGCGCCCCCAGGCCCTCTTCTGCGGTTCGGGGCTCCGCGCTCCCGGCTTTCCAAGCGTCCGTAGCTGACAGGGCGTGGGAAGAGCTCCTTTTCAGTCCAGCCCCGAAGAAGGGCGGGGCTGAGGGGAAGGGGGCCCGATTCTCGGCGACGTCACCGGGCGTGGGCCCCGTGGCCTTCGTCTCGGCCCGGATTGTAGTGATCCGTTTACCTCTCATTCAGGGTCCTGACCCTCGAAACAAAGCTTAATCTGATTGTATTTATGTTCCGGTCCCTTCAACAAAGCTCCCTGTGTTTGCACAAGTTAAAATTAAAGCTCTTAAGGCACCCTGACCGGCTGCAAGTGTCGGGAAAGACCCTCATTGCCAAGGCCTCCTTTTGGACCTGGTCCGTCTTTCCACTCCCCTCCTTAGATACTGCGGGAGACGGCTGCGGTCCCTTTAACGTCATGTCTCCGCCAAACTCTTGAGCGTGGGATCCTCCAGTTGACTCGGTTCCCGGCTCAGGCAGACGAACTGCGCACGCTCAGGATGCTGACCCGGGGGTGGGTCTGGGAGCGCGGGCCAGGATGTTGTTGTTGGGTGGCCAAGGTGGTTGTTTACCTAAGTGCAGCAGAGACTTCCGCCCCGCGCAGAGCCTCCCGGGAGCGCGCGCCCGGTCGCCTAGGCGACGACGGGAGAGCAGGGGCGGGGCTGCCTCGCCCGGGCCCCGCCCCTGGGCGCCGAGCCCCGCCCCCGGCAGCGCTGCGGCGGGATCGTGGGCTGGGCGCGCGCTCCGGCGCCCGGGAAAGCGGCGGCGGCGGCGGCGGCTGGCGGAGCGCTGGGCGTGGAGGCGCGAGGGGCGGGGCGGGAGGACAGCACTGCGGGCCGGCGGTCTCCGGCGGCGGCTCCCACTCGCTGTTCGCGCTCCGTGCCCGCAGGCGTCCTCGGAGCCGCATTGCCGCTCGGCTCGGCCCATGCCCGCCGCTCCCGCCGCCGGCGCCCGGGGGGCCGCAGCGGCAGTGAGACGGGAGCGGCCGCGTCAGGCGGCGCGGTTGGCCGCCGGGGCCGGGTCCAGGGACGCCGAGCGGCGGGCGTAGGTCTATGTCGCGGGCGGCGGCGGCGGCGACGGCCGCGGAGGGACGATGCGCGAGTACAAAGTGGTGGTGCTGGGCTCGGGCGGGGTCGGCAAATCCGCCCTGACCGTGCAGTTCGTGACCGGCACCTTCATCGAGAAATACGACCCCACCATCGAGGACTTCTACCGCAAGGAGATCGAGGTGGACTCGTCGCCGTCGGTGCTGGAGATCCTGGACACGGCGGGCACGGAGCAGTTCGCGTCCATGCGGGACCTGTACATCAAGAACGGCCAGGGCTTCATCCTCGTCTACAGCCTCGTCAACCAGCAGAGCTTCCAGGACATCAAGCCCATGCGGGACCAGATCATCCGCGTGAAGCGGTGGGTGAGAGGGCCGGGGGCGGGGGCGGCGGCCGGGCGGCCACCTCCCGGGGCCGCGCTCCCCCTTGCCTCCCCCGCGGGCGGGGGGCGGCCGCCCACGGAGGACGGACGCTCTCGGGGGGGACTGTCTCTAGGGTCTGAGGCTGTGTAACAGGGCTCTCATTTCTCCCGCATCCCCATCCCCACCACCACCACCACCACCACCATCACCATCATCATCTGGAGCCTCGAATTTTGAGCGCTTTGCGGGTCCCACGCCTCCCGTGTGGCACCCCGCGAACCGGCCCGCAGCGCAGCTCTTTGTCTGTCTCGGGGATGTGGTTAGTAGGAGCGCCGGTGCAAGAAAGCCCCGGGGGAAACAAAGTTTAAAACTTGCGGAGAGGCTTCGAGGGGTGGGTGAGTGGTGGGGTTTGCGGTAGGTTAGAGAGGGCAGCTAGCTGTGCACGTAGAGGGGAGACATTTGCAGATGGAAGGAAGGCAAAAAAAAAAAGAAAAAAATCTACCTTTGCAATATTTGACAGCAAAAAAATTTACACAGAGAGTGTACGAGCTGTGAAGATGCCAAGCTGAGCGGGGAGAGAGCCCTTGTTCATCTCGTACACGATTGAACGGTGGTGCCGAGACGTTTTAAAAAGGAACTCTTCAAAGGAAGGTGCAACTTTAAAAGGCAGACTAGCAGATTAGGTGAAGACCTCCTAACAGCGCGGTGGGGTGGAGGGAATGCTAGCATGTAGGAGATCAGATATGCCCTTCGCTCTAAAGAATACGGCTTAACTTTTAAAATAATGTCGCCGCTTTACCTCCCCCTCAAAAAAAAAAAAAAGAAGGGGGGGGGGGGGGGAAGGAATTCCTGGAAACAAAACAAAAGTTTCTTCAAAGTTGCGACAAGTATATTATCTTCTTTTTTTTTTCCGTTTTAAAAGTATACTATCTAATAATATAAACCATGTACTTTGGAAATATGGCTGGTAGTTTAAATGGCTTCAAATGTTTGCATTTTTCTTAAGTTAACTGCATTTTTTCTTATTTCGGGCATTAGAAGTGTAATAATATCTTAATTCAAAGTTTTAGCAAATTTTTTTAAATTACTGTTTAATTACATATTACTGTTTGGTTCTTATAATTAATACTTGTTTATAATTTTGATATAGTATCATCTTTTTCACCCCACATAATTCTGCCTATAGCTCAAAATTAGGAGACATTTGCAGAAAGATAGTTGTAAGTGTGCTGTAGATACAACCACATTACAAGTCAGTTGGAGTTTATTCATGAAGAAAAAGCAAAGGACCAAGTCATGTGTACTCAAGGGATGGGTCAAGAAATCATTATCAGCGATGGATTTTTAAAAATGTTTTTGTGGATTTTAGAGAGAGAGAGGAAGGGAGAAGGATAGGAGAGAGAAACATTGATGAGAGAAACATCCATCAGCTGCCTCCTGCATGCCCCCTCCTGGGGATGAAGCCCCCAATCGGGGCCTGTGTGCCCCCACCTGGAATCCAACTGATGACTTCTTGTTTCTTGAGTCAGTGCTCAACCACTGAGCCACACTGCTGGGCACCAGCAGTGGATTTTTAATCCAACATATGGATCAAAGGGGAGATCTCCCCAAGACCACCATCCCCATTAACTCATTGATTATATACTGTAATACCCAAACTAAAATTTTGTATATTATTTCTTTGATTCAATTTCAAACTAGAATAAAGTAGACATTTTCATGGCCTCTACTGCTGTTCTAAAATATGAATCTGAGAGCTTTTTACTTCTCCATTCTCATTTAACAAAGACATTTTATTTAACCCACTGTATCTAAGATATTATAATTTAGTTCTGCCCAGTGTTTGTTTCTAAGTGGTTGGAGTGTGGTTCGATTCCGGTCAAGGGCAAGTACTTGGGTTGCAGGTTCGATCTGGGCCCAGTCTGGGCACATACGAGAGTGGAACCAACCAATGTGTCTCTCCCTTTCCTCCAACTCCCATTCTCTAAAACCAATGGAAAAAATATTCTTGGGTGAGGATTAACAAAATAAAATATATTATTATTCAATATGTAATCAATATTCAAAAATTGATATATTTTACTTTCTTTTTCATACTAATTTTTGTTCTTTAAAATATATTTTTTATTTTAGAAGAAGGGAGAGAGATAGAAAGATAGAAACATCAGTGAGAGATAAATATTGATAGGCTGCCTCCTGCACTCCTCCTACTGAAATTTGAGCCCGCAACCCTAGCATGTGCCCTGACCTGACCAGGAATCGAACTGTGACCTCCTGGTTCATGAGCCAATGCTCAACCACTGAGCCACACAGGCTAAACCATACTAATTTTTCAATATCCAGTGTGTTACTTACATTTGTGGAACATCCCAATTCAGACTAAGCCATGTTGTAAGTGCTTTAACAATAACTGCATGTGGCTGCTGGCCACCATATTGGATAGTGCAGGTCTAAAGTGTATATATTTTGGATTAAATGAGATATATTTTAAAGTGACTAACACAATACTTGAACAAAGAAATTATTCTAAAATTCCAGTTGTTCTTTTATTAATAATAACTTAGTCACCTTTAAATTTTATCCTTAATATAAATGTAATAGTATAGAAAATAAATTTGTGATTGCATCTTTAATTTCATTACCTAATGTAGACAAGATGAAGCTAAAAAGCAACTAAGATGAAACAATCCTTAAAAAGATTTTGTTGGTCCTAGCCAGTTGGTTTAATGGCTAGAGTGTCAGCCTGCATACCAAAGGGTCCTGGGTTCAATTCCAGTCAAGGGCACATACCCGGGTTGCAGGCTCCTCCCCAGCCCAGGCTCTGGTTGGGGCTCATGCAGTAGGCAACCAATCTATGTATTTCTCTCACATTGATGTTTCTCTCTGACTTCCCTTCTCTCTTCCACTCTCCCTAAAAATCAGCATAAAAATTTCCTCAGGTGAGAATTCACACACACACATACACACAAAACGTTTTGTTGGTGTTCTTTTAAATACTTTTTCTTATTAAGGTCTAATAGGAAGGGGCAAAAGAATGAACATTTAACTTCAAGTCTAGTGCTAATGTATGGCCAAACAGTGAAATAGAGCTTTTCAATTGTTATTGTATGGAAGGTTTTGCTTTAAAAAAATGTGAAATGGGCCAATACTATACATATTTACAAATGCACAGATATATACATATATACACAATCTTTGTGTGTTTTTTTGGGGGGGGAGGGTTGTTTGTTTTTTTGTTTTACTTTGGATGAGATCACACAAAGAGGAGTGATAGGGATACAGAAAATGTTTCAAGTGGAATAACACTAGGATTCTTTTTGATTTCATAACTGCTTTTCTCATTCCTCCCAGGGTAAGCCATGGTCCAGACTTGAAGTATCCTTGAACAAGGCATGTTATTCTTAGGATAAAGCCCAGGAATTCGCAATGTGACCTTCCCAGGCATGCAGAGAGTGCTCTTGGCCTTCCTGCCTTTGCAACCTTACCTCTTGCAACACTCCTCATCCCTTAGATGCCAACACCCAGACCTTCTTTCATCCTTTTCAGAGCCTGTCTCTGAGCTTTTCTTCTACTTGTGGAAATCTTCCGCCTTTTGCAAAGTTACTTCCTAGACTTCCCCCTCAGGGAAGCTTTCCTCCTCTTCCTCAACTGAATAACACTTCCCATCTTTCCCCTCTAGACTAACTTCTTGCCTCACGCATCTCTCAACCACAGGTACCTCAGACTTCAGTGGCAACCTGTACTTCCCTCTTTCTGAGATACTCATAAAGCTTAGTTTTTTGTGTGATGATTTATATACTGTTGATCATTAAACTCTGATCCCATGTGGGCAGCACAGCTACTGGTACATAGAAACAATCAAGAAAAATATGTTGGAAAAAACTAGTATTCAGTAAGAAAAGTATTTTTATTGTCCTTTGGCCTCAGTTTCCCCAAACATTTTCATTTTATAGATGGAGGAAATGATTCTTTAAAGTTCATTTTGCAGATGGAGTAAGGTGATCTTTCTTCAGCTCTAACCTTCTGTGAGAGTTCTTATATCTACTTAGGGCAACAGGATCAGAGGTACAGTTTAATATGAACCATAAAAAATCAAAAGTACAGACCAGCCGGTGTGGCTCAATGGTTGAGCATCACTCCATACATCAAAAGGTTGCTGGCTCTATTCTTGGTCAGGACACACACCTGGGTTGAAGGCTCAATCCCAAGGGTGTGCAGGAGGCAGCCAATCAGTGTTGTCTCTCATCGTTTCTTCCTCTCTTCCCTCCCTCCCTTTCTCTAATAGGAGCACATCCCTGGCTGGTATAGCTCTGTTGGACCATCATCCCATGCACCTAAAGCTTTAGAGTTTGATTCCCTATCAGGACACATACCTAGATTGCAATTCAATCCCAGTCAGGGAGGCAACGGATCGATGTTTCCCTTTTTCTCTCCTTCCCCCTCTCTCTAAAGTCAGTAAAACATATCCTTGAGTGAGGATTAAGAAACTAAAAATCGGGAGCACAATATTATTGGGAAATGACATGGGAAATACATAGAATATGTTGTTAGCTATTAATTAAATAGTCCAGATTGGCTAACCCAGAAATTAATATAGAAGTGTGAGAGAAGGTAAGGCTTAAAAATGTGAAGTTAAATGATAATAAGGTTGAAGACTTTGGACTTGATCTTACAAGTCAAGGACCATTATCAAAATTATTATAGAAATAGTAACGTGGTGATACGATATATGGCTTAGTGGCAATAGAATAGTCAAGAATAGTTGTAAAACTTGTAATATTCTGTAGTGTCTACATCTGAATTAGCATGATGTTTTTAGTGGCAGAATGGATGAAATTAATGTTGTAAAGAATGAATTAAAGTGAATGGGAGAGGAAGAGGGAAAGGTCAAAAGTAACTGACATTTTGAAAATGTGTGAATAGAATTATGGCAGAGTAGCTGGGGAAGATTATTTCAAGCTTTGGAGATAGTAATCATCCACATAGATCCACCTAATAAATAATTAGTATATTTGAGTAAAGCCTGAAACATCATTTATGTATGAATATAAAGACTCAGGATGAGCTGTGTAGTTCAGATTTGTGGAGTACATGAAATCTATTGTGTAGCATCTAGAGATAGAAATGAATGAATATGGCCAGAAATAGAAATTAGAAATGAATATAGCCAAGGTTAGAACTTGAAAGTTGTAAGCTATATGAAGACTAAATACTTCGCAATAGGCTAGAAGGCATGGGTGTTTTTTATTACTAATATTTCTATATCATTTAAGTGATTTCTTTCAAATGACACAAGTGATTTTATTTTTGCTCTTCAAAATAAGGAGCCATATAAAAACCTACTCTTAAAATAGAGGCAGATTGCCAATTGCTACACATAAAATCTTGACCGGTAACAGATTTGTGCTGTGAGCCAAAACCTGGGAACACATCAAATGATGTTTGTTTTAAGTGAACCTTCTGGAATCTGTCACCATTCCTTCCTCCAGAGGCACCTTCTTCCCCAATTTGATATCTCCAGGAACCAAAATTGTAAGAAAAATCTGGGCCTCCAAGGTATAGAGCATAATAGCCATGAGTCACTTTTTACAGCCCAATTTTTTCCTGAAAGGGAATATTTTTTAAGTTCACTCCCCTGCTGGTCTGGTCACCCCCAGCTTGCAGATGAAATAGATGATCTCCTTTCAACTCTGACATTCTGTGAGTACTTCTGTCTAGTCCATTCAATGACAGAAGCGTTAAGTGCGAAAGGTGACGTGGCTGACCATCGAATGAGAAATATTCAGGCCACTAAGCAAGTTGGGTAATGTTGACTTCCTAGGAAAAAGTTGGGTAATTAAATAACAGATAAACATTAAGGAGGAGATGGAGGAACTGATAAAATGTTTTTAGAGGATATAACCAATGGAAGTGCCAACAAAGTTGGAAAATTTTTCAGTAGCAATACATTTGAGTAATTTAATTTCTATATGCTATTTTCTTTTAAATTACATATGGCACATAAAAATACATAGATTATACTTTCATATACATTTCTAAGCAGTCATCTTTAAAACCATGTATAGCATCCTTAAGGATTTTTTTTTCAAGGATAATTTATTTTTATACAGTTCTTTTGTTAGCCATTGTCTTGAGAACCTAAGTCCCTGGGGAAGGATGTATGATTCTATACTTAGGGTTTCCTTTGTTTCTTTTTCAATTTTGCCCTGTTACCTGTTTCTCTCCATCTGTTTTGACTACTCTGTGTGTTTGTTTTTATGATTTTATGAACTTACTACATGCCCAATGCACGAAATTCATGCACAGAGTGCGAGGAGAGGGGTAGTCTGTCAGCCCAGCCTGCAATCTTTCCAATCTGGGACCCCTCAAGGGATGTTTGACTGCCCAGTTAGGCCCTGATTGCCCCTAACTGCCCTCCCCTGCTGGCCACCTCACAATCGGGGACTGCTGGCTCCCAAATGCTCACCTGCCTTCCTGCCTGATTGCCCCAACCACTCCTTGACAGTCTGATCAACACCTAACTGCTCCCCTGACGGCCCGATTGCCCCTACTGCCCTCCCCTGCAGGCCTGGTTGCCCCCAACTGCCCTCCCCTGCTGGCCTGATTGCCCCTAACTGCCCTCCCTTACTGGCCATCTTGTGGTGGCCATTTTGGACAACATGGGGGTGGCAATCTTGTGTGTTCGAGTGATGGTCAATTTGCATACTCTTTATTATGTAGGATGTTCTTTTGGCTTATATTATAACAAGAGTTGTAGATTCTTTAAATTATTTTTGGAAAAATATTTGAGGGTGTATATGAGTAGACTTTCAAATGAGATCAAACTGATGTTCACAGAATAGTAACAAAAGTGAAAATTAAAGATAATATTTCTGTGGGAAATATATCATGAAATTTTAGTGGTGTGCAAAAATTTGCCATATATATTTGCTGTTTTATTTACTTGTTACTTTGATAGCTGTAGTCCATGCCTGATGGAAAAGTTTCTTAAATATACCTTTATGCTTTATCAGATCAAACTAAGCCTTTCAGTAGAATAGTATCAATAATGATAATGCTATAATTTTAGATATCTGCATTTTTATAAAAGGTATAAGTAAAATATGAATATATTGGCAAAGTTTAAAGTTATAAAATATTTAAAAATGGCTAAACTTTCGTTGCTAAGATTTTAACATGGTATATACTGAATATAATATTTGAATGTATTTAACTTGAATCTTCTAAAAGATTGAAACCTTTTTTAAAATACCAGACCTAATAGCCCAATTATTTTGCCTTTTATTCTTTTAGGAAAACTCTAATACCACCTATATTACACTGACTTTTAATAAATTTCAGTTTACATTAAGGGTAACTGCTATGAAATAATATATTTTTTAAGCCTGTGAGTCAAAATAAGATTACTGGGTATCTAAATATAGCATACTATATTGAAGTCACGGTTTGGGAAGTCCAAAAACAAAGCAACAATTGGAATCGAACTTGGGACCTCTGGTCCACCTTCTGATCCTCTGTCCACTGAGTTAAACCAACTAGGGCTAAAGTGTAACTTTTGATAAAGTATTTATTACTGTTCGTTGTGCATGTTAGAAATATAAGGACATACCTCTGTGATTGTATTTATTCTGATAAGGAAGGATGATAGCACCTGCTTTGTGAAAATTTAGGACAGAGAACGGGCTCTTGTTCAGACTAGTATGTGATTGCAAGGATTCTCTAGTACTGCAACAAGTTGCTGAAAAGGTTCTGGAAACTAATGGTTTGAAGCAGTGTGCTGCATCTGTCTAGGAAAATATTGATTCAGCTCTTCCTATAAGACAGTAAAAATAGATGAGGATAACTACTTACCAATGTCTTAAAACTAATTAATAAAATTACCCAAGAGAAACATTGTAAACCTTTACTTAAAACATTTAGTATTATTTATCATGTTTTCTTAGAACTATCCCTTTAAAGATTAATAATTCAAATGTGGAAACCCTACATTTTATTAATAATTTAGTATATATTAGTATTTTCTTCTTTATTAGGTATCTTTACAACTCTCCAAATATGAAATCTTAGAATGTTTTTCTCTGTTTTTGGATGGAGAGTTTTATTCTAAATTCATCCTACCATTAACTTAGTTCTCCAGTGACAATAACAGATACTATATATATAGTAATTGCTGTAATTCAGTGTTTTATTTAATTGTGTTCATTGGACTAATCTTATCTTTGAAGACAGTTAAGTGTTAATATCATTAAACCTGAGCTTCTGTACAGATTAGTTATGTAGTTAGGATCAAGTTAATGTCATTTGGTTCTCAATTTCCTCATCAGTAATTCTTACTAATAAAAGCCTAAGTGGTCGTCATACCATCACAAGATAGCTGCCTGCACAGTGGGCACTCACAGGTGGGCGGGGCTTGGCTTGAAGCTGCATGCATGGCACTGAGTCTGCCTGGGAGTCCTGCCTCCATGAAGCAGGGCCTGCCTGGGGGTCCGGCAAGGCCTGCCTGGGGGTCCTCCGGCTCTGCACAGTGAGGCCTGCCTGGGGGTCCTGGCTTCACTCAGCAAGACCTGCCTGGGGGTTCCACCTCCTCTCAGCTCTGCATGGCACGGAAGCGGGACCCCCAATTCCAGCCTACCTCTTTGGGGCAATCCATCAAGGAGCCCCGGATGGGTAGGCAAGGTCTACCTCTTTGGGGTGATAGATTGTGAGGCTTCCACACTGTGACAGGGCACTGGGGGACGCTTCCCCCCCACCTCTCCCCCAGTGCACAAATTTTGTGCACAGGGCCTCGAGGTACAGAATGTAAAGTGTTTCTTTACATAGGAGTTCTAAAATATCAATAAAAAATATTTCACCAAAATTTACATAAATAGGATGAAGTCTGGGCATTTATCAAACAATGTGCTACCTCAGAATTTCTTAGGAATGAGACTCAGTTGCCTTATCATATCCACATAAATTGTATAGCTAATCTAGTATTTCAATTCCATCTTTTCCTTTGCTTTCTCCTTTTTATCTGAAATGATAGTAGAATATGTTAGAGAACTTAGGGCACAGACTCTGATTGCTTTGAGTCTTTCTCTTCCCCTAGTGACTATGTTGGCTTTAAATGGTGACAATATGTTTTTGTGACTCACAGAAAATGGCAGTGGTTTTTGTACATATAATTTAAATGTTAAAAATACTTTATAAAAAGCAATCAGGCATAAGTATTAAATATTTGCTAAATGACAGTTTTCTTTTTAATTGTTGATAGAATTACAGCTGTTTCCCATTTCCTCCCTTTTGGTCCCCCTTTGCCCAACCTCCACCCCACCCCAGCTGACATTTTTCTTTTTTAAAAATGTTGATTACAGACTTAAGATATATATATATTGATATTGATTTCAGAGAGGAAAGGAGAAGGGAGAGAGAGAGATAGAATATCAATGATGAGAAAGAATCATTGATCAGCTGCCTCCTGCACACTCCACACTGGGGATCGAGCCTGCAACCCCAGCATATGCCCTGACCAGGAATTGAACTATTACCTCCTGGTTCATAGGTCGATGCTCAACCAGCTGGGAAATTATAGACCTTTTTATAAATTCCAAAAATTTCATGGGATGAAGATAATTTTAACAGTCTTGATGGATATATAGTAATGTGTTGACAGGGTTTTTAATAAATAGAAGAAGTTTTATCTGTGTATAAAAGTCATCACTGTCAGCATCAAATATTATGGCTATAACCACATCATTTGTATAACATTGCCCTGGGCATTACGCAAAATAAGTACAAGATAACTATCTGACAAAATGTACTATAAATAAATATATATTTGACAGTGTGGAGTTAATTATATATTTATGCAGGGTATCTCCAAAAAATATATACACTTTAGCAGCAGATAGCTCAATTTAAAAAATGAATTATATTTTAATAAACATTCCCTTTATAATTACTCAGAGTGTGTGTAAACATTTTTTGGTACACACACACACACACATTTCCTCTCTTTTTGTCCCCCTTTGCCCACTTCATTAACTCTATTTTGTATGCCTATAAGTATCAAGAATTAATTCCAGCACTAGACATACAGCTACGTAGAAAAATAGACCTGGCCCTTTCTGTCCTGAGGGCCCAGATGGAACTGCAAAGGTGGCATACCTACTCAAGGCAGAAACAACACTATTTCAGAACTTGTTTTACGGAGTTTTGTTTTCTTTTTTAATTATCCCACATTGCCTCTCTAGAGCTTCAGAGCCATGGTTCATGTCTAGTGACTTGCCTTAGCAATGTTTGAAGTGAAAACATGAATAGGATAAAGAAAGATACTTCTGTTTAAAGAATTTTCAGTCTCTGAATAGAGGGAATACCATATATCTGGTTTCTCTAAAACCTTTTTCACAAGGGTTAGTGATCTTCAGGCTAAATAGTTAGATTTGGCTTTCCTTACCAGGGGAATGGAAGCTAGAGTTAGGAGATAAGATACTAAGTAAAAATTTTTGTGCTATCACCACAATTACGGTTCTAGAACTGATTTACTAACAGATGGTTTGTGAAAATTTAGAAAAGAATAATTAGCATTTCTGTAGTATTTTACAGTTCCCATACTACTTTAAACTGCTTAGTGTAGTATCTGGCAGTAACTAAAACATTTACTAATGCTAGCTTGCTATTATTAGTCAAGTCATCACCATCATCTTCCTAACAATACTAAGTATCATTAATATTTCTGTTTCACAAATAAGGATTGTGAGGCTCAGAAAGGTCACATGACATATTCAAGGGATCCAACTTGGGTCTTATTTTTAGGCCTCTAAATCCAAATCCAATTCTCTCCCCCTTTATAATGCATTCCATCTTGATTTTAGCCAGTGACTAAATTGTGGTTAGCCTTGACTGTTTACATAGGGTTAGACTTGATCTAGTCATTGTAGAGTCTCCACATTTGTCCAAGGTAGTGGAGTAGGGATACTGGGAGAGGGGTGAGAAATTGGAGGTGGGACCAGTTAGGAGACTGTTGCATAGCTCAGATATCTCAGATATGAGTTATTTAGGGAATGAAAGTGGTTTTATAGTGGAAATGAAAATAAAGGGACATTTTCTCACATCCAATTCTTGCTCTGCCCATCGCCTGTAATCACTAGTATACTTCTTTTACTTCAGTGTTGACCTGAAACCTGTGAAAGTATCTGTAGCTCATCATTCTCCATTGGCAGCTGCTGGGTACCTAATCTCTGCCAATAATGATAGTTTCCAGTTCCTTTCTTTATTGTGCATTTGTTTTGTTTTGCCTTTTCCATCTGTCACCTGTTACTTCTCCTGGTTCAAATGAAAAAACCTTTTTAATAGACATCAATCAATCTCATGCCAGGAGAACCAACCAGTCACATGTCATATATATTTGATGTCCTCATTCTCCCAAGCTGTTTATTGTTGAAGAGAAGAAATGATAATTCTATTGGTCCAATAACGTGAGCTTTCTTGAAAGCTGGTAAATTTTTGTGTATGAGTTTTTTTGTTTTTTTACTTTTACTCATGGCTGTTTGTATTTAGTAATTTGGAAGTAAATATTTTCAGATTTTACTATCAAAAGTAGAAAAATTTCCAGGACAAAGCTCTTCTATTAATTTCTAAAGTTCTAAGAAGTCTTAGTTCATCATAGCTTTTATGCATCCTTAAGTCCTCTTCATTCAAAGGTGGCTTTTAAAAAGTATTTATAATTGAACTTTGTATACTAGATATATATAAATTTTCATTCAAAAACATTTTTGCCAAAAGTTATGAAATGAAGGTGTGCTGAGAATATATATCTTTTAATTTATGAATTTAGATTAACTGTTCAAATTGCATATTCCTGAACAATCAACTCAATTTAGTGTTTTCAAGTATAATAGGTGGATTGTGCCACTCCAGCACAGCCAAGGGTTTGGTGAGCCAGTGAACGATGAAGAAAAGACAAAGAGAATAAGCTGGATCTAGGTGGATCCTCTGTGGGTGACTAAGACCACAGAACAGATCTATACTGCAAGCTGATGCTTTATTTTACAGTCAGAGATAAACAAGGTAATTTACAATGTTTGCGTAAGTTTCACTTGTTTTGGCAGCACTTGCTGCACTTCCCACAACAAATTAGCTACCCAGAAAAAGATCTAGGAGCAATCACAAGCTTAATTATGCTAAGGGGGCTGTGCCCTCTAAGCTGGGACTTGTCTGCGGCTTTGCCAGCAGGTCAGTCTGAGGCTTAACCCTGTAACGGTTCCCTACAATGGACCTATTTCTTTTTGTACAATGGACCTATTTCTTTTTGTTTTGTTAATCCTCACCTGAGTATACTAGTATATTTATGCATTGGTTTTTAGAGAGTGTGAATGAGAGGGAGGGAGTATAAAACAGATAGAGAGAGAGAGAGATGGATTGTTTGCCTCCCACACAGGCCCAAACCAGGACTGGTATCGAATCTGCAATGCAGGTACATGCCCTTAATCAGGGATTGAACTCTCCACCTTTGGTGCATAGGCTGATGATGCTCTAGCCATTGAGTAACACCAGCCAGGGCAAGGAGACCTATTTCTTAATGCACAGGTTTCAGATTTCAACTCTCCTTAAAGATATGTGTGAATGCCTTTGTTCCTTCGATAAATTAAGGCTGTGTATTTTTCATATATGGGTCCAAGCTTGAAATCCCTGCTATTTAACTACATAAGAAGATCATACTTTATTGACAGATTTGAAAATGATATATTTTTGATTTGGTAACTGAATGTACATTAAGATGCGGATTGAAAGTTAGCTACACATTAAAGTATTAAATATAGACCAACAACTGCCTTACTCTACCTTATTCTGATCACAAATATTTTGCTTTAAAATAAAAAAGGTTCAACTGGTCTATTTAGACAACTTTTGCATTTGATTCCTAAATGATAAGGCATTAGGCCTCTAGTTGCAAACATTTTCTCACAAATCATGCATTAGTTGGGTGGATAATCTTCATTTCTAAGAAATAAAAAGCCAATTGGATGTAGTCATATATATATATATATTTTGCACAGATATTTGAAGTATTGTGTTACCTTGATACGCTGAAACAAATTGTGGTCAAATGGATGCAATTTATAGATCTGATAGTGAAGAAGAAAATATTCAAACTTGTTATTGTTTTTATTTCCAATAACATATACTTTGGTATTAGTATTTATTACACTTTTACTCTTTAGCCTGTTTTGAGTTTAAATTAAACAGCATAGGACTTGGCCAGAAATTTTAAATTGATTAGCAGTATTTGGCTGAGTAATAAATTGATCAATTTTATCATGCACTTCATGTGATTTAACCCCCATAACCAATATGCATGTTCATTCTATTTGTTCTGAAGGTTATTTTACTATTTCTATTTTAATGAGAAAATCCTTTAGATAATTCTCTAACTAATTTTTTTGTTGTTTCAATTATTTTTTTTTTAATCAAGGTTCATACACATAACCAAATCCCAGGTAAAGACGTAGGACAGACATTCAAGCAACACAGCAGGTTTCCTCAACACAGCAGGTTTCCTCATGTTGCATCCCTGACATTTTTGTGCTCAAAGATCAACACAAATGAATCTTGCCTGTTATTGAGCTTCTGACCTCTGTCTTTCAACACACTCTTTGTTTGAGATTCATCTGTGTTTCTTATAGCAGTTGTTAATTTTTCATTGATGTGAAGTAGTCCTCTTGTACTACTGTGAATAATCTAGTACTTATCTTTTGCTGCTTATACACACACACACACACACAAACACATATCTATACAATTTCTCTTGGTGCATACATAGGAATAGAATTTTTGGGTCATATGCATACGTTCAACATTAATAAGTATTGCCAACTAATTTTCCCAAGTAGTTATACCAATGTTTACTGTTTCATCGCTAAGAGTTCCAATTGTTGGAGAGTGGGAGCGGGTTGGAGAGGGTCCATGGGGAAAAAAAGGAGACATCTGTAATGTTTTCAACAATAAAGATTAAAGAAAAAGTTCCATTTGCTTTACATCCTAGCCAACATTTGATATTGTTAGGTAAAATTTGAGTGGCAAATTATTTTTATCTTATATAGTAAAAGAACAGTTTATATCTGGAAACAACATACATCTTTAGAAAGACTCCCAAGTAATCAGTAAAGGATAGGTTGAAATCCAGAAGCAATACTAAGATAAACATGAATTAATTTGAATAGGATATTTTAAAAAATTAAATTTTCATAGGAAAAGGAAATAGTCACTTTTACAGGGAAAAAATAGTTTTGTCAATTTTAACCTAAGAGGGGATCATTTTTAAAGTTTATTAAGAACACCATGATATACTAAAAGTTCCTTTATAATAAGTAGTTATTTGGATAACCAAGATAATTTTAAACATGATCACAGTGCAGGTTTATTAGAAACAGAGTAATAGGAGGCATATATGGTTGTTCCGTTGGAATCTTATGCTCTTAAGTCTTAAGATAAAATTATATTTCTAAATACAATAGTTTACGCATGAGTCATTTCTTATTTTGTCAGAACCACTACCCACTCTGTCTCCTTCAACCAGTCCATTATTATGGATTTTTCGTGCTCCTCCAAAATATATTTGAAATCTTATTTCTACCATTCTTGCCTTCATCACACTTCCCGTCATCTTTGTCTAGATTGAACACCACAGTCATCACTTAACTGCTTCCATGCTTCTACTGTTGTGCCCCTAAAATCCATTTCTGTGTGTTAGCCATACTGATCCCTAACACACAAGCCATGTAACTTCACTGCTGAAAGACCCCTAATGGCTTTCTTCTGTTCTTAGAACAGCACCCCTTGGTTCTTCCTCAGCCATCTCTCATGCTTTTCTTCCCCCTTGCTCTTTATGTTCTAGTTATGCTGTTTTTTTAATTTTTTTCCTTGACTAAGCCTAGCACTTTCCTACTGCCTCTCTTTTACATTTTATTTTCCTTATGTCTAAAATATTCCTAGTTTTTTTGTGGCTGACTCAATTCTTAACTTCAAGTTTCTGCTTGGATTTCATTTCCCTAGAGATGCCTTTATTTGTCACCTCATGTAATATTGGCCTGCCCAATTTATTGAATATTAATCAGTAGTAGTTGCTTTCTTTGTTACAGCTATCGCAGTCTTTATATTGTTTGTTTTTTGTGTTTCCCTAACTTGAAAGTAATCTCTAACACTTTGTCTGTTCTATATAATAAAACCCTAGTATGCAAATCTACCGGTCGCTGTGATATGCACTGACCACCAGGGGGACAGACACTCACCGCAGAAGCTGCCCCCTGGTGGTCAGTGCACTGCCACAGTTGGAGCACCACTCAACCACGCTCACAGCTGGGAAGCACAAGGGGCTGTGGTGGGAGCCTCTCTTGCCTCCATAGCAGTGCTAAGTACTCCTCGGGGGATGTTCAACTGCCAGCTTAAGCCTGCTCCCTGACCGGTCCCAGACTGCAAGAGGGTGCAGGTTGGGCCGAGGGACCCCCAAACCCTGGTGCACAAATGTGGAGCCTCTAGTTGTAAATAATGCTGCAGTGAACATATGGGTGTATATGTCTTTTGGGGGTTTCTTCAGATAAATACCCAATATAGTAGAATTGCTGAGTCTCTTTTTGTCTCATGGTAGCCTTGGTTTTAAAGTTTATTTAATCTGATGTAAGTATTGTTACTCAGAATTCTGTTTGTTTCTATTTTCATGAAATATCTTTTTCATCCCTTTATTTTCATTCTGTGTATCTCTTTTCATCTGAAGTGAGTCTTTTCTGGACAGCATATATAAAGATCTTGTTTTGTTATCTATTCAGCTTTGTCTTTTGTTTGATTGAGCATGTCATTCATTTGCATTTAAAGTGATTTTTGGTAGGTATATAATTATTGCCATTTTATTATTCATTTATAATCCTTTTTTTTTCTCTTTTTGAAAAAGATCCTTTAACATTTCTCATAATACTGGTTTGGCGGTGATGAACTCTAGCTTTTTATTGTCTGGGAAGCTCTTTATCTGTCTTTCAATTCTAAATGATAGCTTTGCTGGATAGAGCAGTCTTTGTTGTAGGTCCTTCCTTTTCATCACTTAATATTTTATGCCAGTCCCTTCTGGGCTGCAAATTTCTGTTGAGAAGTCAGATGATAGTCTTAAAAATATGGAATGCTTCATGAATTTGCCTATCATCTTTGCACTGGGGTCATGCTAATCTTCTCTGTATCATTCCAGTTTTAGTATATGTGCTGCCAAAGTGAGCCCCTTAATGGTTTTTTTAAAACATTTAAAATGCCTGGGTTACATTGTCATGATCAGTTGGTCCCTCAAAATCAAACAGTTAGGAATCCAATCTTCTGATAAAATGTCAGCTCTTGATTTCTATGAAAGCAGATTATTTTCATTTACAATAGTATGGAATATCCTTGAAAGCTTTAAATAACTTTTTAGTATCATTACTCTCCTTAACTTAATTTTTACACTACATTTACAATTTCTCTCTGTTCTTCTTCAGTATGTATTCTGAAACCGAGAGAAAGTCAAAGTAAAAGATTGCGGTTTCCTTTTATTATTTAAGCTAAATTACCAGAAATGCCCTTTAAAATGAAATATTTAGTCACGTCTAAACAAGTCACTTTAGAGGAAGAGGGCAGCCTTATTTAGCTCATGTTTTTCTTACAAGAAGTATTGATGTTTCATGCAAGCATGCTGTAGTAGGAGACTTCAATTCCCAGTACTTTCTGCAGAACTGCCATATATTTTATTGAAAGTTTTAAAAATGTCTATTCCAAGGGTGGGTAAACAGGCACTCTTAACTTAAGCACTATTGTTTTTAGAATACATTTCTGGTTGTCCATTGAGACTGTGTATTTGTGTGTGTGGTGATGAACACGTAGACACACAGCAATCTGATGAACCAACCTAGAAATAACATTTTTCTGGTTCAAAAGGTGTGCCAGACACATACACACATATTATGTGCACCTTTGAGACAGAAATCACACTTCTAGGTATAGTTCATCATATTGTTTATGTTAGTGAAAAAAGTGAGGGGATGGGAAACCTTCATATGCTTATTGGGGGGAAGAGTAATTAAATTATGGTATAGTTATTGCATAGATTCTATAAAATAGAATACTATATAGTCATAGCATATATTGCAATAGAAAGCTCCATGGAAGTACATGAAAATTGAAGCTACTTTTTTAATAAAAACATATCTATATGTATAAGAAAATAGTCTGAAGAGATATACAGCAAAATAGTTATAGTGATTATTTTCATGATGATGAGAGTAAGAATGTTTTTCATTTTCCTCTCTATTTAATTCTTCCCAGAGACTATTTTTTGATAAGTACTATGTATTTAATGTGAGCAAGGAGAAAAGGAAGAAACTTACTTGCATTGTATCACTAAAGTTCAAACATAACTTGAGTCAAGTTGTCATGGAAGTGATTTAAGCATCAAGTGTTCTTGACATTTTGCCTTGATAACACATCAAATGCTTTTAACTATTCATATTTACAAAGCTGCCTCACTAGTCCATCAACATTGTACAGCTAAGTGATACTCAAGCCAATATTTCTGAAGTTTCATTTGATATATTAAGCAGTTGCTGAAAAGAAATAGTTTTCTTTATTAATGCATTATGTAATCATGCTCTTGAATACAATAATATGGAAATTCATGTTAATAACACAAGTATTTGTTCACAGACTATAAACAGCAGCCACTGTATGACCCTGGTCATGCTCTTAAAGGAAATATCAAGGAAGATGCATTAAAGTTGATGAGAAACCAGCTGATGTT
Organism: Lasiurus cinereus; assembly: GCA_011751065.1. Taxonomy (NCBI): domain Eukaryota; kingdom Metazoa; phylum Chordata; class Mammalia; order Chiroptera; family Vespertilionidae; genus Lasiurus; species Lasiurus cinereus. The sequence goes on from JAAGEH010000012.1 coordinate 67,632,464, forward strand.
TAAGATGTGGACAAGATGCTATCCTGCTCATGGTCAGGTTAACAATAATACATAAATATTTTTAGAATTTTGCATCTTCAACTTTATTCCCAAATGTTTAGAAAAGGGAAAAAATGAAGACAATGTACAGAACTATTAATAAATATAGGAACTGCCATCCCCACTAACCAAATGCCTAGTCTTCCTAACAGTATAGTTGGTCCTGTTATATATGTCGCACTCGTCTGCTACCCAGATTCCTCAATCCCATTTAGCCTTAAATGAGCAAGTTTCCTATGCTGCAGGATTGCTGGCTGCAGGAGTTGCAGGATGTTATCCACCCCACAGGCCATTTGCTATTTCTTGAGTCACCATATCCACTCCCACCAGCTTTCACTTTGTCTAGTCCAGATCCTGCCTGAAATACTCTTCCCCAGGTTCTTGTTGGCAAGCTCCCTTACTCCCTTCATGTCTTTGCTCACAGGCTGCCTTCCCAACAAGGCCTCCCCTAGTCATGTAATTTCAAACTGAACCTGTGCCCAACAGCCCCTTTGCTGATCTACATTTACTTTTTCCCATTGCACTTAACACCTTGCAGTAAACCTATAATTTACTAGGCTAGAGGCCCGGTACACAAAATTCAGGTAGGGTCCTAGACCTGGCCAGCAATAAGAGCTGATAGGGGCTTTTCTTTGTTCCACGCCGCCCCCTGGTGGTCCACATATGTCATAGTGAGAGGTCAAACTCCTCATTGGTCAAACTCCTGAGGGGACAATTTGCATACAGTAGGTCCTTGGGTTACATTGGACATCCGTTTCGTTCCTACAGCTCGATGTAATGTGATTTTCACTGTAAGTCAGAACCCACCTACTATAACCACCTACATCACTCACATGGAGCACATACACAACAGTAATGAAGTGGAAACAGTAAAAAAAATTTAAAATATAATTCCTGACCTTTACTTGTGGTAAATAATTATAAAAAACATAAAGCACATATGTACATGTGTCAAAATGACAGAAACTACTTTTTTTAAATACTGTAAATGGGAGATGATGACATAACTATGAAACGATGTACGTCGAGTCTGATGTAACCTGAGGTCTGCCTGTATTAGCCTTTTATTATATAGGATGTGTGCTGTACTATCATTATTTGAAAGCAGATATCTTTGTTTTATCCATTTATGTATCTGTAGGTGCCTACAATAGTATCTAGCACATAGTAGTCTCTTATCAAATAAGTATGCATTAAATGGATGAATAAATATATGATGCATGGCTGTTTATTACTAGTTACGTATGCAGTGACAGGCAGTTTTCAATAGAGCCTTCAGTATTCACATAGGTAAAACCATCCCACGTTTTTGTGTTTGAACAGTATTGTCAGTGAAATAGAACTGCCTTGGTCCTGAGTACTTTCTGCCTATGAGTAAGCATGTTGGCTGTAGCTGCTTTGGTTGGAGTCAAAAATCTCTGCTGCTTGATGTCCTGGCCCCACAGAATCTGTTGAGGTTTTCTCCTTACCTTTTGGCCTTCCTCCTGATGTGCACTTTCGTATCTCTTGTAAAGATCGGCCTGTTAGGTATTGTTCTTAGCCCAGAAGTTCTGAGCAGATACTCTAGTATGTGTTGATTACAGGAGTGACCCACTATGTCTGTTCTGATATTTAACTTCAGAGCTTAAGAACATCTTAGAAATTCTGTAGACCAATTTATTTTAAAGTTCAAGGAAGTGAAGAACCAAGAAATTAAGTTAATTTTCTAAATTCACAAAACTAGCTAGAAGCAGTTCTGTGACTGGAATACTTTGGGTGTTTTGCTGCTGCTGTTTGTTTTTTATCCTTTTTTTTTTTTACATTTTTTATTGGAGTGGCATTGGTTAATAAAACCATGCAGGTTTCAAGTATATAACTCTACCACACATCATCTGCATAATGTACTGTGTGCTCACCACCCAGAGTTTTTTCTGCCACCATTTTATTCCCTTTTGAATTTCTTCAGACCTCCCCCAACCCTTTTGCCCTGTGGCAATCACCATACTGTTGTCTGTGTCTGTTTCTGCTTAATCCCTTCACCTTTTCAGCCAGTCCCTCAATACCCCTCCCCTCTGACAGCTGTCATTCTGTTCTCTATGAATCTGTTTCTTTTTCATTCATTAGATTGTACAAATAAGTGAAATCATGTGGCATTTGTCTTTCTTTGGCTTACTTCATTAAGCATTCTACTCTCCAGGTCCATCCAGGCTGTCACAAAAGGCAAGATTTGTTCTTTTTTTATGGCCAAGTTGTATTTATTCCATTGTATTACTGTACCAAAGCTTTTTTATCCACTCATCTACTGATGAACACTTGGGCTGCTTTTAAATTTTGGCGGTTGTAAATAACGCTGCAGTAAACATAGGAGTGCATATACTCTTTCAAATTAGTGTTTGTTTTTTAATATACCACATTTCTACAGCAAAGAGCAAAACCAGTTTCCTCATGCCCTCTTCTATTGCGTCAACACAACTCTTTGCTTTTTCCCGTCTCCTCACTCATCCTCCTAAGGAGGGTCTAAGTTTCTCCAAATCTCATTTCTACATATAGGACCTATTCCATCATCCCAACCTAAAGCCGCCTGACCCTTCCCCACAGGTATCTGTATTTGGAGAAGGCAGTTCCACTTTTCTGGTTCCTCATTACTCTGATACTCAGCTTATCCCGAGAAGGGATAGACTGGCATTAGGTAGCTGTTGTACTCTGTTTGACTCCTTCTCTTTCGCCTGTCTGACCACACCACACCACACCAGCACCCTGACATGGTTCACCTCTCCTCAGGACTCTTCACCTCCCTTGATTAGTGTCCCCTGGGTCTTAACTTACTGAAGCTGTGGTCTCAGTGTGCAGAGGGGAAAGAAACACCACAGTACATTTATCTAGTACTTTTTTCCTACATTATCTCCTTTGACCTTTTCAGAAACCTGTTGTGTTAAGTGGGAACAGATACTCTTGTTTCCTTTTTACTGACAAGGAAGTGAAATACAGATGAGTAGAGTAAATGACTTGCTCTGTCTTTCAGCCTCTGCATGGCTGGACTGGAAACTGAGCCTCCAAATCCTAGTTTATGTCTTTTCTACAGTCTCCTATTTTAGGGTTGACCGAGAGACAAGAATGTATCGCTGATCGGTATTATGAAATGCATAAATGTCTTTCTTCCCGAAGATCTTATTCAGTCTTTTAAAGTATTCTGAAAATGTGACTCTGAGTTTCTAAAGCTTCTTAGTTTTAGAAAAGACCTCGGGGAAGAAGGGCTCTCTCTAAAGCATGCCCACGCCTTTCTTCCCTCTCAGGCATGCAACTTTACCTTTCTCTCCTAAACTCTTAAGTATCTCCACGAGACTTTGCAACCCCAGGAGCAGCAGGCAGTGACAGTTCTTCCCAGGCTGACCCCTAAACCTGCCTGCAGTGCACCCTTTTCTCTGACTTCTCAGTGCACGAACAGCAGCCCTGCCTTGGCAAACCTCTGTTACTGTGACGGTTACTTCTCAGTGAGTCCACACTGCTGTGTGTGGCTCACTTCTTTCTTTTTAGGGGGTCAAAGCAGGCCTGCCTGGGCTCTCCCCTATTGCTTCTTCTATCCTAAGCCCTTCCTTTGTTTCACTGTCCCCAGCCTTAATAAACGCACTCTCAAAATCAAAAGGAAAAAAAAAAGACCACCGAGTTTGGCTAGTGATCTAATGGACAGGTTAGGTTCTGATACTGACTAAATTGCCATCTTTATTTAACAATTATTAAATGTTATTATATTTGCAGTATTTTGTTGCCTTTTGAGAATCTGTTGGTAACATTTGTTCAGAGTCTTCATTCAAACAGTATGCCAGTTCACAAGTTTTGAAAATCTATGTGTTTTTAGTTTTTAATTAAAAAATGTTAAGAAATATTTTTATATATAATATTCTTTTGAAACTAAGAAGTATTTGTTACAGTATTTACCACTTAACTAATAATATAAAGTGTTGTTTTATACCTTTTTATTATTATATATTGTAAACAGATTGAAATTAATTTTTAACTTGAATTCAACCAGTTTTACTGAATTGTATTAATGTTTATTTTACTTCACTGCCAAACAAAGCATTCTAGAGCATACTGTTATATATATACATACATACATATATATATATGTGTGTGTGTGTGTGTGTGTGTGTGTGTGTGTGTGTGTATAGTCTCATAAGAAAAAGAAAATGCAGTTATATCTTTGCAAGTAAAACAGATTAGGAACTGACATTGTCCTAACACTATAGGCAGTGTTTGCTCCCTACAGAGCTTCTCTGTATAGCAGGTCAAGAAGGCTTGTATGTGAAGCAGCTGATGTATAGATTTGTAATGCAGCTTCGTTCTCATTGTTATTTGTCCACCCAGAGGCCAAGGATACACATAAGTGATACTGTAAGAGTCCTGGATGTGGAAAACCCTTGTGTCCTATGTTCAGTGGTCTCTGTGTGACCTGAGGCCCTCAAGCATAGGGCACAGTTGGTATAAAGCTCATATAAAGCTCTTTGATACAAATTTTTCCAAACCCATTTCCTGCAAGATGATAATAGCCAAATTCTAGCTTTTACTGTAGATGTTGTTCTCCCCACTCATTTTTAAGTTGTTTTTATGTTTCAGATTGCTAAATGGCACACTGCCTAGAATATGCCCTCATATTGAGACCACTCTAGGTTTGATCTAATGCCAAAGGAAGAAAAAGAGATTCTGTTGGGAATATAGTTTGCTTTACATGTTAGGGTGAGTGAGAGAACCATCTTGAAAGGATGATAAAATTGTATAAGTATTGTCGTTAACATTCCTGCCTATTTTTCCTGAATGATAAAAATTCTATACAACTCCTGCCTCGGTAAAGTCTTGGCAATGTAGTTTTCTCTTCTGACAGTTAGCTGTGTCCTGTCACATTTGTTATCACTTGTGTGCAGTTTTGCAGATTACTTCTTTTATAAATTAGAGATGCATGCTGCTTAAGGGAAAGTACACACACACACACTGGTTTATATTGCAATCACAAAAGCTTTTAAAATGATGTTTAAAGTAAAATTGTTATACAGTGAATAATCATTGTAGACGGAATAATCTTTAGGTTCCAAAGTGATTTAGATATCATTTGTTATCTTTATTAGTTTAACTTTTATCAGATCTGTTCATTCCGAGACACCTTCCTTATCTTAGTCTAGTCTGGCTGCTATAAGGAAAATATCATACACTGGGTGGTTTAAACAATAGAAATCTATTTCTCACAGTTCTGGGTGCTAGAAAGTCCAAGATCAAAGCTCTGGTAAATTCATTGTCTAGTGAGGGCTTATTTCCCTAGTTCAGAGACTGTTATCTTTCTGCTGTGTCCTCACTTGGCTGTAGGGGCAAGGGAGTCTCTTATTAGTATATAAAGGCACTACTGCCATTCATGAAGGCTTTTACCCTTATGACCTAATGACCTCCCAACAGCTTGACCTCCTAAATACCATTACATTGGGAATTAGATTTCAGAATATGAATGGGGTAAGGGAAGCACACACACACATTGAATTTCTAGCACTCTTATTCTAGTTAGGAAGGAAAAAAAGAGATAATATCAAATTGAAATGCTTAATCCTTGTCAGGCTGAAAAGAATCATAATTATCTTTAACTGGCTAAAGTATAATCTATAATAATAAAAGTATAATAAGCTAATTAAACTGTACAGCTGAATGACCTTCCAGATGTCCTGGACCACCTTCCGGACAAAATAGGGCTGCGAGGGCCCGAGCACCCGAATTTTATGCATTGGGCCTCTAGTCTATAATAATAAAAGCATAATACGCTAATTAGACCAGACAGCCAAACAGCAGAACAACTGTCTGGACGACCTTCCAGACAAAGCCAGACTGCGAGGGCCAAGGCAGCCGCTGCAGCTGCGAGGGCCAAGCCCCTTGCACAAATTTCATGCATCAGGCCTCTAGTCATTTCATACAGAGATACAATGTAGCTTCTTTTGAAGATTTTTCATCCTGATGATTTCTATGAGATTTTTTTTTCTTATTTTGGAACTATTAGAACATGATCGATACAGAGAATAGTAAAATGCTGACAATTATAAATTGTTTACTCAAGTATATTACCTCATCAACTGAAATGTTAAAAAATATTGAGAAAGCATCTCTTATAATGTAAAGTTTAATCCACCTACGAAGATTTATTCTGAGAATAATTTGCCAGGTATATCTGGAAAGGTAAATTGATTTTAAAGGGTGTGTAATTAATTAAAAGACATCATTTTTAAAAAAACCTGTATATGATTCACTATGGGAGCCTCTGCTGAATGCCCTGAGGTAGATATCTGTCAAGCCAGTGGGCAAATAATTTTTCATGCAACAAAAGAGAATATTTGTAGTAGAATATAGAGAAAATATATTTTATCTGAAGTTTGTGTAACTTTTACAATATATGTGTGTTTTGTTTACTGTCTCCTAGGTATGAGAAAGTGCCAGTCATCTTGGTTGGTAACAAAGTGGACCTGGAAAGTGAGAGAGAAGTGTCATCCAGCGAAGGCAGAGCCCTTGCTGAAGAGTGGGGCTGTCCCTTTATGGAAACTTCTGCTAAGAGTAAAACCATGGTGGATGAACTCTTCGCAGAAATTGTGAGGCAAATGAACTATGCTGCACAGCCTGACAAAGATGACCCGTGCTGTTCTGCATGTAACATACAATAGCATTCAGAAATGCCTATCTGGACAGGCTTTGCCCAGTATCATAGGCGATACAAGCCTCGCCTGCCCCACTGCAGAGTTTGCAGGATGTGTGGTGTGAATCTACGGTGAAATAGCAGCCCTCATTCAGAATTCACCAGTGATTGTCCATTGATATCTCTGAGTAACTACAGTTTTCACCATTGTCCTCAGTCTCCTATACGCACCTGCAACTTTGAGGCATAGCCAATCGATCTACAGGGTGATCTCCATTAAAAGCAATGATGGCATTGTCGCTGAGTTGACCGAAGCAACTATTGTATAAATTAAAAGTAATAATGAGAGAGGAACCGGAAGAATTCCTATGACCACTACAAGTAAAATATTTTATCTTCTGTAAAAAAAAAAAAAAAAGTAAAGGAGAAATATTTTCCTACAAGAGTACTGAATTTCAGGAATTGAGATAGTGCTTCTAATCAATATATTCTGTCAAGTAAGATAACAGCTGACCTGCCAACAGCATTACAGGGAGAGATTCTTTACTCAACTGACACATTTCTGTTTTTCAAAATTGATGCTTAATTGTAGATGTTATCCTAATTTGTGACACAGAACTAACTCATGCATCAGTCCTTGCTAGAGCAAAAGTCAAAACAGGTTGTGTAAACATACAATCTCGCTTCAGAAGTATAAAGTCACCTTCTTTGCCACAGAAAATGGAGGCTCTCACAAGGGTTTGATCTGAATTAAAACCCCAAACCCACCTTCTGGTAATCAAGCAGATATGGTCTTATTACATTATTGAACAAGAAGGAAGCAACTGTGATGCAAAGAAACTGCGCAGCCTTACTAACAAGAAGCGTTCTAGTAGTAGCTGAACTAGTACCATCATGTAAGGAAAATGAAGCCATGTTGCATCCACATGTTCCCGTTGGCAGAAACCTCACAGGACAGTACAAGTATTTTGCATTTTTGTGTTTGTTAAAGCAGCAAATTCCTTCTTGCCTTTAAGGGCTATGGTTGTGGTGTGATTCTTGGTTAAACTGCTTTCCAAATCAAGTTGGCTTGTAGCAGAGCTTTATTGCAGGCATTTAAAAAGATTGAATAACCATGTGAAATAATTTGAGCTTAAGAGTAGAACATAAATTATAGAATGGAAGGTAAGAGACAAAAAAAATTTATCTTTAATTTTCCTGGAGAATTATATAAAAATTTTCCTATAACAATTTTGCCCTGATTACTGAAGTGGCAAATAAAGCTAGAGAATATTTTGTTTTGAAAAGGTGCTCAAGCTTCAACATTTCTGGATTTCATAGCCAATGAAGTATTTATCGTTTGCATGACTAATGGCACAGGAAAAACCTATACAGTCAAGCATAGGAAGGGTTTTTACCTAACCTCAGAGTTAGAAATGCTGAAAAGAGTACCTTAAGCTGATTCGCAAGGTAAATTTGGCCTTTGGAACTGCAATATCGCTGAGCCTGTTGTCTACATACCTCCCCACATTTTGTTGTTTCACACTCTTGTGCAAGTAACCTCTGGTCTTACGTGTGTAACTGAGAGAATAGTGTATGTGGTGTGTGCATGTGTGTTTATCGTTCCTAAGAATTTGGCACAAGTCAGAGATGATTGCCTATACTGAGAATCCGTGCTGCAGAATATAATGTATCAAAAACATCTTTTTATTTTAAATTATTTACGTGTTTGTTAAAAATCATTGAAATCATTGATAGCCCCCAGTGTTTAGTAAACTGGCATTAAGCTTAACGGATAGAAAAAAGGTGGATAGTAACTTCTTATAGACAAGGAAACAAGTGTGTAGGTGAAACCAGGCCAGGATTGTTAAGTCTTTGAATTATGAATGTCCATTCTTCAGTATAGATTTTTTTAGAAACCCCCATTATGAAGCACCTTGTTTATAGGACAAAAAGTTCTAACCAATTTCCTTGAAACAAATTTCATTGTGTAAAAAAGTTGATTTGACTCACCCTGTAAAAAGAAATCAAACGTTTAAGAAGTGTGATTTCTCTACTGAAATATAAATATTTGTTAGTGAATTGGTTGAGTTCTGAAGCCTCTAACTTCTCAGAATGATAGATTTCCATATTTTACAGCAACTTATGACAACTAAGATTCCATATTAGAAACATCTATAAAGATTCTACAGTTTTACCTAATGGATTGCTATGCAGATAAGAAAAATAAGTTTAATAACATGAAAGGTATGACAAAAATGTAAGGTGAAAAGATTATTTAAAAATAGGAGTTTTAGTTAGAAGTGTTCATGTCAGACAGTCAGGTGAGCTTTCACTGTAAAGATGTTAATAGCAACTGACTTGGCTGCCTGATCACACAGTGTTTCCTAGGGATTTGGTGACAGAACGTCAGCGGCGATACCCAGAAAGGTGGAAACCCTCATATGCTCTTACTGTTGGCATTTCATCTGGTATGAATATAACTCAGCTTGAATGAATGTGTTTGTTGAGATGTTAACAAAAAGCTTAAGAACAAGAGGTTTAAATTTGTTGGCACATGAAATAATAGTGGCTACAGAGAAAAGTTGGTGACCTTGTGTCACTATTATTTTATGCCCTGATCAGACTAGCAACTAGATAAGTGGAAGTTTTTCTAACATGCCTTAAAAATATTATGGTTTGATCCAAAGACCCACTTTTTTTTTTCAGATATTATAAGTTTTGTTGGTTTTGTTTTGTCTTGTTTTACTTTTATACAAAGGCAGCATTTGTTAAATTTTTTCTGTTGTTTTATGTTGCAGCTTTTTTGGCTCTTTTAAGCTGTGATAGTGATGGTAACTGATGCTTTCCATTTTGTTCAACTTACACAAAACAATCCAGCATCTGATCAAAAGTATTACATAAAATCTTTCTTAAACACTATTGAAAGGTGCTTTGATGAGTTTCTCCTTTGGTTCGTAGAATTAGGACCGAGCGTGACTCTAATTACTACAGTTGCCATCACTTTTCTGTGGTAAAACTACTGATACTTGCTTTTCTATTTAAAAAAATGTTGCCTAAGGATGTCTGCTATTTGTTTTCAAGAGTTGTCCAGTGGGAATGTTGTGTGTTTATATGTCAATATGAAAGTGCTTATTTTGTTTGTTGCTGTTGGTTTTTGTTTTGTTTTTAGTTTTTTTGTTCTCAGTAATCCTGTGTTAGCACTGGGTAAGCTTTAAATGTCTCCTTAGCCAATCCAATCTTAAAGACTATGGGGGTCTTTTTTTTTTTTTTAATTAACGTGTCATTATGCATCTATTAAATCTTGATCAGGGTTTCAAGAATGACTGCAGTGGATTTTGGAAACAGACTTATCATTATTGTTTTGGGGTTTCCCAGAGATAAATATAGTTCACAGTTAATTGTTGAGCTCTAATACAACTGACCATTTAAAATTTAACAACAGTTTATTGTTTTGTAACAATGTCAGTTGTTAAACCTTGACATTTCAATTAAAACATGAATTGTAGTTACAACTCAATGCAAATTCAACAGTTGTATTTGGAGTTAAATTATTTTAACAAATAAATTTATTTAATGAAATTTTCTCTGGATTTTATTTGGTTTGTACATGTTCATGATTGAAATGTATTTGCCACATACAAAAACAACTAGAAATTGCCACCAAATGAATTTAATACTCTTCATACAGAGATATTCAAGCTGAATAAAATTGAGAATTCATCATATTAAAAGGGAGATTATGAGATAATTTTTATATCCTTTATAAAAAAGTAACACAAGATTTAAAAATCAGTAATCATACATATAAACTTATCTCCTAAACAGTTTTATACATATTTTATTTTCATTTTCTGCCCACAAGTTTACTCAACACAAAATAATGCCATCTGGCTAATTTGAAGTCTCAATGCTAATCTTAACAGAATTGTTCTAGGTAACATTAATTAGCAGTTGCTTTATGATCCTGCTAGTATCACCAAAACACATTAGTGTCCTTCCAGTGATGGCTTGGAGCTATCTTTCTGGTCTTGGGGAGTTTGAGGTGCCAGAAGCTAGAGTAGCTGTTCTGCAGAGCTGGCGGACCTGCCTGTTCTACATGGGGCCCTGTGAATGTTGACAGATGCTGTTAATTATATACAGCTTCAGCTGCTCTGATAAGGAGCCCATTCATTCCCAAGCCAATTTAAACTATGCCTTTTGGTTATGTTGCCTTCAATCTCTGTTGAAATCCCCTGGCAACATTCCACCAGTGTAGAAGCTCTATTGTTTTAGGATATAAGAATAATTTGAATGAAGATAACAGAGGTACTGTCCACAGAACCTCAAATATTTAAAGGAAAATGTGCCTATGTTTTAGCATAGATAAATACCTGCTTTATATTCTCATTTGAAGAATTTGTAAAGTATTTAAATTAATTAAATTCTCATTTCAATTGGAAGAATTTCTTTGTGACTATATATATATATATTATTTTGAAATTCTCCCAAGTTGCACAGTTTATTATTGGTCATTAGCTCTCCATGAGTGGACATACCAGTAGCTGAAGAAATAAGGTACCACCCAATTTGGAGCCCATCTGACCTCTGGGACCTTTCTTAATTTCAAATATCCCTGTTTCCATATAAATACTAATAAGATATGGTGGCACTTCATTGGTTAAATGGGTTTGGTTTGTTTTTTCTGGTGTTTTAAGTCTTTTATGGTATTAGGTTCTTAAAGATCCGCTCTTCCAGGTATAAGGTGATGTGTTATTTCTTGCGATATTTTCTTAGAACTACTCTTCATATTAGTGTCTAAGAATTCCTCCAAGACTTATTAGTGGAGAAGAAGGGAGAAGACTATCGGCTTAAAAGATTAAATACAAACACCTTTTTAAGTACACATACATTAGGAAAAAGGAAGCTAAAGAAATGATACTTGGTTTAGGGCAGTGGTTGGCAAACCATAGTTCGCCAGCCACATGCGGCTCTTTGGCCCCTTGAGTGTGTCTCTTCCACAAAATACCACGTGTGGGCGCACACATACAGTGCAATTGAAACTTTTGTAGTCTTTGCACAGAAGTCGGTTATCAGCCTGGGTGAGTCTATTTTGAAGAAGTGATGTTGGAAGAACTTTAAGTTTAAAAAATTTGGCTCTCAAAAGAAATTTCAATCATTGTACTGTTGATATTTAGCTCTGTTGACTAATGAGTTTGCCGACCATTGGTTTAGGGGAATTTTTTATAAGCTTCTCCCATTTCAAAAGCTAAAAAGTATCCCCCAGCCAGTTTGGTTCAGGCCCTTAGACTGAAGGATTCCGGGTTCGATTTCAGTCAAGGGCATGTACCTTGATTTCAGGCTTGATCATTGATGAGGGTGCGGGAAGCAACCAATTGATGTGTCTCTCTCACATCGATGTTTCTCATTGTCTCCCCACCTCCCTTCTACTCTCTCAAAATCAGTGGGAAAAATATCCTCAGGTGAGGATTAACAAAAACGAAAAAAAAAAACCTCAAAAGTATCATATTTTTTATCATATGATTACAATTTTACAGTGGCAGCATGTGAGATAGAACAGATTTTATCTTTAAAAAATCAGATATTAGTGAAAAATGCAAAGAATAAAAGGAAAAGCCATCTAATTTTCTAATCCACAAAAACAAAACATAATAACATTTGTGTCATTCCAAACATATTCCTATGCAGATACACACAGACATAGGAAAAAGATGAATAACTCCATGCTATTCATGAGAAACTGGCTATAAAAAAAATCATCCAAGGTCATTTGACTAATAAAGTGGCAGAATTAAGGTAGAGACCCAAGCTTCTAACTTGAAATCATCTTTTCCTCACTGTTAATTCTTTTAGTGAATTAACCCAGGCTCATGCAGCTATTATTCATTGAGGGTTACACCTACATTTAACATGATGCAGCAATACACAAATAGGCAATATATAATCCCTGATAGCTTAGTTTTGGCTGCTATAACAAATACCATAGACCGGGTAGCTTATACAACAAACATTTATTTCTCATACTTCTGGAGGCTGCAAAGTCTATGACTGAGACTGACAGATTTGGTCCAGCCAGTGTGGCTCGGGATTTGAGCATCCACCAAGAACCAAGCCGGCACGGTTCAATTCCAGGTCAGGGTTCATGCCTTAGTTATGGGCTTGATCCCCAGTGGGGAGTGTGCAGGAGGCAGCCAATCACTGATTCTCTCTCATCATTGATGTTTCTATCTCCTTTGCCTTCCTCTCTGAAATCAATAAAAATATATGTTTTTTAAAGTGACAAGATCTGGTGTCTGGTTAGGACCCATCTCCAGGTTGCAGTCTGCTGACTTCTCACTGTAACCTCATTTGGTGGAAGAGAAAAAGCAGCTCTCTGAGGTCTCTTTAATGATGGCACTAACCCCATGTGGGGGCTCCACACTAATTCCTAGTCACTTCCCAATACCATCACAGTGGGGATTAGGTGTCAAGATATGAATTTTGAGGGGATTCAGCCATTTAGTCTATACTAGTATAAGGCTCTGGTCTTGACCCCTTGCTTTTCCCTTTATCTCAAGTAGATACAAATTAGCCCTACTGGCAAGATATAATTCATTTGTACCTTTTCTACTTCTACCTGCCAGTACTTCATGCAGGCCGAGCCAGAGTCCTGGGCACAGCCCACAGAGGCTGCTGTTGGCTCAGTTCTCTCAATAGCCAGCATGATCAGCCTGAGCTCTTCCATTCTGAGAATTTGAGGCATCTGGATGCTGGTGGGTGGGGGTGGATGGCAATGCAACAGAGCTCCAGAGCTCCGCTGTTATAGGATGTGTCTACTTCCTAAGGAAGTGTTCAGGCTAACAATGGATCTGCAAGGGGCCAGCTCCTGGATGGTGGAGAGCCGGGCAGTGAGCTAGTTTGGGGACAGTAGCAAAGCTGAGGGGGTCAGAGGGATTTATATATCAGGTACTGCACTGAAGAATAAATCCTGGGTCCATGCCTACAGCTAAAAATTAGACATTTTTATTTATTTATTTATTTTCATTTGTTAATTCTCACCCAAGAATATTTTTCCATTAATTTTTAGAGAGAGTGGAAAGGAGGAGGAGAGAGAAACACTGATTGGTTGCCTCCTGCATGTGCTTCCGACTAGGGTAGAGGATCGAACCTGCAACCCAGGTATGTGCCCTTGACTAGGAATCAAACCCAGGACCCTTTAGTCCAAGGGCCTAGATCTATCCACTGAGTCAAACCAGCTAAGGCAACATTTTTAGATTTTAGTGATATTTTTAGTTAAAAATATCAGGATTGGAAAGCATTTTCTAGGCTGCTCCTACAAAAGGAACGGTGATTCACATATACTTAGAGCAATTGAAATAAATCACTTTTAAGTGAGGAACACTGTGAAAGCCAAGAAATTATATACTCTTAGTGAAAGGACAGTAGAATTTCTGTGAAAAGAATCACAAAATCTGAGTAAGACAGCAAATAAAAAAGTGTGAACCCAAGTAACTGGGACTTCATTATTTAGCCCTCAGTCATGTCTCCATGGTAAGAAAGTGAGAAAGCCATGACCTACAGTCTATGAGTCCGGCTCTGGAAGGAGATCTGCCATGGAACATTCCAGCATGTGGATATTCTGTATTTCTTTGGACAACTTTTCCCCCAAGTGTGTTCTGAAGAGGTCTTTTTTTTTAATTAAAACTATTTTTTAAATTTCTTCATTGATTAAGATGTTACATATGTACCATGAAATGTTTACCAGGAAATTACTCGAGAAGTCACAATAAGTTTGAAAACTGAATAATACATCTCACTTCTTGGAAAAAGCCCTGAAAAAATCCCACTGATGTTTCTAAAATTAACCTGACCTGGGGACACTCTTCATGTAATACATAGTAGTATGCTCTGGAGCAAAACTTGGGAAATGTTGCTGTAGATATTTGCCTTCCAAACTCTGTTGTGGGAACTTTGTCCAGGTCTCAGGCCTGGGTCACTTGTGAAGCTGAGACTCTAGTGAGAAGAGTGAAGGACAGAGAGAGATGGCGAGCGCACTGTGGCCTCTGTTCACTTTCCTCAGACTCATACTTAACCTTTGCCCTCAGAGTTTACCTTCTTAAAAAAGGTAAGAGGAGGAAGAAGGAAAGAAAAAGTCAAGTCTAAACAATGACTGTTTTCTCCTTAAAGCCTATAGTGGCTGGTCTTTATGTCTAATTGGCCCGGCCACCATGGCTCAGTGGTGGAGCATTGACCTATGAACCACGAGGTCACAGTTTGATTCCTGTCAGGGCATATACCCAGATTGTGGGTTCAATTCTTGATCATGCAAGAGGCAGCTGAGCAATGATTCTCTCATCATTGATGTTTCTATCTTTCTCTTCCTCTCCCTTCCTCTCTGAAATCAATGAAGATATATTGTTTTAAGAAAAAAGAAGATATGTCTGATCGTAGGCCCAATTCACAAGAGTGTTTTTCTTAGGAGATAGCAGCCTGGACCTACTCCCCACACTGTGGTACCCTCCCCATTGCATTGTGACTCACCAGTGTCCTTGACTTTGGCCAATGTCAGGAAATGATGAGGGGGTACCATTAAGAAAGCACTGTCTGACATCAAGAAATCCCTGAATCTTACCCTTGATCATCCCCATATCATCCTTAAGAGAGATATAAGCTCCTGTGTACCCATGGTCACACACACACACATACACACACACACACACACACACACACACGAAGACACCAGGGTGAGGGAACAGCAATTGCTGGAGATTTCACTGTAGAACTGCAGTGAAGAACACTAGTGCACTGACTGTACTCTTACACACTCAGGTTGCCAAGGAGCCTAGAATGAGAAGCAGACCTGGTTGCCCATTAATTGATTTGGTTTATGGATTATTTAACAGGCTCATGAAATGAGATTATCTTTCTTCCTAGAGAGATTTTTCTCCTAGAGAGCCTTTGTAATAAAGAGGCAACTAATAAGACCTGGTGGTAGATACCCAGAAGGGAGGAGTTGTTTTGAGGAGCATGAAACCTGGAATGTCCTTTTCCTCCCCCATCAGAGCTTCTCTCTGCTGTAGGGAGCCTGTCAATGAACTAGTCAGTATTAGTAATCCCAGTATCTCTGAAATGTGACCATAGGTCACTGTAGCACCTTAATCAAATTTAGTCTATAAACCAGTTTATCTGCAATCCTATCTAATAAAAGAGAAACATGCAAATTGACCATACCTCCACTATGCCCACAAGCCAATCAGGAGCAAATGTGCAAATTAACCCAACAAATATGGAGCTGGAGCCAACCAGAGGCTTGGGTTACCCCTGGGAATGGAGGAAGCCTAGCTTCCCACCCTGGCCAGCTCTGGCTTCTGCTCAAGGCTACAAAGTTTTAATTATAGAAAATAAATAAATTCCCGGTACCAGGGCCTCCACTTGGGTCACCAGAGGGTGCGGCCAGCCTGTAAACCACCACAGGCTCCTCGCCCAGGCCACTCCGAGCCCCAAAGGAACCCCCACCCTGATCTAGGACACCCTTCCAAGGCAAACCAGCTGACCCCCACCCATGCATCAGGCCTCTATCTTATCTAATAAAAGAGTAATATGCAGATTGCCCATCACTCCAACACACAAGATGGCTTTCTCCATGTCGTCAAAGATGGCTGTCCCCATGTGGACACAAGATGGCCCTCACAAGATGGCCAGCAGAGGTGGGCTGTTGGGAGGGATCAGGCCTGCAAGGGAGGGCAGTTATGGGCGACCAAGCCTGCAGGGGAGGGCAGTTGTGGGCAATCAGGCCAGGAGAGGAGTGCAGTTTAGGGGGACCATGCCTGCAAGGGAGCACAGTTAGGGGCAATCAAGCCTGCAGGGGAGGGCAGTTAGGGGTGACCAGGCCAGTAGGGGAGGACAGTTAGGGGCAATCAGGCTGGTAGGGGAGAAGTTAGGCATCATTCAGGCTGGCAGGGGAGTGGTTAGGGGGTGATCAGACTAGCAGGCAGAAGCGGTTAGGGGCAACCAGGAAGGCAGGCAGACAAGCAGTTGGAAGCCAGCAATCCTGGATTGTGAGAATGATGTCTGACTGCCTGTTTAGGCCCGATTCCAGTAGGATCGGGCCTAAACAGGCAGTCAGACATCCCTCAAGATGTCCCAGATTGGAGACGGTGCAGGCTGGGCTGAGGGGCACCCCCCCATGCATGAATTTCGTGTACCAGGCCTCTAGTCCTATATAATAAAAGGATATGCAAATTGACTGGTTGCTATGACATGTACTGACCACCAGTGGGCAGATGCTCAATGCAGGAACTGCCCCCTGGTGGTCAGTGCACTCCAACATGGGCAGTGCTGCTCAGCCAGAAGCCTGGTTCATGGCTGGTGAGCACAGCAGCAGTGGCAGGAGCCTCTCCCACCTCTGCTGCAGGTGGGTGGTAAGGAGCAAGGACTGTGAAAGCCCCGGACTGTGAGGGGAATATCTGACTGCAGGCTTCTCCAGGGGAATCAGGCTTAAGCTGACAGGCAGACATCTCCCAGGGGTCTCGGACTATGAGAGGGTGCAGGCTAGGCTGTGAGACCCCCTCTCCCCCAGTGCAAGAATCATGCACCAGATCTCTAGTGGTTAAAAAGAACATACCTTTGAGGTTTGTTTTTTGTTATTTTTTTAATCCTCACCTAAGGATATATTTTTAAATTGATTTTAGAGAAAGATGAACTGGGAAAGAGAGAGAAACATTAATCGGTTGCTTCCTGCAGGTGCCTAAACTAGAGATGGAACCCACAACTTAGGTATGTGCCCCAACCTGAAATCTAACTGGCAACCTTTTGGTGCACATGACAATGCTCCAACCGACCAAGCCACCCAGCCAGAGCTGAGGCTTGTTTTTTTTAACTGACCAACAGCAGACTTATAGTAAGTTGCCCAAACCACCAACCACATCAAGAAAGGGAACATGTCTGTCACCTAGAAAGCTCCTATGTGCTCCTTTTCAGCAATATCCACACCCTGAAAGTTACTACTATTCTCACTTCTATCACCAAGGGTTAATTTCACCAGTTCTTGAGCTTCGTATCAATCAAATTACACAGTCTGTACTCTTGTGTCTAGATTATTTTGTTCAGCATAATGTCTGTGAGATTACTCATGCTATTACCTATAACAGTAAGTTTGATTTTTCTTATTGCTGTATAGTATTCCTGTGGGGGAAAAAATACATTTATTTTTACAGTCTACAACTAATGAGTATTTGGGCTGTTTCCTCTTTGGGTCTATTATGAACAAAGCTATGAACATGCTTGCAGATGGCATTGAATGGACAGACATTATGCTCCTTTCTTCTAGGTAAATAGCTATGAAGGGAATTGCTGAGTCATAATAGACTATGTTCTTAAGTGGTTGAACCAGTTTACACAATACCAAGCAATACCAAGTGTGAGAACTCAGTTGTACCATGTCACAGGAGGGACGCCCTGGGGAGCAGGGTCAAAGCTCAGGGTGCAGGATGTTTATGACGGAGTGCCCTTGGGATCAACTCCTGTGGAAGGGAGTAGTAGGAAGTAAGCGTGGACAAAGGAAGTAGAGTTGCGATACAGGCCAACAACCTGGGATTGGGGTGGGACATTAGAATGGCCTCTCAGAATTGTTCCGCCTTGGGCCATCTGTCACTGTGACCTTGAATAAGATGCAGCCCAGGCAATCTCTGAAGGACTGGAGATGGAGGCTGTCAGCAGGGGCAACCACTTCACTGAAAGGAGCTACAGGCGGTGCCTCAGAGTGTCTACCACACACCCACACACGTACCTAATGCTGTCAGTGTTTTTCATTTTAGTCATCCTGGTGGGTGTGTAGTAGTATGTCACTGTGGCTTTCACTTCGGATTTCTCTAAGGCCAGTACTATACACATGCTTATTGGCCATTGGTTATCCTCTTTTGTGAAGAACCTGTCTTTTGCCCATTGTTTAAATGGGTTGTCTTTTCCTTGTATATTGGTAGGAGGTCACAAAACTGAATCCCAGAGTCCTTAGTTCCATTTTTAAATAGTACTAAAAATAAGGATAACCCATTTTTATATATTTATTTGTATACCTTGTTATAGAGGGATGCTAATGAACAAATATAGAAAGATTGATAGAATCAGGAAATTGTCATTTTGCAATCCCCCATATAAAATTAAATTTAGGCAAGATTGCTAAGATTATTGGGTAGAAAAGTTATGAGGAAACTGAAACAATTACTTCTTTTTTAAAAAATATATTTTATTGATTTTTTACAGAGAGAAAGGGAGACGGTCAGAGAGCTAGAAACATCGATAAGAGAGAGACATTGATCAACTGCCTTCTACCCACTCTCTACTGGGGATGTGCCTGAAACCAAAATACATACCCTTGATGGGAATCGAACCTGGGACCCTTCACTCCACAGGCCAACACTCTATCCATTGAGCCAAGCTGGTTAAGGCCTGAAACAATTATTTCTTAATTGTTAAGGGTAAGAAGTAGCTTTTCAGTGGAAAAATCTAGCTGACCCCAACTGAACCAACTGATCAAACTTAGCACCACCAGCAATGTAATCAGAATCTCTCACAAGTCTCTGCTGTGACACAATGACAAGCACCTCTTGTCACCAATGTGGTATTCTGGCCTAGAACAGCCAACCTGAATCTGATCATGGGGAAGTGTGAGGATTCACATGGACCCATCCCAAGACGTGCCTTGTGATGTGTGGATAACAGGCAATGTTAGCTTCAGGCTCCAGATAAACTTCTGCTCCTCACTTTAACTACCAAGAAAAATTTGAATTATCAGATACAACTTCCTTCAACCTATCTCTAGGGCAGAGCCAACTCCTATCTACTAAAAGTCTATTCTTCTTATCATCCTGCAATAACCTATAAAAACCCTCAAGGCACCTTACCTCATCCATAGCTCAGGGCATCTTCTATACCTCAATCCCTCTTTCTGTCTGCAACTCTCTCATGTATGTAGGGTTTCTATACATGTATATGTATGTGTTACACTTTTTTATTTTCTCTTGCTAATCTGCCTCATGTCTACTTGATTATTAGACCAGCCAGAAAAATCTTGAGGGCAGGAAAAAATTTGTCTCTCCCCGCCTCCCACCCCCGACCCCAAAATCACTCAAATCCACATTGTGGGACATTCCACTAAAATAGATTTGGATGCTACAAACATGTTTGTGTAGATAGACAAAGCTAATGGGGTGGAATGGGGTGCTGGTCTACATTTGAAGAAACTAACAGGCATTCTTAAGGGGGAAAAAAAAGAAAACAATGCCTCGACATTTTTCTGCCTTCTCATCCTTCACATGTACATCGTGGTTCCACAGGCAAATTTTTATTGCATGTAGAAAGTCTCGAAAGAAGGAAAATGGACCCTGCCCTGAAGGGAGTTCATCACAATCTCCCTGTGGATCTCTTCAGAAAAATCTAGTCTTTCCACTGATTTGGAACATCCTTCCACTGCAGATTGTCTTCCACTTCCTTCCTGTAGAGAATCGCTGGGTTACATTAGGTCTTGTTCTTGAGAAGACATAATATTCATATTACTCACTGCTCAGAGAGCCAGACTTCTCATTTTTAGCTACCCTACAGCTGACCAAAGCAAACTATGAGAACCAGGGTTCTGCTGCCCTGTGGCCAGAGCAAGAGCGAGTAATTTTGGAGTTTCCCCTGTGAAACGAGAATGAAAAATGTAGGAATATATACCAATTGTTCCCGTAAGCCAAGGTTGGGGCATGTCCAGTCCACAGGCCATATAAGGCTGACAAAATCATTTGGTCTGGCCCTGCCAAGGGATTAGGGGGGAGTTAATTAAATGTTTGACCACATATAGCAGGCTAATTTTTAAGTTGATGATTTCGTATGGCCCACAAATGATGTTATAAGTATCCAAATGGCCCTTAGCAGAAAAGAAGGTTCCCCACTCTGCCTTAAACCAATTCACAGTTTCATTACACTCTTCTTCCCTCCCTTTCTTATTTCATTCCTTCCTTTTTGCCAGCAGTAACTCCCATAGCCCAGATAGCTGAGTTTTCTCCACAGCTTAAATACGGACAATTACTATTTAAATCATTACCATTATTTTCTTTTAGGAATTATTTTTCATTTGGTGTGTGAATTGAAGATATGTTTTTATATGTTTAATGGAAGTAACCTCACAGGATGATTTGACCATAAATTCTGAACTGGGCAGGTCATGGTGGGTAGTGACACCCAAAGCATACAACTTCTTTAGTAAAAGGTGTGTGTATGTGTGTGTGTGTGTGTGTGTGTGTGTGTGTGTGTGTGTGTAATATTTTTATTGATTTTAGAGAGAGGAAGGGAGAAGGATAAAGAGATAGAAACATGAATGATGAGAGAGAATCATCGATTGCTGCTTCCTGCACCTCCCTACTGAGGATCAAGCTTCCAACCCAGGCGTGTGCCCTGGCTGAGAATTGAACCCTGACCTCCTGGTTCATAGGTCTATACTCAAACACTGAGCCACAGCTGGCTGGGCTAAAAGGGTTATCTTTGCCTTAAGCAAGCCCTGCCAGTTGTTTCTGCACATCAATGTTAACACACCTCTGAAAGACCTCCTTTCAGACCCCTCCTAAAGTGACCCTTAGTATAGCACAGTATTGATAACTTCCCTGTAATCAGATTCCTGCCCTGCTTTTTCCCACCTTTCTGTCATCTTCCTTACCTTCCCTCCTTGATTTCAAAAGCACAAAATTGCAAAACTGTCACTCTCCGGAGCATCTGAGATCTTGCTTCCCAGCAATTGTCATCAGTTTGGGCTCAAATAAACTCATAAAAATTCTCTACAGGTTTGGACATTTAGAAACAATCAACAATGAGAAAGAATTAATCGATCTGCTGTCTCCTACACACCCCCTGCTGGGGAACAAGCTTGAAACCCAGGCATGTGCCCTGATCAGGAATTGAACTGTCACCTCCTGGTTCATAGGTCAACACTCAACCATTGAGCTACTCCGGCCAGGCTCTGGTTGTTTTTTTCCAGCAATAAATCAGCTCACTTCAGCAACTGCCTTAGTTTACATTCACCATTCAGGGACATGTGATTTGCAACTAAGACATAACAAAATAAAAACCTCTTCGTATCACTCAAACCACTGGTATTCATTGTATATACATTTTTATTGAATTTACTGGGGTGAAATGGTTAATAAAATTATATAGATTTTATGTATACAATTTTATAATACATCATCTGTATGTTCACCACCCTAGTGTATAATTTTTTAATGACAAACTTTTTTCCCCACAAAGATCACATATAACAAACTTTCCCCCCAAAAAATATCACATATAACAATGATTTATGGTCGTTGACTTTAAACCAAGGAGACAGTGATCGTTAATGTTTGCCGTGGTGTCTGCCAGAACTCCTCTGTCAGGACCTCCCAAAGCTGCCCATGGCTGTGGCTTTGGGCTGGATGGGATGGGCACAAAGAAGCCCAGAATTCATGTGCAGGATGGGCTCGGATTCTGGAACCCAACCTGCATGGGGAACCAGGTGGATGCTCCCTGGGACTCAAGGGAGAATCCTTAAAGGGTGATTCCTGGCAGGCGTCCTTGATGGGGAAATGTGATACTAAAAGTGGAAAACCTAAAATAGTGGCTGGCCTTTTCGTCATCCCTCCATGGAATTACAAAAAGTAACAAAAAAATACATCTTTTCTTCTTGTTTTGTTCTACCTGCTCAGTTCCAAATGTGGCTTCAAGATGACTGTGTCCTCTTTTCTTTCTTCGTACAATGACTTGTCTGCCTCAGTTCTGGAAAAATGTTCTCTGACATATTAGCACGTCAGTGACTTAGAAAAACAGAAACCATAATGAAAGGTAAAATGTCCTAGAACTAAACAATATACGATATCCTAGTTACTCACATTTAATTACATTTGGATGGGTTCTTCGTTGCCATAGAAACTCTCTATCCTTAGGAAGGTTTGGAGGCAGGGATCTCCTCCAAGTTTCACAGTTCTGTGTCTTAAAGAAATTTCTTGTTCTATTTATGAGTTTAGAAGCGATGCTCCAACCTTCCATTGGGATAACATGCAAACTTAGCTGTTGTCAGTTGCTCATAGCAGTTAATATAGAAGGCATTGTTTGCTATTTGTTGTTACAAAATATTATAGATTTTAATGTTATAAAATTGTTACCAATTCTATAGGGAACTATTTTCTTTAGTGTCTATGGATTGGTTGATTCATGTACCTTCTATGTACCTTCTATGGCAGCCATATTCACATGTAGCTATTTAAATTTATGTTACCTAAAATTAAATGAAGTTAAAAATATAATTCTTCAGTACAACTACAGTGGTACCTCGAGATACGAGTTTAATTCGTTCCGTAACCTTGAGGCATGGAAAACTATGAGACGCTGGAGTCGCGGTAAACTGGTGGGTCGTGTGCAGCCGGCCGATCCTCGAGATTACTCCTATCTCAAATGTTGCTCGTATTTTAAAGCAAAAATCGCTCGCTCAACAGCTCGTATCTCAAAAATCTCGTATGTTAGGGCACTCGTATCTCGAGGTACCACTGTACTCAAATTTCAAGTCACACTGCCCACAGTTAAAGTGCTCAATAGCTGTCAGTAGTTGGTGGCTATGTATTGACAGACCATTTCCATCACCACAAGAAAGTTCTATTGAATGACACCACCTGACGAGAAAAACTGCTTGTGTCTGATGTATTACGTTGTCTTTGTTCAGAAACAACAAGAGAGTAAGAACACATATGCAAGGCTAGTTTTAAGGGTGAGCCACCTGTGTAGTCACAAATAGCTCGCACTTAAGGAGGACCTCATGCTTGGTTTAACGCTCTGTGGTCACAAACTTGAAATTCGTGATGACTTTGAACAAGGGACTCTGCCTTTATGTACTGGTCTCCTCAAATTATGTCGCCAGTCCTGCACATGTGAGCTAGATTGGGTGCTGAGTTCTTTGTTTCCTTTCCCTTGTAATTAGTGTTTTTCCGACCTCCTTTCCTATCATCTGTAGAAAGTAAGAAAGGACAGTTGGCACATGGGATAAAACTAAAGTGCCTGGAATCTTTTCGATCTCAACAGAGATCCTCACTGGGGAGTCAGCTTTTAATAACGTCTATTCCCAGGAATTCTAGAAGCCTACAGCTGCATACTGGCACCTCCAATATTAAGGGAGAGTTGGGGTCTCTCATGAAAAGGTGTTTTCTAACCTGGATTCTGAGTTGCCCACAGTAGAATTCCTTCCCGTTTAAACAGCCTTGCTGGAGCTCATCTTTGAGCTTTAGCCTGATTAGTTTTATTCATTATCCAGTCAATTCTTTATTTTCACAATCATTTATCCAACAAATGTGGCACATTGTTATATATGAGACACTGTTACAGGTCTGAATAAAAAATTATGTGACACACACCTACTGTTGCTGTCTGGTGAATTGTATGCCGAGATTAACTAACAACAAATACAGGGAGGAAAATCAAATGCAACCTGAGGATCATCAAAGACTTATTGGTTACTCACTATTCATCCCGTTTTTATTATTTTTGTTTTAATTTTTCATGGTGAAATTAAAACAAAAATAATAAAAACGGGATGAATGTAGCACCAATTCTGACTGATTCATGTACTGTGGCATGAAGAAGAAAGTTTTCTTCCAATAAAATTTTAGTTAGATTTTTTTTATGTAGCTGCCAGAAAAAGAAAAATATAGCACAGACAATAACAGTGTTGGTAATAATAGAGTAAATACCAAAGTCATTTTCACTTACATTGGGAATTCATTACATGAGGTACTTTTCTGGAAAACTTGATGCGTAATTATGTTTGCATTAAACTAGAGTTTGTATTGGTGTTGCGTTCTGTGAGCTGGTAAGATCCAGGTATGTACCCCATGACAGAGAAAATGGCATGAAATGTGCAAAGCCAGGGACACTCAGGTTGAGAATTGAAAAGTCATTTTAAAAAGTACTTATTTCTCCTTTCAATTGCTTGGGGGCTTGCAGGAAAGCACACTGCATAAATTGACCAGGAAATATTGCAAAAGGAATATAAAGTAGACACATTAGAAAAAAAAACACCCCAAACAGGGATAACATTATTGTTTACAACACATGCCAAAAATCCTGCATTTCTGAAAGCTGAGCTCTTCCCAATTGATTCTGAGTTCCCTGGCGGCCAAAGTCAAGAGAAAAAACAAAACTTTAGGATTTCAAATGTCCTTAAGATAAAAACAACTCTGGGGGGTACGTTCCAGATGTTCCCATGGGTCCCCATTAAGGGAGCATGGTATGATGTAGCAAATCATATCATCCACCACCCAGCTGCATGTCCTGTTTAGTCCTATGATCCCTGTCAATCATTTATTTTTTCCAGTGCTTAATATTTACGGAATAATTTTGTGGATTTTCAGCAAAAGGGCAGGTTTTGAAATATTCTACAATATATTACCAAAAGATGAGAGTGTTTGTTACTTTCAGATTTCAGGGACAGTGATAATACTAGTTGCTGGTAAGTGAACTTTTAAAAATGAATTGAATAAGAAAAGGGCTCTCAAAAGTTGTCGTAGAGTTTAGGGGCCAAGATTATTTTATAAAAGGACCCTCCCCGGATCCCTCATAATAGGGAAATGGTGGGGCTGAAAGTGCAGGTATAAAAAAATAAACAAAAGGAGATAGGGGCAGAAAAACAGCCCAGGTGAATTTAGAATCCTACATGGTAACACTGAGGATGTCCTGTGGGAAGATGCTAGGCATTCAACAAAAGGCAGAAATGGAGTCCTTGGGCTCTTTGGGCATGACATTCAGTTCATGTTTGAGGACAATTAAGCCCATATGTATTTGTATGTGTTTTGGTTTTTTTTCTTTCTATTATTTAGATACTAGAGGCCCGATGCACAAAATTGGTGCAAGGGGCTTGGCCCCCCGCTGCTGCTGTGGCTGCCTCTGCCTCAGCCCCCTGCAGCTTCATCCAGACGGTTGTCCGGAAGGACATCTGGTCTAGTTAGCATATTACACTTTTTATTATTGTAGATAATTATATGTAATATTATATAAATTTTATGTATCATTTCATATACAATTTTTAGAGCAATTTTAGGTTCATAGAAAAAATGAGAAGTACAAAGAGTTCCCATATACCTCCTGCCCCCACACATGTACAACCTCCCCCACTATCAACATTCCACACCTGAGTAGTACTTTTGTTCTAATCAATGAACCTACATTGACAGGTCATTATCACCCACAGTCCATAGCTTACATGAGGGTTTACTCTTGGTATTGTACATTCTACGAGTTTTGACAAATGTAAAATTGCATGTGTTCCCCACTATAAGCCTATGTTTTTTAATTGATATATATATGTATATATATATATACATATATATATATATAACATTATACTCATTTTTATGTGTACGACATAATGATTCTATATTGTATATATTGCAAAAAGATCATCACAAAAGGTAATTAACTTTCGTCATCAGACATAGATACCAATTTTTTTTCTTGTGATGAGAACTATTATTAATGGTACTCACCAGCTGTTCATTATATTCTTGTGACATTTATTTTAGAACTGGAAGTGTGTACATTTTAACTGCCTTAACCCATTTTATCCACCCTTACCCTCACCTCTGGGGACCCCCAATCTGTTGGCTGTGTCTCTGAACATGTTTTACATTTTTGTTTTTAGATTCTACATGTAAGTGAGATCATAGAGTGTTTGTCTTTCTGTCTTATTTCACTTAGTATAATGCTTTCAAGATCCATCTATGCTGTCACAAATGACAAGGTTTTGTTCTTTTTATGGCTGAATAAAACTCCACTATCTGTCTATATATTGGAATTTATCTATTTATTCATCCATGGACAAGAGCATATATTTTTATCCTCGGGAAATCTCAGTCCCTGTAGTCCTGTGGCTAGACTTGCTTGATCATGAGGTGATCAAGAGCTCAGGCTTTGGGAATAGCCAGAACCAAGTTCTCCCATTTGGCAGCATAAATCAGTGGGTTCTAGGGCACTAGGGTGGGGTGGATAGTGGACCTCCAGTTCAAGAGCTTTTTTCTTATTAACTATAAGTTTGACTTTCTCTAGTCCTGGTCTGGAAAGCTATACATTCTAATGGGAGGTAGAAAGAGCATGTATAATGGGAAATAATAAAGTGTGAGATAAATCTAATTAGGAAAAGCCAATTATAATCTTATCTCAGAGGACTGAGATGCTTAGGGAAATGCATTGAATTTTAAAGTTAATTAGGCAATACAATGTAGCATTTGTTGAAAATCTTTCTAAAATGTGTGCATTCATTTCAAAGTTATAATAGCAACAAATTTGGGGTTTCATACACATGCTTCCATTAAATTGCCCATAAAAATACTGAAAACTAAAAACTGACAAATTGCCAAAGTCAGGAAGGCATTTCCACTAACTTTATTATTCCTATATTTTACCACAGTTTTAACACACACACACACACACACACACACACACACGAACTTAAAAGTAAAATACTAGAAATAATCTTAATATGGTAAAGGACAAAAACAGATGTTCCTTAAATGTAATTACCATATCATTAATATTTGACACTGTGCTAGAAGTTTTCCTCAATTCAATAAAATAATAAAAAGACAGAGATAAGAAAAAACTTAAGAAAAAATATTGCAGATACGCAATTGTATGTATATTTGGAAACCTAGGAAATCAAATATTAGACTATTAAGAAACACAAATCAGTGCTAACTGCTCTTTAGTCGATTAAAATATAATAAAGAAAATGTCCCACTCATTATTATAAAAAAGAAAAAAAAAGCAAATCCATAAAAAAATTTCTTAACAAGAGAGATGAGGAAGCTATATTGAAGAAAACATAGCAAATGGGCAATTGACATGGAGCGGCTGAAGGATCCAATACTATGAAGACATTAGTTATTTTTAAAATTTAATATATACCCTAATGCAACAATAGTCAAAATGTCAGTTTTGAGAGAATTGATAAAATGATTATGTAGTTCATCTGGAAAATTGGAAAGGAAGAGATCAGACATTTTAATAATGTGAGAAATGCTGGTGTAATAAATCTTGGGTACCTAATCTTAAAGTGTCTGGTGAAAAAGTTAAATAAATTTTTATATATGTATCAGAGTTGGAACTGGTTGAAATTGTGTCAACTCTTAACTGCTATCCTGAGCAAGTAGCTAAACTTTTTTTAGAAAATTATTATAATTACTAGAGGCCTGGTACGTGAAATTTGTGCATGGGGTGGGGGTGGAGGGGGTCTCCTCAGCCCAGCCTGCACCCTCTCTAATCCAGGTCTAAACTGGCAGTTGGACATCCCTCTCACAATCTGGGACCACTGGCTCCTAATTGCTCATCTGACTAACTGCCTGATTGTCCCTAGCTGCCACTCCATTGCCAGTCTGGTCATACCCCATTGCCCCCCTTGCCAGCCTGGTCATACCCCATTGCCCCCCCCCTCTGCTAGCCTGGTCACCCCTAACTGCCCTCCTGCTGGCCTGATCTTGCCCCCAGTTGCCCTCCCCTTCCAGCCTGATAGCCCCTAACTGTCTCTGCCTGCCTTATCACCCCTAACTGCTTTTCCCTGCTGACTGGATCTCACCCGCAACTGCCCTCCCCTGCCAGCTTGATCTTGCCCCCAACTGCCCTCCCCTGCCAGCCTGGTTGCCCCCAATGGTCCTCCCCTGCTGGCCTGACCTCACCTCCAACTGCCCTTCCCTGCAGGCCTGATCTTGCCCCCAACTGCCCTCCTCTGCCGACCAATTTGGTTCTGATTGGTAGATTTCTACGCCAGTCAGCATAAAAAGCTCTGCCTCCTAGGCAGCTATTGACTCCTCATAGTTTACCCAGATTTGGTTTTTATTGGTTGGTTTCTATTCTAGTCAGCATCAAAAGTTCCACCTCCTAGGTAGCCAATGGCTCCTCACAGTTCACCCAGATTTGGTTCTTATTGATTGGCTTCTATGACAGTCAGCATCTCTGGGCCTATCTCCAGGCCTGATCAGAGAGGTTGGGCTGATTAGCAGCCCCCACAAGGCCTGGCAAGAAACAGAGGCACAGTTGCTGACAGAAGCCCAGAGAGAAAGAGAGAGGCAACAGCTGATTAACACCTGCCAGGGAAGCTGCAGATCAGACCCTGCTTTCTCTTCAGGCCTCTCTCTGGGCTTGATCAGCAACCCCCTCGGCAGTCAGTGCTGGGTCGCCGTGCCCACACTGGTTGACTGCAGGACTGATTTCCAGTGTTTGGTTGAGCTTTTGGTCCATCATTATAAAAAAAACCTGGGTTTTTTTATATTAGGATATACTATAATTATATATACTTATTCATATAGTATATGTAATAAACTGTGATTAGAATTAAGAGTTATTTTTATCTTTTAAAACAAGACCTGTCACATTTTTATTCTTATTAGGCAACAGAACCTTTAGGGAAACATTTTCTATGAATCCAAAGAGGGTCATTTTCTAAAGCTGATAAAGCAAATAATTCTATCTAATAAAAGAGAAACATGCAAATTGTACCTCTGCTATGCCCACCAGCCAATCAGGAGCAAGTATGCAAATTAACCTAACCAAGATGGTGGTTAATTTGCATATCCCGGTGCAGAGCTAAGACTGAAGACAGTATAGAAGGAACCCAAGTGCTGCAGAAGGGAGGGAAGCTGCGGAGAAGCAAGCAAGAGGAGTGGAGATGGGAGGGAAGCAGGAGGGGCAGCAGAGATAGGAGAGAAGCAGGCAGGGTGGCAGGAGATGGGAGGGAAGCAGGCGGGGCAGCAGGGACTGCAGCAGGAATTCTATTCTTGCAAGAATCTTCCTGCATTGGGCCTCTAGTTTATGATAAAACCATATTATAAATCTTTACAGGCTACAATAATACCCATTTCTGATAATAATTTGGTGAGGTACATCCTAGAGTGAAAAATGGTACAACATTACTGGGGAGTAATTTACCAAAACCTATCAAGAGCACCACACATGCCTCCACCCTTTGAGGCAATGACTATGTGCTAGGAATCTAACCTGGGTTAAAAAATGGATATAAGAAAATAGAATTGCTGTGTTATATATAGCAACTCAGGTATGCTACAGAGAAACGATTAAGTAAAATATGCTTTATGCTCATGAGAATATTTTAGGCTACATATATTTATTCAAATAAACTATAAATGATATGGTAAAATTCTCACAGCAGAATAGAGAATGCTCAATTTTGTAAATTAAAATCATGTAGTTATCTATATCTGCACATGGCAGAAAAAAGTATTTAATGTTATCTCTGGATTGTTGAGTTTCTTTGTTTTTTCTGTATTTTCTAAATGTTCTACAATAAGCCATTACTTGTTTATAAAAGAAAATATAGGTTATTTAAAACAACACATCTCAGAACAGTTAGGCTGTTATCATCATGATTAGCTCATTTATTAATAGCAACAATAGAAAAAAAGCAAAGGGGAGATAGGAACATATGCAGTGAAATCGGAGTGACAAAGGGAAGGTGCTTGCCTGTCAGTCTAACCTGGGAAAAAGATAATTGGCTAGAGGGGCAGAGTCACTGCAAGCACAGGAAATACTAAGGGTTAATTGATTAAGCTCCTGGTTATAACCAGAGATAAAGAGTTCTCACGCTCTTGTTCTGCTCTTGCTTCCCTCCTGCTCCCTTGCACTAGCTTGCTCCCTCAGCCACATTTGCCCATCCTCTCTCCATAGCCACAAGGCCTTAAGCAGCCACGTGACCCACGGTCTTGCAGACCCCACAGGCAATGGACTGCAACTGGGAACACAAGCTAAGCTAGCCAGGTGGTGGGCTGTGCTTTATTACAGAGCAGAGACTCTGGGAAGTGAGTGGCTTTAATCCTAGCCCTGCTGAAAACAAGATTGGACTTTTCCCCTGGCAGGATGGAGGGAAATGGGGCCTTCGAAGGGACACCCCCCCAAAACTTAATTTTACATCAGTAATAAAGCTTCCCACGACACCTCATCCTCTGATGGGGGCCTAGGAAATTCTTTTCCCAGAAGCACTTCCACAAACAACAGGTGGGGACACAGAGGGCACCCCACTGATAAAAAGGTCACTATAAATTTAGAAATTAAAGAAAAAGTTTAAGATCTAAACACTTTTTTAAATATATGTTTTTATTTATTTTAGAGCGAGAGAGGAAGGGAGGGAAATAGAGAATGAGATAGCAACATCCATGAGAAACATACATTGGCTGCCTCCTGCACAAGCCTCATTGGGGATCAAGCCCACAAGCTGACATCAACCAGGAATCTAACTGGTGACTTCCTGGTGTACGGGACAATGTTCAACCAAATGAGCCACACTGGCTGGGTTGAGATCTAAACATTTTTTAAATGAAATAAAATATATCAATCTACTTTCAAGTCTTAGTGATATTAAACTAGATTAGTATTTTGGCATTGATGTGAGCTTTTTAAAAGCCCTGAGATTATCTCTGAAGATATTAATTGTTCTATAATATTTATAATATTAAAGAGTAGAATGCTATACCTAATTAATGTGTTTTAGGGGAATGAAAGAATAGTTTCTGAAATTATATGTATATAAGTTTATGTTTTCATTATTGTTAATAGAGTTACCATTCTTGTAATTCATTTTTCCTTTTTTTAAAAATATATTTTATTCATTTTTCACAGAGAGGAAGGAAGAGGGATAGAGTTAGAAACATCGATGAGAGAGAGACATTGATCAGCTGCCTCCTGCATGCCCCCTCCTGGGGATGTGCCTGCAACCAAGGTACATGCCCTTGACCAGAATCGAACCTGGGACCTTTCAGTCCGCAGGCTGACGCTCTATCCACTGAGCCAAACCGACCTCGGCTCATTTTTCCTTTTTAGAAAAGGAATTCAACTAAAAAGTAATTGAGGGTCACATTCATTTGATTCTTATTAATGAAGATTGTTTACCTAATGAAAATCAGAGAGTACCTATATATAATAATTTCCTGAAATATTGAAGAAAATGAGCATAAACCTCATGACATGTCAAATCTTAGTGAAAATTCCAGTTTATTCACTTGCTTACTTCTGTGACTTTGTCCAAAGTATTTTAAAAAATTAAAGGAAAGGTTTAAGATCTAAACACTTTTAAAAAAAATGTATTTTATTGAATTTTTACAGAGAGGAAGGGAGAGGGATAGAAAGTTAGAAACATCGATGAGAGACATCGATCAGCTGTCTCCTGCACGCCCTCTACTGGAGATGTGCCCACAACCAAGGTACATGCCCTTTACAGGAATTGAACCTGGGACCTTTCAGTCCGCAAGCCGATGCTCTATCCACTGAGCCAAACCGGTTCCGGCTCTAAACACTTTTGTAAATATGTATATGTTTTTATTTATTTTAGAGCGAGAGAGGAAGGGAGGGAGATAGAGAATGAGATAGCAACATCCATGAGAAACATCCATTGGCTGCCTCCTGCACAAGCCTCTGTTATCTCAACTAATCAATGGGGATGATGTTAAGAGTTGTATTGAGATAATTCCTAACATACTTGTGGCTAAGACTGGAAAAGCTAGGCTTTGCCCCAGAGAACTAAATTTAGGGATCAAAATTTTAAACAGAAAACAATGTGCAATATAAAAGTATTGTATTTCTGAGATAAGAGCATGCTCGTATAGCAGCAGAGAAAAAAAAAAAAAAAACTAAGTCTAGAACATGGTAGCAAAAATAAATGACTGAAATTGGAATAAGAGACCAGAGAGATATTTGAAGCTAGACTTTCTAGCTTAGCTTCTTCAAGACTTCCCTTTCCCATCCTTCCTTGTCCCACCCCACCATCCAAGTTCACCCCTTCCCTCTATTAGGATAGTTAGAAATTGAGTTTTCTGGTAAATTGAGTATCTTGACTCCCTCATCTATACTAATAAAAGGGTAATATGCTAACTAGACCAGATAGATCGGACATCCTTCTGGACAAAGCCACAGCAGCTTCGAGGGCCGGTGTGGAAGAGGTGGTGGCGCAGGCCGGTCCAGCGCCACAGCCCCTTCCACAAAGGTAGCGTGGGAGAGGGGGCTGCACGGTCCAGGTCCCCGTGCTGCCCCTTCTGCAGAGGCAGCCACAGAGGGAGTGGCGCAGGACCGGTCCCGGCACCATGCCTCCACAGAGGCCGGATGGAGTGTGACCCGCTGTGCCTCAACCTCCCACAGCCCCTATCCCAGCCGGCCTGGCCCCAGATCTCATGCCAGCCACAGTGTGCAGGAAGCGAGGGCCAAGGCCCGGCAGCAGCAGTGGGGTGATGGGGTCAGTGCCTTTCCCTGATCCGCCCTGTTGCCTCCTGCAGAGGGAGACCAGACTACATCAGAAGGACATCCCCTGAGGGCTCCCAGACTTTGAGAGGGGGCAGGCCAGGCTGAGGAATCCCCTTGCTCCACCCGCCCCCTCCCCATGCATGAATTTGCATGCACCAGGCCTCTAGTATTACCATAAATACAAATACAGTTTACACATTCCCAAATAACTAAAATCATTTTAACAAAAGATACTTCATCTGAAACTGCTTTGAACAGAATCATAGATTGTCTCTCATGGATTGTATCTGAATATCTGCAGATCCAAACATTAACTCGAGATCCTACAGTGCCCTGGCTTGTCGATTCAACACCATTTTCATAATATGATAAATAAAAGCCTAGTTATTTTCACTTTATTTCTTTCTGTGGACTTCTTGAATAGGAGTTTCTGACATCAAATATTATACTTATATAGCTATTGAAAAAGATACGTTCAATACATTAGGAACCTCCTGTGTATAATCAGAAACAAATGGAGGCAAATTTTGCTGAGCCTAGTGACTGTGTGGATCTACACAGAGGACCAGTGCAAAGATTAAAAGAAAATTACCCCACTTTGCCAGGCCGGGTGGCTTCATTGTGGGTTTCTTTTTCGGTCAGGGCACATACCTAGTTTGTGGGTTCAATCCCTGTTTGGAGCACAAATGGGAGGCAATCAGTCAATGTTTCGTTCTCACACTTGTGTTTCACTCTCTCTCTCTTTCTCTCTTTCTCTCCCTCCACCCCCTCTCCCTCTAAGTCAATGGAAACATATCCTCAGGTGAGGATTTAAAACTAAAAAATAAAATGACTCTGCTTTGGACAGTTGCCTTGAAAAGTGAATAAAAATCAAATACTGTGGCATTTTTGTTTTGGTTATTTGTGTTGTAAATGTGTACATTGACCTTTTGAAAATCAGAAATTTCTAGGAACTAGGTTAATAAGTGGAACATAGCAGAACATATTTTATATGCACACTCATTGTCTTTAAAGCATTTGAAAAGATAAAACAGCTCAAGTGAGAACTCAAGAGTAAAAATAAATACTTAATGTAAACAAAATATTCAGAAGTCTCTAAGGAAATTAATTTTAAGAAGGAGAATTAATATAAAAGCACAGTACTATTTGGCACCGATCTTCCTGACTTTTTTGGCCCTGGGCAGAAAGACAATGTTGACAGAAGAGGAGCTAAAACATTGACTGCTGGCATGTGAATGTATATTTTGGTCCAAGGTTGTGAGATTTAATCATCTAAAGGGGGAAAAGAGATAGCATTTGGTTTTGGCAGAAATAGCTATAGAGTTTGCAAAATAATGGACCTGGGCAACAAAAACCTTGGCTCAGTGGTAGAAGGTGGAGATTATAAAACCAAACAACTCAAGGGTTGAGATTTGAGCAATCCTCTTGTTTATCCATTAGAGATGGGTGCTAATGAATCAAGACACTCTTGTGGCCTGCCCTGGTTGAAGGATTTCTTAGAAGCCATTTCTCAGCCTCCCTTAGAAACTAGTGCAAATATGAAAAGAAAAACTTTCAAACTAGGTTTTGCACCATGGTGGACAAGTATGTCAAGAACTATCTGCTCAATCAATTTGAATTCACTTTTGTGTAAATGCAAATGGAACATACTACTATGAAGGAGGTATCATAAAACCAAGCATGTAAAATATTCAACACCCAGGTGCCATCTTGCTAATGACAAAGCAGTCTCACATTTTAAAACCATGATTAAACTTTGGTAAATTCTACTCTTCATTCTTTTGCAGTATATTTAGTATCATAGAACTTGAAGTTTTTACAACTGCACAAGACTCATAGATGTCCCACAAGGACGTGGCCCAGACTAAGCTGTGTGGGACAGCAAATTTATTTCTTTTCCTACATTCTCTATTTCAAATAGTAGTGAAACCATTCTCTTAGTTACATTTTTTTTCCTCAACTCCAAATTTTATTATCTTCATTATGCATCCATCCACCTACCTATTTATCTATCAAACATTTAGTTGGCATTGACAACATATAAAGACACTATTTTTGGTTCTTTGTACATAAAGATTCAGTGGACCTTGAACCAGAAAGAAAAGGGTGATCCAAGAAATCCAGGACCTGCCATTGATCACTTTGGTAGAAGCAGAAATTTTCTCTTCTGTTAGAAAACAAGAGTGGAAGAAAAATGGACCAAGTTTAGTTAGATTATAGCTGTTGAGTTCATCTTTCTACAAAGCGTTCTCAAACCAAGCAAGTGACAAGAAATGTCATGCAATTTTAACTGCATTTTCTGAAGGTTATATGGTTTAATATAAGAACAAAAGTATTTTTGTTGGCTCCTTTAACTTTCTTGGAGATTGTCTTATATACCCATGCCTGTATAGACTTCAACAGTGTGCCCCTTCATCCTGGGTTCCCAATTCTCAACTTAACATTAAAAAAAAGAAAAGGAAAGAAAAGTATAGCCCGCCCAGCATGGCTCAGTGGTTGAGTCATGAACCAGAAGGTCAGGGTTCAATTCCTGCTCAAGTCACATGCCCAGGTTGCAGGCTAGATCCCAGTTGGGGGTGGGGTGGGATAGGTGGGGCGGGGGCAGGTGTAGGAGGCAGCTCATCAATGATTCTCTCTCATCATTGATGTTTCTATTTCTCTATCCCTCTCTCTTCCTCTTGGAAACCAATGAAAAAAAATTTTTTTAAAAAAAAAAGCATGAACACTTTTGAATTTTCCCACTTGATTTTGGACATATTATTCAATGTGATTAGTGTCACCAGTGTCTATGTATGATGTGCTTCACTAGAATTCAATAAGAATACTCTAGCCATTGCAACTTTAAACTTTTTAAATTAAAAAAATCACATGTTCATTGTAGAAAAGTAGCCAGAAGACTTTTCTGTTTATCTCAAGCATTTTACATTGAAAACCCATTTGTGCTGCCAGAAGACTCTTTCAGAGTAGAGGTGCTAAGGGCCTGTGGTACTCTATTTACTCTTTATTTACTCTCCAGTCAAAGGAATCCATTGAATGAACCTGAACCTTGATGGGAAAATTCTGAGTAAGTTACAGCTTGCAGCTAGCTGCTTCATGCTCAGGAAGATGAGAGAAGGGCAAACTTACAGATGAATTTTATCAAGTGACCTGATTTCAAATTAAATGCAGTTGTGAAGACATCTGGCTCCCAGCCTGAGCTGTATCTTTGTGTAGCACTTTCATGAAGGTGGGGCCTGGGATTCTCTTGCTCATGGCTGCATTCTGTCATACATAACGTGATGCAGGACACACAGTGAGGATGAGCACATTCTATGCTTGCTGACAGAGGGTTGAATTAGACAAGGAAATTGTGACCCCTTATAAAAAATTCTGCAAAGCATATCAGATCATTGTGCTTTATAGTGGGTCCCTTTACTATTTATTTTTTAAGTGTATTTTGAGTGAGGAGTCATTCTTGCAAGAGTAACCAAGCAGATTCCAATACAGAAGTTGGTGGGGAGAGTTTCTCCTTCAACAGCAGTAATAGCTAATGACTATTGTACATACTATGTACCAGCCATTGCTCTAAATATTTTACAAATATTAGCCAATTTAATTCTTGCAGAAGCCCCTGTTTTAAAGATGAGGACACAGAGACCTACAATGGTTAAGTCTTTTGCTTAAGGTCATATTACTGGCATGTTCTGAAGGTCACATCATACAGAACTGGGACAGAACTCAGCTGGCTCCAGAATCTGTCCTTGGTCACTACACACATCACCTCTTAAAGGGTACTTGGTATTAAGCCCAGTAGCTCTGTCTTCCCAGTTACTTGAGATGGCCTCTCTTGGTGCACCCCTTTGTGGACTGTGTGTACAGGCATGTTGTAGTTAAGTCTTGATTGTTGTTAATATCACTGTGGTGGGGGGCGGTGGGAATTGACCTCCAAGCCAATTGGTTGTAAGGATCCGCTGTGCCTATACCAGAAGACCTTCTGTGCTGGATTCAGCCTTGTGATACAAGACTTGAAAAATTGCAAAAGCCTCTGTGTTGAGCTTGGATGGGGTGGAATCTCAGGGCTGAGCAGCTAATATAAATTCTGAAAACTATTTCCAGAAACTGCTCTAGGGTCTACATTCTCATTTGAGAACCGTACTTGGCTCTGAGACTGGGTGATGCTGAGTTGGGAAGGCTCCTGACTTTGGCCTCGTGAGGAGGTGCTCCTGCAGGCCACAGTCACACTCACAGTCCTGTACACTGGCTGCCATGAGGCACACCCTGCAGATCAATATGACATCTAGTTGGAGGCTTGTGCCTGAAGGGAGAACGCTGAATTCAGAGGAATTCAATATCTGGATGACTTAACAATTAGAAATACTGTATCAGAGGGGAGGGAGCTTTTGTAAGATGCTCCTAGAAATCTCTCTATGCTTTTCCGCTTTTTGCCAGAGGGAACAGTAATGGTGCAGCCAACAGCCCAAATCTGTTGCGTCTATCAGGTCCCCCACAGGCACAGTTACATTAGGATAATCAAAGAAGGGTCTATTTACAAAGTGACTAAGGTGCAAAGGTGTGGGTGGGGCGTGAGGAAAGCACAAGGCTCATACAGGAACCTGAGCTAGTAGCAGTGTGGTTATGCCAGCCCCTAGACTCGGGGGAGTGGCCACAGCATCTGTAAAAAGGCTCCAGCAATTGGTTGATTAGACAAGAACACTGGCCTTCAATTAAGGGATGCAGCCAGCCTGAGGTGACCTTACAGGAAGAGAATCCAGGGAATAAATACCGCATCCTCACTCTCTTCCTTCCTTCGATGTCTTGCCAAGAATCCTCCTTGGCTGGACCCAAAAGGAAGCAAGGGAGATTGAGATTCCTTTGATCAGTACAAGTCAGTCTTCTGGGGCAGAGAACAGTGGGAGGAGAGGGAGAGTGGGTCTGGAGAGGAAAATGAAAAATATCCAACCCAGGGGTCAACTAGATTATTTACAGATAGAAGCTGAGGTAGAGCCCACACCAGTTATAGAAGGTAAGAAAGAGATTTAGGAGAGGAGACAGGGATATCAGATCAATGATTCATGAACCAAGAACCATGACAAGATGGACCTGTTCTCTTTTGCCAAAATAACTATAAGCTGAGGATGGTTAAATAGCCATGCACTCTCAAGTTATAAATACAGCCTGTGGCTAGGGGTCAGTGGGTCTGTTTGTTCTCTGGTCACTGCACTAAGTGATGTATAGGAAACATCTGGAGACAAAACAAAGCTATCTCTATTAGGGCCCAGGGATAAGCAGGCAGATATGACAATTATAATCACAGAGGCAAAGTTGCATATAACCTGTATTCCTCATCCTGACAGAAATACTTGCTGAAGAATTGCAAATTGCCAGTGAGCATTTTATGAACCTATATTTTCTTCTTTGTTTTTCATTGCTTTAGTAGCTTTTTTTTCCTTTTGATTTCATAAATCTTTATTGTTCATATTATTACAATTGTTCCTCTTTCCCCCCCATAGCTCCCCTCCAACTAGCACCTACTCCTCCCTCTGTTCTTACCTCCCCCACATTGTCCTCATCCATAGGTGTACAATTTTTGTCCAGTCTCTCCCTGCACCCTCCACGCCCCTTTCTCCCTGAGAATTGGCAGTCCACTCCTTTTCTATGCCCTGATTCTATTATAATCACCATTTTATTCTGTTCATCAGAATTTTAATTCACTTGGTTTTTAGATTCACTTGTTGATAATTATATATTTGTTGTTCATAATTTTTATCTTTACCCTTTTCTTCTTCTTCCTCTTCTTAAAGAGTACCTTTCAGCATTTCATATAATACTGGTTTGGTGGTGATGAACTCCTTTAGCTTTTTCTTATCTGTGAAGCTCTTTATCTGCCCTTCAATTCTGAATGATAGCTTTGCTGGGTAGAATAATCTTGGTTGTAGGTTTTTGCTATTCATCACTTTAAATATTTCTTGCCACTCCCGTCTGGCCTGCACAGTTCCTGTTGAGAAATCAACTGACAATCATATGGGTGCTCCCTTGTAGGTAATTAACTGTTTTTCACTTGCTGCTTTTAATAGTCTCTCTTTGTCTTTTGCACTTGGTATTTTAATTATGATGTGTCTTGGTCTGGTCCTCTTTGGATTCCTTTTGTTTGGGGTTCTGTGCACTTCCTAGACTTGTAAGTCTATTTCTTTCACCAGGTGAGGAAAGTTTTCAGTTATTATTTCTTCAAGTAGATTTTCAGTATCTTGCTCTCTCTCTTTTTCTGGCACTACCATAATTCTGATGTTGGTACACTTGAATTTGTCTCAGAGGCTCCTTACACTATCTTCATATTTTTGGATTATTTTTTTCTTTTTTCTTTTTGCTTTTCCAGTGGAGTGTTTTCTGCTTCTTTGTATTTCAAATCTTTGACTTGATTCTTGCGTCCCTCTAGTCTGCTGGTAGGTCTCTGTATAATATTTTTTATTTCAATCAGTGTATGTTTAATTTCTAGTTGGTCCCTTTTCCCTTCTAATTGGTCCTTTTTCATCTCCTCTTGGGTCTTGCTAAATTTATCCATCTTTTCTAGAAAATTCTTAAAAAACCTTATAACCGTGGTTTTGAACTCTATATCCAGTCATTTGTTTTCCTCCATTTCTTTTGTTTGTGATCTGTTTGTCTCCACATTTTCACTGCTTCCCTGAGTTGGTAGAGTAGCTTTGTGTGCTAGGTGTCCTATATGGCCCAGTAGCTCCACCTCCCCAGTTACTTAAGGAGGACTCTCTTGGTACAACCCTTTGTAGACTGTGTGTACAGCCTTGTTGTAGTTAAGTCTTGATTGTTGTTAGTATCACTGGGGGAGGCAGGGAGAGGAGGGATGGAGAATTGACCTCCAAGCCAATTGGTTGTGAGAATCAGCTGTATCTACACTGGGAGACCTTCTGTGCTGGAGTCAGCCTTATGATACAAGACTTGAAAAATTGCAAAAGCCTCTATGTTGAACTTGGATGGGGTGGAGTCTCAGAGCTGAGTAGACAGCCTTAGATTCCATCAGCCCTGTTCCTTGTGGCCCCTGGGTCTCAGTGTCTCTCAGTAATTGCTGCAGCTCTCTCTGAATACTCACACTCGCGCATCTCCTTTCTGGCTTCCCTGAGTTTCTGTGTGCTCTGGGGATCCATATGAGTCTGGGCCCCCAGGGTCTCACCTGAAACTGGGGTTCAGCACAATTGGGAGGTTCTGTCTTCCTCCCACTAGAGAAAGCCAGAAGCACAATCAGCAGCCAGCCCTCTCTGTGGGCACTCATGCTTGTGCACCTTCAGACCTCTGCCTTTCACAGCTCCCCTAAGTTTCTGTGCACTCCTCCCTTTTCATGACAGTTCAGACTCCCCCTGTATGAATCTCGCCTGGAACTGGGATTCATTGCAGTCAGAACTGGGGCTCAGTGTAGTCAGAAGCTTCTGTCTCCCTCCCACTAGAGAAAGCCAGCCGGGCACCGCTCATCCTCTCCATGCATGTGTCTCCATATCTCAGCTTTTTGCAGCTCCTCTGAGTCTCCATGAGCCCCTCTGTTTCCTTCTAGTTGTAGAATTTCCACTCAACCAGCTTTCCTGTGATTCTGGATGATGTCCTTTCTGTCTTTTAGCTGTAGTTTTGAAATTGTTGTCCGAGGCAGCAATTTAGGTATTCACCTATGCCACCATCTTGGGTTCTCTTCTTTAGTAGCTTTTTTAGACTAACTTTTCCATAGATAGCAATTATAAACTCTGTAAATAATATTTTTTTCACTTATTGAGATATGATTGACATATGCTATCATGTAAGTTTAAGGTATAAAATGTGTTGATTTCATACACTTATATATTGTGAAATGATTATCTTATTTAGGGTGATAGCTAACACTTCCATGTCACATAACTACTATTTATTTTTGTGGTGACAATATAAGATCTACCACTCTCTTTCAAGTATATACTATAGTATTTTTAACTATAATCACCATGATGTACATAACTTCCCAGAACCTATTCATCTGAAAACTGTAAGTCTGTACTCCTTGATCAACCCATAAAGGAGATTTGAAACCAAAACAACAGTTTTATCTGAAAAAAAAAAAACCCACATAGAGAGCAGGGCCAAGCAAGCAGCTTGAGAAGCACATCTAGCCTGTGTCTTTGCAAATAAAGTTTTATTAGGATGCTGCCATGGTCAATCATCAATGTATTGTCTGCTTTCATGCTGTAACAGCATAGCTGAGTATCTGTGACAGAGACTGTATACTGTATGGTCCAAAAAGCCTTATGTATTTCCTTACTGTCTGGTGCTTTACAATCAAGTTTGCCAGCCCTGAGGTAGGTTCACTTTTACAGGGAAATGTGATGTGTGGTAATATAATGAGTGCATTTGAGATCACTGTCAGTTAATTGTAAGCTAACTAAATTCAAACTTGGGAAGGGCAGCAAATATGTCTGTCTTGTTCATAGCTGCATGCGATTCATAAGGCTTAGGGCAGCAGGGTGCCAGACAAATGTTTGCTGAGTGAAAGAATGAACGATTCCCTTTGCAGAGCATGTATACATTAACAGACAGCATTAGATCCAACACCTTCTCCAAGGAACTTTCCTTTAAAGGAGGATTGGGGAACCATTTTTTTGCCAAAGTCTATTTGGATCTTTATAACATCATTGGTGGACCATACAAAACCATCAACTTAAAAATTAGCCTTCTCTAAGGTAAAACATTTAATTAACTCACCCCTAATGCCTTAGGAGTACCAGACCAAGTGATTTCTCAGGTCTTATATGGCCCAAGGGCCATACATTTCCCACCCTGCTTTAACACATAAAACATCTATCTATCATGGAATTTTATTGCATTTGTCCATTCATGGCTTTGTTTGGAATTTTGTTCTTTATCATTCTTTTTTATTTGAAAATTCTGATTGGAACTGTTTGCAGAAGAGAAAGGAGCAAGTGGCAGTTTGGCCTGGAGGGAGTGGATTTCTCATCCAGCCTCTATTCTCTAGTTATGTTTCTGAGTGTGTCTGGAATAAGGATTTAGTGTATAAAGACTAAACCCAAGCTTGCCCAGAAGGTATATCAGTGGTTCTGACCTCGGGCTAGACTGTATTCCTGAGCCATTTGCCAGGTCTTTCTCAGATTTTGCTGTAAAAAAAGGTGAATTCTCACTGTAGTCATCTGACCTAGCTTCCATCTATGAGGTTGGAAAAGAAGGTCAAAATATGTACTTCAAAGAAAACAGTCTTCTGAAGCATTCATTCATTCAACAAATACTTGGTGACTGCCTTTTCTGTGACAAGCATTCTTCTAGGTTCAGAAGATATAGCAGTAAACAAAAGAATCTGGTGTGTGTGTGTGTGTGTGTGTGTGTGTGTGTGTGTGTGTGTAAAAGAGGGAGAGGTAACTTTTTTTTGTCTACAATAAGTAAAATACACAGTATGTCAGATAATAAATTCTATGGAGAAAAATAAGCAAGGAAAGGTGATAGAGGGTCCTAGGTTGCAAGTGGGGGGATTTTTTAGTAGAATATCTCTTGATGTGTTTGAAATATCTATGGATAATCTGCCTGTATATGCCTGTTGACTCATGGTGTTAGGTAAGTAAATGCACTCTTTCCTTTTTTAACATTATAAGAAGAAACATCATCATTGCACTAGAAAAAAAATAGTTGGCTATTTGATTCTCACTTTAGGGAGGAAAGAGGAAAAGTCATTTATTGAAAACAGCTTTGCTGGAACTCAAAATTGTCAGTTCTGTTATAGTGGCAATTCATCCCCTGCCTTGAACTTTTTGTATGTACCTTTGATATAACACACTGGGCCAAGTGGAAACTATACCCCGGTTGCAGAAAATCAGGAAACAGAACACAGACATTACCTGATGCTGGCTATTTGGAGATAGTCTAGCCAAACTGATGTAGACAGTTTCTTATCAGGACCAGAAACCTGTGTGAGCCAGAGAACTATCCTTTCATACTCCCTTCATTCCATTAGGAATTTTCCAAACAGATGGAAGGACCCAGTGCTTAGAAAAAAAGGGACAGGGCTTGCATTTGAAGCATACCCTGAACACACTGAAATATAATGAAATTCATGAAAAAATAATCTTCTTAAAACTTAATTGGTTTGGCCATTTTGATTGAATCTTTTAGAAAAACCACTTCCAGGAGCAACTGTACAGAGATGAGTACATAGCATAAACATCTAACCACCAT
The DNA here is from genome assembly GCA_011751065.1 of Lasiurus cinereus. Lineage (NCBI taxonomy): Eukaryota > Metazoa > Chordata > Mammalia > Chiroptera > Vespertilionidae > Lasiurus > Lasiurus cinereus. The sequence continues at coordinate 67,675,575 of JAAGEH010000012.1, forward strand.
CTCCCCTGCTCTGAACAATGAGAGGAGCCTTCAGTGCCAACTGAAATGAAACCTAAACTTCCATTTCTCAAAAAGTGGGAAGGAGCTAAATGACCTACTCCTCAATCCAAGAACCACAGGTGATGTGCTGAATGGGAGTGGAGGTAAGGTTGCAGAAGTGTGTTCCTAGGGGTACTCCTCAGGATTGGGGATAATTGGCTCCCACAGTTCTATTGGGAACCAGTTGAATATTTAGTTTCTAGAGGCCCTTTCCAGTCCTGTTCTCCACCTCCCCCATTTGTACCAGAGCCAACAAGTCTTCACAGTGTGGGGGTAGGAGGTAGGCTTTCCCAGGCCTGTGACACAGTCCAGAAGTGAACAAGGGTAACTTCGGAATTTCCTGCAGCCTCTGCATTCAGGGTTTCTCCAGCCCAGCTGGTCCCACCAATAGCCTTCAGAGCCTCTGAATACCCATCCTGGTCCTGCTGTTCTCTCATGGATTGTTGCCTTTTCCCACATTGAAGGCAGAAAAAAAAATTTTTATTCCTAGCTTCTTGTCTTCCTCGTTTCACCTCATTCTCACTCCAAGTTTGAATACAAGTTACCTAAAATTGTTCTTGAGATTTTAAAGATGTATACCAACAACATCTGCCCTGCAGTCCCCCAGTTAAACATTTGGGATGTGACCTTGCCTGTGAGGGTCATTTGGGCTACATCTGCCCTGTTTGGGAACAGTAATAACTCCAGCCTTCTTCTTGTACTTGTGCCAAGACATACTGTATTGAAGAAGGGCTGAAATTCCCCATGGCATTTTCTTTCTGATGTTTTAAATATTTTCTTATTTTTCCCACAGGAAACTTTACAGTTAGTGTGCATTCCTAAATCAATCATTATGTTCCCCATTGTTGCCCTCTTTAGCAAGTCCTTGAGCAGCTCATTATGGATATTTTCCTAATTTTGTTAACTGGAAGGGGTACTGGGCCCTTCCTGAGGGGATCTGCATAGGGCCAGATCGTGGTGTGTGTGTTCTTGACTTTGTGCAGGAAAGATTTCACAACACAAGTCCAGGCGATTTTGAAAGTATATTTATTAAAGCTGGGGACAGTGAAATAAGGAAGAGTTTAGGATAGGGAAGCAACAGGAGAGAGCCTTGACAGAGCTGCTGTCAGCTTACCAGGAAGTCAGAGAAAAGAGACCCTGGAGACAGGTTCAGGGGGTTAGCCCAGAACCAGCTGCCACTGCCCATTGCTCCCCTGATTGCAAGTCTCATGAGGACCCTTCAAGTTTAGGAAATGAACCCCTGTGGGGGAAGAAGAAGGGAAAAGGAAAGAAGAGATGGGAAGGCGAAGGTGTGTGCTCCTGGGAGGGAGAGCATGTGCTGGGTTCTTTGTTTTGAGGGTTTTTAAAGGCTGGGAGTTTGGGGGGAATTTTAAGGGGAGATCTCAATAGAATATTCACTAGCTTTTCCAGATGTGCCCTTTCAGGGCTGTGGTTTTCACTGATTGGTTGGCACAAGGATATAGGGTCATTAGTCATTGCAGCTGGTCCTGGCATAGCCTACCTGGTTTTGCTACTTTTCTGGGCTCAGAGCTGAAATACAACTGAGGCCTAGGTGTTATTTTTAGGGATAAAAGGTCAGGAGTTCTAAAGTCACATGGCCAGCCATATGCAAGGGGGAGAAAGGCCAGCCTGGGGACAAAGCCCATTGCTAGATTCGCCCATTGCTAGACACCCAGGTCTTTCCACCCTGGTGACCCTCTATATCTGGCTGTAAATTGTTCAGCCAGTTTATTCAGCTATCTGTCTCAGTTTCCTTATTCCACTTGCCAAGGAATTTTCTAGCTTCTTAATATCCTTCCCTATTTGATACCTCGTAGCAGTGCAAGACATTTTCCTTTGTACCACATGGTTCCATCAATGGCAGCCCGTTTCCTTATTTGCTTAGTAAATTTCAGCTATTCTTTTTGCCAAGAGGGACCCTCTTTTCACAACCCAATGGCCCTCAGCTATAGCCTGAGCTCTCTATTCACGCTGAGGTTGAAGCCTCGAGGTGGCTGGTATAATGGATCAGTCTCTCACCAAATGGTGTGAGCTGGGCCCTCCCTGGAGAAGGAACCTGAATTCTCCAAGATAAGTGACCAGTGCTGGGGCCCCTGCCAGCAGGCAAGGGGATCCCCAAGGCAGGTGCTGGGCGTGGAGGCCATGGGGGCATAGGCTACCATGGAGACAGAACTGAACCTCACAACACCCTTCTTGGCCCCAGGGGATGACTGGTTAGCCAGACGGGTAAGATTCCTCAGGGAAGGAACAACCTAAGACAGATACAGTCACAGAGGGGCCATCAGGAGAGAACTTGGGAGTCAACAAAGGTAGGACACAGACCTTCACCCCCTCCCAACCTTGCAGGGGTCTGAACCCTCACTTCTCTGAGGGAGGTCTCCTGCCCCCATGGCTACTTTGCTTCCCATGCTCAGCACAGATTGAGACCCAGGTAACAGACAGAGACTGGGCCCAGCTCAGATGGGGACCCAGATAATAGACAGAGACATGGCCGACAGCAGCTGCCCTATGTCTAAATTCAGCCTAGCACTAAGAATGCTCAGTGCCCACTCAAGAATGCAAATAAACCTTTGCACTAATATTTATAGGGTAATCTAAGATTGTTGGTAGAGTATTAAATTTGACAGTAAAAAATTATCAAGCTTTCAGATTAATTTAATTTGGCGAATTGAAATAAGTGAACACCCAAGAAAATTTAAATGTACTGGACAAAAAGCTGTTTCTAAAGTATTAATTAAAATTTCTATTGATAGCTCATCTCATGGTGAAATTGCTTAACATGCAATGAACATAAAATAGGCATATTTGTGTGCAAAAAAATTAAAATTTAAAGTTATCAAGATTGCTTTTACAAAATTCTCCATTACAAATTTTACAAAATTCTCCATTAATCAAAAAAAAAAGGGGGGGAGAGTAGGATAATATTATGTAAGGAAAAATATCTGGTAAGTAAATTACATCTAGAAAATTTTCACATTAGAAAATTAATTTTCATTTGTAATATTAACAGCAAGACACCCATGAAAAATACACATGGTGTCAAAATAAGCCAAAGGAAAATCAGGTGGGCAAAAATAAAAAGGACCCCAAGTCAATTTTATAGAAAAGATTCCTTTATTAACTTTTGGTCGAGAATATGTTTATATATTTCCAGAAAACAACTCCAAGACCAAGTGGACTCCTGCAACAGAGAGGAACTGACAGGTCTGCTCCAACCACGAAGACAAGAGGAGAAACAGTCCAGAGATAGAAGACACGGATGATGCCTTGCCATGAGAGCAGTCAGCAGCTGTGCATCGCTACAGGATGCCTAGGACCAAACCAGAAAGGGTCAGACCTGCATTGCCACTAACAGGGGATACCATTGTCCACTAACCAGATACCATTGATGACATGTACACATAAGGAACTGTTTGACATTGAAACTGGGACTCAAAACTATTGGACATTGAAATTGGGATTCAAACATTTTTTTGCTCTTATAAGTTTATTTCTAGCCTACAAAGGCAAGATGTTTTTAAAGACAAGAATTGGGAGGTGGGGGGAAAACAGACACAGAGGCAAAGAAGCAATGAACAGACTGTCATGAAACAATGGGAAGGCAGGGGAGGTTGTGGGGGGTGGGGAACCTGTAAGAGATCAATCGAAGGACTTGTATGCATGTATGTAAGCATAGCCAATGGATACAGGGCATTGGGTGTATGTGTGTGTGGGGGGGGAGACAGGTGAGGGAATGTATTGGGGGGTGAGGAAGGCCAGGGGAGGGCAATAGGGAAAAGATAGATAGATAAATAAATAAATAAATAAATAAATAAATAAATAAATTTCAACTATTACCTGGTTCAGGACTCTTCTTTACACATAAGAAGCATTTCCAAAAGCTAATTGGACTCCATTTAAAAAAAAAATATTTCCTAGGTTCAAACTCATCATTTTCTCTTAACAAGAGCTCCAAGGGCTCCTTGTGGGGCCAGCCATTTAATACAGTTTGCCCCATCCCTTCACAAACTTTTCCCTCATCCTCACTCCCACACCCACTTCCGAAATTCTTAAAGCCAGTAACAGTTTGCCAGATTGTGTTTCCTAGTTATACATGAAACATAGCAATAGGGACTAGATCAAGATAAACTAGAGGGGGTGGATACCCACAGAAAGTGGTTCCAGTTAGAAGACTCTGGAGGATCATTTTATAGTGTTCATTCTTCATTTTGGGGGGATGAGAGGACAAGTCAGAAAATATAACCAACTAATTTATACCTGCCCTGTTAGCCATCAGAACCGTCCAATGAAACACATCTATCTGAGCTACAGTTCTTAGCTTCACATTGTCTTGCATTCCTGTGAGCGGGGGAAATTGGCGCAGATATCTGCAGGACAGGTAACTGGAACAGAGTGTAGCAGCAGGAAAGCCCTTTGTTTTGAGGAACCTGTGGAGCTTTAGAAAGAGTCACCCCAGGATGTGCTTCTGTGGTATGCAGATTACTTTGAGCAAAAGGCAGAATTAGCTTCAGGCTCAAAAGAAATTTCTGCCCCTCCCTTTAACTACCAAAAAGAGTATGAATCAGGAGATGTGCCCACAACAAGAGATTCTCAGAGATAACTTCTTTTGTCCTATCTATGGGGTAGGATAGCCCTAGCCAGTTTGGTTCAGTGGATAATGCACCCGCCTTGCAGACTGAAGGGTTCCAGGTTTGATTCCAGTCCAGGGTACTTACTATCTTGAATGCAGGCTTGATCCCTGACCCTGGTCAGGGTGTATGTGGGAGGCAACCAATGGATGTGTTTCTCTCACAATGATGTTTCTCTCTCTCCCTCTCCCTTCAACTCTCTCTAAAAACCAATGAAAAAATACCCTTGAGTGAGGATTAACAACAACAAAAATTATAGGCAAGGCAAACTTCTGTTTACTGTACTAAACATCTGCTCTTCTTAACATCCTGCAATGCAATGACCCTTTGAAGCCCAAGGTTCCTTTCCTTAGTTCAGAATGGCTTATATACCTCAATCCCCCTTTATCTCTCTGAACCTCTCCTGCATGTGGAGTCTCTGACTCTATCATGTATTTGGAGTTCCCATATATATGTATGTATTAAGTTTGGTTATTTTCACAAGCTAATTTATCTCATGTCCTGGTGATCATTAGACCAGCCAGAAGAACCTTGATGTTGTTCCTCTCCCAGAAGCCTAAGGCCTAGGGACCATCCTGGAATCTTGGAGATATTGTCAACAGATTTTTCTTTTCTCACCCAAGGATAATTTTTTAAGAGGTGATCAGGCTGGCAGGCAGGAGCACCCAAGGATAATTTTTCCATTTGTTTGTTTGTTTGTTTAGAGTGAAAAGAGGGAGGAGGCGGGGGGAGAGAGAAACATTCATGTGAGAGAGACACATAGACTGGTTGCCTCTCATACACAGCTCAACCGGAGGCCGGGAAGTGAACCTGTAACAAGTATGTGCCCTTGATCCGGAATTGAACCTGCAACTCTTCAGTCTATGGGCCAATGCTCTAACCACTGAGAAACTGGCCAATGCTCAATAGATTTTTGTTGAGGATCCAGGAGCTCCTTCAACTAAGTGGAGATGTTGTAGTCAGTATCTCTTCCCCATTTATGTCTGTTTCCATTTAAGATCAGAGTGAAACTCCAGGTTGAAGGTGGATGATTTTAGTGCTTCAGAAGTACTTCTTATGGCTGGATCTAAACTGAGATTCTGTGAGTACTTATAGAGAATCTACTCTGCATGCCACTGTACTAGAGGTGGCTACATCATTGCATGACTCCTGGGGGAGCCATTTCAATCTGGTCTCTAAAGAATGGCCTCTTCAGAATTATGCTGTCCAAAGTCTGCATGGCTATATGTGGTGACCATCATGCTAGATGCTGCATGAGGATTCTGTCCTCAAAGAGCTTATGATCTGGGGGAGGAAAAGAGTGCACAGAAGCAATGGTAATAAAAGGTAAAGTAAGCTCTGTGGCAAAATGGAAGTAACCAAAATTGAACTCAGAGTTGCAAGATGTGAGGAATGGACTAAGGAAGAGGACCGGAGAGGAGAAGCAGCTGGATTATCTCATGAGAGCCTCCTATCTGATCTTAAAGTGTTATGTCATCAGGAATTGTGCTTTAGGGCCCCAGCCAGGTAATTCAGTTGGTTGGAGTGTCATCTGTACACCAAAAGGTTTCGGGTTCAATCCCTGGTCAGGGTACATATCTATGTTGTGAGTTCGATCCCCAGTCAACTGATCAATGTTTCTCTCTCATCTCTCTTTCATATCTTTCTCTCTCCCCCCTCTCTCCCTTCTCATTCCTCTTTAAGAAATGAATAAACATATCCTTGGGTGAGAATAAAAAAAAAACACATGTGCTTTAGGAAGATTACACTGACAAGAAAAAATGACAAATTTTTTAGAAGACAGGAAGTCAGGTAGAAAGACATTTCAAATAATTTAGGTAAAAGATAAGGGGACTTGAACTAGTATGCTAACAGTCAAATAGAAAAAAAGGGAATGAATTTGGGAGATGTTTTAAAGTTCATAAAAATTCATTTTGATGAACCTTGAAATTAAAAGTAAGACAACTAGTGCCTTGGCCCGTGTGGCTTAGTTGGTTTCACTTCGTCCCTTGCACCAAAAGATTGCTGGCTCAATCCCCAGTCAGGACACATACCCAGGCTTGATCCCCAGGAGCGTGGTGTGTGCAAGAGGCAGCTGATCAACGTTTCTCTCTTTCATCAATATATTTCTTTCTCCCTTTCCTGTCCTCTATCTTTAAAATCCATTTTTAAAATTGTTTCTGTGAGAAAACTAGTAAGAAACAAAGTACTTGTGAACCCCAATTTTAATGACAAGAAATAATATAGTTTTATATATATATATATATATATACATTAGATTGAATAATAAGAAATTGCCATGTTGTAGTTAACTAAAAAGGTTGACTATCAGTAATTTAATGGAATTCAAACTTACTTTACAAGAGGTACCCTGAAATATCCCATTGTAGAAAAGTGGAGCCCCAAACACAATAATATTAAAATAAATAAACATTAACCATAAAGACAAGAGCATAAAGTCATATATTTACCAGTGGGACAAGTGAGGGCATGCTTTAGAGTCAGACACAGTTGTTAAAGAAGATTGCCTAGTAGGTGATCTCTGGGTTACTTTCAGCCTAACTCAAAATTCCAGAGAAAAGTGGTTAGGTCAGTGAAAGCCCAATACTTTATTTGGAATTAAAAAAAGATATTGTAACTTACTTCAATTTACAAACTCTTGTTTATCTTCTTCTGGGGGCTTTCTTAACAGATTTGTTCCAGAGTTATTGGCAAAGATAAAAATACCTCCAATAAAATTTTCCACCCATGCTCCTTCACCATAATACACACTGAAAGTAGAGGTTAGGGACAAATAGAGAAAGCTTCACAAGAAAACTTAAATCTGTTAAGAGAAACTTGAAGCAAACTTTTCATTGCACGAGGATGTCATTCGATCACTTAGTAAATGTTAATGATTAACCAAGAGTGAACTCTATGAATTCCATTCTGACTTATGCAAGTTGTACAACCCCATAATTTTTATTTCCAAATTCTGCACCACATCAATGTGCTTCCCAGCTTTTGTTTCCACTGCTTCCTTTTCCTAGAAAACCTCTTTCCTCCCTATTTCTTATTACCTGTGAATGCCAACTCAACTCTTGACCTTGGTCCTACTCCCTAGGAATTTATAAACACCCAGTCAGTTCATGCTTTTGTTTCCATTGTATTAAGTTTGGTGGTCTACCAATCTAAGTTTAGTGTTCACTCTTAGATTCAATCAAGAAAGGTAAGTACAAAAATACATGATCTATGTTGAGCAGTAAAACAAAGGAAAATAAATGTCAAGGTTGGATGCTGATCCTATGTTGCATTTGTGTCATAAGAGAACAACAAAAAACATGCAGAGTATGCAAATAATATAACTTGTATATAAAAATATACATGCATGATGTATAAGATCAGGCCTAAACCGGCAGTTGGACATCCTTCTCACAATCCAGGACTGTTGGCTCCCAAGTGCTCGCCTGCCTGCCTTTCTGATTGGCCCTAGCTGCTCCTGTGTGCCAGCCTGATCACCCCCTAATCACTCTCATGCCAGCCTAATTGCCCCTAACTGTCCTTCCCTGCAGGCCTGGTCACCCCTAACTGCCCTTCCCTGCAGGCCGTCTTGTCACGGCCATCTGGTGTCCACTTGACCACATGGGGGCATCAATCTTGTGTGTTGCAGTGATGGTCAATTTGCATATCACTCTTTTATTAGATGGATTCTTTCACTGCTTGTTTTTATTTTAAAAAGAATTCTTTTATTAAATTTTTTTAAGAAAAACTTCTTCCCTACTGGACCTCAGAGAACTGTGGTTCATTCAAGTTCAGCACCAAAGGGACTATAAGTCCCAGGAGCCCAGAACACCCATTCCCCAAATGAGATATGTCTACAGGCATGTTCCCTATTGCTTTCCATGGTGACTTCTTCTGGGTCAAACACAGCCACACAGCCAGGAGGCTATATTCCACAGTCGTGGGTACTGATAATTTGGGGTAAACAAGACAGCCTTTTAGTTAAGTTTTGTAGTGACAGAAAGAGATTGTTGCCCCCCAAAAACGTAGAAAATTTAAATGCAGTATTTGACATCATTAAACTAAGAATTAAGTAGCTATTTCTTTACTGTGCACGTAAACACTTTGGTCTTACTGCAGTCTCCTTGCCTCTTGCTTTTTCCATCTCTCTTCCCTTTCTAGCTAACAGTTGTCATCAAAGTCCTATTTCTTTATTACTTTAAACTTTCTATCTCCTAAAAGTATATTAACCTCTAAATATCCAACAACGTCAAAAATTATATTAAGGTCCTGCTTAACAAAGGACCATGTATCCAGGGTTTTTTTCCTGTAACAACCAACAAAAAATCAGTTAAATCAGCATCTGATTCCTAGGCAGGTCCTAACCAGACCAATCAGAACCCATTCAAAGTTGGGATCAGAGTGAAATGGAGGGAAGATCTTCCTAAAACAACAACATAACAGTGGACATGAATCAAACATTTTCTATGCACCAGACCTTCATATAGCCTTCACAATAACCCTACGAGGTTGTAATAGAAAAAAATTGTCCTTAACCTGGTCTGTATGATGTAATTTATAGCCTCCTCCTGAAAAGAAATTAGAATTTTAACCTAATATTTAAGCAGTTTTCTGATTAGCTTTAATGGGATTAAGATTTTCTCTCATAAATCATTACCCATCCCACAGTTGATTAATCAGTCAAGAGCCTAGTGACTGTTTCTAGTGACTTACTTTTCTTTTAAGAATCCATCTAAGAAGGATAATCTACTTATTGTCTTCTTCTGTAAAACATCTTTACCAAAAGTGAATCTTTCTTGGCCTGTAAGAGGATATTTTCCCCTTGTTGCAAGATTTTCATGAAATTTTGATACATACTCATAAGGGAATTACCTGAAAAAAAATATTTTTAACTAAGTAGATACTACTACCAGGTATTTCCCCCTATAACAACATAATGAGCAGTCCTAGAGCCAGGAGTGGAGGGTGACCTGTCAGACTCTGAAACCCAGGCGTTTCACTGGTCTATTTTACCTCCTCACCAAGTAAATTGGCTGCTTACTTCCTTCAGTTCTCATTCCACAAAGTTTGTGACTGTCAATCCCACTTGACCACTAAGACCTTTCTCTAAAAGTCTCATCAATCAGGATGTCAAGCAAGCCCTGATAAAGCCAAACTCTAATTTTCTAATTTTGACTCTGTTGATAAAATCTCTAAATGGGCAGAGAGCTGGATTTGCAGCCTTACTCTGTCTTCTGTGGCTTATCTTTCCTTGGATATCTCATACTGCCTTGTACTTCACCTGCTACAATTTTTTAATCTCTTTATTTTACCTCCATCACTGCCCCTACCACCATTGCACTGGCCTAAGATAGGTACAGGTCCCTTTTTAATGTCCTTAGTTCAATAGAGGCCCAGAGTCTCATGTCCTTATCACAGCTGAGAACTGGCCCTGAACATTTAAACCAGGCTTTACTCATCACTGGGGAGAATGAAGCAAACACAGAAAGCAAGAGGCAGGTAGAAGATGCCCTGTAAGTTATAGGAGCTCACAGTTTAGGGTTATTTGTAAGTGACTATACTAATTAGAGTCCCCTGCAGGTCCACTAACAGAGGTCATCATAGTATGTCCCAAGTTCTTAAATTATAGACCCAAGGTGGTTAGGTCACAAGGCCTTGCTTTTCTGCCTAAGAATTGCCTCCAGTTTCTGTTTAATCTATATCAGACAGTAATATTCATCAACATATACAGGAATTCTTTAGGTTATACTTCAAAGAAATACAAGAGGCTGTCCTAAACATATTTCTCCCCTGTTCAGAAATGCCTATCATTGAATATTCCTTTATTCATTCAACCAGCAAACTCACCACGTTCTCACTTGCATCTCTGCCTTTGATCTTATTAGTCTTCATTCTGAAACATTTACCTTCAACTCCCCACTTTTTCTGGATGACTCCTTCTCATCATTTAGGTCTCAACCTAAATGCTCCTTCCTCCAGGTATCCTTGGATACCTCATACTGCCTTGTACTTCATCTGCTATAGTTCTTTAATCTATTTATTTTAATCCCCTCTTGGATTTGTTCTTCGTTACTAGACTCATACCAAGCAAGCTCCATGAGTTGCAGAATAGAGTCTACTCAGCCATCATCCAGTTCTTGATTTAAATAGTGTTAAGTAGTCCTTGTTAGTTTGGCTCAGTGTAAAGAACATCAGCCTGCAGACTGAAGGTCCCAGGTTTGATTCCAGTCAAGGGCCCATGCCTGGGTTGTGGGCTTGATCCTCAATGGTGACAGTAAGAGATTGTTGCCACGTGCAGGAGGCAGCCAATCAATGATTCTCTCTCATCATTGATGTTTCTCTCTCTCCCTCTCCCTTCCTCTCTGAAATCTAATATATATATTAGCCTTTTATTATATAGGATATACACTGAGTGGCCAGATTATTATGCATTCAGAGATCATAATAATCTGGCCACTCAGTGTATATATTTTAAAAAATAGTGTTAAGTAAATATTTGTTAAATTAACAGTATAGCATAATACTTTGCACATGAAGGGGTTTTGGTTAAATAACAAAATGCTCAATTGGATTTTTACATCTTCGGGTAGAAAGAGCTTCAACTTATATAATAGATTTATAATAAATTTATAATAAACTTATATAATAGATTTATATAAAACTACAATTTATATAATAGATTTATATAAAACTATAGACCCAGTGCATGAAACTTGTGCAGAGGAAGGGGGGGCCTCAGCCCAGCCTGCACTCTCTCCAATCTGGGACCCCTTGGGCGATGTCCAACTATTGGTTTAGTCCTGATCCTGGCAGTCGGACATCCCTGACCCATGGCTCCTAATCACTCATCTGCCTGCCTGCCTGATCACCCCTAACCATTCTGCCTACTGGCCTGATTGTCCCCAAATGCCCCCCCTACCAGCCTGCTTGCCCTCAATTGCCCCCACCCCCCACCCCCGCTGCAAGCCTGGTTACCCCTAACTGCTCCCCGTTGCCAGCCTGATCACCTCTCACAGCATGCTTGTTCAGTTGTTTGGTCATTCCTCACTAACCCCCCTGCCAGCATGGTCATGGGCAGCCATCTTGTGAGGGTGTGAGGGTTAATTTGCATATTACCTCTTTATTATATAGGATTATATAATAGACTTAAAGGAAGTTTCCTCTCTTTTGCCTTAAAAGGGAGGAATCTGGAATGTACTGGTTTACTTCCCTACCCTGATAATGCCATCTTTCCATGAGACTATTTATTTTATTAAATTGAGGGTGTTAATTAATTAATGGAACAATGAATCAGATAATAAGACCCTACATTTTACTTCTGACTCTACTATAATCTTGGATAAACCAATTAGCAGCATTCCAAATCTGTCCATGGTTAGGATGTTAAATGATCAGCAATTCTTAGAAATGCTTAGGTAATGACTGTAATTCTCAATTACATATAATATTCACATTTCAGGCATGGGTATACCATGAGATATACCCAACCTTATTAAAACGCCATTTTTAAAAGTGTTGTTAGCTGGGAATTGAACATCAGACCACTTTCAATCATCTGACAATCAAGTAGCAAGTGTTACTTTCAGGCCTAAGATCAATTCAAAGAAAACTCTTAGTTATGGGGAATGTTAAAGCTGTAAGTTCTCCTGTATGTAGGTCAAGTTCTGATTAGCTCAGCTTTTGAGCTTAGCTGTGACTTCCAATAAGACAACAGCTGTGGCACTCCTTTTTCGAGCAGGAGCAGTTGAATGAGGCTATGTATCACCTTCTACAGAATTCTATTAACCCAGAGTGGAAGGTGTGAAGGAACTGTGGACAACCTATTGTAAACAAATTATTCTGGTTTATAAGTGTCAGCTCCCTTTAGAGAAAACAAGCCCAATAGTTAGGAGCATTTCTTTTTTGTTCTTTTTTTTTTTTTTTAAATACAGTGGTACCTCCAGATACGAGTGCCCTAACATACGAGATTTTTGAGATATGAGCTGTCGAGCAAGCGATTTTTGCTTTGAAATACGAGCAACATTTGAGATACGAGTAATTGCACAGATTGGCCGGCTGCACACGACCCATCAGTTTACTGCGACTCGAGCATCTGATAGCTTCCCACACCTCAAGGTTACGGAACGAATTAAACTCATATCTCGAGGTACTACTGTATATTTTATTGACTTTTTTACAGAGAGGAAGGGAGAGAGAGAGAAAGTTAGAAACATCGATGAGAGAGAGACATCGATCAGCCGCCTCCTGCATGCCCCACAGTGGAGACGTGCCCACAAGTAAGGTACATGCCCCCAACCGGAATCGAACCCGGGACCTTTCAGTCTGCAAGCCGACGCTCTATCCATTGAGCCAAATCGGTCTCGGCTGTTCTTTTCTTTTTTAAGGAAGCCACATAGCCTTTACCCTTTATGTTGAAAAAGCATATATGAATGATTGCTTTTTTTTTTCTCTTTACATTTGTTGTTTATAATATATTTCTAATCTACTAATATTACAGAACTTATTGAATGCTGTTTTGATTAACCAAGAGATCCTTTTCTATAAGAAACATAATTCCAATGTTTTTTAATTGAATTTATTTGGGTTACATTGGTTAATAACATTATATAGGCTTAAGGTGTGCAACTCCTTATAATACAATATACAGATGATGTATTATAGAACTGTACACTTTAAACCTGGTCTGTAGGAATTGGCATCTTTCTGTTCAGATATTCTCATATGTGACATTTCCTCATGCCATATATCTTGGGATTTTCTTTTAAAAAGTAATAACAGTGCTTTGACTTTTAGGGACTTCCAGAACACTTCCTCCAAATGTCAACAGGGTTTAAGTGCTTTACTCCTTTCACTCTCTCCCTTTCTTTCTTCTTTCAGCCTCTCCTTTTCATCCCCTTTCTTTTTTCTCTTTCCTCTCTCTTCTTTCTTGTCCTTTTTCTCTATTGCTATTAAAAAGTTAATGGCTCTTTTGGTCATTCTTGAAAACAAACAAAATAATCTTCAATACATCCATAAGCTGGAAAAGAGGAAGGAATCTTCTGAATAAAACTCAAGTAATGACAGGTATCCAGAAACAAAAGCAGACAGCTTTTGCATTGAGCATATTTGCCATGAACTTGAGCCGTGGTGTGGGTCTTACAGGGTTTAGAAATAAGGAGGCGAGGACCAGGGCTCACTCAAGATGTCAATTAATAATAATAATAATAATAATAATAATAATAATAACAAATAAAAATAATAATAAATTCTGGAGCCCAAATGCTATCCTCTAAAGCAGCGGTTCTCAACCTGTGGGTCGAACTACCCTTTCACAGGGGTCACCTAAGACTATTGGAAAACACCTATTTCCCATGGTCTTAGGAACCAACACACCGCTCCTCGGTGTAGCAAAATGTAGCAATGTAGTTTACTGTTGTCATATTAAGACTGTTACCCATGCTACATCATGATTCAAGACAAAATTTCATTTATTTGTAATTAGAAATAAATATTTCACAATATATAATTACATATTGTTTTTTGTGATTAATCACTATGCTTTAATTATGTTCAATTTGTAACAAAGAAAATACATCCTGCATATCAGATATTTACATTACAGTTCATAACAGTAGCAAAATTACAGTTATGAAGTAGCAACGGAAATAATTTTATGGTTGTGGGTCACCACCACATGAGGAGCTGTATTAAAGGGTCGAGGCATTAGGAAAGTTGAGAACCGCTGCTCTAAAGGTATAGCGTAGAAATAAACTTACTCTCTGTCCCTTTCCCCAGGGAACAGTGTGGACAAGTACTGTCTGGACCTTTGTCATTGAGAAGAAGAGAAAATCCTCCCCTGAAATTTTGTAACCACATGTGGTTTGCAACCCAAATTCATACTATCTGTGCTGTCAAAAAAAAAAGGCATAATTTAAAGTGATTTCAGAATGGTAGTAATACAACTTGCCTAGCAGAACCAAATATAGTTCATTCCAGAAACAGAAGGTAAAATTTGGCCTAAGAAAGAATAGTAGTGAATTAGTAGAGTGGAATAAACTATTGAGAATGAAGCACAGAGAAATAAAAAGATGGAAATATAAAAGCTTAATAATTATGAAAGTAGAATAATAAAGACTAACAAGTTCTAAGTGAGGGCCAGAAGGAGAGAATCAGGTAGAAACAATATTTGAAGAGAGAATAGCTAAGATGTTTTGAGAACATCCATCGAGGGATTAAAAAAACACCTGTAACTATAAAGCAGGATAAATACAAAAAATCCACTCATAGACAGCAAAATGAAAACTGAAAAATGATGGGAAGATGCTAAAACTCTCCACAGAGAGAAGAAACACAGCCTTCCAATGAGTGAGGCTTAGACAGTTCACTTCTTAATGGAAGCAATGGAAGTCTGAAAACAACTGAAATGTGCAATGAGAGGAAAGAAATACCAACATAGACGTCAGAATCCAGCAAGACCAACTTTAAGAATGAGGGCAAAATAGATATTTTCAAACAACCAAAAACTGAGAGTTTACAATGTTTAGATCTCAGTAAGAAAAATTTTAGAGAATATATTTCAGGTCAAACAAAATGACTCTATATGGAAGAGAAAGTAAAAGAAGAATTAAAAAACAATGGATGTGGCACATATGGGTAAATCAAAACTAATGTTGATTGAATAAAATATAATTAAAATATCTTGTGCAGTTAGACAAACATGATAAAACAAAAAGTATGGTGATAACATAAGTTGGAAGTGAATAGCAATCTAAGTTTCTTGTTTTTGGGGAGAAGGATAAAAATACTTACTTTTGAATAGAGTGTATATAACTTTCAAAATAAAAGAGAAGAAAAACAGATGGAGAAAATAAAAGAAGGTAAGAAAAGAGAAGAAAGGAAGCTTAGAATGGGGAGGATTAAACAAGCACTGAATAACCTGGCAAAAGTAAATCTAATTTATCAATCCAGTAGTTGTAACAAATGTAAATGGACCTAATTCTGTCTCTCAGAAATTGTTTTTAATTATCTTTTTTTTTCTTTTACAATTTTGTTAGCATTTATGCTGGAGGAAAATTTTGTATACTGGAAACAAGTTGTCCTGTCTCTTCCATATTTTGCTTAAATCTATAATCAGTTGGCTTTGTGGAACTCAGTATCACTTACTGATTCCATTTCTGTGCCTGATTTATTTTAACAAGTGCCACCCACGTATTTCTCTCAGTTTTCACACATTTTACTTAGGTTCTGTGGGTTTTCCCTAATTGAATTCCTACTGTTTGGAGTTATGGTGTTCACTAATAGTCCAACTCTCTCATTAGGGTGTAATGCATTTTCAGGTGAAACCAATTAACTTTTGATTAGCTCCGAGTGGTTTCACGGTATTTAAGCAACAACCATGGTTTAAAATACAGCTTTTTTTTTCTTTTCTTTTTGGAACACACCATTACTTGAAATCCTGATTCCTTTAAACTAGCGGAACTTTGCCTTGTAATTTCACATTAAGTCCATCATTTTTGTTGCAGTTTGGACTAATCTATTGGAGCTTCTTCATTTGTTTTACTCTAATTGCTCAATGGTTTAGCATATTCACTTGTTTGATCAGATAACAGGTTTCTTTTATTTGATTTTTATATCCTATATCATGAGATTGGTGACTCCCTTCTAAGCTTTACCTAACAGTGTATTACACACATAGCCAACTGCCTTACTGCTGCATCATCATTACCAACTTGTGCTTATTCAGCACTCAGTAACTGTATCAACATGGTGTTTATGAATCGGAGAATGTTGGTTCCCAGTTGCCATCAGTTGCCTGGCACTGAGACAAGAGTCTGGAAATAATGCCATCAGCCTTGGCAAACAATTGCACCTATGAGGGAGCCCATCTCTTGCTCGTGATGTTCCTCAGTTATGTAGAAAGAGCTCGAGTTTTGCAATGAAAGCCTTGATATTTGGATTTTGTCATAGACTAGCTAAGTGGGCTTAGGAAATCATTTAACTTCTATGAGCCTCTATCTTCCCTTCAGTAACAAGGAGGTTATAATTTTAATATTCACTGCTATACAGACTACTTTGCACCTTGAAATATATGAGCAGAAGTCAGGCTGATACATCAAAGAATTTAAGTATAGGCTCGAAGATGGGGTAGCCCATTGCACTAGGGTTACCTAGTCTGAAGCCCCCAACATGTGACAGAAAGGATTAGGGGCCTGGCAAGGACCATCACACTTAAGCCAAATACCTAGCTGTTAGATCAAGTGAGCCATGAAGCATAAGAGACATACTAATTTAACAAAGAGACCCAAATCTATAGTCACACACTTGGGGGACCCAAGTGTTTTTCTCCACATCAATGCTATACTTTCCTAGAGGCCTGGTGCATGAAATTCAAGGACGGGAATGGGAAGTTCTCTCAGCCCATCCTGTGCCCTCTCCAATCTGGGACCCCTCAAGGGATGTCCAACTGCCCATTTAGGCAGTCCGATATCCCTCTCACAATCCAGGACTGCTGGCTAGCAACCTGCCTGCTGCCTGATTGCCCCTAACTGCTTCTGCCTACCAGCTGAACATACTCTAACCAGTCCCCTGCCCGATTGCCCCTAACTGCCCTTTCTTGCTGGCCTGGTCCCCCCCAACTGACCTACCCTGCTGGCCTGGTCCCTCCAACTACTCTCCCCTGTAGGCCTGGTCCCCTCCAACTGCCCTCCAATGCTGGCCCAGTCACCCCAAGTGCCCTCCCCTGATAGCTTGGTTGTCCCTAAATGCTCTCCCCTGCAGGCCTGGTTCCCCCCCACTGCCCTCCCCTGCAGGCCTAGTCACCCCAACTGCCCTCCCCTGCAGGCCTGGTTTTCCCCAACTGCCCTTCCCTACAGGCCTGGTTGCTCACAACTGCCCTCCCTTGCTAGCCTGGTCCCTCCCAATTGTCCTCCCCGACTGGCCTGATCACTTACATTTTCCCTCCCTTACAGGCCTGGTTCCTCCCAACTGCCCTCCCCTGCTGGCCTTATCACCCACAACTGCCTTCCCCTATTAAGTATCTTGTGGTGGTCATCTTGTATCCACATGGGGGGCAGCCATCTTTGACCACATGGGGCGACCATCTTGTGTGTTGAAGTGATGGTCAATTTGCATATTATTCTTTTATTAGATAGTAGGTCTCTCAACATTCTAACATGGTCACAATGAGAACTATTGCATCTCATAACAAATGACCCAATAAAGAGATATTGACTTTTTGTAATTGGTTCAAAATACCCTGTCATTTTAGTGACAATGAAATTAATCAAAAGAAGTCCTTTTGCTTTATCTATACATTACATTATAATCCCTAACATCCGTTATTACCAATCAATATTATATGTTGAGTTAACTGAGGAGAAAAGAACAAATATTTAAATTTAAAAATATCCTCAGACCCTAAATTTGTTCCTTTGAAACTGTCTGCCTGCTAGATTGCACTGTCTGTGCAGTACCTTTTTTGCAAGGATGACAAGAGTCCAGACCTCCACACTCAGGCAGTAATCTTAGTGAAGGTAAATGATAAACTCAGACAGCTGTTGCAATGTTTCCAGTGAGGTGATGTATTTAGATGTGTATTCATCTATCTAGGAATTTAAAATACAATTTGTAAAATAGTTACATAAATGCCAATTTAAATGTGCAATAATTTTGGAAACCAACTTAATATTGATGTCTAAAAGTATTATACATTTTGTCAAGTAACTCTACTTTTTGGACTCAAGGCTATATAAGTAATCTTAAATAAGCTTTAATATAAACAAGCTTTGATCACAAAGATTTAAGTATTATAATAGTAAACACCAACAAAAACCTAAATGTCTAAAAATAGGAAACTAGATAAGTAAATTATAGTAAAAAAAAAAGCCATGTAATATTATGGAGCATAAGCAATTATATTTCAGATCAGTCTTTCCAACAAACATTTATTGACTGCTTTCTAGCTCCATTCTAGTAGCTCATAATCTAGTGGACAGGCAAATATAAAAGAATATTTTAAGTAGAGTGTGGTAAGTGCCATAATAGCATGGAGAATGTTCAACTGTCCAGGAGAGGAGAATGGGGGTGAGAGGTAAGAAGAAGAAGAAGAACCAGGGAGCACTTGGTTTGTAACTACTGCCAGTGCCTAACATGCTGATTCTGTTTGACACAGTAAATCATTTATTAGGGAGAAATTCAATGTGCAAAGGAAAGGCTTCTAGTTGACTCCTGGAAGAATGATTAAGATGAAACCTAAGAGATGAAAAAGATTAGCAACAGAACAGTGGTAGGTTAAGGAAAAGTGTTGTACATAGAAGAACTGACCTGTGCAAAGGCATAGAAGTGGAAGAAGGTGTCTGGGCTACCAAAATTAATCAAAATGACTGGAGTCTAGAGTGTTAGGGTCATGATCTAGAGAGATTGGCCCATAGAACCTACAGCTCTTGAAAAACATACAGAATCTGTTTCATTTTGAGGGTGATGGAAAAGCATTAGAAGTATTAGTAACCAGATTTAGAGGAAAAGATAGTGAGTGTGGTTTTAGGTATGTTGACTACAGGCAGTTAGATACAAAAGATTGGGCATCAGAAGAGAGACTTGGACTAGACACAAGGATCTGGGAGTTATAACCTTCAGATGATTACTGAGGTCAAGGGAATGGATGATGTTGAAAGTGGACAGTGAGTGTAAAGGACTTAAGAGAGGGGAAAGGCAGAGGAATGGAAGTCCTCAAAGGATATTGAGATGGAGTGGCTGGGCAGTAGGAGATAAACAAGAAGTGTAGTGTCACAAAATACAAAGAAAATATATGTTTCAAGAAGTGGATAAATATGTCAAAAGTTGCTGAGAATCAAGTCAGATAAGAACTTGAAATATTCTAGGAAATTAGCAGCCAGAGCATCTGTGACTGAGCAAGAGCAGTGAAACCTTGCAGAGCACTGTGGGATGTGAGGATGGCATGGAAGCAGTGACATCCATTCCAAGATGTTTGGCTGGAAGAAGATGTGAGCATTAAGGTAGCCACTGCAAATGACTGTAATGTCTATGAGCAATTTTACTTTTTGTCCTTTAAGATGGAAGATGATCCATATTCAGTGGCTGGATGTTGTTGGGAATAATCTATTAAGGGTTAAGGATAAATGTGAGAGAAGGCATGATTGATATAGAGAAGTCCTTTAGGGGAGGTGGGTAGGAATGGGCTACAGAAACTTAGATAGAAGAAAGGATACCTTTTTATTGTGTTTTTATCCCAAGAAGAAAGGGTTGGGAATAATTTCCTATTATACATAAGAATACGTTGGTAAATTTTAAATATTATATAGCGGCTTTTCAGGAAATAAGAAATTTTCAAATATACTAGAGGCCCAGTGCATGAAATTTGTGCACCAAGGAGGGGGCCCTCAGCCCAGCCTGCATCCTCTCCAATACAGGATCCCTCAGACATCCCTCTCACAACCCAGGACTACTGGCTCCTAACTACTCATCTACCTGCCTGCCTGGTCACCCCCAACTGTCCTCCTGCTGGCCTGGTTACATCCAACTGCCCCTCCCCTCCCCCACCCGCTTACCCCCGCTGGCCTGGTTGCCCTTTACTATTCCCCCCAACCCATGAACCAGCCTGATTGCCCCACACAGCCCGCTGTTCAGTTCTTTGGTCATCCCTCACTAACCCCCCTGCCAGCCTGGTTGACCCACACAGCCTGTTCAGTTGTCCATTTGGTTGTTTCGGTTGCGACAGTCATGTAAACTTTTATGTATATAGATTAATTCACCTCTTTCTCCCAATAATTACTCAACATCATAGAGCAAGTGAGCCATGTTGAACTAAGAGTACTTCTCTTTTCATTATACCAGGAGCCTTTCTGACCCCATGAGAGGGTGCTAAGGTAACATTTATAAAAAGAATGTGCAGCACCTTTTCTCTCTCTCTCTCTCTCTCTCTCTCTCTCTCTCTCTCTCTCTCTCTCTCTCACACACACACACACACACACACACACACACAGTTACTTTCAACAATGGCTAAAGGTGAGGGACTTGCAGACTCAATTGACTGCTTGACTCAGTGTCAAGCAGAGAAATGAAATGGGTTCCTTAGTCTTCTCTAGACTAAGTGATTTCTTGACCTGCGGAGTAATAGTAACAGGAAACTTCTGCTTTGCAAAGAGCTTATGCCTAATTAAACAAGCTCTTTTCAGCTGTCTAGCAGCTGGTTTGAGTTGCTTCTATCCATTCTTACCTCTCTCTCTCTCTCTCTCTCTCTCTCTCTCTCTTTCTCTCTCTCCCTCCCTCCCTCCCTCCCTCCCTCCCTCCCTCCCTCCCTCCCTTCATCTTGGGCTACTTGATGATAATCAGTGTGGTTTGAGAATACTGCCCTGGAGGAGGAAAGCAGCAGGATTCCTTACTCCCAGTTTCTCTCTACTACAACCCTCCAACTGCCCATTATGAGGGGTAACAGCCTTAATCATCACTGTCTCTTTTAAATGTTATTACAAAATACTGATTTTGGTCAAGTCATTGGGGCTTCTTGTGCTAACATGTGGAACTTGGGGCATCCAAACGAAGATGAGCTCATCAGGTGACTGATGTTGTCTCCTCTTCCCTTGTCATTGTCATTGTCACTGTTATCATCAATTTCTTTCCCACCATTGCTACCAAAAAGAAGAGGTTATAGCAAAGCAAATCTCTGACTCCCATGAAGAAAAATAAGACATTAGCTGTATTTGAACTTTACAAGTGTTGAACATTTGGTTCCTGCTAACTACATGAAAGAGATTCAAATGTAAAAATACTTGTTTCTATTAAAAAATAAACAAACCAATTTGAAGTGGGCACGGGTTTTAGAGCCAGGCAGACAGAGAGTCAAATTCTGGCTCTGTAACTCACTGGTTGTATGAACTTGGTTACTTATCCTCTTTGAACCTCAGTGTTCCCTTGTATGTGGGGAGAAATATCTCCTTCACAGAGTTTTGGGAGGATTAGAAGGAACGCTACCCATGAAGCACACACTGGAATTCAGACACTCGTCTCTCAGAACTCCCTTACTTCCTAGAACTGTAACACAGTCCTCCCAAAATATTACTCAAAAAGATAAAATATTTGGTGCAGAAAATGACTTTGTAAGTGCCAGTGTTATGTTTATTCTGCTCTGTGCAGACATGACAGGTCCCGACAATCTTTCCCCAAAGCCTCGTTAGAGTTTTTCCATTACTGTATTTGTGTTTGTTTTTGCTTCTTTTGTTCATGTTAGGTATTCAGGCGACCAAAATGAAATGCTCGCCAAAGAGTCATCTTTTGTAGCAGTGATGACACAAATTACATTGTTCTCCAGGGTTTAAAACACCCAGTCATTAAACTTAACTATGTGAGCTTGGCAAATCTTTTCAAAAACAAAGCAGCTGTTTCCCTTTTGTTCATTTTTTAAAGCCTTGCTCCACGGCTTAAAGAAGTACACACTCCTATTGTAAACCCAGGGAAACACTGTGAAGTAGGCAAGGACACTGAGCAGTGGAAAGGTTCACAACCATTAAAAGAGAATGAGGTGCTGAATTTTATTGTCAAGCAACTCAGTGTTTTCTATTTGTTAAGCAATACTCTGCTGATGGTGTGTCATGCACTATTCCAAATCTTTGTGCATAACAAGCTGTTTGATCCTCATAAAGTAGGTACTGTTGTTATTCCCACTTTACCGATGGGGAGACTGCAGCCTAGAAAATTTAATAACTTGCCCAAGATCACATAGCTTTCACTGGCAGAGCAGAGGTTCTGGACTCAGACAAACTGGCTCCAGCGTCCATGTTTTAATTGGGTTCTTCCACCTCTCACTTACTAATTATTCTTTTTTTTGTCATTTATTCCTTGTCACATATGGAAAGTCCTTTCAACATTCCTGTAAATCAGTAAAGTCCTTATTTTCATTACCCTATACCAACATCATCTCCTAACTGGTCACCACCACTGGAGTTGCCAGCCTTGCCTCTCCATGTGGTATGAAGCCTGTGGAAAATTCAGCTCTGGTGAGTAATTCATAGAAAGACCCGCCACTCAGATTATGGGCAATGTAGCTACAGCTGGAAGAGGCTTGGCAAAGAGATCACAGGCACTAAGCCACTTGTGCCCCCTCACAGTGATCCTCTGAGGTCCCAATACTGAGTGCTTTCTGCCTATAGCATTTTCAGTTCCCAGTCTATTTGGTGTAAACATGAGCATGGGATTATGTCACTATCATCACTTGCCAATATAGGGCCTTTCAGTGAATTAGAGAGTGGTAACATCCTGAGCAGAAGCTTGTGAGAAAGGGTGTGGTCTGTGGGCAAAGAGTATGCTCACTTTGGGTGATTAATAATCAGAAATCACCTGCTGTGATCCTGGCCCAATCACTAATTCCTTGAAGAGCAACAGTTCAATCCAACAAAACATTGCCTGAGCATCTACTGGGGACCAGGAACTGGCCGAAGTGTAGCAGAGACAAAGAGAATTATGTAAGGCTCCCTGCTCTCTATGATCAATGTCAACAGCAAATATCAACACAGTATACATCAATGAAAGAGCTATGTCTGGTCCTTTAGAGAGCAAAGAGGAGAACGACCCATCCAGAGGTGGTTAGAGAAGGTGCCTGAGCACAGTGCTTGGCACATAGCAAGTACTCAATTATCTATAGAATTAATGAATAAGTGGATGGATGAACAAAGTCATGCATACACGTCTTTTTTTTAAATATATTTTTAATATATTTCAGAGAGAAAGGGAGAGGGAGAGAAATAAATAGAAATGTCAAAGATGACAGAGAATCATCATTGTGAGCTTCCTGCATCGAGCTCACAACCTGGTTATGTGCCCTTGACCAAAATCAAACTCAGGACCCTTCAGTCAACAGGCTGATGCTCTATCCCCAGAGCCAAACCAGCTAGGGCTGCATGCATGTTTTAAAGAAAAAGTAGGCTTTAATAAGACAAAAAAGAGAGAGAGAGAGAGAAATAGATCCCAGGCAAAGAAAGAAGCATGGGAAAAGCCCAAAGACAGGAAACAGCTTTGTGTGTCTGGGGAATTTCATTTTAAATCCCCAGAAGGGAAGTGACAGGAATTGAAGTAAAAGTCAGAAGCAAGATTTTATTCATGATAAGGAGTGGGAACCTGACCCAGGAGATCAGTGCTTCTGGAACTTTGGTGTGCATACACATTGCTTTGAGATCTGGTTCTGCTTCACGTGGTCTGGGTTGAGGACTGAGACCCTCTAGTTCTAGCAAGCTCCTAGGTAATGCTGCTGCTGCTGGTCCATGGACCACTTTGAGTAGCAAGGCATTAGGAGGTGGTAGAAGGCATTGATGAATTTGAAGGAGAATGACATGTGATTGATCCCTGTTAGGTATTCAGTAACTGTTAAGTGAATAAGAATATCCAAATATGTGAGTATATGAACAGTGATTAAAGTTTAGTTTATTTCACAAAATAAGAGAACAAGTATTTATTGAGTACCTTTAATTTACTAGTCACTGCACTGGGTACTGTACCTGATAAACATTATTTCCTCTAATAATAGAAATGAAAGCCCTATCTCAAAATGAACCTCTATTAACTAAATGACTAATATAATCAAACTGTTTTGAATAAATAGAAATATCCATATTTAAATGAACAACCAGAAATTTTAGCATTGTGTAAACTGTGAATATCCTCTAATAAAAGACATATGCAAATTGTCCCCTCAACCGGAATTTGACTAGGAGTTTGACCAGGGGATGGGCCCAGCTGGCCTACCTCCCTAGTCCCCTCCCCCTGGTTGGCCTGGTCTAATTGGCCCCAATTGGGGCAGGCCAGCTGGACCCCACTTGTGCATGAATTCATGCACTGGGCCTCTAGTATTTCTATAACAAGACAAAAACATATTTTATATTTTACATAAATAACATAATAGCATTTTTATTTTGAGTCATGAGTCCAGGAACATTTTAAAAGTTGATTAAGCCATTCCTCACATCTTCTATGCTTGTTATTGGGGAAGAAACTAGCTTAAGCTTGAGCACTTGATCATCACACCATAACTACCAATTCCTGAAATAGGCCCAGATCTCTAATTTTAAATTCAAAATTTGCTCCCTTCCTAGCTAGCCTTGGATGTTTGGGGGTTAGTGATACAATCTAAAGCTAGGTTATTTGGGACTCTTATATTCAGAGAGGGAAAGACAGCTGGGCATGAGGAGGAAAAGGTGAGGGAGCCGAGAGAAGCACAGAAGCTGAGTAGCTCCCCTTCCCACAGAAACTACTGAAATAGACCTGTTCTTTTCTGTATGCTTCCTCCTGTGCTTAACATGCTTCCCCCTCAGCCTGGCCAATTTATCAATTCCTCTGAACCTATTTTCATTGAGAAAGGTCTGCAGGGGGTGAGAGGGTTGGGGGAGTGTGGAACAAAGGAAATAAAAACTGAACAGAAAGCAGAATTGAGTGAAAGGTCAGACACACTGGTGCTGACTCACTTCTATTGAAACTATACCTTTCCCCAGAAGAGTTCAGAAGGTTTCAGAAACATAGGCTGTGGTTCTCCTGGTTTGTGGATGCTGTTCTTACACTATTATGCTGGGGAGAATAGAGAGAAATTGGCAGAGGAAGGGAGGAGGGGAAGAGCAAGGGCTTGGGTAGTAGACCAACATGGGTTCAAATCCCAGAGTTGTCACCTAGGCACATGCCTTGGCATGTAACTAAACATATTTGACCTTTTTTCTCCCTTTTAAAATCAGAAGAATATTATAGAAGACACTTTTGACCCTTGTCTTTGCAGCATCCCTTCCTTGATTTTTTATCAGTCACAAGCGTCTTTCCTGTCCTTTTGTGGAGCAAAGCCTTCCCTATTCTGTGTCACTCAAAGTAAGCCAAGAGTCTCAAGCCAGAGCAACTAGACTCCCCTTCATCACCATCGTTTGTAGGACTTAAGCCAAGTCCTGAAAACCACTAGAGGCTGCCTGGACAGACTACTCATTAGTTCCTGCTCTTGGATCCCCAAATTGCTTTGGGTTTTGTTCTTCCTGAAGCCCATATGTTTAGCTGTTCCTGTGGTTCTGTGAGCCTAACAAATTATTTTTTATTACATTAACCAGTGTTGGTTTTTGTTGCTTGCCACAAGGAGCTCTAAATGATGCAAACACTTACCTCTTAGGGCTGTTATGAAGATTAGCAATAACACCTGCAGTTCGAGGTTTAAAGGCTCAATGTCTGGTCCAGAGTTTTAATATTAGGAAATAACTTAAGCTTATATCACAAGCAATCATTCCTTGGAAAATTCACAAAGCTAACAAGTCTGTTTGTGTAAAACAACAGGAGTGCTCCTTTGGCAGTTCTTTCTATGTTTTAATTAACTGAGAGGCACAGAAAATTTCTCAAATCAAAAGCAGCTTACCCTCCTGGCCTGCCATTTCTCCTAAAATCCCCACCATTTATGTCACGTGTCAAGTTTATCATAACACCTGCTTATGCCCTGGCTGGTGTGGCTCAGTTGGTTGAGTCTTGGCCTGCGCACCAAAAGGTCGTTAGTTCTCTTCCTGGTCAGGGCACCTGCCCAGGTTGTGGGTCTGGTCCCTGGTCCAGGTGCATAATCGATGGATGATGTTTCTCTTTCACACTGATGTTTCTCTCTCTCCTTTTCCTTTCCCCTCTCTCTAAAAATCAATTAAAACATTTTTTTAAAAAGAAATTGTTGGTTAAAGCACTTAAATATGGTGATTCCTTGAACTAAAGTTATGCAATCCATATATACAAAATAAATGCTCTGTATCATTTCAAAATGCAGGGGACAAATATTTGATCCATCCAGAAAAAAAAGGTTAAACTCAATATGCCTAGTACCAAGTATGCCATTTGTGATCAAGGTTTGTAACCATGAACATTTACTTTGTTAAAAAATTCTGTATGCATTTTGTTTTGTTTTGTTTTTAAAGGCCTTATTCTTTAGAGTAGTTTTAGGTTCACAGCAAAAGTGACTGGAAAGTATAGAGTTTATGTGTGTTTTAAAAATATTTTATCATGACTAGTTTTTCCTTTATGATAAAATACAATGATGCACCCCTATAATACAGAATATTCTATTGAACAGAGGAGGAAATATAGGATACTTTCCTAATAAAACATGGTGCTAATAAAAAAGAAACAGAACATGATGCTTTCCTCAACATTTAGAAGACCATAATCCAACCCTGCAAAATCCTGTACCTTTCCTCTGAGTGAAGCCCAGAGTTTTATGCCTCTTGCTCCAAACACTGCCTATTTATTATTTATTTGTTAGATTTCAGAGGCACCTGCCCTCTGCAGAGCTCAAGGCCAAAGGACTCCCGTCTTCTAATCTTACAATAGCCCAAACAATAGTGTCAAGGGCAGCAGGAAAGCTAGAGGGAGAGTGAAAAACATTTAAGGAGTGTCTCATTGTTCTCTGTGGATGCTAGTTAGCAGAGCACCAAAGCAGCCTTGAATTTAAGGAGGAGACCTTTCAGTTTTTCTTCTATGCAGAAAATAAAAATTATTTTATCTAGAAATCAGAAAAAAAATAGCACAGACAATAAATCTGAGTTTTTAGGCTCTTGTTCTAAATTTTAGATTACTGGAGAGCAAGTACTTTATAAATATGGTGTTTCCATAGCAACAACAATCTTTGTTTACCATGTGCTAGGTTTACTGACCCTTTACATTGCCATCTATAATGAGGTAATTCCTACTATTACTTCCATTTTGCAGCTGTAGAAAGTGAGGCTCAGAAACTCATCTAGTAAATGGAGCTACTATTTGAGCATCAGAGCCTGTACCTTTTATCATTATGATGCACTGTCTTCCTTATGTTTATCACTGAATAAGCTGTCAACGTTCAAGACAAGAGCAAGGCGATAGGAGAAAGTGTTATGACCATTGCTAAAGCTGCTTCTACTCAAATAATAATGGCAGGAGAAAAATTCCAGAAATAAACTATGGAGCATGTAGAACAAGACCAGGGCTGAACGGCAAAGCCATCATTTCCTGTATTTTGAGCTGTGGGGCCAGCCTTCTAAGATGGCCCTCATAATAACAGCTCCTAGTCTCATATAATATCCTCCCCTTAAATATGGGCTGGACCTGGAGACTCACTTCTAGGGGACAGAATATGGCAAAAGTGATGGGATAACACTCCTGATAAGTTTAAAAGGATGGTGGCTTCCAAACTGAGCACCTTCCTTTACCCTTGCTCACTCTGAGGGAAGCCAACTGCCATGTGGTAAGCTGCCCACGTGGCAAAGAACTAATGTCTCCAGTCACCAGCCAGAAGGGACCTGAAACCTGCCACCACCCACCTGAGTGAGCTTGGAGGTAAATCTTCTTTGTGATGGTTAATTTTATATGTCAGCTTGGGTGAACCACAGCTCCCAGATATTTGGTCCAACATCCTGAATGTTACTGTGAGGATGTTTTGGGGTAAAGTAACATTTAAGTTGACAGACTTTGAAGGAAGCCCATCGTCCTCCATAACATGGGTGGGTTTCACCCAATCAGTTGAAGTCCTTTATAAAACAAAGACTGACTTCCAAACACCTTCTATGAAGCCAGCATCACCCTAATACCAAAACCAGATAAAGACAACACAATGAAAAAGAATTATAGGCCAATATCTCTCATGAACATAGATGCCAAAACCCTCAACAAAATTCTAGCAAATCAGATCCAGCAGTACATCAGAAAGATCATACACCATGACCAAGCAGGATTCATCCCAGGAATGCAGGGATGGTACAATATCCACAAATCAATAAATGTGATACATCACATAAACAAATTGAGAGATAAAAACCACATAGTCGTATCAATTGATGCAGAAAAGCATTTGACAAAATCCAACACCCTTTCTTGATAAAAACTCTCAGCAAAGTGGGAATAGAAGGATCATACCTCAACATCATAAAAGCCATATATGATAAACCCACAGCTAACATCATACTCAATGGCCAAAAACTAAAACCATTTCCCCTAAGAACAGGCACAAGACAGGGATGCCCACTCTCATCTCTCCTGTTCGACATAGTACTAGAAGTATTAGCCATTGCAATTAGACAAGAAGAAGAAATAAAAGGCATCCAAATTGGAAAAGAAGAAGTAAAGCTGTCCTTATTTGCAGATGACATGATATTGTATATAGAAAACCCAAAGGACTCCATTCCAAAACTAATTGACTTAATTAATGAATTCGGCAATGTAGCAGGATACAAAATTAATGCTAAGAAGTCTGTGGCATTTCTATACACTAATAGTGAAATTACAGAAAGAGAAACTAAAAAATCAATCCCATTTACCATCGCACCAAAAAAATTAAGATACCTAGGAATAAACCTAACTAAAGAGGTAAAAGACTTATATGCAGAAAACTACAGGACACTGAAAAAAGAGATAGAGGAAGATGTTACCAGATGGAAGAGTATACCATGCTCATGGATTGGGAGAATCAACATCATTAAAATATCCATACTACCCAAAGCAATCTATAGATTCAATGCACTACCCATTAAAATACCAACAACATATTTCACAGACCTAGAAAAAATTCTTCATAGATTCATCTGGAACAAAAAAAAGACCACGAATAGCCACAGCAATTCTGAGAAAGAAGAATAAAGTAGGTGGGATCTCAATACCAGATTTCAAGCTATACTACAAAGCAACTGTTCTCAAAATAGCCTGGTACTGGCACATGAACAGACATATAGACCAATGGAATAGAATAGAGAACCCAGATATCCACCCAAACCACTATGCTTAACTAATATTTGACAAAGAGGCATGAACATTCAATGGAGACAAGATAGTTTCTTCAATAAATGGTGTTGGGAAAGTTGGACAGATACATGCAAAAAATGAAACTGGAGCACCAACTTACACCAAATACAAAAATAAACTCAAAATGGATACAGGACTTAAACATTAGAAGAGAAACCATAAAAATACTAGAGGAATCCACAGGCAGCACAATCTCAGATATATGCCAAAAGAACTTCTTCACCGATACTGCTCCAAAGGCAAGGGAAGCTAAAGAAAAAATAAACAAAGGGTACTACATCAAAATAAAAAGCTTTTGCACAGCAAAAGAAACCATCAACAAGACAACAAGAAGGATCACTGTATGGGAGAACATATGTGTAAATGTTATCACCGATAAAGGTTTAATCTCCAAAATCTACAGCCAACTTATACAACTTAATAAAAGGAAGATGAACGATCCAATAAAAAAAATGGGCAACAGACCTAAATAGAACCTTTTCGAAAGATGACAGAAGGAAGGCCAAGAGACACATGAAAACATGTTCAAAGTTGTTAATCATCCGAGAGATGCAAATAAACGACAATGCGATACCATCTTACACCGGTCAGTCAGAATGGCAATCATCAACAAATCAACAAACGACAAGTGTTGGCGAGGATGTGGAGAAAAAGGAATCTTTGTGCACTGTTGGTGGGAATGCAGACTGGTGCAGCCACTGTGGAGAACAGTATGGAGTTTCCTCAAAAAATTAAAAATGGATCTCCCATTTGACCCTGTAATCCCACTCTTAGGAATTTATTCTAAGAAATTACAAACACCAATCAGAAAGGATTTATGCACCCCTATGTTCATAGCAGCACAATTTGTCAATAGCTACAATTTGGAAAGAGCCTAGGTGCCTGTCAGCAGATGAGTGGATCATAAAACTGTGGTACATCTACACAATGGAATTCTATGCTGCCATTAAAAAGAAGGAATTCTTACCATTTGCAGCAACCTGGTTGGAACTGGAGAGCCTTATGCTTAGTGAAATAAGCCAGTCAATGAAGGAGAAGCATCACATGATCTCACTCATTTGTGGATAACAAAGAACATTATAAACTGATGAACAAAAAGATAGATACAGAGGCAGTAAAGCTTCAAACAGACTGTGAAATTACAGCAGGAAGATTAAAGTTAGGTGAGGTAGATAAGAGATCAATCAAAGGACTTGTATGCATGCATATAAGCATAACCAATGAACATAGACACTGGTGGGTTGGGGTATGCCTGGGAGGGAGGGGGAGCAATGGGGAGATATGTATAAAAAATTAATAAAAAAAATAATAATAAATGAAAAAAAACACACAAAAAAAACAAAGACTGGTTCTCTTCTGAGTAAAAAGGAATTCTGCCAGCAGATGGTCTTTGGACTTCCATTGTAACAGAAGTTCTTTCTGGGTCCTGGGCCTGGCAGCCAAGGTTTTGGATTTGCCAGCCTCCATAATCATGTAAGCCAATTCTCTGAAATAAATAAGTAAATATTAGATATTATTTATATATAAATATATATTATTTATATAAAATTTAAATATATAATATATAAATTTTATATAATACATGCAACCTATTATACATTGTATGTAACATTATACATTACATATTATGTATTATATATAGTGTATATATACACAGTGTATATACACTGAGTGGACAGATTATTATGATCGCTGAACACATTATAATATGGCCACTCAGTGTATATCCTAAATAATGAAAGTTTAATATGCAAATTGTTTCCTTAACCAGGAATTCGACTAGTAGGCAAGCCGACCAACCACCCATATCCCCTCCCCCTGGCCAAGCTGGCTGGATCCCACCCATGCATGAATTCATGCACTGGGCCTCTAATATATATACTGAGTGGCCAGATTATTATATTATTATGCATTCAGAGATCATAATAATCTGGCCACTCAGTATATAGCCTATTGGTTCTGTTTCTCTGGAGAACCCTGACTAATGTACTTCCCCAGTCAATTCTTGAGCTGAATGCAGCCCTCACCGACATCTAGATTGCAGCATCATGAGATATCCTAAGCCAGAGGCCCCCAGCTAAACTTTACTCAGTTTGAGTGTGAGTGTGTATGTGTGCTTGTGTGTGTGTGTGTGTGTGTGTGTGTGTGAGACAGAGAGAGAAAGAGAGAGAGAGAGAGAGGAACATTGATTTGTGGTTGTACTTATTTATGCATCTATTGGTTAATTCTTATGTGTGCCTAGATTGGGGATCAAACCCACAATCTTGGTGTATTAAGACAATGATGCTCTAACCGACTGAGATACCCAACAAGGACTGAGAGAAATTATTGTAATTTCACTAATTAGCTGATGTGATAGCAGGGCCTGGTGAACCTGAAGTCTTTAGCACAGCCAGGCAAGCTGGGTGACTCCGGCCAGAGTCAATGTTACAAAAGTGAGTCTAAAGACACTCTGGAGCTAGGATTCCTTCCTCTTCAAAGGACCTTAGTTTTTTCTTTAAGGACTTCAACTATTGGAAAGGCCCATCATTGTTGTGGAGGGTAATCTGTTTTACTCAAAGCCTACTAACTTAAACATTAATTATACTTAGATTAATATTGTCACAGGAAAATCAAAATCTGTTTGACCAAATAACTGAGCATCATAACCTAGCCAAGCTGATGTAAAATTAACTATCACTGTGTGTGTGTGTGTGTGTGTGTGTGTGTGTGTGTGTCCTAAAGGTTCTTCTCTGATTACACACTGGTCAATAAGACAGGTGCCCTCATCTTATTTGATCAATTCTGCAAAGCATATGTGTTCTCACCTTTGATCATTATTCCTATTCTTTACTCCATCAAAACTTTAGTGTTTGTGTTGACTGCCTTGACAAGCCCAGGCCCATCCAGTCAAGGCCAAATGAAACTGCCCCCAAGCCCATATGTATAGAACAGTGGTCCTCAAACTTTAGAATACTTGGAGGGCTTGTTAAAACACAGATTTCTGGAAATAAGTGAATACCCAAGAAAATTTAAGTGTACTGGACAAAAAGCTGTTTCTAAAGTATTAACTAAAATTTCTATTGCTAGTTCATTTCATAGTAAAATTGCTTAACATGCAATGAACATAAAACAGGCATATTTGTGTGCAAAAAAATTAAAATTTAAAGTTATCAAGATTGCATTAAAAAATTTTACAAAATTCTTCATTAATTAAAAGAAAGGGGTGATAGTAGGATAATATTATGTAAGAAAAAATATCTGGTAAGTAAATTACATCTAGAAAATTTTTACTTCAGAAAACTAATTTTCATTTGTAATACTAATAGCAGACATCCATGAAAAACACACATGGTTTCAAAATAAGCCAAAGAAAAATCAGGTGGGCAAAAATAAAAAGGACCCCAAGTCAACTTTATAGAACAGATTCCTTTATTAACTTTTGGTCACGAATATGTTTATATACTTCCAAAAAACAACTCCAAGACTAAGTGGACTCCTGCAACAGAGAGGAACTGACAGGTCTGCTCCAACCACAAAGACAAGAGGAGAAACAGTCCAGAGATGGAAGACATTGATGACATCTTGCCATGTGAACAGTCAGCAGCTGTGCATCACTACAGGATGCCTAGGACCAAACCAGAAAGGGTCAGACTTGCATTGCCACCATTCGTCCACTATCCAGATACCGTTGATGACATGTACACATAAGGAACTGTTTGACATTGAAACTGGGACTCATAACTACAGTGGTACCTCGAGATACGAGTTTAATTCGTTCCGTAACCTTGAGGCGTGGGAAACTATGAGACGCTCGAGTCTCGGTAAACTGGTGGGTCGTGTGCAGCCAGCTTATCCGCGCGATTACTCCTATCTCAAATGTTACTCATATTTCAAAGTAAAAATCGCTTGCTCGCCAGCTCGTATCTCAAAAATTTCGTATGTTAGGGCACTCGTATCTCGAGGTACCACTGTATTGGACATTGAAATTGGGACTCAAACATTTTTGTTCTTATAAGTTTATTTCTAGCCTACAGAGGCAAGATGTTTTTAAAGAAAAGAACCGGGGTTTGCGGGGGGGAGGGAGGGCGGGGGCGGGGTGTAAACAGATACAGAGGCAAAGAAGCAATGAACAGACTGTCATACTACAGTGGGAAGGCAGGGGATGTTGCGGGGAGGAGGCTGTAAGAGATCAATCGAAGGACTTGTATGCATGTATGTAAGGATAGCCAATGGATACAGGACATTGGGGGGAGGGGGGAGGCGGGCAGGTGAGAGCATGTACTGAGAGGGAGGAAGGCTGGGGGGAGGTCAATATAGAAAAAAAAAGACATATGTCATACTTTAAACAATAACAAAATATATATTAATAACAAAACAACAAAACAAAAACAAAGACACACAGATTTTGGGGTCATCTTCCCCCTGCCCCTCAGGGCAAGGCCTGAGATTTTGCATTTTCTTACAAGTTTTCAGGCTATGCTCATGTTGCTGGTCCTAGGACAAGACTTTGAGAACCATTGCTCTGAGATACTTCTAAGCCTGAGTCCAGTAACATTGAGCATTACCATTAAAACAAGTGCTAAGAAATTAAACCTCAGGTCAAAAGAATATTAATTTTTGTTCAATCTTGATTTGGAAACACTCTTTTAAATTGATTTCAAAGAGAGGAAGGGAAAGGGAGAAAGAGAAACATCAATGATGAGAAAGAATCATCAATTGGCTGACCCCTACTGGGGATTAAGCCTGCATATACCCTGACCAGGAATCAAATGGTGATCTCCTGGTTCATAGGTCAACACTCAACCACTGAGCCACACTGACCAGGCATGGAAACACTTTTAACTCCAACTCTGAAAATATATATAGGGTGCCTCCCAATGTACACACACACTTCGAATAATTATAAAGGCAATATTTATTAAAATATATTTCATTTTCAAAATTGAGCCATCAGCTGTTAAAGTGTGTATACATTTTTTTGAGAGGACACCCTGTATTTTATAAATCTCTTAGGTATATACCCAAGAAAAATGAACATGTCTGTTTACCA
The DNA here is from genome assembly GCA_011751065.1 of Lasiurus cinereus. NCBI lineage: Eukaryota > Metazoa > Chordata > Mammalia > Chiroptera > Vespertilionidae > Lasiurus > Lasiurus cinereus. The sequence continues at coordinate 67,710,006 of JAAGEH010000012.1, forward strand.
AAATCCATGTATAAGAATGTTCACAAGACAATTTGAACATGCAAACAACATAAATGTCCATTAGCAAGAGAATAGATTGTGCGGTGTGATGTACTCATTTAATGGAATGCAATCCAGAAATAGAAAAGAATGATCTTGTGTCATATGTAACTACATGGACCTATCTCTCGGTTATTGTGTGGAGCAAAATAAGTGAGACACATTAGCATACACTGTATGATTCCATTTAAGAAAGCCAAAAAAAGGCAACCGTAAATGATGTGGTGTGAGGGAGTCAGCTGGGAAGCTGGAAAAGTCCCATATCTCCATCTGAGTTTGGGTTCCAGGAGTACTTACATCTGTAAAACTTCCTTGCTCAATACCCTTAAAGTGCATGCACTTTAAGCAATATGTAAATTATATCTCATGAAACTGACTTAGACATGGAAGACAACTATACCCAGGACCCACAGTCCTTTTAGGAGTCCATGAGAATGTTTTCATTTCTTCTAAAGTCAGAAAAAAGTGAATATAATTTAGCCTGGATTATATTATTTTAATACCAACACAGTCATAAAAATATAGTATCCACTATTTTTTAAGGGGGAAGGGGCCCATAATGGCAAAAATGCCTACAGTCCACAAAAGTCATAATGTGGTCCTGATACCTCAACTAAAAACACCTTACAGATACATACATTTTTCTGCATAGACATACTTATGGAAAGCATTTAGAATTGTGTCCTTGTCATATTATCCAGCCTGCTCTGTCTTCTACAGTTTCCTTTCCTTATGATGACGTTCCTAATGGCTAAATGATTCCATAAGGAATATAGAAAACCAAGAGACAGTTAGGCTCTCTCCATCACCTGTGATTTAAACAGAGAGGGCAGGTCTGAAAGTCATTGGCTCGATAGAGTTGTGATCTAGGTCTGCCTGGAAGGAAGGTTCAGGAACACCAGAAAGAAGAAGGCTTTGATTTGGCCTATAGATGCTGGTCTCTGCCGCCTCATTCCACACTCAGGCACCCTCCTGTCTTCTAGCAGCCATGACAAAGGGAAGCAGGACAGAACACCTAGATCAGCTTTGCAAAGCTACTCCTTACACTTGGCATGACTCCATAGGGATGTAAGGATGTGGGAGGAAGTGAACTAAGGCACTGGCTACAGACCTGATTAAACATTCAGAGGTAGGGCCCTTCCTGAGCACCTGCCCAGGCCAGCCCAGTGAGCAGCTCTGTGGGCACTCAGAAGACTTACAAGACCCCTTGGAGTCCCTTCCCTCAGAGCATCTACAAGTCTACAGTCCAGCTGACAGGAATGGTGTACCTGTTTGGAATAGGGGAACATTCAAGTGGAGTAACTGGACAATGCTTTGGGAAGAGAGAGTGGAGTAAGCCCCTTGTGATTCACTAAAGCAGTAGCCAAAACAGAGGAGGGGGAAGTGGGAGTCAGAAATCTAACACCAACTGTGTGGGAGTTCTCACATACCTGGACATGAATGGCTTCATTTCAGCACCAACTCGGGTACCAGACCCCCAGGCTTCAAAATCTGGCTCCAAGATTTATGACTGATGATATCTTAGGCATTATTTAATTTATTTAACCTCTCTATCCTTCAGTGTATATAATGAAAAAATGATCATCATTAACCATACCACCCCTAAGATTGTGAGGATTAAAAGAGTTAATATAAGAAAATCTCTTAGAACAGTACCTGGCACTGTGTATAAATGTGTTATTATTTTTTTTAATTATCCTTATTTCTATTATGCAGCCCACTAGTTCCCTTTTTCTAAATTGGGGCCAGGATTTATTAACTTGTTTTGAATGAACCAAGGTCTTGTTCTGATCTTCCTTTAAATAACCTACAAATTGCCTTATCACACCAATGTTTTATTAGTGCTGTGGGGTTTGGGTTTCAATTAAAAACTCTCTGTCCCCGAGGACACAAATCCTGTTCTATTAACATTGGAGATTAAACAGAATTTGAAGCTAAAGTACAGTTGGTTTGTATAATTGAAAATAGCCAGAGAGAATATGGATGCATTTTTTTAAAAAAATCTAAGTGCATTATCATTGAAAGGTTATTTTTTGCTTGGAAAAGAATAAAAATCATTGTTATACCATAGCAACCAGACTGGTAAGTGATACAGAACAGGCTGAACTGATAAAAATATCCACGAAAATGTCCAGATTGATGAAATATTCTAAAAATAAGTTTAACAAAATAGGGAACAAAATAAAATAGGCCTAATTTTCCATATACTTTGAATATGATTTTAATACAGCCATCTGGTAAAAAAGAAAGTGAAAAGCCTTAGATTTTGGACAATAGAAAGATATATTTAGTAACTAAACTTTAGCATTCTAAGGGAAAACAAATACATACATAGCTCAAAGTTAAGAGTATATACTCCTCCATACTAAGTCTTCAAAGTACTTTCTTTTAAAATACCTACGTGCTTTATAGTAAAGTAACTTATTTTTCCCATTGTTTATCTTTTCAGTATTTTTAAGCAGATGAGTACTGTTGCTTTAAGAGAAAACAGAATTTTCAGTGACAAATTCTAAGGTTAGATGAGTGAAACACTATACCAGTGCTCAGCAAACCACGGCTTGCGAGCCACATGTGGCTCTTTGGCCCCTTGACTGTGGCTCTTCCACAAAATACCATGTGCGGGCATGCACGTACAGTGGGATTGAAACTTCATGGCCCATGTACAGAAGTCGGTTTTTGGTCGGGGCGAGTCTAGTTTGAAGAAGTAACATTAGAACACTCAAGGGGCCAAAGAGCTGCATGTGGTTTGCCGACCACTGCACTATATTATCCTAACAAAGAAATTGAGTGTTCTGAAACAGCAGCGCTTTAAGAGAAGAACTGCCAGCATTTATTAGAATAGACTTAGAAAGAAACTAGTTTCAAATCTGAAGTTGATCAAGAGTAGACCAACAACTCTAAGGAACTAGTTATAAAACTGAGCCACTCCAAAAAATATTTGAGTATTTTACTATTTTTCTATGAACAGGAAGGGGAAAGCAGTGACCTATTTCTATGGGGCCTTGTGTTCTTCCATCACAAGAGTATGCTGGGTAACAGTTTCTGAACTACATCTTTATTCATTCAACAAACATTGATTGAGTTGGATATTCACAGTCTTAAATGAGTGAAATATCCAGATAAGATAATGTGCCCAGCACAGTGCTAGATCCTGAATATGTGAGGATAAACAATACATAGTTTTGGTTCATAAATTTTGGAGTTTTAGGAAAGAAATTTGGACATGTAAGCAAATACATTTAAAAACAAAAATTTTAAGAGAGAGATGAAAGGAGAGGGAGAGAGAGAGAAATATTGATGTGAGAGCATCAATTGATTGCCATCTTACATACCTCCTACTGGGAATCAAGTCTGCAACCTTGGCATGTGCCCTGATCAGAAATCAAACTGGCAACCTTTCAGTGCATGGGATGACACCCAGCCAACTGAACCCCACCAGCCAGAGTAAAATACATTTTTAAAATATATTTATTTTTATTATTAATTTCAGAGAGAAAGGGAGAGGAAGAAATAGCAACATCAATGATGAAAGAGAATCATTGAATGGCTGCCTCCTGCACACTTTTTATTGGGATCGAGCCTACAACCTTCCCCCGAGCCCCCTCTGCATGTGCTCTGACAGGAATCAAACCACATAGGTCATCGCTCAACCACCGAGCAACACCAGCCAGGCTCAAATACCTTTTCAAAAGGAACTTAAGTTATAAATATGCAAGTAATCTTAGGGGTTCAAAAAAAGAAAATGGTTGACTCTCCCTGGAAGAGTCAGGAAGACTTAATAAAGGGGTAATAATTTTGCTGAATTTAAATATTGGTTGATTTCAAATGTGGTTCAGGATGGGAGTATCATTGTAGTTGGGAAGGTGATGGAAAAAGTATGAAATGGCTAAGGCTAAAATGGGGGATGCAATGGTAGGTTTTGAGGGGTCAAAAAGGAGGGACCATGGTTGCAAAGATAGGTGAGGACCTCATCCTGTAGGGCTCTTTGTGACTTGTGAAAAGGTAGTAAATATTATCCTATACAAAAAGAATCACAATCCAAGGGGGTTAATACAAGAAATAATGTCTTCAAATAACTTCCAAACTGGCATATATGGAAATTGAACCCATGTTTATAAAGATGCCAACATTTGACCTCAATTTTGATGGGTATCATTGCTATCACTAAAGCAAGTTCTATAATAGCGTCTCTCACTGTCAGCCCTGGACTGCTGATAACCACTATGGAACTTTTAATGATGCGGATATTCCTCCTGAATGCACATCCCATATAGTTTTGGTAAATATGAGCCATCTAGGTTTTTCTATAGAATATAACCATATGGCCAGACATCTAGCCATATGTGGAATACCTGTTCTTGGTTGCCCTCATCCTTGAGCCTTTAATCCTTTCATTTCTTAGCAATTCTACTTGGCAATATCTGCTTTGGCAATTCTGGCATTTCAACTTCACTTGGCACAGGCCATAACTTCTCCATGCTTCTAAGAGTCATGTTACCAGCAATTTGAAGGCATTTCTTCAGTTCTGAGTTTGGTCTTTATTTTTCTCTACTCTTCTGCTAGAGGAGATGAGATTGTCTTTGTACACAACTAAATGAGACCCTCTGGCTTTCCAGCCTGATTTTCAGGTGCCACTAAGTTATCTTTAGCTGCTCTTCATATTTCTGTAAAGCATCAGTGCTGTTTAGCAAAAGATGCCTAATTTGAATAGCTATCATTTTATTCACAGTCTTAAATTACTGAAATATCCAACCCATTAGAGCCTTCCTTCCCATTATGTACTCTCTCACTTTACCACCAATGAAAGTGTTGATGATATGCCATGCCACCAGTGGCAATGGAAAATAGGAATAGGAGAGCAAGTTCTGACCCCTGTTGAGGTACACTGAGACACTCTGCTGACATCTCAGTAAGTCTGTACTATTGATATTTAGGCTTTTCCAATAAACTATCATTGAAATTAAATTTTTTTTACCCTTAAATTCATTTATAGTATGTTGAAAGGAAAATTTTGGCTTTCTGGAGTTTATATAAAGGATTTAGAGAGTCTTGCAACAATTTATTCCCACAATACCTTTGCTAACAATGATTCCATGTATCTTCAAAATGAGAAAATAGCATGTATTCGTGTTGTTGTATCATAATTTGCACTGTACATTGTAAATTGCTAAGTAAGCACCTATTAAAACACTTAGAAAAATGAACAAAAGGGAAAATATGCTTTTAAATATGCCTTATCTTGTTATCAACATGAATAATGTACTATAAAGGCACTGTTAAATTTTATTTCTTGATTTCTTTATGTAATGGATATTATTACAACTATAAACTTTCACACAGAAGATCCTATGTTGTCTCCCTAGTAAATCTGAAAGTACAACATCAATTCACTGTTGGTTTAAGAAAGGATAGATTATAATATTATCATATATAACTTTTTAATATATATTTTTATTGATGTCAGAGAGGAAGGGAGAGGGAGAGGGAGATAGAAACATCAATAATGAGAGAGAATCCTTGATTGGCTGTCTCTTGCACACTCCACACTGAGGATCAAGCCTATAATCTGGGCATGTGTCCTGACCGGGAATTGAACCATAACCTCCTGATTCATAGGTCAATACACAACCACTAAGCCATACTGGCTGGGCATATATAACTTTTGATTCTTTCTAGGAGTTATATCACAGGAAAAAATAATTTCTCAGCAATTAAAATGTCATTCAGTTATAAATTATTACATTATATATAAACTAGAGGCCCAGTACACAAAATTCGTATACTAGGGGGAGGTGTCCTTCAGTCCAACCTTCACCCTCTTCAATATGGGACCCCTCGGGGGATGTCTGACTACTTGTTTAGGCCCGATCCCACAAGAATCACCTGATCACCCTCTAACCACTCCTCTGCCGGCTTGATTGATGCCTAACTGCTCCCCTGCCAGCCTGATTGTCCCTAACTGCCCTCTCCTTCCAGCCCAGTCTCTCCCTATTCCCTCTTTATTATATAGGGTTTTTTCTTTAACATTCCTAACTGGTTTTGCTCAGTGGATGGAGCATCAGCCTGTGAACTCAAGAGTCCTGGGTTTGATTCCGGTCAAGAGCATGTACCTTGATTGTGGGCATATACCCATTGAGGAGTGTGCAGGAGGCAGCTGATAGATGTTTCTCTCTCATCGATGTTTAAAGCTCTCTATCCCTCTCCCATCCTCTCTGTAAAAAAAAAAATCAATAAAATATATTTTTAAAAAAACATATTGGACAATGTACCTGTTGTGGTCTTGACAAACCAGTGAAAATGTAAACCCAAACTAAAAGTGTCATAAAATAAACTCCTTAAGCAGGAATTTAATGAGACCTTAGAAAGGTGATATTATGTGATTGTTTCTTCCTTTTTTCCTTGATGTTTCATCTTTTGTCCTTTCTTTCTTTTTTCCTTTTATTCCTTTTCTGTCCCTCTCTTTCTCTTAACTTTTCCACTGGTAGGATCATCAGTACTTAAATCTGTCTCGCTTCCAGAAGACAAAAAAGAGGGAACCACACCGTCATCTGAAGAAAAAGATGATCTGTGTTGGGATCAGTGGTGTTTCTGGTTTTGCTCTTTTTCCAATTTGTTTGTCGTTTCTGCCAGCCCCAGCATCTTCAGAATTTGTGGATGGACACTTATTCATGTCTACAAAACCTCCCTGCCTTGGTGAAAACTGTAGGGGAAAAGGCCTTCGTGGGTGGGCTCAAGCCCTGTTCAAGGTGCTGAGAAACCAGGTTGGGCACACCCGCCACCTCCGCTGCAGAGCCCAACCTCCGTACCATGGGGTATTCCCCAGCATTGTTATTGCAATGTTGCAGTTTGCCTTCAGAAATTAGCTGTAAGTTACTTCCGATGTGAAACCCTACCTCCACATTTCCTTTGTGGTATGTAGATTTTAAACAAAACCCACTTGCCTCATTCTAAACCCAAAACCCACGCTTTCAAAGCCGAGACCCTGAGGCTGCAGGTGTGTGGGGGGTGTGTATGTGGGGTGTGTGTGTGGGGGGGCGGGGATCACTCATGGGGATGCACAATGTTTCAAGGCTGAGATCCTGAGGCTGTGGCTGGGAAGGGATCACTCCACGGGTGCATTCAAAACCCAAAACCCATTCTAACTTGGTCAGAAGTTTCTACCCAATGGGAGAGTTTTGCCGGGCAGCATTGCCCAGATACCCACCCCCTCCCCTCCAATCACTCGGCTGGGGGCAAGGGAAATCCAAGGCTACCAGTGGGGCAAGATCACTCACCTGGGTCGTGGGTGCTTCCGAGGCTGAGACCCTTAGGCTGCAGGTGCGTGTGTGGAGGATCACCCTGTAGGGAGTGAATTCATTTTGATTTTTTATAAAAAACAAAACAGGAGGGCCTCTGGAAAGCATTCCACCAGGCCACTCATGCTACCCACTCTCAGCAGCCGCCCTCCTGGGGGACTAGGGGACTCTGGCAGGGCTGAGAGGACTGGGTGCTGCCGTCTTGTGGCTGTGGATGCCACCATTTTGTTGAGGTGTGACAGTTAATTTGCATAATACTCTTTTATTAGACAGGATTAACATATCACTCAGTTATAAATTATCACATTATATATAAATTAACATGTCTACTCACACATTTTGACATAATTTACAAGATTACTCTTTGACTATGTATGACCAGGTTGGTCCTGGAAATAACAGGGGGATACTTTGTAAAATATATGATTGTCTAACCACTGTGCTTTACAACTGACACTAATACAAAATAACATTAAATGTAAACTATAATTTAAAAATAAAATTTAAAATAATTACTCTTTGAATGTTTCTTAAAATATATACATTGGGAGTAACAAGATAAGGATAGAAATTATTTAAAAATATTTTTCACTGATGTTCTTTATTATTTTCTCTTTTATAAGCCATTCCATGCCAGTACACTATCAAGCCACAAGCCATAGGTAATTTCATACCCAAAGTTGCTAAACTTGCCTCGATAGTTTAAGGTCAGACTTTGAATGACTAAGTAAGGTTAGAGTGGAGAAGAAAGAGAGACCAAAAAGGGGAAGGTGAGAGAAATAAAGGAAAATCATGAGATGACATTTGTAAGATTAATGTGTGTGTGTGTGTGTGTGTGTGTGTGTGTGTGTGTGTGTGTGTGTTGGGGAGGGGGAGAGAGAAGAAGAATGTTATGAAAACAGTAGGAAGGAAGGGAGAAAGGAAAGGAAAAAAGTGTTGAGCAAGTTGAATTTCTCATTTTTGGCCTGTGGGTTGTTTCATGGCTTTTCATCATTATCCTTTATCTTCTGAAATGTTCATTGGTTAGTCAACTGTTTACAATTCTTCAACTGGTCTTTATCCTTCAGAAAATCTCTATGAATATGATAGTGGTTAGGCCCTAGGAAAGAAATAAGTCCAGGCTCTGTCCCACAGAGAGTAGCTTACGAAAAGCTTCTCTAAACTAACCCATTCACCTTCCAGATAAGAAAGGGAGGCACCAGGGAGATAAATCAATACCAATTCTAATGCTGAAGAATACAGATATGGAATCCATTATCCTGGAGATAGGTTGTCTTGGCCACCTACCAGCTGTAGGATCTTGATAGGACAAGTTTCTTAGTCTCTTTGAACTTCAATGTCTACATTTGTAAAGTGGGGCTGTGATTCTTACTCCCAAGGACAAATGAGGTATAGTATATAAAATGCCTAGAATTACATTTGAATGAAGTAGATATTCAACAAAAGGTGGCTGTGATTGTGATTGCTGTCCCTGCCTCCTGGCCCTCTGTCTATTGCTCTTTCCATTCTACTATCTAATTTACAAATCATAAACTAAATGAGTGCTCAAATTTCTAAAATATTTTTCTATAGGATTATTTAAAGAATTACGTTTCCCAAATATGTTTAAATATATAATATATATATCCTAGAGGCCTGTTGCACGAATTCATGCATGAGTAGGGTCCCTCTAGGTGGCCTGCAGGGATTGGGCTGAAACCCTCAGTCCAACACCGCCTGTAACTCCTACCTGCTGCTCCCACTCATCCAGGCCCCACAGTGCCTGCCGCGGGCTCAAGCCTAGTCAGTCCCAATTAGGAGAAGCTGCCGTAGCAGTACTCACCAGCCATGAGCCCTGCAGCAGGTGCCCTCCCAAGGGGATGGCCTGCAAGATTGGGCTGAAACTGGCTCTCCAACATCTCCCGAGGGGTCCCAGATTGTGAGAGGTCACAGGCCAGACTGAGGGATCCCACTGGTGCACAATCAGGCCGGAGAGGGACTGTGGATGAGTTCCCAGTGTGTCTGGCTCCACATTCCTGGCTCCACATTCCCAGTAGCAAGCTAACCTACCAATTGGAGCATCTACACCCTGATGGTCAGTGCACATCATAGCGACTGGTCAACCAGTTGACTATCTTCCCCCTGGTGGTCAGTACACATCATAGTGAGCGGTTGAGCAGCTTTAGCATATCATTAATATATTATGCTTGATTGGTTGTTCAGTTGTTCTGCCATTCAGTCTATTTGCATATTACCCTTTTATTATATAGAATAGTCTGCTGAGTACTTGACAGAGAAGGGAGGGAAATTTAAGAAAGGAGAAGGTCAAGTTATTTGAGCCACTACTAAATACATATTATTCTGAAAATAAAATAAAATAGCCCTGAATGAAACATGAAGAAATAGAGACATGTAATCATATACAACTTATCAGGAATACATTTAATATATAATAAGGTACACATATGTATTGATTCCCAAGGGCTAACATAACAAACTACCACAAGCTGGGTCACTTAAAACAACAGAAATTTGTTGGCATACATTTCTGGAGACAGGAAGTATGAAATCAAGGTGTCCATACTCCCTGCAGAGACCCTAGGGGGAATTCTTGCCTCTTCCTAGCTTCTGGTGCTTGCCAGCAATTGTCAGCATTCCTTGGCTTGTAGGTGTATCACTCCAATTTCCGCTTCTGTCTTCATATGACCATCTTCTTTCTGGGTGTATCTGTGTGTCCAACTCTCCCTCTATTTTCTCTTACAAAGACCTCAGTCTTTGGATTTAGGGTTCACACTATTTCAGTATAACTTCATCCTTCATCTTAACTTAATTACTAATGTAAAGATACTGTTTCCAAATAAGGTCACAGTTACAGATAATAGAGGTTAGGACTTGAACACATCTTTTTGGAAGACACCATCCAATACACTACAATGAATAAAAGTTGTTCTTATAATACAACAAGGCCAATTTTGACATAAGGCTAGTGAAATCCATATTGCATATTAAAATCAATTATAAGAATAAAATGAAGTGCAATAACATTAAAATATCTTTTTTTAAATCTTTTTTTATTAATTTTTTATACATATCTCCCCTTGCCACCCTCCCTCCCAGGCATACCCTAAACCCCCAGTGTCAATGTTCATTGGTTATGCTTATATGCATGCATACAAGTCCTTTGATTGATCTCTTATCTACCTCACCTAACTTTAATCTTCCTGCTGTAATTTCACAGTCGGATGCTTTACTACCTCTGTATCTACCCTTTTGTTCATCAGTTTATAATGTTCTTTATTACCCACAAATGAGTGAGATCATGTGATGCTTCTCCTTCATTGACTGGCTTATTTCACTAAGCATAAGGTACTCCAGTTCCAACCAGGTTGCTGCAAATGGTAAGAATTCCTTCTTTTTAATGGCAGCATAGAATTCCATTGTGTGGATGTACCACAGTTTTATGATCCATTCATCTGCTGACGGGCACCTAGGCTGTTTCCAAATTGTGGCTATTATAAATTGTGCTGCTATGAACATAGGGGTACATAAATCCTTTCTGATTGGTGTTTGTGATTTCTTAGGATAAATTCCTAAGAGTGGGATTACAGGGTCAAATGGGAGATCCATTTTTAGTTTTTTAAGAAAACTCCATACTGTTCTCCACAGTGACTGCACCAGTCTGCATTCCCACCAACAGTGCACAAGGGTTCCTTTTTCTCCGCATCCTCGCCAACACTTGTTTGTTGATTTGTTGATGATTGCCATTCTGACCAGTGTAAGATGGTATCGCATTGTCGTTTTGATTTGCATCTCTCAGATGATTATCGACTTTGAACATGTTTTCATGTGTCTCTTGGCCTTCCTTCTGTCGTCTTTCGAAAAGGTTCTATTTAGGTCCGTTGCCCATTTTTTTTATTGGATCGTTTATCTTCCTTTTATTAAGTTGTATAAGTTGGCTGTAGATTTTGGAGATTAAACCTTTATCAGTGATATCATTTGCAAATATGTTCTCCTCTACAGTGATCTTTCTTGTTGGTTTATTGATGGTTTCTTTTGCTGTGCAAAAGCTTTTTATTTTGATGTAGTCCCATTTGCTTATTTTTTCTTTAGCTTCAATTGCCTTTGGAACAGTATCAATGAAGAAGTTCTTTTGGCATATATCTGAGATTGTGCTGCCTGTGGACTCCTCTAGAATTTTTATGGTTTCCCTTCTAATGTTTAAGTCCTGTATCCATTTTGAGTTTATTTTTGTATTTGGTGTAAGTTGGTGGTCCAGTTTCATTTTTTTGCATGTATCTGTCCAATTTTCCCAACACCATTTATTGAAGAGGCTATCTTGTCTCCATTGAATGTTCATGCCTCCTTTGTCAAATATTAGTTGAGCATAGTGGTTTGGGTGGATATCTGGGTTCTCTATTCTATTCCATTGGTCTGTATGTCTGTTCATGTGCCAGTACCAGGCTGTTTTGAGAACAGTTGCTTTGTAGTATAGCTTGAAATCTGGTATTGAGATCCCACCTACTTTATTCTTCTTTCTCAGAATTGCTGTGACTATTCGTGGTCTTTTTTTGTTCCAGATGAATCTATGAAGAATTCTTTCTAGGTCTGTGAAATATGTTGTTGGTATTTTAATGGGGAGTGTATTGAATCTATAGATTGCTTTGGGTAGTATGGACATGTTAATGATGTTGATTCTCCCAATCCATGAACATGGTATGCTCTTCCATCTGTTAACATCTTCCTCTATCTCTTTTTTCAGTGTCCTGTAGTTTTCTACATATAGGTCTTTTACCTCTTTAGTTAGGTTTATTCCTAGGTATCTTAATTTTTTTGGTGCAATGGTAAATAGGATTGCTTTTTGAGTCTCTCTTTCTGTAATTTCACTATTAGTGTATAGAAATGCCACAGACTTCTTAGCATTAATTTTGTATCCTGCTACATTGCCGAATTCATCAATTAAGTCAATTAGTTTTGCAATGGAGTCCTTTGGGTTTTTTATGTACGATATCATGTCATCTGCAAATAAGGACAGCTTTACTTCTTCTTTTCCAATTTGGATGCCTTTTATTTCTTCTTCTTGTCTAATTGCAATGGCTAATACTTCCAGTACTATGTCGAACAGGAGAGGTGAGAGTGGGCATCCCTGTCTTGTTCCTGTTCTTAGAGGAAATGGTTTTAGTTTTTGCCCATTGAGTATGATGTTAGCTGTGGGTTTATCATATATGGCTTTTATGATGTTGAGGTATACTCCTTCTATTCCCACTTTACTGAGAGTTTTTATCAAGAAAAGGTGTTGGATTTTGTCAAATGCTTTTTCTGCATCAATTGATATGACTATGTGATTTTTATCTCTCAATTTGTTTATGTGATGTATCAAGTTTATTGATTTGCGGATATTGTATCATCCCTGCATTCCTGGGATGAATCCTACTTGGTCATGGTGTATGATCTTTCTGATGTACTGCTGGATCTGATTTGCTAGAATTTTGTTGAGGACTTTGGCATCTATGTTCATGAGAGATATTGGCCTATAATTCTCTATCATTGTGTTGTCTTTATCTGGTTTTGGTATTAGGGTGATGCTGGCTTCATAGAAGGTGTTTGGAAGTGTTCCTTCTTGAATGTTTTTGAATAGTCTGAGGGAGATAGGTTTTAATTCGTCCCTGAATGTTTGGTAAAACTCTCCTGTGTAGCCATCTGGTTCCGGGCCTTTATTTGCTGGAAGCTTTTTGATGACTGCTTCAATTTCTTCCATAGTTATTGGACTATTGAGATGTTTGGATTTCTCCTCATTGAGTTTTGGAAGGTTATATTTTTCTAGGAAAATGTCCATTTCTTGCAGGTTGTCCAGTTTGTTGGAATAGAGTTGTTCATAGTATTTTTTAACAGTCCTTTGTATTTCCACAGGGTCTGTTGTTATTTCTCCTCTTTCATTTCTGATTTTGTTTATTTGGGTCTTCTCTCTTTGCTTCTTGGTGAGCCTGGCTAGAGGTCCATCAATCTTGTTTTGTTGATCTTTTGAATTGTTTCTTTGGTCTCCAAGTTGTTTATCTCGGCTCTGATCTTCACTATTTCCTTCCTTCTGAGTACACTGGGCTTTTCTTGTTGCTCTCATTCTAGCTCTTTGAGTTGTAGGGTTAGGTAATTTATTACCATTGTTTCCTGTTTTTTGCAGTAGGCTTGTAGGTCTATGAACTTCCCTCTCAAGACTGCTTTCACTGTGTCCCATAAATTTTGTATTGTTGTGTTGTCATTGTCATTTGTTGCCATGATGTTTTTTATTTCTTCCTTGATCTCTCTGGTTACCCAGTCATTGTTTAATAGCATGCTGTTTAGTCTCCATGTGTTTGATTTCTTTCTATTGTTTTTATTATAGTTGATTTCCAGTTTTATGCCACGGTGGTCTGAGAAAATGCTTGATATGATTTCTATCTTCTTGAATTTGAAGGGACTTTTCTTATGACCCAACATATGATCTATCTTTGAAAATGACCCATGTGCACTGGAGAAGAATGTATATTCTGTGGCTTTGGGATGAAATGTTCTGAAGATGTCAATTAATTCCATCTGGTCTAGTGTGTCATTTAGGATTGATGTTTATTTGCTGATTTTTTGTTTAGAGGATTTGTCCAATGGTGACAGTGGGGTATTAAAGTCTCCTACTATGATTGTATTGCTGTCAATCTCTCCCTTAATATCCTCCAAGAGTTTTTTTACGTATTTAGGTGCTCCTATATTGGGTGCATATATGTTTACCAGAGTTATTTCTTCTTGTTGGATTGTTCCCTTTAGTATTATGAAGTGACCTTCTTTATCTCTTGTTATGTCCTTCACTTTGACATCTAATTTGTCAGATATAAGTATTGCAACCCCAGCTTTTTTTTCATTTCCATTTGCCTGAAATACCATCTTCCATCCCTTCACTCTCAATCTGTGTGCATCTCTTTTCCTGAGGTGGGTTTCTTGCAGACAGCAGATATATGGATCATGTTTTCTTATCCAATCAGTTACCCTATGTCTTTTGATTGGAGCATTTAATCCATTTACATTTAAAGATATTATTGATAAGTACTTATCTGTTGCCATTTTTAGTCCTTACCCCCGAGTTCCTTCTTCACTTCCTTTTTCTTTTTATTACAGCAGACCCTTTAACATTTCTTGCATTGCTGGTTTGGTGGAAATATATTCCCTTAGTCTTTTTTTGTCTGTGAAGCTTCTGATTTCACCTTCAATTTTGATTGAAAGCCTTGCAGGGTACAGTATTTTTGGATTCAGACCCTTCCTTTGCATGACTTTGTATACTTCATTCCATTCTCTTCTGGCCTGATGAGTTTCTATTGAGAAGTCAGTAGCTAGTCTTATGGGGGTTCCTTTGTAGGTAACTTTCTGTTTCTCTCTGGCTGCTTTTAAGATTCTTACTTTGTCGTCATTATTTGCCAATTTAATTATAATGTGCCTTGGTGTCAATTTGTTGGAGTTCATTTTGCTTGGGACTCTGTGAGCTTCTTGGATTTGTGTGGGTTTTTCCTTTCCTATATTGGGGAAATTTTCTGTCATTATTTCTTCAAAGAGGTTCTCTAATCCTTGTTCAGTTTCCACTCTTTCTGGAACCCCAATTATACAGATGTTGTTATTTTTTCATGTTATCCCAAAGTTCCCTTAGGCTCTCCTCTTGCTTTTTAATTTTTTTTTTCCTAGAAGCTGCTGTACTTGGGTATTTTTTCCTACAGTGTCTTCTAGCTCACTGATGCAGTCCTCTGCTTCTTCTAGTCTGCTTTTGATGCTTTCTATTGAGTTCTTTAAAGCAGTGGTGTCATTTTTTATTTCTTTGTGCATTTCTTCATGCTTCTTCATTTCCTCTTGGCTCTTACTCAGATTGTTGATTTTGTCTTCCATTCTTTTCATCCACCTTATGATCATTTCTCTGAACTCTTTCTCTGGCAGGTTTATTTCTGCTTCTATTTTGTTTACTTCCTTTTCTGGTGATACCTGCCTATCTGTCGTATGCGGGCTCTTTCTTCTTCTGCCCATGGTTTTTCTTCTCCGGGTGTTTGGTTATGTAGTTCTCTCTCTTACATTGATTCAAAGGCACAAACTACAACACGACCCGGTACAGCACACAAGGCATTCCACTATTATTCTGCTTGGCACTCCTGTTTCCCAGTAGGGAAAGTATTGCAGTTCCCTGGGTTGCACTGTTGACGTTTTAATCTCTTTATTCTCTTGTGGTTATGCGAGAGTCAATTTGTGCATCATCCACTGGGTGGCAGTGTTTCGGAATTGATCTCTGAGGCAAAGCACAGGGCCTCTCTAGGCTGTGCTCAGATCCTGCTACTCTATGGTTCTCAAAGCCGGTTTGTGGGGATTTTGCAGCCAGGACACTGTAATAATTCCCAAGCTATCCCTCTGCCTCAGATAAAAATGAGTCATTTTCCAGAGCTCCCCTCTGTCAACAGCTCAGAGAGTTTGCCTCCACACTTAGGGATCACGCCCTGCCCACCTCCGCAGACCTCGTCAGAGGCAGCTTTCCGGCAGCCCGGTTCCCACAGTGTGCGCGTCTCTGTTCTGAGGGGCTGGAGACCTCACCTTATCCCAGGCGAAATCTGACCTTTCTGTGTGCCGTGTGGATCTCTGAATCTGCCGCCCGCATGTCTGCGCCGATTGGAGAGCGGTGTTCTGGGTCCCCCACTGTTCGGTGAGTAATTCAGCCTCAGTGTTCAGACCGCTGCAGACATCTACCTACCTCGGCAAGATGGCGGGGTCTCCGGGTTCAGGCTGGTGGCTCCGGCCAACAAAAACCCTGCGGCAGTGGGGCTGCCTGGCCAGGAGAGCCCCTTCCAGCAGTTCTTCACCTTCTCCTGGAGGATAACTGACTCTTAACTTGCCAACAAACACTCCCCATGCGACTCTCAGCTGCTCTCTCTCCCTCTGCCCAGGGACAAAGCTCCAGATGCGTCCGTCTATTCCGCCGCCATTTTCAAAATATCTTTTAAAACATTAGTCTTATAAACATTTATTTGCCCATCAAAATATTTACTGATCTATTTTATCTCTATTATCCAGGGAGATACGGCAAAGAACATGAGCCTGGATTAGTGTCCTGGGTCAACTACTTACTACAGAACCGTATTAAATCTGTCAGATTCTGATGCCCTTGCATTTAACCATGATGTGCTTTCCACTTTGAGCAAATTTTTTATATAGCCTGTCCCAAGTACTCTGTGCTGGTTGGGCTCCCTCAGTCACTACTCTGCCCTCCTAGTGTGACTTCCTCTAATTCACGGCTAGAAAAACTCAAAGTACTTTCTACAGATATTCTAACAGGTAGGGTTGGGGATGTTGGGGATGTTCAGCTCCATCATTTAGATGTTCTCCTGTAAATCACACAAGCAGACAACATCTCTCTGCCATTTTAGCTGCTTTTCTGGTAGTAAGCAAGGTTGTGGGAAATGAGGTTTAGGAGCAGTAGATTTCCAGCTTTTATTCTCCAGGTTCTTGGGTGTTCAGAAGCAATGAGCAATGAGGCAGGCAGCGGATACCTTCACATTCCAGTAACCAGTCACCAGCTTTGTGTGTGCAGAGAGCAGAGACAGAAGGCAACTTCCTGCCCTAACTTCTTGATCCTTAGATTGCAGCCATGGTGGAGTGTTCTTAAACTCAAAATCTCCAGGTGCAGCTTTATGGGTAGTAGCTTCCTTGCTGGTCATTTCTGAATTATTTTGGGAATTATTCTTGAAAGCTACACCTGGATACTCTTTCCACCTGGCCCTTTCAATTTTGTAAGCATTTAAGTGATTTTCTGTATAAATATTTTAGAATGGATTCTAGACTCTCCTGATTAATCTATAATAATAAAAGCACAATATGCTAATTAGACTGAGTGACCTTCCATATGAAGCCAAGGCTGCAAGGGCCAAGGTAGAGGTGGCCACCATGGCGGCAGGGGCCAAGCCCCTTGCACAAATTTTATGCATCAGGTCCCTAACCTATATAATAAAAAGCTAACATTCAAATTGCCCAAACAGTAGAACAACTGGTTGCTATGACACACACTGACCAGACACTGAATGCAGGAGCTACTCTCTGGTGGCAGTGCACTTTCGCAGGGGGAGCGCTGCTCAGCCAGAAGCCCTGAACCAGGCTCAGAGATGGTGAGTGCAGCAGTTTCTCCCACCTCCGTAGCAGTGCTAAGGATGTCCAACTGCCAGACATCTCCCAAGGGCTCCTGGACTATGAGAGGGTGCAGGCTAGACTGAGGGACCCTCCCCGCACCCTTGCTAGTGCATCAATCTCATGCATTGGGCCTGTAGTATATGAATAAAGATTAATAATATTTACCCATAGGGTTTTTTATTTTAGAATGTTGAGTAGAAAAATGTATATAAAAATATGTCACAGTATCTATTTGTGAATGCCCTTGTATACTTCCCTTTCCTGCTCTTCTTATTGTAAAACCAAAAGAATAGGCATTGTCAGCCTCAGTAAAAGATACTCAGCATTTTCCCACAAACACATAAACCACAAAAAACACACCAAGAGGGTATGAACTTGAGAGACAGAGTATTTCTGTCCAATTTTTCCATTCCACTGTCCGGTTTTCTTATGATCCACTCCCTTCATTTACTCAACATTTGTGGAAAGCTTGTTATATGCCAAACATTATGTTATACTTACTTGTATAGTAAAATAATTTTTGCCAAAGAGAAGGCATTCCCTATGAGATTGAATTCCCACTGGACATGAACCTCAGGCCCATTTCATCCAGAAATACTTTGAGACAGTGACATGATGGGCATTTTGTGACCCAGTCCCAGCAAAGATCCTTTCTGAGAAATCAGTTTTGCTGGGAAATGTTGCTCCCTCAGGCACTTCACTGTGATGTAATAAATGGCCACAGGCCTGCTTACTTCAGTAAGGACTATCCCTGTCTGATTGAAAATGGTGTTTTTGCTCAATTCTCAGCTCACTAGCCTACTCCACAGGCTCAAAACTAGCCCCAAACCCCAGCTTCGAGAAAGGCCAGTTATATTCTAAAAATAAGGAAAAGCAGAACTCAAAAGGGAAAGAAACATTTTCCTAAATTAAAATCTTCCTAAAGATAACAAATGGCTCCCAGGTCTATCAGAGACCCAGTACTTATTTGATACATCCACTCAAAAAAGTCTCTCTCTCCCTTGCTGAAATGAGGTCTGAAGCCAGAAGTGATTGGAGCATCTTGCTCAGATGGTGACTACCTGGATCTCGAGGCTCAAGCATAGTCTAAAAAGCACCCCCATCCTGACTTTTCCCTAGTGAGGTCCAGGGCAGGTGGAGAACCTACAACTTGATTCTTCATTCCCTGAGTGCCCTACACACATTATTCACATTACACAGTTCACTGTTCTGAAAACACACCACTGTTTTTCAGACAGCAAGGGTCTGATGACCTATTTTCAGTGACTAAAAGGAACATAAAACCTCAAACATTACATGCCCCCACCTCCTACCTACACACATGCTGTGATTTTACAAAAATGTGATTCACTGAATGCTGAATTGTGTTTATTTGCTGAATAAAGGCTGTTCTCTGGTTACTTGGGCATAATTAGCAACATGGTCTAAAGACTGCACATTCTCCTTGCCTTCCTCTTGTTGCAAGACTGGAAAACCACAGGAGAAATTACAGGCACGGAAGTGGAATTCATGCACATCTCACACAGCTTTCATGTCCTCTTTAGCTGCCATCTAGAAAATGGAGTTATAGATCCTGACTTCCCCTCTCCTCAGATGCAAGATTTGCAACTAATCAAAATTGTGGCAGGCACTAGTAGGGAGGGAGACTGAGTAAAAAAAATGGCTGGTGTTAAATTGAATTAAGAATTTGAAGATCAGGCTACCTGCTAATAAATGAGCTGGCAGTGAAAGTTAGGCAGCTGGGGTCCTGGGAGATGTAGGCCTGCTCTGACCTCTGATTGTGGTCCAAAGACTCCCCAGTGATCTTGAAAAAACTTGCTTAAGTTGCATAGCAGTCTCTGATGTTTCCACACAACCTTCCTCCCCACTTCTTCATTAGGGTGTGATTTGCATGTAGAGTTGATGCTCTCCCAGCCTTTTCTGATCCTCTCCATTTTCTCTCACACAGGAGTGTTCCCTAGTGAAGTCCTTGCATGTTCAAACCCATTATGGCACTTGCTTCCTGTAGAAACAAGGCTAAAGCACAGAGGTCAGAGTAGAGCTGAAATCTCACAAAACCATCTACTCTGTTGACAAAACAAGAATTACATTGTACTCAGATCCCAAGTCCAAACCTTGAGAGACAACAATTCAGCAGCTAAAACTGTTCACTGCCACCTGAGAAGTGAAGGAACTAAAGTTTTCTTACTAAAAAGGAGGATAGGACATTTTAAATAACATCTGAGAGAAGAATATTTTACTCTGAAAGCAACTAAGTTCCACTGAAATAGAAAACAGGAACTGGAATGGCCTAATCCATCTCTACTTGGAGAAGGGAAGCTTTTCCTCCCAAGATTTTTTTTTTCTTTTATAATACAATGGGTAATGGGAAGACTAGGTTCATTACAGCAGTCAAATCCCAAGGCAGCCAGAGAGCCAAAGATTTCACTCTCCCTCTCGTCTGACTCCCCCGATCACCTTCCTTTGGCCATTATGCTTCATATAATGCATTCTAATGGCTTGAAATGACAGCGTTTTGTTTACAAAATGACTCCATTCCTCAGGAAACCCAATAGCCTGCACACCATAACAGGCCTATTGATAGAACATAAAATTCACAATGTGACAGAAGTTGGTCCCCACATTCCTGCCCTTTTATCCATTTTAAGGTCAGATCTGCCCATTTATCAGCTCAGAAGTAAGGCCTGAGGGGCCCAGTATAATAGGACCTAAGAGAACTAAGCAAAGAACTGGTCAAGGTAAAATGAGGTCCAATGCTGTGCGCAAGTACAAGAAGAAAGATTTGACCCAAGTTTTCACTTAAGTATTTGAGAGGTAAGTCTCGTCATCCTATGGATATGATATCTCTGCTGAATATTGAAATGTTTGCCCATCTTAGACAAGAGCATGAGTGCAGGGCTCAGTAGCCTCTTTTATGCTTTTAATGACTCACAGATATTGTATGAAACCCATGGAACAGGGTCTGTTTTCTGTAAGATGTAGAACTGACAGTCTAAAACAAACAAATATCAGTTCTAAATGATCAGATGCCATGTTCTTAGTCCTCTTTAATCTTCTATGAGCAAGAAGGAGATTTTGCAAGATAAATTTTTTAAAATAATAGACCCTGAAGAGTTTTGCAAGAGAAATTTTTTTTCTATAAACCCTAAAATAAGGTCAACTTACAGTTAGGTGTCTTTGTTACTTTAACATATTGCTAAAATGATCCATTTTACCTTGCATTATAGCTGTACCCTCACTTTGATAACTACTAAGGCAGTGATGATATATAAATCATTAGTGTTTTTGCCCTGGCTGGTGTGGCTCAGTTGGTTGGAGCATTGTCCAACCAAAAGGTAGTGGGTTCAATTCCCAGTTAGGGCACGTATCCACACTGAGCATGTGGGATGCAACTGATCAATGTTTTTCTTTCTCTTTAAAAAAAAATAATTAATTAATTAAAAGTAAATACCTCATTTGTTTTGTTTGGTTGTTTTGTTTTGTTTTAGCAGTCAGTTGTATAAGTAGGCAACTTCAAGAAAGAAGGAAGAAAGGGAGGGATGGAGAGAGTAAAGAAAGAAAAGAAGGAAAAAAGAAAAAAGAAAGAAAGGAATAAAGATTGAAATCACAACTAATATTCTCACAGCCTTGGGACTGAATTTGCTCAGAATCAGTGGGAAAAAAATCTTAGCAAGAACTAAACTTGACCCAAGAGTTCCCCTTACTGATTCCAAGAGTTCTGAGTAAAGCAAAGCATTTCTGAGGGAAAAAAATGTTAGAAAGATGCCAGCCAGCATTTTCCAAAGTAATTTTTACTGGGAATTTCTCTGATTTCGTTTTCAACTAGCTTATTTACCATGTTAAGATTCCCTCCTCTTATCTCTTAACTAAATGGTCTACTGAGAGATTCCATATCTGCAGCATATAATAAATGTTTTCTTGGCTAAAAAGGGTTAGTACTGTATATCATGAACAAAAGGCTACATTAGGGATTCATCTGGAATTGGTTAATCACTACATGAAAGGAATGACATTAATTCCAGGGTTTATTGGAGACTTAATGTTCCTAAACCACTAAAGTATTAATTAGAGTAATATAGGATACTTTTACATATAATACATACCAAGCCTTGTAAGTATTATGATTTGGTATAAATGTTAGTCCTTCACCATCGCTGGGGGCTCTCATCCTGGAAACTACTATGATTGGCCAGTCGGCCATGGTCAATATTAAAATTGCAAAGATAGGGGATTAAGAGGGGAAAAAGAATAAAAATAGTATCATATGTTTAAAATATATTTGTATTGCTTTTAGGAGAAAGGGAGAGGGAGATAGAAACATTAATGATGAGAGAGAATCATTGATTGGTTGCTTCCTGCATGCCCCCTACTGGAGATGGAACCTGCAATTCATGCATGTGCCCTGACTGGAATTGAACTGTGACCTTCTGATTCATACATAGGTCACCACTCAACCATTAAGCCACACCAACCAGGCTCAAATATGTTTTTAAAGTCTACAAAAGTTTAAGAAAGTAGCGAATTCTTTTTCTTTCCTTTTTTTACTGAGTTCTTTATGTATAAAAGCAATCCATTCTTATGAGAAATCAAGAACAATTAAGCCATATAAATATTAATCTTTGTCTTCTAATCCCAACATCCTGACATAATTTTAACAGATTTATAAGTATCCTCCCACAATTTTCTTTACGTTTATGTGCACCAGGTCTCTAGTAGATATATAATATTATTGCATATAGATGATAGGATTTTGCTTTAATGAAACTACTGTAATCATTACTTAGAATATTATATTATTTCATTTAATAATATTATGGATTTCCCTATAGATGTAATACAATATTTTTAAACAGCTGCATAATCAATGACAGTAAGAATGACCTATCATTCATTCACCCATTTAGATATTTTCCAGATAATTATTTTTTCCTTATGGATAATTATTTTTTTATGCTGGAATTACACACACACACACACACACACACACACACACACACATATATATATATATTCTTACTTACTGGTGATTTAATCTCTGAAGACTAGATACTCCCCAAAATGGAATTTCTGATCCAAGGGTATGTACATATTAAATTTTAATAGATACTCCTAGATTACTTTCCAAGGAGATTATAGGAACAAGCCATTTTCTACTGCCCTGGCCAACACTGGATGCTATAAATCTTCTTAATATTGGCCAATATGATAGGCAGAAATTGAAATCTCTACCATTTGATTTCCATTTACTTGACTACTCGAGAGTTTTAACATCTTTTCATATTTTATTGATTGCTTATATTTCCTTTTCTGTGAATTGCCTATTCATAGCTTTATCTAATCTATCAGGTTGTTTGTTTTTTCTATATCAGTGTGTAGGCACTTAGTTTATTAGGGATATAACCCTTTCTTATGTACACAAATAACTTTCCTTAAATGATTGTCTTTTTTCTTTTATTTTCACTCTGTGTATGATATTGGCCTTTTTTTATGTAATCAGGCCTGTAAATCATTTTTTTATGGCTTCTGGATTTTTCTTTCAAATGAACTTTAGAACCAGCTTAACAAATTCCCTTTAAGTAAAATCTGTTGACCTGCTGATTAAGATGGCATTGAATTTATAGATTAATTAAAGATAAGTGACCTCTTCACACTAATAATCATGCCCACACCCAGAACTGGTATGATTTTATCTATATTTAGATTTTTTTAATAAAATAAAGTAATATTTAGTAGTTTTCTTCATTCAGGTCTCCTATGTAGCTTGTTTGGTTTATTCCTGGGAATTTTGATTCCTCTCACCATTGTGAATAGCATCTTTTCCACTTCAGTTTCTAGTGTGAGAGACTGTAGGCAGTAGAGTCCAGTGGTAAAAGCCAAGGACTTTGGACTCAGTTCCCCAGGTTCAAACCCCGGACCTTCCACTCTGGCTCTGTACACTTTGGGAAGTTAACTCCTCTCTGAGCATCTTTCTGCACTTGTAAAATGGGTATGGCAAGTTTGTTGTGAGGATTAAATAAGTTAATAATATATCTTTTGTATGGACTCTAGAATAGAGTTTTCATTAAATAATAACAAAGATAGCCTAACCATTTATCCATACTCCTTAACTCTTATTAGTTTTGAATCTCTTGGTTTTTCTAGGTAGAAAATTATATACTCCTCTAATAGGGATGACCTATCTTTACTTTTCCAATGTTTACATATTTATTTCTTTTACTAGAGGCTCAGTGCACAAAACTCATGAGCAGATAGGGTCCCTAAGCCTGGCCAGTGATCAGGGCTTATTGGGGCCTTCCAGCTGCCAGCCAGACCCTCCCTTTCCCAGCTGTCATCTGCCAGCCAGGGCCTTCCTTCGTTTCATGCCGCCCTCTGGTGGTCAGCACAAGTCATAGTAAGCAATAGAACTCCAGGTCTCCCAGTTGAACTCCCGTGGGGACACTTTGCTATTAGCCTTTTAGAGAGAGAGAGAGTCTAATTTTAATGACTTCCCTCCATTACAGTGCAATTCAGAGTGGTAAGAGCTAGCATCCATGTCTTGGTCTTAACTGCAATGGGAAGGCTCCTACTCTTTCTATGTAAGATAATTAATGCATATTTCTGGTAAATGGTCATCATACCTTGTTAGCAGAAAGGTATTTATTATCTATATATATAAAAGGCCAAGTGATGACCATTTGTTTGTCTGACTGCCCAACTGAT
The DNA here is from genome assembly GCA_011751065.1 of Lasiurus cinereus. Taxonomy (NCBI): domain Eukaryota; kingdom Metazoa; phylum Chordata; class Mammalia; order Chiroptera; family Vespertilionidae; genus Lasiurus; species Lasiurus cinereus. Next base: position 67,734,191 of record JAAGEH010000012.1, read on the forward strand.
CGACCAGCTGGTACATATGACGCTCACTGGCAATTTAAAAATAAATGTTGACTTGCGCATATGCGATACATATAAAGCTCTCGCTGGCACCAATCATACACATGTTTTAATTTTATAATACTATCTTATAGATACTAGAGGCCCTGTGCATGAAATTCATGCACTGGGGCGAAGGGAGTGTCTTTCAGCCCAGCCTGCACCCTCTCCAATCTGGGACCCCTCATGAGATTGGGCCTAAACTGTCAGTCAGCCATCCTTCTCACAATCCAGGACTGCTGGCTCCCAATCGTTCTCCTACCTGCCAGTTTGATCACCCCCTAACCACTCCCCTGCCAGCCTGATCAATTCCTAACTGTTCCTCTGCTGGCCCAATTGCCTCCAACTGCCGTCCCCTACTGGTCTGGTCACCTCCAACTGCCCTCTCATGCAAGCCTGGTCCCCCCTCAACTACCCTCTCCTGCCAGCCTGGTTCCCCCTAACTGCTCTTCCCTGCAGGCCTGGTTACCCCCAACTGCCCTCTCATGCAAGCCTGGTCCCCCCCAACTGCACCTCCCCTGCAGACCTGATCCTTCCCAACTGCCCTCTTCTGCTGGCCTAGTCACCCCTAACTGCCATCCCCTGCAGGCCTGGTCACCCCTTACTGCCCTGCCCTGCTGCCCTGATCGCCTACAACTACCCTCCCCTGCTGGCCATCTTGTGGCATCCATCTTTGACGATATGGGGGCAGCCATGTTGTGCGAGGGCATGAGGGTCAATTTGCATATCACCTCTTTATTATATAGGATTTTGACATGTAATATTTTGCAGTAATGTAATTACCACATGAATCTTTCTTTTAATTAATTTCCTTTCAATGTGCATGAATCTGTGCACCAGGGCACTATTTTCTTTCTGTCTATCTGTAGCTATGTCCTCTTTTTCATTTATAATATTAGTTTTAAGTTCTATCATTATTGGCAAAGTTCTTTGTGTTATAATTATCTCTTTGATAAGCAGCATTCTCTTTTGATGACCATTCTCTTATCTTTGCTATTTCCTTCTATCTACTTTCTCTGGGCTTGTTATTTTATAACTTTTAAGTCTGAATCTTAGCTCACTAATTCATTCATTTAATTTTCTTTTGTATTGATTGTATTACTTATTCTCTTTTTATCATTTTATTAGTTTAAATTCATATATGGATACTTAAATTAATAAAGTCTAAAGTTAATAATGATTTCTGCCTTATTTTTCTGTTTGAAATATTATTGTTTAGTTTTTAGTTTCAGTTTTTAGCAAGTAGTTTTACTTATCTATATATTTAGAAATTTCTTTGATCATCATTATTTTCTTTCTTTTCTTTTTATTGAGATATAAATCAAATGTCATAAAACTCAATTATTTAAAGTATGCAATTCATTGTTTTTTAGTATATTTACAGAGTTCTGGAGTCATCACTATGCTCAATTTTAGAACACTTCTATATCCCCTGCAAAATTCCTGTGAACATTAACAACCATCCCACCTACCCCTTAGCCCTAAGCAACTACTAATCTATATTCTCTCTTTAAATTTGCCTGTTCTCAATATTTCATATAAATCAAATTAGCTATATATATAAAAAGCCAGCAACCATAACACCATAATGACTGTAATGACTAGTCACTATGATGCCCACTGTGACCAGTGAACTGGCCTGATCAAGGGTGGGGCTGGCTGGTCAAACACCTCTCTTCACCCTGGCCAGCCCCACACCCAATCAGCCTGCCCCACCACTATAGGCCCGCAGCCCCTCCACCTGGATGGCCCTTCCCCTGATAGCCCTCCCACCCTAATAGGGGGCAGGGCTGGCATGCCAACCTCCTACAGCCACTCCTCTCACCTGGTCTCACCCCAAATCGGCTTCCCCACCCCAATCAGGGGCAAAGCCAGCTGGCCCACCATTTACAGCCCCTTCCCATGACTGGCTCCACCCTCAATTAGCCCCCCAACTCAAATCAGTGATGGGGCCCACTAGCCAATCACCAGTGGACCCTTCTCCCAGGCAGCCTGGCCTTGATTGGGCCCTGATTGGGACAGGGTGGCCAGCCAACCTCCCACCATCTCCTCCTCCCAGCAGGCCCAGCCCCAATCCACTCCTATTGGGGCTAGGCCAGCCAGACCCCACCTGTGCACAAATTCATGCACTTGGCCTCTAGTATAAATATGTAGGCTTTAGTGACTGGCTTCCTCCACTTTGCATAATGTTTTCAAGGTTCATCTATATTGTAGTTTGTATCAATTCTTTACTCCTTTTTACTCTCAAATAATATTCATTGTATAGATATACCACATTTTATTTATCTATTCATCAGTCAGTGGGTAATTGGGTTGCTTCTATATTTTGGCTATTATAAATAATGCTGCTCTGAACATTCATGTACAAGTTTCTGTTGGACATATTTTTTCAATTTTCTTTGGTATCAACCTAGTAGTGAATCATATAGTGGATCATATAGTGACTTAATATTTAACTTTTTGAGGAGCTACCAGACTGTTTTTTTAAACAAGGTTACACCATTATGCATCTCTGCTAGCAGGGGTGTGAGGGTTCTAATTTCTCCATGAAGTTGTATCTCATTGTGTCATTATTCATTCCTGCTTGCCAGTTCTTTTTCCAGAAGTACATGATTTAAAATACCACTGAGGAATGGTATTTTAAATCAAGTACTTCTGGAAAAAGTTTTTGATGGTCAAGATTGTCTTTATTTTACCATGGTTCATGTTAGAGCCATGATTCATATTAGCTGGGGGTAAAGGCTTGCTATGATTTATTTTACTGTCTTCATGGCTTCCATTTTTTGCTGTTGGGAAGTGTGCTATATATTACTACTTTGACAATATCCTGATTTTTCTCTGATTAATTTTACTATTTCTTTCTTTTTTTGTCTCTGCAGGGTATTGACAAGTTTTTTGTTGTTTTGTTTCAGACAGAAAGGTAGAGAAAAAAAAACATCAATGATGAGAAAGAATTATTAATTGGTTGCTTTCTGCATGCCCCCTATTGGGGACCAACTCCACAACCTGGGCATGTATCCTTGACCAGAACCAAACCCCAGACTCTTCAGTCTACAGGCTGACGCACTACTCACTGAGCAAAACTGGGTAGGGCAACATTCTCCAAGTATTGACAAACTTTACTTCATCATGCTTACTAGGATTTTTACTGCCTAAATCTAAGAAATCATATCTTTAATTAACTCTAGAAAATTATCATCAATATTCCTTTAATATAGCCTTATTTCATTCTTTCTTTTCTCTTCTCCAGAACTGCTACATAGACATATGTTGATATTTCTCATCTCTTTACCTCTCACCTAAATCTTTCACTTCTTTATATTAATGACACATTCAGGATAATTTCCTCAAGGTTATTTTCCCCAAAATTCACCAATTCAGCTATCATCAAGTGCTTTCCCATCAATCACTCTCACACCCAGCCAGTTTTTGGTAAGTTGGTGTCTTTACCAGAAAGGAACTGCTATGTCACTTTACTGAACATCTCCCAAAGACTTTCAAAGAAATGTTACAGCAAAAGGTGATGCTACATCTAAGCTGTGTTTACAGAGAATTTGATTCTATTTCAGGGTCACAAAAAAGTTGAAGAGAAAGAGCTACTCTTGGAGAATTTCTATTTTCCATTATTCAAGGAGCAATTAAATATGATGTTCTGGAATTTAAGGCAGCAATAGTTCTCTCACTCAATTTGCCATACCTTCTGTTAGGCTACACACAGTATTCTACTTCATCATACTTGGCTATTCACTTATAATTAATTCAATGAAATTTAACAAACATGAAGCCCTCACCCTTCAGACTTCAATTGGAAGTTTGTGAAGGGATTGAGGAAATAAAGGAAGGAAGGAAAGAAGGGGGAAAGGAAGGAAGGAAGGAAGGAAGGAAGGAAGGAAGGAAGGAAGGAAGGAAGGGAGGGAGGGAGGGAGGGAGGAAAGAAAGAAAGAAAGAAAGAAAGAAAGAAAGAAAGAAAGAAAGAAAGAAAGAAAGAAAGAAAGAAAGAAAGAAAGAGAACTCATGGACATAGACAACAGTATGGTGACTGTGGGGGCGAAGAGAAAAGGGGATATGGAAGAGGCTATATAGGAGATAAGTGGTAATGGGGAAAAATAATAAAGTAAAATAAAGGGGGAAAATAAATACCTTCTAGTGTACAAGATTTTTTAAACATTGTTGCATTACTCTAATAACAGTGTTGTGTCCTTGAAATGCAAGTATTATGATGATTATCTTGGTCTTATAGTGTGTAGGATATAAGTCTTTAAGAAGGATTCTATGAAAGGTCGGAGCCTCTAGGACCTAGAGTTTAGGTGGACCTTGCTGAAGGAGGGTCCCCCTAGAAGCCCCCCCTGCCTTGACTTTTCCAAACAAGTCTGAGCCTCCAGGTGTTTTACTGGAATCTCTATGTTTAGTCTTTAGACACTACCTTGTAGAAGCATGTGCTTTTTCAAGGATACTTACCTTGCTGATTGTATCTAGAGGTTCATTTTAGTTCAAGCTGTTGTTACAATAAAAGCCTAAGGAGGCAGGCAAACAGGGCTATTTGGTGCCTATAGCCAAGCAGTCCCTTAGCCTTCTCTTTCACAGAAATGTGTGTCAAAGTAATCCATCCATGCATCACTCAGGGTCTGCTGTCAGTCCCGGCATTACAGCTGATGAGATGAGAGTGAGAAAAAGGAAACAAACATCTAGTGAGAAACTGCATCATCACAAAAGGAGCTTAAATATGTCATCTGTTCTGATCATCTCAAAAAGTTGTGTCTTCACCAAATCAGACAGCAAGTGCCAGTGCAGGATGCAACCTTATCTGTGGAGCAATCTCTGTTGCAACTTGCTTCAACTCAACATCCATGGAAGTCTCCGCTTTGGGCAGAAAATGATTTATTCTTCAGGAGCTCCTTACTGCCTTCCTTTTCCATAGCTGCCCACTGACTTCTCTGACTTGTGTCTTTGACTTAATATAATTAGTACTGAATTTGACACTTTATTTTTTTCAAATGACAGGATAATTGGCTCTCAAGACAGTGTAGTTTGGACAAAGTAAGCAGTACTTAAAATTAAATTACTTATTAACAACACATCTTCCCATTAGAACTCTTTAATAGTGTAGCTCTGGGCACAGACCCGACTTTAGTTACATTTTCTGTAGGATAGAAGCATTTTTCTGGTGATGCTAATACTGTTCCTGTGTTAAACCAAAACATCTTTTAGAGATGAAGAAGCTTGTGTAATGTAAGCATGATCTAAGAGTTTCAGGATGGAGTTTGAGATCCAAAGTGAGATTTACTGATGAAAAGGCAAAACACTCATATAATGCTTATGTGGCAGGTACAATGTACTTTACAAATATTAAGTGATTTATGTCATTAGAATTCCAGTTTAGAGACATTATCTCAGTCAATGTTCTGAGTAGCAAGCAACAAAGGTAATCCTGCAATAAAAGAGTTTATTCAAGAAATATTGAGTGTTCCCAGCTGTGTTGGGAGCGCTGGAGAGCTGAATAAAGGTTATCGGTAAACCTCCTGGGAAGTGCCCAAAGGCATACAAAAAACTGGCCCGATGAGAGATCACCATCTTTGATGCTGCCTCTTTTATGTCCTCAAACCCACAGCCTAGTCCACCAGGACCATGCCTGCATCAGGAGATGGGTCTTGCAGCCACTAGAAAACCAGCACTGCTATACTGCAGCTACCTCTTTGCAGAGGATGAGTGTGGAACACAAAGATCTCTCTGCCTGGCCTGTTCCCGACATGGTTCCCTGCTCAGAGTATCAAGCAGACATGTCTGAGTGGCAGCTCCTAGTCATAGGCTTATATCCCAGCAGCAAAGCAGGCTAAGAACTGGAGCTCTGGTTTCTAATGGTTTCTATCTTTTCCAATGATAAAGGACATCCATTAATGTAACAGATGGCCCTGCATGTATATGGACTGAGTGAAAGCTGTACTTCACCTAATTTTCAGTAAGGCGTCCCCTTCAGAGGAGTGTGTGACTGTGCCATGCCTGAATCTGTAATGTCAATTAATTACACTGTATTTAATTCCACCCTATGTGGATCATTTTTGTTTTCATATCTCTAAGCCCTAAAGGGCCCCATGGCTCAGATTTCTCTTTTCTAACCACATTCACTTCTGAGGAGATCATGATCAGTCTCATAGCTTTAAATATCATCTTTATACAAATGACTCATAATTTATATCTCTAGCCCCCTCCTCTACCTGCCAGCCTCATATTTGCAACTGTCCATTGTGATGTCCAAGAGGATATCAAATTCAAAACGTTCAAAACCAAACTAATGATCTTTCTTCTCAAAGTCAGGTTGCCTGTCTTCCCTCCCTCTCTGAAAATGGTACCTTCTCCCTTCCAGATGCTCAAGTCAAAAGCCTTGGATGCAGACTCAACTTGATTGATAGATTCTATCTTCAAAGGGTATCCCAGCCTCTCCCCTTCTTCCCACACCCCCTGCTATCACTCTGGTCCAGTCCCACCTTCTCTCCCCAGATTACTGCAACTGCCTCCTGCCTGCTCTTCCCAGTAGGGCCACCTTCACCAGTGTGTGACCAGTGCAGTTACATGGCAGGTGGTGATGGGGGGTGCTCCATGCCTGGAGGTTACTACTCTGTGGAGTGGTCTTGAAATGCTTACTATGTTTATCTTAAATTCATGTTTCCTAAGTGAAGTCCACTGGGGCAAACCAACATGTACCTGGGGTTTGGAGCCTCACGGGTGGTCCCTTCTCTTGCTGCCATGTGGGACAGGTTCTTGACTACCACTGTCTTCACCAATGCCCCCAGCCACACTGCCACCCTTCACCCCCCACTGGGAAGCCAGACAGCTGTGAGTGTGTGTACCCTCCCCAGAGTATCTACGGGTCCAATGGAACATGACACAGCAAATACAGGGACAGTCCTAGAGGAAGACGTCAGAAGAGAAAAAGCTTTTCTCCTGATTTTTAAATAAATAATTTGAATTTTCATTTTACATGGGTCCTACAAAATATTTAGCTGGTCCTGCTTCCTGCTTCTTTCTTTGCCCCATACTTTAGAAATGCTCAGCCAGAGTATCTCATTTAAATGTAAGTCATACCTTGGCATTTATCTGCTCAAAACCCTTCAATGCCTTCACAACTTAGAGTAAGTCAGCTTCCTCCTGTGGCTCATTGGTCTTGCTCTATCTCTACCTCCACCATCTCCCCAGTCTCACTGCTCCCTGCCTTGCTCACTCGTTCTCCCAGCTACTCCTTAAACACCCCCAGGTATGCTCCCTCCTTAGGGACTTTGCCCTTCCTTCTCCCAGCAACATCCTCTAGACTTTTTCCTTCACTTCCCTTATGTCTCTGTCCAAATGTCCTCTACTCTGAGTCCTTTCTTCCTCAGCCATCCCTTTCAAGATAGCATCTCCAGTCTGTCTACCAATTCCCAATCCTCTTACCCTGCTTTATTTTTCTCCATAGGGCTTATCATCACCTCACATACTATATGTTTTTGTTTGTTTGTTTAAGGGACAGGGAAAGAGAGAAACGTCAATGATGAGAGAATAATTGATCGGCTGCCTTCTACCTCCTACACCCTCCGTCCCACACTGGATATTCAGCCAGAAACCCAACATGTAGTCTGACTAGAATCGAATTGTGACCTCCTGGCTCATGGGTCCATGCTCAACCACTGAGCCACGCCACCTGGGTGTATGCTTTATTTTCTATCTTCCTCATTAGAATATAAGCTCCCTGAGGCCAGGGACCGTGTCTCCTTGTTCATTACTCCAGCCCTAGCACCAAGAATGTTCAGCACATGGTAAATATGGGGCAGATCCAGGTTTGTAGGATCTGAACTTGATCATACTTGCGGGTAGGGGAGCTCTTTAGAAAAAAGGGCACAAAACTGTGAATATAAAAATTAATATGGACCACATCAATGTCAATATCCTGGTTTTTATATTGTACTATAATTTTTCAAATATTACCATAGAGGAAACAGGATAAAGGAAATGTAGAATATCACTGTGTATTTCCTAAAACTGCATGTGACTCTTACAATGATTTCAAAATAAAAGTTTAATTAAAATTAGATATGTAACTGAATACTTATTTAGAATGAGAGAAGATATCAAAACATATTAAAATAATAAAAACTTGATAAATGCCACATGCATCACCACATCCACAAAAATATATCTATTAATGGACTCCCTGGCAAGCTTCTTTATACATTTCCCTACATTTTTGTCTACATAAGTTTTAATCACCTCTTCATATAATAATCCTTTGTAGTATCACTTTCTGTGTAAAGAACACAAAACTATCAATTTCCTGCTTACTATTGCTGATTGAATTTAGTTTAGAAAAATTTCTTTAAACTTTGAAACTCATTTTTGTTCATGTCATGTAAATGCTTAGGATTTTTGTCAAATTTGTTAAACTATCAAGTTCCTGTATAGTGACTAACTTTATATACTCTTAATCAATTTGTCATTTAGTAATATGGACTTTATATTATCTCCATCTATGTTACTATTTTAAGTCAAATGAGCAAGATATTAATAAGAACTGTGTGGATAGGATTGAGCAAGTCCATTTCATAGACAAGCATATGCATGGGCATAGGGTCCAGTTTCAATTGTGTTGAACCTCAAGCTTTGCCACTTAACCCATTATGAAACATGTTGTGATAAAAATAACTTGCATACAAAAAACATATCCCACTACACTCAAACACAGTGTGTCCCCCAAATTAATTCCCCTTATGCAGGTTTAAAAACTCTCCCTATGTTCTTCCAACCTCACTCAACACAAGAGGAAGTAGTATGGCAGAAAAGGAGGTCAGAATAGAAAGCAACAGGCATCTTAACCAATACTATATAATAAAAGCCAAATATGCTAAGTGTCTGGTCATCTGGTGACTGGTTGGCTGTTCAACCAATTGAAGCATAATATGCTAATAATTTGCTAAGGCCACTCAACCACTCACTATAACGTGCACTGACAACCAGGGGGCAGATACTCCGACTGGTAAGTTAGCTTGCTGCAGTGGTCTGGCTGATTGGGACTGAGCGAGTCAGGCTGAACAGGCCCTGGAGCCCTCCCACAGTCCTTTTCTACCCAATTGAGCACCAGTGGGGTCCCACCTTGGAGAGCGGGTTTCAGCTGATCCCACAGGCCACTCCCCTTGGGAGGGTATCAGACGCAGGGCTCATGTCTGGCAAGTGCTGCTGTAGTGGTATAAGCCACCCTCCATTGGGATTGATTGGGCGTGAGCCAGGGACAGGCGCAGTGGGGCCGGGATGAGTGGAAGTGGCTGGTAGGAGCTGCAGGCGGTATTGTTTCTGCCTGATCCCCCTGGGGACCCCACCTGTGCACAAATTCGTGCACTGGCCTCTAATAGTGATTATAATATGTTAGTTCTATAAATTTTACAAAACCATGTGAGCATGTGAGTATGTTGCCAGGACCTCTCTCAGGGACTTGGAGGGAGATAGGCAAAGAAGGGCCCTACAGCTTAAGGGTCTTTAGCTTCTTGCTAACCATTACTCTGTACAGCCTTAATAAACACTAGTCAAATAAGTAAGTGAATGCATATTTGAGTGCTTGGGTTTAAGGTCTAAGCATTAAACAATGAATGCATCCCAAGAGTACTTCTGAATTACACAGGTAATTTTTAAAACAAGTCAAGAAACAGCAACAGAAAAACTTAGCATCAGAAAAGTGATGAAAAGTGTGAAAAATCAGGGTAAAAAGAAAACCTCCTGGTGTGAGATGTTAAAGAATGAGTTTAACCCATGTGACTGAAAACTCGGCAGCTACCTCCAAGGAGATGCGCAAGGGAACTTCAGTTTCTCCAGAGTCAAAGGATGTGCTCAAATATGACTTTCAAAATAAAAAGTAATTAATTAATGTAGAATCTAATGAATTAAATGAACTGGTGAGACATAGAAGCATGACCAGACTGTTGAACGACAGAGGGAAGGCAGGGGAGGGTGAGTGGGAAGAGATCAATGAAGGAACTTGTATGCATATATGCATGACCCATGGCCATGGACACAGACAATGGGGTGGTGAGGTCCAGAGGTGCAGGTGGGGGACCTGAGAGCAGACTGGAGGAGGTTAATGAGGGGAAAAGGAGCAACTATGTAATTGTTTCAACAATAAAGATTTAAAAATAAAAAGTAATTAATTAAAACCCTATATTCAGCACATGGTAAATGTGTATTGAATGCCCAAAGGAAAGGAAGAACGAAGAAACAAATGTTTCCAGTTGAGATAAATCCATCTGCCCTTTCCTTAACTTATATATTAAATGAGCTTGACACACCAGTCATGTCTGAAGGGCCTGCCTTAAAGGAACTCCCAGGTCTGGCTGAAAATGCTGCTCTTCTGGACTTAGCAGGGAGCAAAAAGGAATAACCTCCAAACCATTCTGTCCCTGAAGCAGGTCATTTCTATGGCCGGGCTTGTGTATTACCTCCCTTCCATCTGTTCTATTCTTTTTAGAGATAGGAGGATGACTGGGAGAAAAAGAGAACCCCAGAAAAGTCACAGTCACACCTAATTAATGTAAAACCCTCCCAAATACTGAGACATGTGGACACATGTGAAAATAAGCAAAGATCAACCAAATGAGAATGGGCAAAGGCCGCTTATTCAGAGCTTGTGGTGGCAGGGAGGCATATTAGCCTTTTGTTATATGAATGGTCTGGTCACTCCATGCATGTGTCAGAGACTCAAGGCAGGCAGAGGAGAGGAAGAGCTTCCTAGTGGAAAGAGGGGAGGCTTCCCGTGTGCCCTGATTGGAGGCGGCTGGCCTGGGGGAGTTGAAGGGGTTCACTATGCCATGAGTTAGTGGTGCACGCTTGGCTTTCTTTAATTGGTCCCAAGTTGGAAGTGAGGACAAAAATTAGGGAAGCTGTCAGTTATTTATCAAGTTCTGACCATCTTGGGGTTATTGTTTGGCTTCCTGTATTGTTGCCAGAGATAGTGGTCTGACTTTCCACAAGTCTGACTGATGGCAGGCTGGCTTCCAGAGGTGTTGATTAAAGACAGGAGGTTGGTTTCCTGGGAAGGCTGCTGCAGGTCCTTTGTTAGAGTTTTATTTGTATATACACTAAAAGGCCCGGTGCACAAGAATTGTGCACTCAGGGGGTCCCTCAGCCTGGCCTGCGCCCTCTACCAGATTGGACATCCTTAGCACTGCTGTGAGGGCAGAAGAGGCTCCCACCACCACCCCTGTGCTCACCAGTTGTGAGCCTGGCTCAGGGATTCTGGCTGAGAGGCATTCCCCCTGTGGGAGCACATTGACCACGAAGGATGAGCATCTACCCCCTGGTAGTCAGTGCACATCATAGTGACCGGTCGTTCCACCATTCAGCAGATTTGCATATTAGCCTTTTATTATATAGGATGGTCTGGTCATGCCCATCCATATATCCAGTCTCACACAGCATTTGGTTTCAAAAGAAAAGGCTTTCTTGATGGGCAGATCACAAACACAAAAAAATGCAAGAGGGTGTGTCCATGGTATTAATTGTTTTTCTTAGAAAACAATTGTTAATAGCTTCATGACAGAAGAACTTATTAAATCAAAAGGTAAATAGAAGTGTAGGGACCATGCTGCATGACTCTAATCAATGGTGGTGGGAGGCATGTGGTTAAGTGCCCATACACCACAGGGGCATGTGGAAATTGCCCCTTCAATATTCTGAAAATAAAAAACATGAAGAGGACTTAATTCGCACCAAACCTCCTCTACTTGCCCTCATCTTATCCTCTCAGGTTAAAAAAAATCTGTCTGTGATTGCACTAAGGTCTGAGAGGTCATTGTTCTGAGCTTGACTTCATAACAGTAACCAGGTAATGATCCCAGAAGTGATTCTAGATAGTTGCTTGCTAAGGAGTGCCCTCATTTCTCTTATCTGAGGCAATTACTTAAGGCAAAACTATCTTTCACATTCAAAATCCCATGGGCAACTTGTAGACTTTGAATAAATTACATGGGGGTCCATTTTCAGCCTCTATTATCTGAAACTGCCACCATTACTTGCCCACTAGTTAGGGAGGAAAAAAACGATTTGCATGGTTGTATATTTCACACACAAACCACGGAAGCTCAAGGGCATTTTTTAAATGCAGTCTCACCTTTCCCATCATTGCAGCTTCCATGGGCTCCCTGAAATGGAATGGGGTGGGCCACTAAATTTGCCCAGACACTAACAGAATGAATGTCTCCCCTAATTGGGGAGGGCAAGATAGGAGGAAAGACCTATTCCAGGGCCAATTGATTTAACTAAAGTATTGGGTCCCTTGAGAAGAGCAGTAAATATGATTGAAGATTAAGCTTGAAGGAGACAGAACCCCTCAGCTGCCCAGATTAGCGGACCTGAAGCAAAGAAAAACTGCTCACTTCCCCTTCACTGTCCCCATCTCCAAAATTGCGTAGCTCAGTCCTTTGCTACATGATCAGAAAACCCTTTCTGATGAATGACTCTTATACAAATACCCCATAACGATGCAGTCGGTAGGTCCTCGATTTCCTTATTTGTTTTAAAATATCCTGAACCTCTGCTTGACACAGCAACTACTGCGAATGTTCCTTCCAGAGAGGAAAAAATAACCACAAACTAACCAGAGCCAGAGGCATCATTGCTCAGCTTCAATCACTCCCCATATTGTGTTTTTATATCAGGCAAGAGCCGGGGGAGCTGATTAGCCCTGGCAGCTTCCAGAAGTCATCCCTGAAGAAGGCATATTGAGAAGTAGAAATGTCCTGTTCAGTCTATATGTCTTTCATTATAGCAGAAGTCAGACATCAGAACTAGCTGTTCCTGCTGTATGAGTGGGCAAGTTAACAAATGGACCACATTTATATAGTCCTGGACATTGTGCTTATTGATTCTGGAAACTATCAAAAAGCTGCTTACCAAAACCCAAGAATGTGCATGTAACTGAGGAATAATCACATACACACACACACACACACACACACACACACACACACGTGCACTATGAAATATAATAATTTATTCATTTTCCAAATAGCTATTGAATGCCCATGATGTATCAGGCTCCATCTGCAAATCCTATTAATTTTATCTTATAATTCATCTCTCAAAATCACCCATTAAGATCCTAACCATCACTCATTTTGCTCTCTACTTAGCATCAAGGCAAAGTGCAAGAGTCAGTATGGATTCTCTTTTAATGGATCTTCACTTAATTAGCACTCTCAGAGTTAATCAGACCTTCAATGTTCACATCAACTACGCCACTCTCTGGAATGTATAAACTCTTCTGCTTTCACCAGCTAATTACATTTTTATTAAGACCAGGTTATTGTTATTTCTCAGCCTTTTTGATGTAGCAATAATGCAATTACATCATGAAATTAAATATTACAAAAGTCAAGAAAAGGTGCATAAAAAGTGAATTACTGTTTCTATGACTTCTTAGTTGAATGCTGAAGAACAGACATGATTTGAAAAGAAGATGACTATTGAATCTGGCATGAGTGAAACAAGAGTGGTGAATGAAGAGTAATCTTTGACTCCAGAAGATTAATGTACTCAGATTGATTTCTAAGTATTTTTCACCTCTCATTTCTACTTCAAAGAAACTGAGCTGGAAAATATAGGCAATGCAAGATGAATTTAATTTACAACAGGAAACTCCCATATACAGAATCAAACTGAAAGGAAGATTCATGGTCCTACATCAAGAGATTGGGAAAGAATCCAAACCTATATGTGTCAAGTTAAAACAAAATTAATGGAAACTTCTACTTCTGGCTAAGATGGATGAACAGGAACTTAGTACTGTTCTTCCTAAAAACTAAACAAGATATATTGAGCACGTCTTTAAAGACATCAGGAAATGAAGGAAAACAATCTCTAAGGGACAGGAAACAACAAAGTGCCCCTTTGTGTTGCCCCAGTCAACTGCCTTGAAGAGATTGAGACCACAGCATAAGGAAAGAAATTCAGGCAGAACCCAATGGACTCCCTGGGTTGAGGAAATAAAACTAAAGGTTCAGGGAGAGCAAAGTGACCAGAATTTGCAGTTCAGAATTTGGAGAGGAAAATGCTACACAGAGAAAATTTTGAGTATCTGCAGAGGATCCCCCCAAGAATTCAGCTGAATACAGGTAAGTGCACACATATTAAAAAAAAAAAACCTATGGCTGAGGAATAAGCCCTTGGAAAGGACAGAGTGCCTATTCCTACCAGTCAGTGTCATAATTCATGGGTAAAATACCTGGAAGGTTGTGTCTCAGTGGTAAGTAATGGTTAGTTTTAGACTCTGACCAAGGCTAAAAAATACTAAAAAGGCAAAACCCAAAAAGACCAAACTGTTTTCCAAATTACTTAACTACTTCAAAGAATGGAAGATCAAAAACATTTATAATAGAAAAACTAGAGGCCCAGTGCACAAAATTCATGCATGAGAGGTGTGTCCCTCAGCCCAGCCTGTAACCTCCAATCTGGGACTCCTTGAAGGATTTCTGACTGCCCTCCCCTGCAGGCTTGATCACCTCCAACTGCCCTCCCTGGCAGACCTAAACCCTCCCAACTGCCCTCCCCTGCTGGCCATTTTATGATAGCCATCTTGTGTCTACATAGGGGCAGTCATTTTTGACCACATGGGGCAGCCATCTTGTGTGTTGGAGTGACAGTCAATTTGCATATTATTCATTATTAGATAGGATAGGGGCTTGGTGCAGGGGTAGGAGCTGGCTGGTTTGCCCTAAAGGGTGTCCCGAATCAGGATGGAGGTTCCCTTGGAGCATGGGGTGACCTGGAAGAGGAGCCTGTGGTGGTTTGCAGGCTGGCCACACCCCCTAGCAACCCAAATGGAGGCCCTGGTATCTGGGATTTGTTTATCTTCTATAATTAAAACTTTGTAGCCTCCTGCTTGCTCCATGGCCACAGCCATTTTTGTTGGAATTTATTTATCTTCTATAATTGACACTTTCTAGCCTTGAGTGGAGACCAAGGCAGGCCTGGGCTGTGCAAGCTTGGCTTCCTCCATCACCAGGGGCAACTCAAGCCTCCTGCTCTCTCCAGCTCCGTGGCTGCCACTGTTTTTGGCTGCCATGCAGCCAAATAATGGCTGCCATTATTTAAACTTTGTAGCCTTGAGTGGAGTCCAAGGCAGGCAAGGGCATGTAGAAAGCTTGGCTTCCTCCATTGCTGAGGAAACCCAAGCCTCCTGCTCTCAACATGGCCACAGCCATCTTGGTTGGGTTAATTTGCATAATCACTCCTGATTGGCTGGTGGGCATGGATGGTGGGTGTAGAGGAGGTACAGACAATTTCCATATTACTCTTTTATTAGGTAGGATACCCAGAATCCTGTGTGGTAGAGCAGAAATTTCCACTAGCTCATGATCCAGCAGAAGTATGGTTAGAAAGCCATCAATGGCATCTTTATCTCTCCCACTCTCAGACAACATTGCCTTTCAGAACATCTATACCACTGCCATAGGCAACACTCACTCAATTGCTGTCTGCCTTTATTATGAATAAATCATAAACTGCTCTTATTTCTTTGTGTTACTAGTTCTAAGGTTAAAGTCACTGAGAAGAACAAAGAATTGGCCAAGACTGGGTCATGCAATTATATATCAGCTGCCAAGTGGGAATATATCTGCTTTCCTTCGGTTTTCATAATGGGAAGCAAGGCTAACTCTCACAAAGGGGGCCTCTCCTCAAACAGGACAGAGCTTTAGATCCTGGGTAGTTAAGCAATGACAAATGTCCACCACAGTGATTGACTACGTATTATGTTTTAATCTTCAAGTCTAATCTTAATCTGTTCTCTCCTTTTATGGTACAAGGTGACTCTCTGATAAAGATTCAAACTCTTCTTTCTTGACCATCTATTTAATTTATTTTCCTAAGATACATTTATTTTGCATTTTAACATTTCTGAAAATGCTGTGCCTTATAGTCAATGAAAATTATTGATCAATTCATTAAAATTGATGCCTTAGAATCAATTAAAATTAAAATTTCCAACAGTTTTTCTTGGAGATACATAAAAATAACAAGTCTTACAAATGATGGCATCATAGATTTAATAAAATCTGGTAATATCTTCTCTCCCTTATCATAAAACTTGTCACACTAATTTGTCTTTATCCCTCATTAGACTTTAAACTCCACAAATAATTTATTTATGGTTGTGTATCCACTGCCTAATTCAGTGTTTAGCATATACTAAATCTAGAACACATATGTTTAATGAATGAAGGAGTAATTGGGTAAGAATGAACCTGTTAAGCAAATTTTTGTGTTCCATGTTTCATGTTCCATGAGTCTCTGAATTGACAACACCTAGAAAAGTTTATTTTTTCAATGACTTTGATCCCAGATGTCTGACTTATTCGTTCAACAGTTTTTTAACTCTAGTTAGATTCCAAGTATGCTAAATGCCTTATATGAATTACCTCATTTGATAATTACAACTGTCCTCGAGGCCTACAGAGACTCAAAGCAGTTTAATAAATTACCAAAGGTCACACATAGCTACAAGTAGGGGAGCCATAAATTGAATACTGTCTATTTTCAGAATTTATACTCTTAACTGCTCTACTGTTATCAGACTGTGTTCTATAGACACCCTACTATTTATAGACTCTCTTCAGAGTAAAATTTGTTGGAGTTTTAACAAGTCTAATCTATGTCTATCATGAATTCTAGCATCTTTGGTTGGATGGGTCGATTAAAAAAATATCTCTAGCACTAGCCAGTTTTCTAATGGTTAGAGCATTGGTCCAGAGACCAAAGAGTCACAAGTTCAATTCCAGTCAAGAGCATGTACCTTGGTTGCAGGCACAATCCCTGGCACTGTTAGGGCATGTGCTGGAGGCAAACAATGTGTCTCTTTCACATCAATGTTTCACTCTCTCAGTATCTCCCCCTCCCTTCTACTCTCTCTAAAAATAAATGGAAAAAATATATGTTTGGATGAGGATTAACAAAACAAAAAAAAGTCTATCTAGAGAAGGTCTTAGTGCAAATCTCATCCCCAAGGACAAAAAGTCATAGCACACAGGCTCAGGCTGGCGAAAATGATTCAAGGTTGAGAAGTGCAATTTTGGATACAGCACGATCTCTGTCATTCAAGTTTTTCTCCAGCCCCACACAGAAACTCATGTTAGGATCCAAGTGTTGGAGGAAGATGGGACAGTGCTGGTAACCAAGTTGACATCATACAGTACTATCACCCTTGGTCCAAACAGAAACATTAGTTCAAGGGCTGACACTTTTGGCAGAAGCTGTAATGTCTACGGCAGGCACCAACAACAAGTCAGTTGAGGACCATGGCGGTCTCATTAGTCGACATTTGTGGCATTGCCACAACACAGAGAGGATAAAATGGCAGGAGTCACAGTGAAGCAGAGAGTTCCAGTACAGAAGCCGACAGATCATTCCTGAATGTGCAATGCACAAAGAGTCAACTGGTGTACCCCAGCAGGTTCAGACAGGGTGAATGGGTTCCATTTTTTAAAGTTAATAGTGCCTCTGAGCGAGCATGTTTTGGGTCAAGCTAATTGCACATGTGGGAGATTTATCAAAGAATGTACATTGCTTAGCTCATATTCCGGCACAGTATTTATACCTAGAATTAGAAGCCACAGGTAAAATAATGTTACATGTAAAACAGATTCCCATTGAGAACAAAGTTTGCACAGCTTAGTGCCTGATTAACACATCTGGCTACATTTCCTCTGTCTCTCTAACTTTTCTTACATGAATCATCATCACAGTACTACTTCACAAAGTTGGATGGGAAGTTGGTTTCCAATAGCGGCATGTCACAGAACTTGCCAGGCTCAGGAGTTGTCACAAGATTGTTCTCTGTGTATATTCACCTTATACTTGACAGCTAAGGTAGTTTCCAGTTCTCTGTCTATATCTACCTTCAGGAATCCATCAAACTAGGCCATTCCTTTTATTCCATGTACTCTGGGTCTTCCTGCTTCACACCATTCCTTCTGCTCTCTCTCCTTACCCATTATTACTCTCTGCCTATCACTTACTCACCTTTAAGTACCTTAAAGCCTTCAATACTCACCTAAGTCACCTATACAATTAATGCAATTCTGATCAAAATCTTGACAGCGTTTTTTATGGGTCCTGATTCTAAAATTTAGAATAGTATAAATAGCTAAGACAATTACAAGAAAGAATGAAATGGCATAACTGCTGTTCCAGACTTAAAGACATAATTTTAAACAGACACAAAACAGTAAGTGAGTGGTTCATGGATAGGCCAGCAAGACAATTGAAGGAAAAAAGCCTAGAAACAGACTCATGCTTATATGGAAGCTTGATATAAGACAGAGTTGGCATTGCAGACCAAAGCACTTTTTGTTTTAACAAATGGTACAGAGACAGTAAGGTACCCACAAGGAAAACATAAAATTAGATATCTATCTCATCCTATACACAAAACTCTATGTGGATTAATATATAAATCTGAAAGAAAGTAATAGCTACTTCAATAGGAATCTACACGTTCTTTTTCTAACTTTCTAACAATCATAGGAAATGGATAATATTAGACCACTCTTAGTGGAGAGTGAAGCTTAAATAAATGAACTAAATTTATTCATGGTTGGAGTGAGAACAAGCAACTGACAATTCCCAAAGCTTTACCTATGCCACCATGCCACATAACCTGTCTCCTAAATATTATTTCAATTATTTGATTTTAAAAAGTGAACTTGAGTAAACAATACACTATCATTTAGCTGGCTAGCTACCCATTTTTGTCCTGTTTGTATGTGTCTTATTCATTTATTTCATCAAAGTCAGAGACCACATCTTGCTTTGTGGCCTTTCTGCCAGGGGCCTGATATGTGGTCTTAGTGATAGATCTTCCTGGCATTTTAATCACCATATTGATCATCCAAATGCCAGATCTAAAGAGTTAGTGGGGAAAAGAGAATAAAATGGTTTTTCTGGTCTTTACTCTCTTTTTACTCATTTTTCCTATTCTACCAATGATACCTTAGGGAAAGATTTGAAGAAATTATATTGGAAAATGCTGATCCAGAGAAATGTTTGTTACAGAAAGTGGCTCACATTTCCACTGACATTACCAGAAGGGCTATTTCTGTGTTTACTCAGCTCTCTCAAACTGAGATGGTTGGATCACTCTAGCCGGGACCATACAGAAAAGATGGTAAGAATTTTAAGAGATACACAAACAATGGAGCCATTGCAATAGCATAAGTGAGAAAATACAGGGGCTCAATCAATGGTAACGGTAGCAGGATAGGGGAGGAGACGGCTTCTCGTGTTATTTAGGGGGAAGACTCAGCAGAACTTAATGAAGCATGATTTATGAGGAAACTTGAATGGCAGAGAAGCAAGAGCCAGGCCTGCGTGGGAAAGGTACCGTTTAGCAGAGATGGTGAGCTCAGTCTTAGCCATGCTGAATTAAGAGTCTGTAAATGGTATCTAAGGGAATATTTTCACAGCATTTATCAATGTTGCTCTGGAGCTCAGAAGGTAGATAGAGAAATAGAACTCTAGTGCAGTGCCTGTTATCATCTATAATAATCAAGCATAATATGCTAATTAAATTCAGATGACTTTCTGGATGAAGCCACCAGAAGGAAGGAAGCCTGGGTCCCCAGTGCCTGCCGGCAGTCTGATGGAGGCCCGGGTTCCAGGTGCCAGAGGGAAGCCAGTGCTGGCAGCTGGGGGAAGGAAGGCCTACTCTTGCACGATTTTCGTGCATTGAGCTTCTAGTATAGATTATAAACATTTTGTTCACTATTGTTGGTTATTGAGTCTTTCTAATCAGCATATAGAGAACATGCAGTTCTTTGCATACAATACATTCAAGAAGGAGGTGGTAGCTGATTGATTTATTTCTTAGCTGAGCTCACCAGAGATATCCACATTCCAACTATCTTTTTTACTTATGAGTTCATTTATTAGTTGTTAAATAGAGAAACCTTTTTGGAAAAGAAAATTATCTTCTGTTAGCTGGGTCCCACTTAAATTTCTGTCTATTAGGACACTGTGTTCGTTTCTTGAATCTAGTAAATGTTGGTAGCTTCTAGATCTTGCATAAATTTTAATTCAAATCAAAATTCCTGTATTTTACATCTTCAAAAACATTGCTTCTCCTAAAGAAGAATTATATTCCAAAAACTAGCTTGAGATGACATTATTATTTTTAAAACTAGCCAACAAGAGATCAGAGTAAAGAAAGCAGACTGGATTATCCTCCTCATCATCAACTTCATCATGGGCATTTTGGGGAAAATTGCTTAGAGGAGAACAAAGAAAAGAATAGAATTTGGAATTGGAAATATTTTTTCTTTTTTACTCCATTTTTATAAGTAAAGATCAGGGCAGGGGGTGGAGAGGGGATGGGGTGGAGATCTAGTTAATTATTGGTAGGGAAAAAGACTTAAGAAATTAATGGAGATATTTTTGAAAGCAGGAAAATTAACAACTGCTATTTATTATGTATCTGGGACTTGGGCACTGTGCTGAACATACAAAACTCAAACTTATTTGTAAGTTTTAAATTTTATAATTAGGTTTATTTATTGTTTAAAAATTAAGTAAATGAGTACCTGCAGCAATTGGCAAATACAATAAAGATTAAGACCAAAAAAAAAGGAAGAACAGAAAGAGCAAATGAAAACTTTTAGGGCCAAAACTGGTTTGGCTCAGTGGATAAAGCATCGGTCTGCAGATTGGAAGGTCCCAGATTTTATTCTGGTCAAGGGCATGTACCTTGGTTGCAGGCACATCCCCAGTAGGGGACGTGCAAGAGGCAGCTGATCGATGTCTCTCTCTCATCTATGTTTCTAACTCTCTATCTCTCTCCCTTCATCTCTGTAAAAAATCAATAAAATATATTTTAAAAAAAACTTTTAGGATGTTCTTTCACACCTAATATCACACTTTCTCCTGGCTATATAGAAGGAGGAGGTGGAGGAAGAGGAAGGGGAGGAAGGGGGAGGAGGGGGAAGGAGGAGAAAGTGAAGGACAGTGGTTCTCAACCTTCCTAATGCCGCGACCCTTTAATACAGTTCCCCATATTGTGGTGACCCCCAAGCATAAAATTATTTTCGTTGCTACTTCCTAACAGTAATTTTGCTACTGTTGTGAATTGTAATGTAAATATTTGTGTTTTCTGATGGTCTTAGGCAACCCCTGTGGTGGGGTCGATGGACCCCCAACAGGTCGCGACCCACAGGTTGAGAACTGCTGGTGAAGGAGAAGGAGAAAGAGGGAGGAGGAGGAAGAGGAGGAGGAGGAGGAGGAGGAAGAGGAGGAGGACAAAGACAAGGAGAAGAAGGAGAATGACTTCAGGAATGAACCTAGTGGAGTAGGACATACACATTAGTCTTACGTTCCTAACACCCTGTGTCTCTCCTTTTTTAAAGTAACTCAAGTAATTAGTGATTTAGTAAATAAACCCCAGCCCTTAGGAGCTCTAAAGGTTGAGAGGATTAGATATGTCCTCATCTCTCCTGAGGTTTTCCTCAAATCACAGACTTTCCTCAAAAAGAACTATCTAAACTCAGAGTGCTAAGTTCTCCACTTCCTTTTGGGATAAAGAAAATAACTAAGAACAAAAGACCGTGGAAGGAGCATGCTCAGTTGAAAAGTGTTCTCCCGTCCTGTTTTCTGAGAGCAGCAGAGCTTTCCCCAAGATATGAATGTGGAGGTGGGTTTGGGGAAAATGAAGACACTTTTACCTCCCTTACACACTGAGGCGTTGCAGATGCCGGAGCGAAATTAGAAGGCTCAAACAAGATGGCAGCGGAGTAAAAGCCTGGGGAAGAGAGAGTCTTGGTGGGGAGATGCCCTCTGCAGTCCTGTGAACCTCCAGGCGGGCCAACATTGTTAGCACATCCTGACCGCACCTAATCTGCTGCCACACATGGAGCCCCTGGCAGTGTAGCCTCTGCATCTGGGACTCCATAGCTGTGTGCGTTTGCACACAGGCGGAACATAAAGATATCCACAGTGGGACTTTAGTTTGAGAAACATGAATACTGATGGATCAGCAGCAGCAAGAAAGAAGAGAGGAATATAGGAGGAAAAAATGAAGCATAAGCATAAGAAAATTCTGATGTAAGACAGGGAGAAGAAGCACAAAGACAAATGGCGAGCAAATTTAAAAAGGAGAAGAAAGAGAGACTAAATCTGGAGGGTTAGAGAAGAGGGGAAGTGGAAAGGATGCTGGAAAATTAAGAGTCTCTGTTCCTTCACCCTGTGCCATGCAACCTCCTTTCAAGTCTCTTATTCTGCATCATTATTCACAAAGGCAAATTTGGAACATTGAAATGTGGCAGAAGTATAGCTCCAGCAATTTCTTTTTCATAACGGTTGTTTCTTTTTTTCTCTGCAGGTGATCAAAATCCTATAAACAAAGGTAAGTAAAAAGCAAGATGATGTGATGAACTCCAAAATGCCCCCTGAGTCTTCTCAGAGATTTAATGCTGGAGAGAGCTGAGGGCTGCACCATAAGTCCCATGGATGTGCAGGTAGGGCAACCTAACTCCAGTCATGAGAAGACCACCATTATTTCCCCACAGAACCCACAAGCTCTCTCCTGCAAGTGGCCATCCTGTGGTCCTACGGACCCAAGCCACAGAAATATCAGTGAATTCCCAGTCTGCTGATTGCAGCCCAACTACAGTGAGGTAAATGTCCTTGCTACTTTCAGCACCATGTTAAGGAATTATATTTATACATTAAAAAATAATGATTTGGAAAGGCTACAATTAAGATATTTAAAAGTAGAGGCTTGGTGCATGATATCCTTGCATGGCGGGAGAAGAGGTGTGTATGTGTACCTCAGCCCAACCTGCTCCCTCTCACTGGAATCCCCTCAGGGGATGTTGGGCCTAAACCAGCAGTAGGATATCTTCTCGCAACCCAGGATGCTGCACCAGTGACCATACTTTTCAAACAGTTGAAAGGCATCTTGCTATTGTATGGGCAACTATATTTTTTGCCCTGATTATAAAAAGCGGTATATAACATGATCCTTCTGAGGCAATAGTACCATTTTCCCCATCTTATGGGTGGAAAAACTGAAGCAGAGAGATGTTAAGTAATAGTCTTTGTCACACAATTATAAGTGTCAGAATCAGGGCTGACCTCAAAATGTGTAAGCCAGTGTCCATGCATGTCATCACTGCATCATCCTGTTTTTTTTCAGTGTAGAGTAGCCTTGCCAGGTTTTAAATTTAAATCTAAGAGACTATTCCCAATACATAGGGTAGGGTCCCTAGGTCTGGCTGGCAAAAGGGCCATCTGTGGGGCAACAGTAGGTGAGGCAATCGGGAGGGGGCTCCCTCCATGCTGGCAGTAGCCTTGCCTGGCAGACTGGCACTGCCCATTCACCAATCCCATCCCCCGCTGCTGCTGGTCGCCTCCCACTGCAGGGGCAGGCAGACTCTCAATGCAGTAGCTGCCAACCGAAGGCAACTCCTACATTGAGCGTCTGCCCTCTGGTGGTCAGTTCGCATCATAGCAACCAGTTGTTCTGCTGTTCAGTTGATTTACATATTAGGGTTTTATATAAGATATAAATTTTACCCAATGGATATTAAATGTGGGCTTTGCATTTTCCCTTGCATTTGGAGACTAACAAATACTATTTTATCCTCTGAAAGAAATTTGATCAGCAGACTGATCAAATAGCTCACTCTAATCAAATAAAACTTTCCATTACTATATGGAAGGATATATGAATTGTTCCAAAACACTTGTTTTTAATAAGGACGTATGAACATCTGCCAACTGAAGTTCAGGAGTTATGAGATGGTGGTGGAAGGATTAAGAAGAAATTTTAAAAAAATGTTTTTCTAGTAAGACAGTAAATGCCTCATTTATCAAGAAAAATAAAGTCATGAATGCCAGCCTCCAAAAATCACATAAGTCAATTCCTTAAAATAAATCCCCCCTCTCTCCTCTCTCTCTCTCTCTCTCTCTCTCTCTCTCTCTCTCTCTCTCCATATATATCTCTATTTGTTCCATTTCTCTGAATGAATCCTGACTAATAACAGATATCTGTTCAGCTAGCACAAATGTTGGTCTGACACCTGGTCTGAGCAGAGGAAAGGCGAATGCAGCTTTGAGGTTGGATGTTTTAGAGTGAACAAGACAATGTCTTAAATTCCAGAATTAAACTGTTCCTAGCAAACTTTTGTGGACAGAGTTATGGAATATGGCTAAGGTCTTATGACAGCACTCATTACCCAGTGTGTGCTCTAGAGGTTAGAAAGTTATGAAATCTAGTGAAGATATCACAGGGCTCACTACCCAATGGAACAGTATCTTTGGGCTGAAGTTACTGGTGAAAATTAAACTGAGGCTCTAGCAGGTGTGGCTGGCTCAGTTGGTTGGAGCATTGTCCCATACACCAAAATGTGGTAGATTCTATTCCCAGTCAGAGCACATACCCAGGTTTCAGGTTTGAGCTCTGGTCAGGGCATGTGCCAAAGGCAGCCCTTTAATGTTTCTCTCTCACAATGATCTCTATCTATCTGTCTATCTACCTATCTATCTATCTCTCCTCAATAAAAATAATTGAACTGAGAGAGGAAATTTCATATGCATTCCCTAATGAGTTGAAACCTCTCCACAAACAGGTTCCAAAGTTGTCATTTAATATACTGTCATAGGCCTCAGACTGTGCTATTCATTCTACAAATGTCCTTCTAAAAATTCAGTAGCTGGCCCTAGCTGGTTTGGCTCAATGGAAAGAGCATTGGCCTGAGGACTGAAGGGTTCCAGGTTCTATTCCAGTCAAGGACACATGCCTGTGTTGTGGGCTTAATCCCTAGTGGGGACCATGCAGGAGGCAGCCATCAGTGTTTCTGTCTCATCATTGATGTTTTTCTCTCTCTCTTCTTTCCTCTTCTGAAATAAATGAAAATATATATTTTTAAAATCCTAATAGCTGATATCTTGATTCCCTTAGGGAGCAGGATTATAAAAGCAAAATTACTTTAGTGTTTCTCAAGCCAGAAAGTTATTCCAAAGCCAGAGTCTCCAGCTGTTGCCCGCTCTTCTCTAGACATCCAACAGCTGGTGGCCCAGGAAGCAAAGCAACTTTTTGGCTCATAACCCATTCCTTCCCTGTGTCTCTCTGTGAGTCTCTGTCTGTCTTCTGCTCCTGCTCCTCACATCTCCATACCAGTCAACAAGGATGTTCACATTATGTGGAAATATAAAGCATGAGATGAAGGTCCTTTGTCTTACTTTTTTTTTTCCTTCTGCTGACTACCCCACCTTCAGGTACAGACATAGGGAATATTATAAGGCATGGAGAAGGGGATAGCATAGCTTCACATTGTCTTTTCTCATTGTGCCCTCCCTTTTTAATGACTTTCTAAACATTACCCCTTCCCCAATTTCATTTTCTGGTTTTGCTGCAGTGACAGTGAGTATAGTGATGGCTGAAGGGGAAATCAGGAAGCCCATCCTTAACTAGCAAAATAAATTAGTAATTTAATTACTTCTACCAAAAGGACTTCATGCTTAAGTTTGATAAGAATATGCCCTGCTGAGAGAGAGAGAGAGAGCGCATGCTACACCTATATGGTAAAAGGAACTCTTCAGTACAGAAGCTGTGTCTTTGAGTCTGTGGGATTTTGTTTGTTTTAGAGTAGTTTATTGTGTTTTTTTTTAGAGAAAGAGGAAGGGAGAGGGAGAGAGAAATATTGATATAAGAGCAAAACTTTTATAGGCTGCCTCTTAAATGCCCCCTACCAGGGATCCAGCCCACATCCTGGGCACATGCCCTGACTGGGAATCAAATCAGCAACTTCTCAGTGCCAACTAAAGCCAGGGCTAACTGGCTTAATATTTAATGAATTATTTCTATTTGATTTATTTAATATTAAGTATAACTAAGTACTATATTTAATATTACACAAATTATAGTGTGATCACTTAAATGTAAATGGAGCATTGTTACTTTTGAAATAATATATTTCAATTATTATTAGGCAAATCCAACAGTAACATTTGGCAACATTCTGCTATTTCTTACAATGTGCCAGGAACTATAAAGTGCTTCACACACACTATTAGATTTTGTTTTCACACAAAAACCCTTGGGGTATCTTTTCATTTCACTGATAAGAAACTGAAACCCAGCAGAGATGAGTAACTTGCTGTAAAGAGAAGGCACAGAAGCAAGAGAGGACACAGATGAAAACCTGTCTGATTCTATGAACCGGGGCTTTACCTGATACCATCATATAAAAGCAGTACTAAGCAAATATTAGAAGTATAGCTTCAGATGGATTTTGGAGGAAAAAAACAGCTGCAGGAACATCAAAGACAAACCCAGCTAACATCTTCCTCACATTAGTGTTAGGTCCACAGCTGCCTGGAGCAAATTGTAATCTCACAAAACTTCCCAGCAAGATTCATAGACATTGTCTCTACCCAGAAATTTAAAAAATAATTTTATTAGTCGCTGAACTTTGGAAAGAACTTCACACATGTGCTTTGTAGATGGTCAATCTGCTTTTCTAAAGACCATCCAAAGACATTCTGTAATTTCTCTCATTAATCAATTCCAGTATGTAAGAGCACTCAAACTGAGCAATTTTTTGTGTCTATCTATACCAATTTCTTCCATTTTGCATGTGCACTAAGAAAAAGTTGGTCAGCATCCTTTTTTATAACTACTTTTGATAGATTTGAAGGCAACCACAAAATGTATCTTCATTCATGAATAATCTTAGTTCTTTTAGCTTGGCTTTTAAACCTTAACACTTGCAAGCTCTGATCAAGGTTTGTGGCTCTGTTCCCTGAGTCTTCTCCAAGCTTTGCATATCACTGTGAAAGCCGTGGAAGCCGGAGCAAGACAGAAAGATCCAGGCTCCATATGATGTACCTGAGGTGGGAGCTCACGGCTCAGGTAGGTAACACCAGGTTTCCTCCTTTACCTAGAGCCCTGCACTGCTGATTCTTGATGCTCTCAGACGCTCTCAAAATGTCACCTAGAGCCATGTTGAGGTCCTGTCTTCAAAAGTCCTCATCAAATTACAGTCTGCTGTCATAAACTGAAAGGGTTATTGATGATAAAGACTATCGTTAAAACCCTTTGGTTTTAGTGCAAATAGATACAGCATTTACAACTCCAACTAGAGAGGTTAGGGAGCAAATGTTCCAAATGTGTTTGATAAATAAAATGAATAAACAAGCTCATTGAATTTTATGAGAATAATTTACTCATGCCCTCATTTTGTTCTAACACCACCATATAATACTGTCCTGCTGGAATGAGGAAGAATCTGGAAAAATTTTATAGGAACCATAGGGCAGTGTGTAGTAATCTTGCAATTTGATATTTTTATGTTAAATATATTTTTATTGGGGAAATCCTTTTCCTAGAGGAACCTTAAAACCAAAATTATTTATCTGGTATTTCTGAAATAATTAAACAATATGCATTGGCATTGGAAAATACTTAATATTTATTTAAGAAATAGTCTAAATTTGACCACCCCTTCTCCCAAATTGGAATGAGATATCATCCTCTCCCTCAGGTCTATAGATGGTCTTACCAGCAAAGTGCTTCATGATAAGAGTCTGGAGTCACATATTCTGGGTTTGAATTCTAGTTCCATCACTTACTGGTTGTGTAACCTGGGAAACATTGTTTTATCATTCTATGTCTGCGTGTCCTCATTTTAAATGGAGAAAATATTAACACCTTCTTCATATGGTTATCGTGAATATGAAATAAGTAAGTAAAGCACTTAGAATAGTGGTTGGCACATAGTATTAATTATCATCGTCATCATCATCATCACCACAACCACCCTCCAATATTGTAATAAATGTCAATGTAAGGTCAAGAAACAAAAAACATTTAAGAATAAGAAAGCCAGAAGAAGATGAGGTGCACTGTAGGCAAGCAGGACATCATCACTACCTCAAATTTGTAACACACAACTGAGGCCCTTCTCAGACAAAATATATTGGGGGTGGGGGTGGAGGCAGAATATTTAAACTTTTAAATGAAATGGACCAAAAAGACTGCTGGAGGTCTTTAACAGAAAAATAGACCTTGTTTAAGTACACTCTCTGGGTTATCTGATTCCATGGGATCTCTGCACCTTTCATCATCTTTGAGCTATTTTGCAAATTCTATAGTGTGTAAAATATTTTACAAATACTTCTTTTCCATAGACACTGAAAATAAATTTTATTTCTCATGGAAGTGAAATTAATTTTCTCTCCTTTCATACCCACAACAATCCAGCTTTACATCTACTTGTAAATTTATTTCAGCACTATATTTTTCAGCTTGGGCAGGCCTGGCCAAGGGCAGAGATGGCGATTGGAGGGAGCTGGGGGTCCCCTGCTCAGGCTGAAAGCCTCAGCCAAAAGCTTTAGGCCTGGGCAGGGGTGGAGCCTGCAATCAGAGGCTATTGGCAATCGGTATGAACTCCAGAGGAAACACCTTTTCTGATGGCTTATTGGCTAAGCTTCCTGTATACCACTGGTAATATTCTTAGTAACTTGGATAATAAGAATCCAAAAAGGTGATCTAGGGTTTTTCCACCACCCTTCTGGAGAAAAAAATGAAGATCTGCTGCTGGAGGGCTAATAAATGTCATATCCTGTCCTAGCCTGTTTGGTTCAGTGGATAATACCTTGGCCTGCCCACCGCAAGGTCTGGGTTCAATTCTGATCAAGGGCATGTACCTAGGTTGCAGGCTCCTCCCTTGCCGGGGCCCAGGTCAGGGCTCATGCAGGAGGCAACCAATCAAAGTGTTTCTCTCACTTTGATGTTTCTCTCTGTCTTTCCCTTTCTCTTCCACATTCTCTAAAAGTCAATGGAAACATATCCTCAGGTGAGGATAAAAAAAAAAAAAGTCATATCCTATTAAAAAAAAAAACATATCTTGAAAATGCCTAAAGAAAGTTGTCATTTTTCATGGTGAAGAGACTGGAGTCCATGTTGATGAAAACACCTTGGTGGCTGTGGTGATTGGCAGTGGCTGCAGCAGTGGGGTGATGGGGCTGGTGCCTTCCCCTGATCAGTCCCGTTGCCTCCCACAAAGGGATGCCAGACAAGCTTAAGCCATCAGTAGGATATCCCCTGAGGGTTCCCAGTATGTGAGAGGGGGCAGGTTGGGCTGAAGGATCCCCCCACCTCTAGTGCACAAATTTTCTGTACCAGGCTCTCACATTAATGTTTCTTTCTTTCTCTCTCTCTCTCTTTCAAATAAATCAGTGAAAAACATATCCTCAAGCCCTAGCTGGTTTGGCTCAGTGGATAGATTTGGCTCAGCCTGCTAATTGAAAGGTGGTGGGTTTGCTTATAGTCAAGGATACATACCTCATTTGTATGCTTAATCCCCAGTGTGTGAAAGAGGCAACCAATCAAAGTTTCTCTCTCCCCCTCCCTTCCACTCACTCTAAAAATCAATGGGAAAATGCCATCAGGGGAGAAACCAAGATGGAGACATAGATGAATACCTAAACTGCTGCCTTGCACAACAATTTCAAAACTACAGCTAAAAGACATAACAGACATTATCCAGAACCACAGGAAAGCTAGATGAGTGAAAATTCTACAACAAGAAGAAAAGAGAAGGGCACACAGAGACTCAGAGAGGTATGGAGACACATGCACAGAGAGGACGGGCAGTTGAGTGCCTTGCAGGCTTTCTCAAGTGGGAGGGAGACAGAAATTCCCGACTGCACTGAATCCCAGTTCTGGGAGAGACCCTGAGATCCCAGACTCATATGGGAGGAGTATGGACTGTTGAGAAAAGAGAGGATCACATGGAAACTCAGGGGAACCACGAAAGACAGAGGTCTGGAAGTACATGCAAAGTGCGTGCAGAGAGGACTGCTGGAAGCTGATCATTGTTTTATTAGTAGAGGCGTGTGAACAGGGAATCCTTAAGCTGGTCAACCTTAATTGCTCTAGGGTCAGAGCTAATCACTAGATATTGGTAGTTGAAGCAGCCTCCACCTGTTAGTCCTAAGTAAATTCACTGATTGGCTATTATTGGAGTTTCCAGCCAAGGAGATATGGGTGTATCCTATAATCTTAATCTTTTTTTAAAAAAAATATATTTTATTGATTCTTTACAGAGATGAAGGGAGAGGGATAGAAAGTCAGAAACATTGATGAGAGAGAGACATCGATCAGGCGCCTCCTGCATGCCCCCCACTGGAGACGTGCCTGCAAGCAAGGTACATGCCCCCAACCGGAATCGAACCTGGGACCCTTCAGTCCGCAGGCCGACGCTCTATCCACTGAGCCAAACTGGTCTCGGCTATAATCTTAATCTTAATAAAAGATTAAAAGCCAGAGCGGGTAGTAGTCCTCTCTTGGGCTTCTGCCTGGCCCCCATTTCCCAAATGAATGCTTTCCTAGTCTCTTTTCATTTGTGTGCAGCCTTCTCTAGAACCTGAACACTGAACTGGAACCCTAAGCCACCTGGAACATGAAAGGGGTTCCCACAGAGGACTGCAGAGATTACCGAGGGACACTGAGACCCAGGGGCCTCACAGGGGAGGGCTGACAGGAAGCCAAGGCTGTCTGCTCAGCCCTGAGACTCCACCCCATCCAAGCCGAACACAGAGACTTTTGCAATTTTGCAAGTCTTTTTCCATAAGGCTGTCTCCAGCACAGAAGTTCTCCCAGCAGAGACACAGCTGATCCTCACAGCCAATTGGCCTGGAGGTCAATTCCCCCTAGTGATACCAACAACAATCAAGACTTAACTACAACAAGGCTGTACACACACAGTTCAAGGAGTGCACCAAGAGTGTCCACCTCAGGTAACTGGGAAGGCTGAACCACTGGACCATATAGGACACCTGGCACACAAAGCTACTCTACCAACTCAGGGAAGCAGCAAAAATAAACAGATACAAATAAACAGATCACAAATGTAAGAAATGGAAGAAAACAAATGACTGGATATAGAATTCAAAACCACAGTTATAAGGTTTTTAAAAAATTTCTTAGAAAAGGTTGACAAATTTAGCGAGACCCAAGAGGAAATGAAAAAGGACCAACTAGAAATTAAGCATACACTGACTCAAATAAAAAATATTATACAGAGACCTAATAGCAGACTAGAGGAATGTAAGAATCAAGTGAAAGATTTGAAATACAAAGAAGCAAAAAACACTCAACCAAAAAAGAAAAAAGAAAAAAGAATCCAAAAATTTGAAGATAGTGTAAGGAGCCTCTGGGACAACTTCAAATGAACCAACATCAGAATTATGGAGGTGCCAGAAGAATATACTGAAAGCAAGATATTGAAAACCTATTTAAAGAAATAATGACTGAAAACTTCCCTTACTTGGTGAAAGAAATAGAGTTACAAGTCCAGAAATCACACAGAACCCCAAACAAAAGGAATCCAAAGAGGACCACACCAAGACACATTATAATTAAAATGCCAAGAGCAAATGACAAAGAGAGAATATTAAAAGCAACAAGAGAAAAACAGTTAATTTTCATAAGATTCCCTTTTTCAGTTTATAAGAATGTTCATTTTACAGAAGAAGATGCTGTAAATATTTGTAACAACATTTTTTTTTAACCAGGCCAAAAATGAAAAAAAAAGGCGGGGTGGGTTGGGGAACAAGTTAACATATAAAGTAGTTTTATATAAAACATCAATTATCTTGTATATTTTGATAAGCAGCAGTACCAGCTTCATTTGTAACAGTTTGTGGCATTGGAAAAAAAAAGGATTCTGTTATTGTTGACGTGAATTATGTTATAAATACAAAGAGAAGATAAAATATTAAAAAACATATTTTCTAAATGTGTTGTGCATGGTTAATTCAAGCTTCTGTACACTACAGTTTATTCCATTCTCGTTCAGTTTGTATGTTTGCCAACTATTACTTGATATCTCTAATCTCTTTTCCTAACAAGTATAGCATTGTAGCATGCCTTTTAATAAATGTCATGACATCTGTATGCTCTTAAAACAAAACAAACAAACAAACAAAAAAACAGTTAATTACCTACAAGGGAACAACCATATGATTGTCAGCTGATTTCTCAACAGAAACTATGCAGGCCAGACAGGAGTGGCAAGAAATATTCAAAGTGATGAATAGCAAAAACCAACAACCAAGATTACTCTACCCAGCAAAGCTATCATTCAGAATTGAAGGGTAGATAAAGCGCTTCACAGATAAGAAAAAACTAAAGGAGTTCATCAACACCAAACTAGTATTATATGAAATGCTGAAAGGTACTCCTTAAAAAGAGGAAGAAGAAGAAAAGAGTAAAGATAAAAATTATGAACAACAAATACGTATCTATCAACAAGTGAATCTAAAAATCAAGTGAATTAAAAATCTGATGAACAGAATAAACTGGTGTATATAATAGAATCAGGGGCATAGAAAGGGAATGGACTGACAATTCTCAGGGGAAAAGGGGTGTGTAGGGTGCGAGAAGAGCCTCAAAAAAAAACGTACACCAATGGATGAGGACAGTGCAGAGGATGGAGTGGGAACTGGGTGGAGGGGAGCTGTGGGGGTAAAAAAGAGGGACAACTGTAGTAATAATCTGAACAATAAAGATTTATTAATTTTTTTAAAAATGCCATTGGGTGAGGATTAACAAATCCTGCAATGAAGATTTTTAAAAAGTTATAATAAAATAAAACATTAAAGTAATCCTATAACAATTATTTCTAAATATGGGCATTCATTCATTTTTTCATCCAAAACTAATTGAGCTCTCCAAATAAGAAACTATGTTAAAATATATGCATAATACAAAGATGAATAAGCATGGCCTTGCCTTCAATATGCTCACAAAGAATTATGAAATAATTATCATTGAAAGTCACTGACAAATGTCATGCAAAGAGGATTTAGGAAAGGAGAGTGTTATGTTTTCTCAGGGAAAAATGAAAGGATCCATGAAAAAAATTTATTATCATTTGTGCCTTGGAGAATTTCAGCTTTCAAAGATACAGGGAAAATGTTGTGGGTAAGTGTCTGGTTCCATCTGGCTGAACCTAAATGTCTGAAGAAGAGGGGTAGGAGACAAAGATGGAAAGGAAAGTCAGGTCTGATCACGAAGAACTTGAATACCATACTAAAGGCAGAAGGGAGCCACTAAAAGTTCCTGAGCAAGGGAGCATCCTGGTCAAGCCATAGTATGATCACCTCCCCTCTAAGGGGACTATAGTTCAGGGCACACTTGGCTCCAGAGAGAAGAGTTCAATCAACTGCAATAGTCCAGGAAACAGTGATCATAAGGGCCTGGACCAAGGTGACCAGACAGGGAAGGGAAGGAAGAGACTCAGATGGGCACTGTGTGATCACCACCCTGGCATTCCACACAATGACAATCACTGACATTTCTGCAAGTCATTTTCTCTCTCCACTGATGGCTTTCAAACACCAGCAAAGCTGTGCTCTTTATGATTCACTGTATTTCCATGCCAACCCTTCAGCTACTGCAGTCTGGCCTCCCTGTCCTAAGGATACAATCTCCACATTTTCTGTGCTCCTGCAGGGATCTGACGCCCACTGCTTCTCAGTAAATGCTTTTAAATAACATTGAACTATCTGTTCCAGGGCACCAGTAAAGTAGCTCCTATTTGACCTACGGAGACATTCCAGGTCAGCAAGAATGCTCTCCTGTACTGTTAATGCATGACTAATTACCTTAATCATGAAAATAAGCTCCCCTTCAGTGGTATTTTGCAGGTACAGGTGCAGACATTTCAGCAAAGGCAGAGTGCACTGGGGCACCATGGCAACCAGTGCGTCAGCTCGGGTACCCTCTGCAGTGTGGGAATAGTCAGCTCCCCATTCATTTCAGTTGGCAACAAAAACGAGAGTCGTTTTGTCCTACCTTGTCCTCTCAGAAAATGTTTGGCAAGTCCCAGGGTAGAAAGGACGCTTGTCTTTATGCCTGGAAAAGTTAGGATGAAAGTTGCAGCCCAAATTGGCTCCAGTGCTTTTAGTCCATCTGCAGAGGTTGCCTTCTACTGGCACTCTGGGTGGGGGCTGGCTGGGTGTGTATGCTGGCTGCTGTTATTTCACATATGTTGCTTTACCTTAATTTAAGTCACTGGTCATTGATCTTCCCCCAGCTGTGCAGCCCCACATTGGATGGGCTTATAAAATAATGTGCATTTTGGAGTTATTAATGTAGCCTGGTGTAAAAAAAGATTTTATTGCTTTCAGAAGTGTTCTGGGAGATATGGACACACAACTAAAATTATGTTAAGCAAACTTAGGAATGTAAAGGCTTTTAAAACTGGGGGTTCCAATAAAATGGTTTTATTCTCTCTCTCTCTCTGTCTCTATCTCTATCTCTATCTCTATCTTGCCTAAAACCCTCCTATTCTTTATGGTCTGTACAAGTTCAGGAGTTGGCTGTAGGCAGCTCTAGACTTAGAACCCCAGATTAGCAATACCATAGCAAAAGAGAGCATCTTTATGCCAGTGTGTGCATAGAAAATCCCAGGGAATGACTCTGATTGGTCTGTCCCGAGTCACGTGTCTATCTCCAGTGGAAAATTATCAGTGACCAAGCAAGTCATATGCCTACCACTCTGGTCAGAAGAGTTGGTACTATCATTAATAGACCCAGAAAGACAAGAATGGGGGATATTACAAGAAAAAGGTTTAGGTGGTGGTCATAGTGAATAAACAAAGTCAGAAATATAGAAGGGGGGAGGGGAGGGCAGAATCTCTCAACTGGGTAGCACTCAGGCTTCATGGAATTTCCCATTTTTAAGTACAATGACCATAATGGTGCAGGGTTGCCCAAATCCAGAGTGCACCATTCACACTGTATTCTATGTAGAGACCAGCTAAAGATGCCTTTCCCAAGAATACTGTGGGAATTCACTCCTGGAGTTGTGCGACCCTACTGCTCAGAGTGGTCACTCCTAGAGCAAGGAGAAGGGAAGAGGTGAGTTTCAAGGGATGAAATCAGACAGCCAGGGACCAATGCCTCAGCAGAACTGGAGATCTGAAAGAAATCAAAGGCCTGAAAAATAGGAAGAAATCAGGATGTATACAGGCTGCATAGACAGAGAAGCAATAGCAGCAATAGAAGCATGAAAAGGCAGCCTGGCTGGAACAGATACTGTTGTCTCTCCAGCATCCTCACAATACTTGATGTGCATGAACATTTCTGAGCAGGCCTCCTCCTAGCCTGAGCTGCCTGACTGAGCAACTAGGTATGAATACATTATACCCCTCAGTAGTACACTGGCTGATAGTCATCTGGGACACAATATCACAGCCCTACCAGTTACTGACTGTCTCCTGTGTCCATTCTAACTGGTTGGTGCCTCTCCCAATCAGTTATTAACTATTTTTACTATCTACTAGATGTGGGTGTCCTGTCTATGGATCTGGGTTCTATGTCAAAGAATCATACCTGCCTCATTCTTTTCTGGAGCCCTGTGCCCACATCCCAATCCAATGATATCTCTAAGGAATCGTGTTGTTCACGGTTTCCAAAAGAATGAACTCTGAGCCCTTCAAAAGAGACCATACCCTGTCCTAGAATATATTGGCCTCTTCTGTGACCCTCAAGAGAAGTTATAGTTACCAGTCTGGAAAGGCTTATCCTTACAACTGGGAGTTGTCTATTAACCAAGTCACTGTCTATTGTTCTTCCCTCATCACAGGTCTTTCTCTTCAGCCCTATCCCTTAAAGAAAAGTGGGAGTGAGATGTGACTATGATTGGAAGAAGAATTAAAAAAAAAAGTCTTTAAGAAAGACTTCCATGCACAGAAGTAAGGCGTGGAAAATAACCATGAGCTGGCTTCCCTTCACCTGTACGAGCCAAGCTCATTTCTGAGTAAACCCCAGGTGGCATTAGGATCAAAAACCTGTACTGGACTCTATTTCTTCTCATTTTCTGAGCATATGAAGGTATTGTGTGTTTAACTACACATCAGTTTCTTAATTCATTTGAAAATCCTCCAACCTTCTTTCACTCATCTAAGGCAGTATTGGGGGTATTGCATTGATGTTTGTTGGATGCAAAGTAGATGGATAAGCAGCCAATTCCCCAGGAGGCCACCAGAGGCCATTCTCTGAGTCTCCTAATTTAATGCCCCCAACAGGTGAGTTTGGTGCCTCTAAATGTCACTTCCCTAGGTAATGCTTCCCACCACCAAAATTCTGGTTGTTCCAAATCTTGAAAGTAACCCTTTATGCTGCCTATGTTAAGCTCATTCTATTGAGCATGAAGGCAAATTTCCCAAGTTTCATATGCATTGGTGCTTGGGAGAACTATTATTTCTTCCTTCTCTCAGCCTTTCTCCAATTCCTTTGTCCTATTCAAGCTGAAGCTATAGTGTTTATGACACTCTCTAGAGGAGAAACCCTGCCTTCCTGTGCCCATTCTTATTTTCCTATCTGGAAAGGTTATCATAGTAAATTGTAGTAAACAGAGCTTAGTGACTAAAACTCAGGCTCTAGACTGAGATGGCCTATGTTTGAATAATGGCTCTGCCTCTGACCAACTGTATGAATTTAGCAATTTTTTAATCTCTCTGTGACCCAGTTTCCACATCCATAAAATTAGGAAAATAATAATGCCCATCTCTGGATTGCGAAGATTAAATGAATTTATGCACTCAAGAAAGTAGTATTGTTAAATGACATGTTATGTGTATTTTACCACAATAAAAATAATCAAATTTAAAAAATTTAAATGATATTACATTTTATCAAATGTTTTTCTGCATCTGTGAGATGGTGATTTTTTTCTCTTCTGAAATACATAGGACATGAATTGATTGATTGAGATTATTAAAACAACTTTGTATTCTTAAATAAAGCCAATTGTTAGGATATTATCTTTTTTTTATTTATTGCTCAGTTTGATTGCCTTTTTTCCCCAGATTTTACATCTGTGTTTATGAGAAGCTTTGCCCCAAGATTTTCTTGTAAAGTCCTTGTCATGTCTTTGGATAAAATGATCTGGGAAAGGATTCTTCTTTTTTCCTTTTTTGAAATATTTTGTATAGTATTGGTGTTATTTCTTCCTTAAAATTTGAAGAGAATTTTCCAGGGACTTAATATGAACTAGATAATATAGAAATCTAGCTAAACTTTCTTTACAATATGGCCTCACAAATCAATGTTGATATCAATGTTCTCAAATCTGGCTATCTCCTTCCAAATCATACTAGCAAGGAAGTTTATCTCATTTTCTGAAAAGGCAAAAACAAAAACCTACTTCCAAGCCAGAAATCTCAGAATAATTTTCAAAGAGCACCATCTTTCATTCTACCTCCAGTCCAGGCCAAATGAAGCCATCATGAATTTTCATCAGCTCACAAATCCATTTGACTCTCAGTTGGCTCTCTGTTGGTCAGATGGCTCCCATCTTACCTTGCACTCTGCCGGTTTGGACTGCCTCCTCTCCAGTGACAGCATGCTTACCTTTTCTCCTTGTTGTCAATAACTGTCCTGAAGCTTAAGGCTCTCTCATACCAGGTATGGAAGTTAGGATGAATCTAAAGTAGGTGCCCACATGAAGCAGAAAACTAAAGTTTTCCCACCTCTGTTCCCATGTCCCATTAAGCAGTTATCCGGAATGCTACCAATATATTCCTCTAGCAGGGCTAAACTGACTGATACTTTATTTCTGAGAGTTTGTCAAATGCTTCTACTTCTATATATTCCAGGAGAGCCACTAACTCACTGGCAAATCTTCAATTACAAATGTAAATCAAAGATTATTTTGCCTAAATAAATAAAAAAACAATATTTTGATTTAATTTAATAAGTCTATAGAAGCCAGGAGAAGGAAGAGGTCACTATTATTCTGCTACCTCCTAAGAGGCAACAACTATGATGGAATGACAGTCTCTGTTTCTTATTATGCATTTTCCATACTTGAGATAATTCTGTATATACAATTGTGTAACTGCCTTTATTTTTTGGCTTACAGTTATCGTGAATTTTAGTATTTCCCAGGTTATTATAATTATTTATTAACACTGTTTTAATAACTTTATAGTACTGAAGAGATAGTACAATATTCTTAAAGGTTCCTAATACGGGATGTTTTTTATCTTTGGACCCCATAATAATATGTATAATCTATCTGGCACCTTGTTCTTAAGCCTCCTAACTCAATAACATCTTTAAAGACTTTGAAAAATGCCAATACTGTCCTTTCAACAGAGCTGTGGAAACTGATTACAACTCTGAGTTTCTCCCACATTTTTTTTCTTATAGCACATTTTCCTACTTTACATATTTTTCTTTCTTGCAATTTTTCAAAATCAGCCTTGAACTGATTTTAAATAGGTTTCTCTGTGGCAAGGTATTCTTCTGCTATATTCCAATCATCTTTATGGACATTTTGGAGTTATGTCAGATTTTAAACAAGAACTATTAAAGAGATTTATGAAGGGCTGGTACTGCTGCATGGACAACTTTGTTTGGTAATAAGAAGCAACTGCAATATTTGAAAATGAAGTAAATGTTTCTTCCCACCCCAATAGCTAGGTCTGTCTTATAAGCTTCACCTCAAAGTTCAATGAAAATATTCTTACTGGTGCAGGAGCAACTTCAGTGTGTGACAGACAGTAAATCAGCATCTGTCAGGTGAAAGGTACAGGCTCAGAATCTGCTTTCCTTTGCACTCTGCGGTGTGGCTCTTATGCTGAATCCAGCAATCAGAGATCTGCTGAGATGTGCTTTCTGAGAATGGGAAGTCAGCCACAGGCACTCATAAGGCCTTTCTGTGGCCAGACACTCAGAGACCACCTCATAGCACTGTGTGCATGAAATCCAACTGAGCCTAGCAATCACCCATACACATGACTGCTAGGCTGGGAAGGGATTAAGCACCTGTGGAACCCTAATCCTAAACCATTTAATAAAAGTCAAGTGAGTATTTACTATGTGCCAAGAATTGTGCAAGGGGATGATTGGGCCAGCAGGGGAGAAATTAGGCAGAGTTTAGAGATTGGGCCTAAACCAGCAGTCAGATATCCCCCAAGGGGTTCCAGATTGGAGAGGGTGCAGGCCAGGCTGAGAGACACCTCCCTCCCTCCCATATATGAATTTCGTGCACCAGGCCTCTAGTATAACAATAATAGAATTTATAGAGCATTTTCTATCTGCCGGGCTCTACTCTAAGCTTCTTCTGCATATTATCTCATTTAATCTTTACATCTGTCCCCATGTTTGAATGAGCCAAAACGCAGAGAGAAGCTAAGAAACTTGCCCAGAGTCATAATTGTGGTACCTTAAATACCAAGATGCATTCAGGTAAGTATTATATTTGGATACTGCTGTAGTGTGGAGTCTGATAAACATAGGACCTGAGAAGAAGTTGAGAGCAGAAAGGGCCAGATCTCAAAGAGCCTTGAGTGTCATGCTAGGAGACTGTATTTTAATCTTGCAGGTTGTAAAGAACCAAACATTTAAAGTT
Organism: Lasiurus cinereus; assembly: GCA_011751065.1. Classification (NCBI taxonomy): domain Eukaryota; kingdom Metazoa; phylum Chordata; class Mammalia; order Chiroptera; family Vespertilionidae; genus Lasiurus; species Lasiurus cinereus. The sequence continues at coordinate 67,773,655 of JAAGEH010000012.1, forward strand.
TTGAAAAGACAGATCTGATAGCTATGGTCAAAACTTGAGTCAGGAAGCTAAGTTCCTGAGACTATTGTAGGAGACTATTAAAATAGTCCTGGAGGAGAATCCAAGATGGCGGCATAGGTAAACACCTACACTGCTGCCTCGCACAACAATTTCAAAACTACAACTAAAAGACAGAACGAACATCATCCAGAACCACAGGAAAGCTGGCCGAGTGTAAATTCTACAGCTAGAAGGAAAGAGAGGGGCTCACAGAAACCCAGAGGAGCTGCAAAAAGCTGAGGTATGGAGACGCGTGCTGAGAGAGCGGGTCCCTGAGTACCTGGCTGGCTTTCTCTGGCGGGAGGGAAACGGAGACTCCCAACAGCATTGAACCCCTAATCTTACGACACTAAACCCCAGATCCAGCTGAAACTCATACGGGGTGAGTTTGGACTGTGAAAAGGGAGAGGTGCACAGAAATTTAGGGAGTCGCAAAAGATCGGAGGTCTGGTCGCGCACGGGGCTGCGTGAAGGACAGACTGCTGATTGTGCCGCTGGCTTTCGTGAGTGGGCGGGAGACAGACCCTCCCAACTGTGCCACTTCTGAGTCTACTGGGCCCCTGTTTTGGGCAAAACCCTGGAGACCTAGACTCCTGTGGTCCTGGCGCGCAGGGGAGCTGGAAAGGCAGCGGTTAGAAGCACTGCGGGCGCGCGCGCACAAGGACCGCTCCAGCCATTACCCAGTCACGTGAGACTCAGGGGCCATGGAGGGCGGGGCCCACTGGAAGGCAAGGCGGTCCCTTAAGCCCTGAGACTCCACCCATCCCAAGCTCAACAGAGGCTTCTGCAGCTTTGCAAGTCTGGTTTCACAAGGCTGAATTCAACACAGAAGTTTCCCCGACATAATGAAAATGCTGAGACAAGGGAAGGGATCACAAACAAAAGAAATGGAGGGGGAAAAAAGACTGGATATAGAGTTCAAAACCACGCTTGTAAGGTTTTTCAAGAATATGCTAGAAAAGATGGATAAATTTAGCGAGAGCCAAGAGGAGATGAAAAAGGACCAACTAGAGATGGAAAAGGTCCAACTAAAGATGATAAAAGACCAACTAGAAATTAAATATACACTGACTGAAATAAAAAATATCATACAGAGTCCTAACAGCAGACTAGAGAAAGGCAAGAATCAAGTCAAAAATTTGAAATATAAAGAAGCAGAAAACATTCAACTGGAAAAGCAAGAAGAGAAAAGAATCCAAAAATGTGAACATAATGTAAGGAGCCTCTGGGACAGCTTCAAGCGTACCAACATCAGAATTGTGGGGGTGCCAGAAGAAGAGAGAGAGCAAGATACTGAAAACCTATTTAAAGAAATAATGACTGAAAACTTCCCACATCTGGTAAAAGAAATAGCCTTACAAGTCCAGGAAGCACACAGAACCCCATATAAAAGGAATCCAAAGAGGACCACACCAAGACACATCATAATTAAAATACCAAGAGCAAAAGACAAAGAGAGAATATTAAAAGCAGCAAGAGAAAAACAGTTCATTAACTACAAGGGAGCACCCATACGACTGTCAGCTGATTTCTCAACAGGAACGATGCAGGCCAGACAGGAATGGCAAGAAATATTCAACGTGATGAACAGCAAGAACCTACAACCAAGAATAATCTATCCAGCAAAGCTAACATTCAGAATTAAAGGGCAGATAAAGAGCTTCACAGATAAGAAAAAGTTAAAGGAGTTCATCAACTCCAAACCAGTATTATATGAAATGCTGAAAGGTACTCTTTTAGAAGAGGAAGACGAAAAAGCTAAAAGACAAAAAATTATGAACAACAAATACATATCTATCAACAAGTGAATCTAAAAATTAGTGAATTAAAAATTTTATGAACAGAATAAACTGGTGAATAGAATAGAATCAGGAGCACAGAAAGGGAATGGACTGATAATTCTCAGGGGGAAAGGGGTGAGGGGTGTACAGGGAGAGACTGGACAAAAATCATACACCTATGGATAAGATCAATGGGAGGGAGCTTAGGGCAGAGGGAGGGGTGGGAGCTGGGTGGAGGGGTGCTATGGAGGGGAAAAAAGAGAAACAAATGTAATAATCTGAATAATAAAGATTTAATTTAAAAAAATAGTCCTGGAAAGAATGCATGAGCTGTGGAGCTAAAGGTGAGAAAAAGAGGGGAAAAGTGGTAGTGGCCTACATCTCTGGTTCCTGTTCTTCAAAGTATGTGGTATTAACCCTTCAGTATAGTCCATACACTGTCAATAAAAACCACATCTGACCTGCTTCCCAAAAATTAGGACAGGAGCTCTAGCTGATTTGGCTCAATGTATAGAGTATCAGCCTGCAGACTAAAAGGTCCTGGGTTCAATTCTTGTCAAGGGAACATGCCAGGTTAGCAGGCTCAATCCCCAGTAGAGGATGTACAAGAGGCAGCAGAATTAGATAATTAGATGTTTCCAGTTCTCCCTCTCCCTTTGAAATCAATAAAAAAGAAAAAAAATGGTTTTTTAAGTGAGACAGGAAATAAAGAAGAAGGAAGCTTGGGGATTGTTGTGACCTCAGTTTCTGACTAGAGTATCTGCTAAGGTGGTGTGACCTCCAGAAAGGACTTTCCACTGCTGAGGATGGTGGTAGATCCTCTAAGACAAACCAGGCAGAAGATTCAGCTCTTGGGTTTGGGATCCCCATGCACATGGTCACATTAATCCAGCAAGATTAAAATTGGTCCAAGAATGCAATGTGGTTCCAGAAACACCCTCCTTTAGATCTGCCAAAGCACAGAAGCAGAAAACTGCACAGGATGAGGAAAACAACATAAAGCTTTTGTGAGGAGTTGTATCCATAGAGCAATGATGTGCATGATTAGACAGTGTTTTGGTTGGTTGGATGGTTTTCTTTCAGCTGACCACAAACACTGCATGTGAACTGTGACTTACATTCTGGTTGCTCCTTCGATAATAACTAGGTCTCAGCTACGTTAGAAAATCCTAGGGTGCATATCATTTTTCCTTATTTTGCTGAATTATAGATATAAAATAGCTTTGTAATTAGCTGATTAAAAACAGAGAAAAATTTCATAATTAGGTTTTATAGAGCTATGGATTTTGCATTAAGTGGTTTACTACAAAAAGAAACATTGATCTGAGACATGAGATCAATCTAAATTTGTGGTACATTGGGAATACTTATGCCAATTATAGGATTAGGGGTCCACTGTGGTGATATAATTCCACCTAAAATACGGCTATCTGGTGATTCCTCAAAAACTTTTGGCCCAGGCCCTACTATATACTCTTTATTTTGTTAAAAATTTGCCCTGAGAGGCACACTTAGCTTTCTGTAACTAAAGTAAAATTCAAGACTTCATTTAAATTTCAAATCCACTTGGAAAAATTCATAAAACAACTTAAGAGTTTTAAATCTTGTTATCTGTAAGATTTCAATAATAAAAAATATCTTACAATTGTTTTTTAAAGATGATTGGGATAATCATATAATATTATATAAACATTTTAATCATATTTTTCAAGTCTATTGAATTGCTTATGAAATGCTTATAACATAATGTTAAATAGAAATAACACAGAATATAAACACCATATTTAATATAAACTCAAATATATGAACTTGTGTATGTACCTGTGTAGATAGATATTTGGCTGGAGTTGGTTATCTCTAGGGATGGTGTGTTAGCAAATTTCTATTTTTAATTTATTTATGATTTTCTAAAATTTTGTAATTTCTAAATATTGATGTCTTTGTTTTTGTAATTACAAAAAATAGTTTTATAAATGACTATTGTCTTTCAAAGTAACTCCCTGATAATCCACAAAATTATTGCAATGATGTTTTCTTGTTCACTTTTGTAATTATCCTAAAATTCAGTCTATAGCCAAAATGCCAAAAGAATATTTTTTACCTTATAACTAAATCTCATTTTTTTCTTATTTTAGAAAATAATTCTGTTCCATCCAGTCACCCATTTTTATTTGGTAGCCTTGGCTTCAAACATTTGTTTGATTCTGAAAATAAAACAAGCCCTCTAAACACCAAGATTTGTAGTCCAGAGTACACTGAAAAGACTGTATTAAAGGTCCACATTAGTCAGTGCAGGCTGCCATAACAAAACATCATAGACTAACTGGTTTAAATGATAGAAATTCATTTTCTCACAGTTCTGGAGGCTAGACGTCTGAGACTAGGGTACTACTATGATTGGTTTCTGATGAGAACTCTCTTCCTGGCTTGCAGATAGCTACCTTCTCACTGTGTCTTCACATGACAGAAAAAGATCAAGCACTCAGGTTTGTCTTCCTATAAGGACACGAATACTATCAGATCTGGGCCTCACCCAACCTTATGTTTCATTTAACCTTAATTACCTCATAAAGTCCTGCTCTCCAACTACAGTCACATCAGGGATTACAGATTTAACAAATTTTGGAGAAACACAATTCAGTCCATAGCAGGCTCTGAAAGCACTTTCAAAAGTTTTGAGCATTGCTTGCCATAAAGCATATTGTTTGCCCAGTTTCCTACTGTGAAGATTACACACAAAAAAAATGTCTAATGTCTTTGTTTTATAAGGTGATTTACAATCTATTCTTCTAAAATGCCTATTTTAACACAAATTAACTCATATCTGATTGAGAAACAGGACAATGATGTTTGTATAATCCAGAAGTTGGATTGCTTTTTCTGAGTACAAGATTTTCCGCCAAAACAATCAAAAACAAACTTTCTCAGCATTAAGGAAAGTGTCTTAGAGCTTAAGATCTTAAGACCAAAGTTTTAAAATCCCATAGAAGTGATTATAGTGCAATTATGGGCTGGTTTCATGATTTCATAAACCACAATATTTATTTTAAGCCTATTTGGGGAAGCTACAAGTGCAGATAAAAAAGCTTGAAAGACATTTCCCATGTTAAGAAAAACAATGAATAAGGAAATTTTATCCTAGATTATATGCTGTATGTTAATGAGACTGGTCACTATTAGACATGAACTGTGCATGAATTTCAGAATTTTAGATGGCAGAGGACTAATACTGGGCCCACAGACTAGTGTCACCAGGCCAGTGGTTTATTGGCTTATTATCACTTTTATTCATCCCTGGTTTTAAAATGCCGTTGATTTTAAGGGATCTACTTAATCCTATTTTCCCCATAAATTCTGTTATTTTAAATCCACAATTTTGCAGAAGACAGAATTTTCAGTAACATGCATATGGAATTATTGCCAAAGTTCCTGTACAAAAAAAGTATTGTTTACATCATTTTATAATCACTCATCCCTCTTTTTAACTCTCAGTTCTTCTGAAAAGGCTTCCTAATCACCACCACCCCCATCTGGGTTGCCACTAGTTTAATTGCTACCCTCACCACTTCTTCTTCACTTCAATTTCATGGAATCCTCCAGAGTTTATTAAACTTCATTCTAGCTGAACTCTGAGATACATGAAAAAAGAAAAACTCAGTTTTATAATGTTTAGTCTGAGCACTTGATTGTATAGAGTTATTGATGCTGCAGTAAGTGACATTGTCAGAGGGAATAGGCAAACTCTTCGAGTGTAGGAGCATGCCTGTCATATTATTCACAATGTTCCTAGTGATCACTCAATAGGATGTCTCCAATGAAAGAGTGCCATAAATGAATGAAATGACAGTCTTTTCCATGTTTGAACCATGCCAAGAGCTGGAAAAATCAGGAAATGTTGTTTCTGAATATTTGTTTTTGAATATAAGAAAACTGGTATGCAGCCAGAGAAGCCCATGATAAGAGACTGGGCCTTGACTTAGGTCAGCCAACTTTCAGGCCACCTTATCTTTTTTTAAATCTTTGCATCAAGTTCCTGTACCCCAGATTCAGTTTCCTGTGGATTGTGTAATGATTTGGGCAACTGGAATACCCAACCCCATACACTATCATCCTAATTCGTTATCATACAGTTTTTACTTTGGATATCATTCATATGTGATATCTATCTTTTTCTAAACTACATTGGGATTTAAAGAAAATGTCTGCAATACACACACTGCCTAGTTTGTGTTAACCAGAAGTTCCTTCCAACCTTCCAATGAACTCCATCCTGACTCTTGACAGTCTCTCCCACAGACCCAGGATTGCTGAATTCCAGGTGTTTTGCAACTGCTCATACTCACCATGTTATTCCTATCTGAGTCTCTGCACATTCTGCTCCTTCTGCCTAGAAAGCGACCTCACTTAGTTGATATTCAAACAACTTTTAGATCTTACTCAGGTACCTCCACTGAAGGAATGCCTTCTATCATCTCCATGATTAGACCTACTTCTCCAGTTATAGGTTCTCATAACATGATGTAACTCTTGCTCAGATCTCTTGTCATAGATAAAATTTTACATGAATGTGTATAATTTTTGGAAAAATAGCTGCCTGGTGGCAGAAACTGCTGGTTTTCTTGCTTAGTTCAAAATTTGGCACATTACTGCTGGACCCATCCCAGATTCATCTTGTGCATTTCATCTTTTGTGTCCCAGCAACCTGATGCCTTTTCTGGTGTTCAGCTCTGTATCTGTACTACTTTTGACCACACTCTTCTTAAATAATCTCCGAGACTCACAGTTCTTTCTATTATAATCCTTTGTTTTCCCATTGTTATTATACAAGAGCTTTTCAATGGATGTGTGGGTAAGGTATACATGTAAAGGGATGGGAGAACATTCTATAGTTCTGTGAGTAGGTCTCAGCCTTTTGGGTGAGCCTGTGATCCTGATCTATGACCTTCAAAGGGATTCTCAATTTTGTTCCCCCCTTCCCCTTAGTTGAGACAAGAAGGCTAGAGAGAGCTGAAGTTGGGTATTTCACTTTCCTGTGTTGATTACAAAAACCCAGGAGGTCAGACTCTGGTAAAATAATTTTTCTTGAAAACAAGTCTTCTTAATAAGAATAGAATTTTCTGAGTATATTTAAAAATGGTTATTTCCCTTTTTTCTCTTCTGGAAGTACAATAGTTTATTGTTGGGATTTTTCTCTGATCTTCATGATGAAAATGCTATAGAGCTCCTGGAGGTAAAACTCATGAACATGTAGGACTCCTTACTCTCCCAAAACTGGATTCCCTGGAGTTTTTAACTCTCAGACTTGCCCATATAGTCTTCAGAAATTCATCAATTATAATTAGGTTTTCCTGCACAGGCTCTGGTTCCTGCAGAGTTTTTTGCTCCTCAGCTTCTGATCTAATAAGTTTTGATTCTATCTGCCTCTCTCTTCAATTTTAGGAACAGAGGTTTATCCTATAATTTTACTTCTCTGATCAGTGTAAGAAAAATGTTGATTTTCAGTTTGTTGAGTTTTTTCCTTACCCTAAATTCCTAACATACTGGACCAGAAATCAGAATTCCAGTTTTGCCTGAACTCCATGCAACATGGGAAATGCTTTCTGTTCCCTCATGAGGCCCCACAATGCTTTGGGTATAATCCCACATGGACTTCATAGAAGATGAACACGATACAACTCAGGACAAAAGATCTTATAGTTGATATATTTCAAAACAGATTATCTGACATTTACATATACAGTCATTCAAGGTTCAATTTTAATGTAAATTTTTGTAAGATTCATTCAAATAGTTTGAGATAATAATTTATATAGAAATAGTTTCATGTCACAAAAACTTTATGTGATAGCAAGGATATTTATAAGAGGCTTTTTTATTAATGAGAACAAAAAAGAAGAAAATTAAGACAGATAGGGGTATACAGGTCTGCACCTCTGTGACTAAGTCTTTCAACATTTTTTGTAACATTCACTGCCTGAGAACACAGATAGGCTCTGTAGAAAATTACTAATGAGTTTTCTATCCAATCTAAAAAGAAAAACAAACAGGTACAATTGCAATACAAAGTATTAATCATACAGAAAATCAAAGTACTCACAGAAAGAATAAAGTCTAAAGATTAAGAACAAGTAGCCTTAAGGACAAAGGCAGAGTCTTACTTGAATTGCTGGAAAGAATGAAGCCAAGTGAAGCTGTGATGGGATGATACTTCCCAAATATCAGCCCATGTTTCTGCTCCAGTTTATTCCTCTTGTGGTTTCCTCCCCCACCCCCCCACCCCATTCTTCCCATCCACATCCCAATTAAGCTACAGTATTTTGTGCTCCTTGACTCAGAGGAAAGGTGTGACTTTGTGGAAAGAGGGAATAACCAAAAATCTTTTTGTGTTCCAAAGGCAATGCCCTTAGAGAAACAGAAAAGCTTGGACAAAATGCCTGTGAGGGGTAAGAGAGGACATTTTTTTACTTCCCAAACTAGAAAGATTCCTAGAACTTGTGGAACATAAAAGAGAGAGAGACAGATGGTGAATGAATGTGTCAGCTGTGTTAGAAGTCAGTCAACAACAGGAAGGTAATATTAGTGGGTCCCAGATGATAGGGTCTTGTGCCTTGCCTCCTGATTAAGGTTTCAGGGAGGCAGCAAAACCTTACCAGAGCATTGATGAAACCCAAAGGTAGAAGGAACTTGCACTCTTGGTCTAAATAGAATCCCCAAAAAGAAATAAGACCTGTGAGGAGGAACTTATCTACACATTAAGCAATGCCAACGACCCAATGAATAATGATTTCTCTATGGACAGATTATAGAAATGAGCCAACATTTTCCAACTCCATCTTGCCTTGGCACTCTTTATACTTATATATATATCCCCACCTGCAAAGGGAATGTGAGACTCAGGTTGAGTATTTCCCTCATCTCAGAAGAATATGACCTACATTAAATTAAATTGAATTATAGAAAAGTACAAAATGTATTTGTGTACATTTTGGTCCAGAGTCACCCCTGTTATAGGCTAATTGGGAAAGTTTGGTTCATCTAAACTGTATATTTATTATATGTCAGGTAATAAGATAAGTACCTTCTTCTACTTATAGTGTTCACAATCTATAACATCAGAAATCAAGAACTCCAATCAATGCCAGTTAAAGTCTGATCCTTTTTTAAAGAAATTAATTTTATTATTTTTGTTATTGTTGACATCATTACAGATGTCCCCCATTTTCTCCTCCTTTGCCCCCCTTCACCTAGCCCCTACTCCACCCTAGGCCTAATCCATAATATTGTCTGTGTCCATGAGCTATGCATATATGCATAAAATGTTCTTTGGCTAATATCTTCCTATCCCCTCACCCTCCTCCCCTCTGATATCTGTCATTCTGTTCCATGCATCCTTGCCTCTGAACCTATTTTGTTACTCAGTTTATTTTGTTCATTAGATTTCACATATACTAGTAAGTGAAATCATTTGATATTTGTCTTTCTTTAACTGGCTTATTTCCCTTAACATAATAATATCTAGGTCCATTCTGTTGCAAAGGATAAGAGATCCTTCCTTTTTATAGCTGCATAGTATCCCAGTGTAAAAATGTACCATAGATTTTATATCCACTCATCTACTGATGGGCACTATGCTGTTTCCAGATCTTAGTTACTGTAAATAACACTGCTATGAACATAGGGCTGCATATATTATTTTTTATAGGTCTTTCTGAATTGTTAGAATATATTCCTAGAAGTGGAATTGCTGGGTTCCATTTTTAATTTTCTGAAGAAACTCCACACTGTTTTCCACAGTGGCTGCACCAGTCTGCATTCTCACCAGCAGTATAGTAGAGTTTCCTTTCCTCCACATCCTTGCCAGTACTTGTTTATTAATAGTAGCCATTCTGGTGGTCCTGAGGTGATAGCTCATTGTAGTTTTAATTTGCATCTCTCTGATGAACATATTTTCATGTATCTATTGGCCATCTGTATGTCCTCTTTGGCGAAGTGTCTATTTAGGCTCTTTTGCCATTTTTAAATTGAATTATTTATCTTCCATGTGTTGAATTGTATTACATTTTTTATGTTTGGAAATTAACCCCTTAGCAGATGTATCACAAAGTTTCTGATCTTAACCTTTTCTCTATTCTGATTCCTACTGGAGAGCAAAATACGTAAAATACTCCATCCTTGCCCTCACTGAGCTTACAGTCTAAAATGAATAGGAGGAGAGTGAGTGCTTTCAAAGAGGCCAACCCAGTCTTGTTGGGTGAGAAGATGCAGGAGCAAACAATCTAGATCTTCTTTTATCTCCAGCTAGAGATTAGAAAATAACTACTTAAAAGAAGTACTCCAGGTTTTAGAGTCAGAGTTTGGTACAAATTTAGGTGGGCTATGTGGTATATCAGCTGTCTGACCCTGAACCGATAACTAATTTAGTGGATCTTCACTTTCTTTACCTTTATAAGAGGAAGAATAATACCCATCTCACAGAGTTGTCAAGAAGTATGTGAGATCATAAGATAAAACATTCAGCCTAATAGTTGGTTGGTGGTCAATACACATTAGTTCCTTTCCCCTTTTTCCAGTACCAAGCATCCTCAAGAACTGCCACCTCAACTCAAGTCATCCTTAGTTAAAGAATCCCTGGTTTGAGGTGTCAGGTAAACATTCCAGGATGAAGGTTAACCCAAGGTCCTTCTGTCCTAAGTGTCAGACATGGATAGCCCACCTTTGACCCATAGTTGGATTGTCTGGAACATTATGAAATTATTTCAGTTGAAAGAGTTATTCCATGCTGGACCCATCAAATCTGGTTATAATTGAATAAGACTCTGAATCCAAAGCACTGGCCATAATCTACTTTGTGCAGGTACTATTCTCAACATAGCCCTCAGAGGCCATGTTTCCAACTTCAGTGAACACGTATTGAATTCCCCTAAGTGAAAGCACACTATATATACTTCATGCCAGGAAGAATAAAAAGATAAATAAGACATGGTCTTTGCCCTCCAGGAATTCACACTCTGGAGATAGAAAAGGTTTTATATATATATATATATATATATATATATATATATATATATATATATTACAAAGCAGACTAATAAATTAAACAGGGGAGAGTGAAAGTGCAATGAGACATAGATTTATACCGACTGCAGAGCAAGAAAGGGAAGGTTTCTTAGAGAAACTGAAATTTGAAGTAGGCATTGAAGGATAGCTATGGCTGTGCCCATATAATATGGGGAGTCTGATAGAGAAGAGTGGAAAAGCAGGAAATTTCACAACAGAGGGAGTAGCTTAAGCAATAGCAGATGGGTTAGAAAGCCAATATGTGTGTCCAAGGACAAGATGTATAGTAGGAAGTGGCCATGGATGGCAAAATACGGAGGGTTTCTAATGCCAGTTGAGAATCTACATTACATGAATTGGAAAGTCATCACAGATTGTTTGTAAAATGACTAAAACAAAACTGGATGAGTGGGGACAAGTCTAATGACTATTACATGTTACAGTAGAGTGATTAAGTGCATCTTCATGATTAATCACATGTTGAGGAAGTAGTATCTTTACTACTAAAAATGGCTTCTGCCTCTGAATTTAATATATTTCTGCACTAACCCAAATCCAGTGGTTGTCAACTCTGGATACAAAATAAAGTCACCTAATGAATGTTATCCTCCCTCACCCCTGCCAAAAAAAAAAATTAAATTAAAATAAAAACATAAACAAAAGAAAACAATAACCCATCTGTGTCGATTCCCATAAATTCTCAGTTGCCTGGTCTGGGATCGAACCAACCTATTGATGTTTTTATTTTTATTTTATTTCTTATTTTTAATCCTCCCCCAAGGATATGCCTTTATTGATGCTAGAAAGAGAGGAAGAAGGAGAAAGTGAAACATCGATATGAGAGAAACATTGATCCGCTGCCTCCAGGATGCACCCAACCAGGGGATCAAACCAGCAACCTGGGTCTGTGCCCTGATAGGAACAGAAACATGGACCCTTTTGTGCACTGGACAGCCCTTCAACCAACTGAGCCACACCGACCAGGGCATATTGGTATTTTAATTTCCCCGAATGACTCTAATGTTCAGGCAAAGCTAAAATCCACACAGCGTGAACCTGACACTCACAGCACTAGCATCACCTGGGAACTTTTGAGAACCAGAGAATCAATCAGGCCCTAACCCAGACCTACTGGGTCAGAATTTTTATTTTAAACAAAATCCTCAAGCGGTTTGTAAGAAACAAAATTTGAGAAGCACCGATATACACTGACTACTCATTCCCTTCCACCGCCAACCCCACTTTTGGTTTAAAAAGGGAAGAAAAGCCTGAAAGATCTAAATATACAAGTATTACTGTATCACATAAAAGAAGGACGAATAAACTTGCCTCAAAGTTGCCAGGTCAGGACTTTACTACATGGGACCAGATGACTGAAGAGGAAGAAAAAACAAAGCACATATTTAAGTGGAAGGAATTCCTGACAGGACCAAGTCCTAAAATAGCCTGAGGCAGATGGGGCCAGCAGAAGCCTTATGTGCCTGGCAAGTGACCATAACCTAGCACATGCCCCTGACACAGCAGCCTAGGCTCCCAGGATGGTGAATCAATACCCAGAGGCTGCTCCTAGCTCAGCCTGTGATCCTCTAGAAGGGCACGGGGTTTTCTCACCCCACTCCAGCTAAGGAGCGCCCTATCTATTGTCACCTTCACCGCAATCATTAAGCTGCAACCCCCCAGCTCTGCTCCAGTTAAAAGAACAAGCTTAAAATGGCCCTCAGTTTGTGGTAGCCTGAACCACAGGCCATTACAAAGATGTAGAATAAACCTTTAACTGTCGGAAGCTGCTATGGTCTAAATGTTTGCGTGCCTCCAAATTCATATATTGAAACCTAGCTTCCAAGGTAATGGTATAAGGAGGCGAGGCCTTTGGGAGTGTTCAGGTCCTCAAATAGGGAGCCCTCCTGAATAGAAAGAGTGCTCGTACTTAAAAGGCCCCTCAGAGCTCCCAGGCCCCTTCTGCCAAGTGAGGACACAGCGAGAAGTCTGCAACACGAAGATGGCTCTCCCTCGACTATGCAGACACCATGATCTTAGACTTCCAGCCTCCAGAACTGTGAGCAGCAAATGTCTGCTGTTTTAAGTCACCCAGTGTGTGGCATATTGTCGCAGCAGCCCAAACGGACTAAGACAAGCCATTACCAGTACCACCTCACCTTCGGGAGATGATTATGAAATTAGAGAATTGTGCTCCATGCTTGAGTAAAAAGCCTGATAAGGAGCCAAAAGTGCTCAAGGGCACTGAGAGCTGATGAGAGCTGGGAGAGACCATTGCGTCAAGAAAAATTCATTTCGGGAGAAGCAAATCGACTGGCAGACACAGCCACTGCTCACTCCTGCAATGCCTTCCACACTCATTCTCAGGAACCCGCAGAACCTCAGGCTCCACGTGGGAAAAAAAAAAAAAAAAAGGTCACAGTTTGCCTGTAACCACATCTGGGTAAATTAAGAAATGATCTTAACAACAGGAATGAACCTAGAGGGTATTATGCTAAGTGAAATGTCAGACAGAAAGACAAACACCATATAATTCCACTTATAAGTGGAATGCAAAAAACCCAAAATAAATGAACAAACAAAATAGAAACCTCATAGATACAGAGAACAAACTGAACAGTTGCCAGATGGGAGAGCGGATCAGAGGCTGGGTAGAAAAGGTGAAGGGATTAAGAAGCACAAATTGGCAGGTACAAATTAGTCACAGGAAGGTAGGGTACTGCATAGGGAATACAGCAACAATATTGCAACAACTGTGTGGGTGTCAGGGAGGTACTAGGCTTATGGGGTGATTACTTCATAAGTTATATAAATATCTAATCACTATGCTGTACACCTGAAATAATATAATATTAAAAGTCAACTATAATTGAAAAAAATTTAATTATCTTTAATTATATTCAAGCTACAGTTTATAATTGATTTCCTTCTCTATTTATTGACAATGAAAAATCCCCACTTGTCTCCTACATTGAAAAGACAATGATACCAAAGGGTTAACCTCTCTTACCTGGATAGAATTTAAAATGAATTGCTTTCCAGCTTCAAAAAAAAAAAAAATGTTACCTTGGGGGCATAACTTCAAATCATAGCCTAATTTGCAAAGGCATCAACCATACCTAGAGACTATTTAGAACCAAATCAGTTTCCTGGAGAGAAAGGACAAGAAAGGGAAGAGCAGTAGCTCTGGAGCACTCACTGGAGATACACCTCTCCTGTCCAGCAGGAGCCATTTACAAGGACTTCATAAATGATGCTGATGTCTTAATATTTATTATTCATATTTTTAGGTTGAATTAAATAAAATTGCCATTTTTGTGGGTCAAAAACAGATATGAGCAAGTTCAGATAGTTCAACCTCCATCAAATTTACCAAGAGATGTTAAATGGTTAATGGTAGAAAAAGTTGTAGTAAGATTGCTCATATTCTCTTGGAGGTAACATATAATTTTTGAAAGTAATTATATTAATATAATATTCCTAGAGATAAATTTGGTAATACATACAAAAAGCCTTACATTTTTCATATTCTCTAACACAGAAATTCAACATCTAGAGATTTATGATAGTACAAAGATCTATTTTGAAGCATAGTCTAAAAAAATTACTTAAATATCCAATGAGTCCTGGCCAGTGTGTCCAGCGGTTAGAATGTCGGCCTGCACCCTGAGGCTAAAAGGTTGAGGGTTTGATGCCCAGTCAAGGGCGCTATGTGGGTGGTAGGTTCAATCCCCAGCATTGGTTGGGACACATTCGAGAGGCAACCAATTGATGTTTCTCTCTCACATCAATATTTCTCTCTCCCCCCGGCTTCCTTCTATTCTCTATAAAAAAAAAAAATCAATGGAAAAAATATCATTGGGTGAGTATTAGGAAAAAAAATGTCCAATTATAAGAAAGAATATAAAAATACTATGACACATTCAAAAAACAGAATATTACATACTGATTAAGATTGTATTTAAGGAATATTTAATTACATAAGAAAGTGCTTAAATAATATGAAGAATACAAAAGTTGACAAAAAGTATCCAAAATAAAAACTCTGAAAGATGCAATTCTGGGTGATTTTTATTTTATTTTTATTTCTTAAAAATTTCTATGTTTGGAATTACATTTTCATAACTGGAAAAAAGTTTAATAAAATATAGCCATATACATGTTCAAAAGAGAGACACAGTTATCTACCGCACAGAGCATGGAGACTGAAGCTCATAACTACCTATTCTCATTCACACACAACCTACTATATATTAACATGATATGACTAGTCTAGAACACTTGTGCCCAGGCAAATGCCTTTATTGTTCATTACAGAATTTTTCTAAAGACCCATCGACTCTTCCATAAAAAAGCATTGACTATTTGCACCCTCAGCTTATTTGAATCCCTTGCCTCAAAAATCTTCACCTTACTATTTCCCATAGTTCAGAACTATTGTATCATGATCCTTATCCAGTCTTAATTAACCACATTCCTCCACAGACATGCACAATGGAAAGATCTGCCTTAAACCAAATTTCCAATTTTCAATAAATTCTGACCTTGTCCTCCTCCTTTGAGATACTGTCAAAGCTCTGTCCAGGTGGTGCTCTTCCCACAGCCATGAGCAATGAACTCAGCTTTGTCTTATCAGGAGGTTGTGTTGATGATATTTGGGGATCCAGCTGTGACATAAGTGATACTTATGAAGTCCTATCAGGTATTTTCTATGAACCGGGCACTGCCCAACCCAAGTAGGAGATTCATTAGCATAAAAATAAAATAAGATTATCAATAATAAAAAGAACACTGAAAGGGGAAGTAGGTTAGAGAGCAATCCTCGACCCTGTTCACTACTGCTCAGGCAGTGAGATGAGAAGATAAGTGCTGTACCAGTATTTGCTAGCTGTGGTAGGTAGAAGCCTAGGATGACTTGAAGTGGCTTTTGCCTTCTTACAATCCCTTCCCTTTGAGAATGGGTGAGACCTGTCATAGACAGAGATACTTAAAGGGCTTACGGTTATACTTAAAGGGATTTTCTCTGTTTACTTTGAGTTAATCAAAAGAGATGACTCAGGTGGACCTGATCTAATTACAGGAACCTTTAAAGGCAGAGATTTTTCTCAGGCTGATGGCAGAAGGGAAGTCAGAAACATTTCAAGCACTGAAGGTAATGGAGTCCCTTTGAAGATGAAGAGGTGACCCTCTAAGAGCTCAGCATAATCCCAGCTGGCAGACAGCAAGGAAATGGGGATGTCAATCCTATAATCATGAGGAACTGAAATCTTCCCTCGGTCCAGATGAGCACAGAAACAGATTATTTTCCAGAATCCCCAGACAAGAATTCAGCCCAACCAACACATTGATTTGGGTCTTGTGAGAACTGAAGCTGAGAATCCATATAGGCTCATCCAGACTTCTAACCCTCGGAACTGTATGCTCATAAGTGGGTGATGCTGTCTCTAAGTTTGTAGTAATTGGTTATGCAACAATAGAAAACTAATACACCAAGTGACAGAGACATGTGCGAGATGAGTCAAAAAAATCACCACAAAACTCTGAAGGTTCAAGTTGGTCCCTGGCATGCAGTGATGCCCAAAGAGACTTACCCAACAGCCTCTTACAAAGGAGACCTGGACAAATCAGAAATGCAATCACTGGAGCTGAGCAGACCTTTCAGGGAAAGAAGTGATAGGCAACTGAGGGCAGAGGATGGACGAAAAACTAAGAGATGAAAAGGTAATATTAGAATTTTTAGGAGGTGCCTACATTTCACCTCTGCAACCCCACATAGGGGGGGATTTAGTTGAGGGTAAACGAAAACTGCCCGAGATGAGATGCAGAATTTGCTTTTTCACACCCTGGTCTCCAGCCTGACACTGAGTTTAACAGTGGAGGTTCAGGTAGGCTTCGGAGGTAAAGGGCATAGAGGAAGGTGAAACAAGACAAAGAAGGGGTTGGTGAAGGAGCAAACCAGCCAAACAGATCTCCTCATTCTCCCTTGGGTGCAATACATGTCGCACAGGCCTGGTTTTATTACTGTGACATTTCCTTCTTCAAAGGTCCATCCCTGCTCTTCTCCATTACTTTCTTACTCTTCAAGGACCAGAATAAATCCCATCTTCCTGGTCTGAACTTCATCTTCCAGTGAAAGATTCTGAACAATAGGAGGCATTTCCTACTTGATTAGTTCGGAGAGCAATAACCTCATTTCTTCACGCAGTAACCCACTCAATTGTAAGGCCATTTTAATAGTTAAAGAGTTCCAGCTGAACCAAAACCCATCATTTAATAACTGTGATGCCAGGCAAGTGACTACCTTTCTGTGACCCACTTTCCTCATCTGCCAATAGAAATAAAATTAATATCTTCCTCAAAAGATAATTGGGAGCACTGAATAAGACAGTTCAAGTAAAAGGCTTTGTACCCTGTCTGACACATAGTCAGGGCTTGATCAATGGTGGTGGTTGTTATATTGTTGAAAGAAATGTTGTAATGCATTTATTACAATGGCTAGTACCCTGTAGGCACTCAATAAATGGCAGCTCTTATCAGCTATGACATCTATCTAAAGCCACACAGAGTCTCCACTCCTCTCTTCAAATGGTACCTTCCAAATACATGAAAACAGCTGGGTGAACTGCCTAAAATAGTATACATCATCAATAAATTATTTTCTTCATTCCCCTACTGTTTTCCTGTCTAAGCAGAAGTCCTCTATTGCAGGTCATCTTCTTCCAGATGATCACTACCAGGATTCTAAGTGTCTCTCTCCAAATGAGTAGACTCCCAAACTGAGGAGAGCTCTACCAATGTTACTAACTATACAATGAGCACGTAAGAGCCATGGCCTACCTTCACCTGGTAACAGTAGTTTTTCAAACTGAGTGGAGTTTTTTTCAACTCTAAAATCAGAACTTCAAATTGCTTACTTAGATTTCCATTCACAGCTCTCTAATTTAATTTACTCCTTCAAGATTAAATGATGATTTTATTCTATCATCTATGATATTTGCTGTTCTTTTTGGCTTTGTCACTTGCAAATTTGATAGTGTGCTTCCCAAGTCTCCATTATCATTTGGCACTAATTTTATTCGTGTATCTCATCTCTTAATGGATTTAAAAATGTTTCTGGGTAAAATAAAAATTTCTATGCTTTAATAGCATCTTCTACAGTAATAGCTTTTAAACTTTTGTAACTAAAACCCATCATGAGAAATATATTTAACATTGCAACACAGCTGCATTAACATGCACACACACACACACATACACACACACACAATTGATATAAACATGTAATAAAATAATACTTATTTTATGATGCACTCTGATATTGTCCATTCTTTGATATTTTTATTATTATTAATTGTTGGTCAAGACCCATCTGATTGATTTCACAGCCTATTACTAATAGATTATGGCTCATAGTTTGCCAACTGCTATTCTATAAAAGGGCTTTAATTTTTTTCCCATTAAAGCAGCAGAAAAAAAGTTCATCTATACCCTAGGTCAGAGGAAAGGTAGCAGTACTGCCCTAAGAAATCTTTGCTTCATCTTTAAAGCCCTTGAGAATGTTATGCTCCACTAATATACCTATGTTTCAACAGAAAGCGAACAGGCCTTTTTCCATTTCTTCTAGTAAAAATTATGATCCCCAAAAGTGTTCTATTTTTACCCCATAGTTGCCCTTTGGCAGTTTCCCAGAAACCCGCTGACAGATGGTACCCCAGTTTGAGAAAAACTGCACAGAAACAGGGCTCATCACATGGCCATTCCTCAGCAAGAATAGGTTGATTTATTGATAGGCTATTTCCCTAAAGAAAGAAGTGTTCATGAAATAAGATGTATGTTAAACAAATATTATGTGTTTTTCTGGGATGAGAAGGAGTAATGGGCTAGAGATTGTTAGTAAAAGATAGCCAGTTCTATACATTGTAAGCAGAGGCACTGACTGCCTTGATTGTGACTATACGTATTTCAAAGAAGTTTGTATACAACCAACTTGAGATCCTTGAAAAAAAAATATGCTTGAATACAAAAAAAAAAATGTTTCCTTTGAACAAAGAACAATTTTGTTTACAATCCATATAATAAAGATAATTCCTTCTTCCAATCAATGATCAGGTGTGCTTCACAGTCCATTATTAAAGATTTAGGGTCTCTAAGTTCAGGGTTTCTCTCTATAATGTACCCCACTGCATGTACATATGCCATCTTGTCATCTTCATGTTCCCCTGTGAAAATTAATGTTTGGAAAATTGCAGCAAATGGTAATACTCTGGTTACTTCTGTTACTATGAGTAATAAACTGCCCTTTCCCTCAGATTATGGAGTCTCATGTCTTCTGCCAGTATACATGAAATTACAGCAGGCTAACTGGGTATATTTGTAAGTAGAGTAAAATCTGACCCTTCTCTGTTCTTGGCAGTCTCATGTTATTGATTCCAACTGGCAAGCCCATGTCTTAAGGCTGTGGTTGACAAACTGCAGCTTGTGAGCCACATGAGGCTCTTTGGCCCCTTGAGTGTGGCTCTTCCACAAAATACCACAGCCTGGGCAAGTTTATTTTGAAGAAGTGACGTTAGAAGAAGTTTAAGTTTAAAAATTTGGCTCTCAAAAGAAATTTCAATCGTTGTACTGTTGATATTTGGCTCTGTTGACTAATGAGTTTGCCGACCACTGCCTTAAGGTAATTAATTTTATACTTTATTTGTTTTTTTAAATGTGTTCATTTAATGCACAAGCATTTATTGAGTAACTAATCAATGCTGGGAAATTTTCAAGCATTGGAATAAGGGGATCCAGCCTTGAGCAAAACAAAGTCTCATAATAAAAAAACAAAAGCCTCATAAAAAAATGAAGTATAGTGAGGGAAGACAGAAAATAAACAAGTAATCAAATGAGCAAACAAGTTCATTTCCAAGAGTGTAAGTTCCAGAAAGAAAATAATTCCAGAGAGTGACTGGAGTAGACATAGAAGGAGGGATGGTTGGTGACCAAGCAAGACCTTTCAGAGGCAGTAGAACTGGAGCTGGGACATTTATGACAAGGTAAATTAGCCTTGAGAAAGTCTTAGGGAAGACTATTCCAAAAATAGCTCCTGTGAATGCCCTAAGGTGGGAAAGAGAATGATGTGTTCAAGAAAAGAAGGGCCAAAAGGCCAAGAGAAGCATAATGTTGGAAGAGGTTGGAGATGTTGGCAGGGCCAGGTCCCAGGAGACTTGGGGACCACTGAAGGACTTTAATTATCATTATCTCCTCTCTCAGCTCCTTCCACATCCCTTCTCTCTGAAAGTGTCTGCCTGGGTACATTCTTGACAGAGTCCCTGCATGGTGCTCTCAATTGGAAAGTGAGTGGTAACTGCTCTAAGACATTAATTTCTGGCCCACAAAAATATCTGCATGATATGAATGAAATTGTAAAGACTGACATTATGTCAGGACCATCTCCAAAGGCCCAATTTCAGATGCCTGACATCAAGGAGGAGGGATTTCAAGGCAGGTATCCTCTGGAATTCTTCCTATAACAACAGCCAATGGGACAGACTCCTTCTAATTCAAGTTTGTTCTAGTTCCAGGACGTAAGCACTCATCTCTGACAGCGGAGAAGTGAAGAGTGGCTTCCAATGGCTTATTTTAAAGAGCTTCTGATGCTTCCTCAAGAGTCTTATTTATCACTCACCAATTAGTGACTTCCTGAAAAGGAAAAAGAGGAAATTGATCCAATATCTTGTGATGAAGGAAGTAATTAGATAATTATACCAATTCCTTACTTCTATTTGAAACTCAAAGGGTGAAACTCATTGAGTCATACTAACCAAATTAGTTAGATCTCCAAATAGAGTAAAATCAATTTAATCTACTGATTTTTAAAAATTGGTATACTGCAAGTTAAAGTCTATAATCTATATATATATAAAAGCCTAATCTGACTGGCCTACCAGCCAAGCAGCTAACCATCCAATAGCTATGATGTGCAATGACCACCATGGGGCAGACGCTCAACTGGTAGCTATGATGCATACTGACCACCAGGGGGAAGATGTTCAAGCAGGAGCTGCCACACTGTGGTGACTTGGCAGCTGAGGTTCTCTGGTGACACACGCCAAACCAGAAAGGAGGGAGCCCCATTCCAGGGAGTGTTACCCAAGAACCACCTTCTCGTAATCCAGAACCCCTTGAGGGATGTTGGAGAGCTTGTTTTGACCTGATCCCTGCAGGCCAGGCCAAGGGACTCCACTGTTGCATGCATCCAGGCACCGGGCCTCTAGTCCTAGATAATAAAGAGGTAATATGAAAATTGACTATCACACCCTCACAAGATGGCTGCCTATGACCAAATGACTGAACAAGCAGGCTGCATGGGGCAACCAGGCTGGCAGGGGGGAAGTTAGGGGCAACCAGGCCAGCAGGGGACACAGTTGGTAGCAACCAAGCCAGCAATGGAGACAGCTGGGGGCAACCAGGCTGGCAGGGGAGCAGTTAGGGGCAACCAGGCTTAATCCTGGGGATCAGGCCTAAACTGGCAGTCAGACCCCTGGGGGGTCCTGGATTGAAGAGGGTTCAGGCTGGGCTGAAGGGGACCCTCCCATCTTGTGCACAAATTTTGTGCACCAGGCCTCTAGTATGATATAAATGTCCAAAGAAAAGCTTATTCTTTCTAATAAGTAGGACAGCTTGAGATTACCACTAACTCATAATTTCCAAGGAGATTGTGGAGAACCTGACTCAATGAGTAAATGTTCTATGCTCCTACTGGATCTACACAATGGTTTGACACATGAGTCTATGATTGCAATACGATTTTTAGTTCCCTTAAGCTCAATAGGATTCCATAACTTCATTGTTAGGGTTGTTTTCTTAGCCAACAAATTTTTCATAAACAATTTACAGATAAATTTGTCAGCCATTATTATCACAAATGCTGTGTAATTGGTGTCTCAATTGATGAGGTTATATGGAAGTCAAGGGATCATTTAATCACAACTGATAACCTCTCAGAAAGATTGAGGACTACTGAAGCAGGACATAGCTATTTGAATGATCTGGTATGAGCAAGCAGTAGGAAAAAGCTGCCATTTGAGTAAGAAGAAGCCTGTTTCAGGAAGCCTAGTTCAGGCGGGGTAGATCTGAAACAGCATCAAGCAGGAATGTATCCACAGAAGATGGAGCTGACTGCACAACACAACAGCTATAGTGTCCCCATAAGATGCTTCCCAAGTTCAATTAAGACAAACTAGGTGTTTGTTGAAATGATTCAGTCACACCCTTCAGGTTTTCAGGTTTGGAGAATGCATTACTTTTGGGTCCAGAAAGTTCTGGAAAGACTGATGATGAGAACTTCCATAGCACATGGATTTTGGAATTCCACTTGATCACAGGCACATGGTGAATGCAAAGCCAGGCTGCCACATGCTGCCATGCAGAAGGGATGGCCTGGCATCGCTATCTTAGGTAAAATAAAGGTATTGTTGACTAAAAATGGTCCACAAAACCCTGCCTGCTGCTTTATAAAAACACAATAGAAATGAAGGAGACATTGATTTGAGACCTGGGGGGGGGGGGCATATATATATATATCTAATAAAAGAGTAATACACAAATTGACCATCACTCCAACACACAAGATGACCGCCCCCATGTGGACACAAGATGGCTGCCACAAGATGGCCAGGAGGGGAGGGCAGTTGGAGGCAGCCAGGCCAGCAGGAGAGGGCAGTTAGGGGCAATTGGGCAGGCAGGGGAGCAGTTAGGAGTCAATCAGGCTGGCAGGAGAGTGGTTATAGGGTGATCAGGCTGGCAGGCAGAAGCAGTTAGTGGCAATCAGGCAGAAAGGCAGGCAAAGTTGGAAGCCAGTAGTCCTGGATTGTGAGAGGGATATCCAACTGCCCATTTAGGCCTGATCCCTCAACGGGTCCCAGATTGGAGAGGGTGTAGGCTGGGCTAAGGAAACCCCCACCCCCATGCCTGAATTTCATGCACCAGGCTTCTAGTATGTGTGTGTGTGTATATATACACACACATATATACATATACTAGAGACCTGGTGCACGAAATCTGTGCTTGTGGCAGGGGGCGGGGGACCCCTTACCCTGGCCTGTACCCTTTCTAATCAGGGACCCCTTTGGGGATGTCTGACTGCTGGTTTAGGCCCAATCCCACAAGGATATGCTAAAAGGGTAATTAGCATATTACCCTTTTATTAGTATATATACACTGAGTGGTCAGATTATTATGATCCCTGAATACCTGGTGCATGAATTTGTGCATGGGTGGGATCTAGCCAGCCTGGCCAGAGGGCGGTGGACATGAGTGGTTGGCCAGCCTACCTGCTGGTTGAACTCCTGGTCAAGGGGACAATTTGCATATTAGCCTTTTATTATATAGGATATACACTGGTCAAATTATTATGCATTCAGAGATCCTAATAATCTGGCCACTCAGTGTGTGTGTGTGTGTGTGTGTGTGTATAATTTTTGACTGCTAATGAGTCAAAAATACAAGAGGAAGTTTGGCATGTTGAAATTGAGGGGATAAATGTGATTTCATTTCACCAAATTCCTCCTCTTTCTTCAGGATAAGAAGTGAGAGAGAGCAGGCTTGTACCATTTAACTGAAAACACCTTGAAGGCAGGGATTAGATTATACTTACATTTCTTTATTCCTAGGACTGACATCTTTTCTGGTGCATACTAACAGTAAGCAAGGGTTTGTTGAATGAGTATTAAATTGTTAAATTACAATGTCAACAATCATAATAAAATTGAAAAACAAATCAGATGCTCACAAAAATCAGACAACGTAATCCTGGGTTAAAATCCTGTCTCTAATAGCTGTGGACTTTGGGCAGGGTAGGTAACCTCTCTGAGTTTCAGTTTATAATCTTTCAAATGAAGATGATGTGATCTTCCCTATTGGATAACACGGGGGTTAAATGACATGATGTATATAACATGCTTATCACAGTGCTTGGCACACCATACATCTTCAGTAATTAGAAGTTTTTAAAAAACTAAAACAGGCCTAAGGTTCTGTCTGTTGCCTGTTCTGACCCTGGGGGTGATCATCTGCTCACGATCTCGCGGAGCCTTCCTTGGCAGTTTAAGATTTTTCCATTGGCCAGATGCTTGCCCGACCTACCACGTGAGCAGAGACCAGAGAGCTATTGCAAAGCAGGTTGGGGAGGCAGGAGATTAATTGAAGACTTTTATTATTGTTATTTTCAGTTACAAAACTGCAGGAAAATAGTTCCTGGCGGATGGTGCATCTCTTGCTGGAAGGCAGAAACACAGGTGGGAGGAAGGTTGCCCATTAATCATAAGGAAGCAGAGAAGGAAATTGAGACAGGAAATGTCAACACAAAAATGTCCTTACTCTGGGTCAATCTTAAAGCACAGCCACAGACCAGCATGCTGAAAGCTGGGACCCCGGCTGCAAACAAAGCCAGTCAAGAGGAAACGGCAAGCTAGAGAATGTCAAACCAAAAATAAATCAGGCACGTTTCCCTCCTGAGCAGAGGACTGGTTCCTCTGATACTTGGCTTTCAAATTCTTGCTGAAATTCTGGGAATCTATCTGGAAAGAAAATACAGATAAGAATTCAAGTAGATGCCAAAATAGTGGAGGACAGGAACAGAGCTTCACACCACTTTTCTGAGCCTCCATTTTCTGATGTGTAAAATGGGGGTAAACTTCTGCCTAGCCCTCCTTACAGAACTGCCTGCCATAAAGACCAAAAGGTTATGGATGATACAGAGAGCTTGTCGTAACTCTGTCATTCTTAGGATTTTCATCATGATAAAAAATGAAAGCCAAAGTCTTCATGGCACAGTCAACTGAGGCAGGGCAAATCTTCTCGGGGAGATCTCAGCTCTCCAGTACCAGCAGTGGCTCTTTCTGTGATGCTAGCAGTGCCTATCTCTTTTCCTCCATCTACCCAGAGAAAGCCAACTTTATCAACAGCCCCTCTCCTGCTGACATCTTCAGTAAGAGTCTTGGCATATAGTCAGTAGTGTCATAGCAAATGTATAGTAAATACATGTGTAGTACACTGGGTCTTCAAAAAAGAAAAATGTGTATACTGTATATACACTGAATGGCCAGATTATTATGATCTCTGAATGCATAATAATCTGGTCACTCAGTGTATATACTATATAATAAAAGGCTAATATGCAAATTTTCCCCTCAACCAGTTCAACCAGCAGGCAGGCCGGCCAACTGCCCATGTTCCCTCCTCCTGGCCAGGCTGGCCAGACTCAACCCATGCATGAATTCATGCACCGGGCCTCTAATATATAAATTTATGCTCATAATAAACTTTAATAGTGTATATGTAACATAACGTTTACAAGTGATAATGCTTTTAATTCTGAATGCCTAGCCAACTTATGCTCCTGGAATGCTTTTGTTCCTTTTTGCCATACTCTTGCATCCATAGCCAATCTATCATTGCAATTCAGCCATGACTGACAACATTATTCGCAATTCACTAATTCTGTTCCCAATAAATGAATCATCATTAAAAATGACATGACTTTCTGTTCAACTATTTATCATCCTTTTATTAATTATACTAGAGGCCCAGTGCATGAAATTCGTGCACTGAGGGGGTGTGTCCCTCAGCCAAGACTGCACCCTCTCCAATTTGGGCCCCTCAAGGGATGTCCAACTGCCTGTTTAGGCCCAATACCAGTAGGATCAGGTCTAAATCAGCAGTCAGACATCCCTCTCACAATCCAGGACTGCTGACTCCCAACTCCTTATTGCCTGCTTTCCTAATTGCCCCTAACCGTTTCTGCCTGCCAATTTGATCACTCCCTAATCACTCCCTTCCCAGCCTGATTAATGCCTAACTGCTCCCCTGCCAGCCTATTTGCCCATAACTGCCCTCCCCTGCAGGTTTGGTCACCCCTATCTGCCATCCCCTCCAGGCCTGGTCCCCCCCAACTGCCCTTCCCTGCAGGCCCAGTCATCTCCAACTTCCCTCCTCTGCCAGTGTGGTCACCCCTAACTGCTGGCTTGATCGCTCCCAACTGCCTTCCCTTGAAGGCCTGGTCCCTCCCAACTGCTCTCCCCTGCAGGCTTGATCACCTCCAACTGCCCTCCCTTGCAGGCCTGGTCCCTCCCAACATGCTCTCCCCTGCTGGCCATTTTGTGTCCACATGGGGGTAGCCATCTTTGACCACATGGGGGCAGCCAACTTGTGTGTTGTAGTGATGAGCAATTTGCATATTACTCTTTTATTACATAGGATTCATTATGCTGAAATTTTTTTTAAGCTTCAGCAGTAAATCAAGCCCTAACTTCCAGGGTTTGCTAATATCCATGGTGTAGAGATGGCCCTGTGGCTAATTTCAAGCTACCAATGGTCATCATGTGCCATCACAGAATGCAGAGTTGGAAAGACTTGTGCAGTAGTGCATCATTATATAGAGTTTACACCATGCAGAGGCACTAACTATATATAACCTGAAGGCCATAGATAAAATGTACTAAAAATTAGGAAGTGATTCATTTTAAATATTATTGTCTTTGTTTTTTGTATAATTTATTTAATTCTAAGTTTATATCATTTAAATTTTTATAGTGGCTGTTTTTAACAATCAGCTCTCAAAATTCCTGAAAATATTCTGCTTTTATGGGCTAATACAGTAGTCGGCAAACTCATAAGTCAACGGAGCCCAATATCAACAGTACAATGATTGAAATTTCTTTTGAAAGCCAAAAACTGACTTCTGTGCATGGGCCATGAAGTTTCAATTGCACTGTACATCCACGCCCGCATGTGGTATTTTGTGGAAGAGTCACACTCAAAGTTCCAAAGAGACGCATTTGGCTCACGAGCTGCAGTTTGCTGACCACTGGGCTAATACAAGCTGGCTCCAGCATACCCCTGCATGTGGCCATTACTAACATTCTGACTTCTCCATTATATAAATACAAGCAGTTTCCAAGCTACAGCTTGAAGGGGAAATAGTTGCACCTAATGCAGTATTTCTATGTTTTTTTCCTACCACCACAACCATATGGGATTCAGCATCATCCATCATCGTCATGAATATTTATTATATTCCTATGGAGTACTCTGGACTGTGACCCCTTAAGATCAGGGACTATGTTGTACAGTGGCAGACACAACATAGTTACTCAATAAATGTTTGCAGAATGAGTGACTTAAAACTCTTACATAGTGTTCCAGGCAATCATAACTCTTCTTAGGGTTCATAATTTTTGTTTCCTTCATTGCCCCATTTCTGCTCAATTTATGGACAAAATGGCATAAAACTAAACAAATAAAATTAACTGGGACCAAAGTCATTCTTGTGGTTCTGACCTACTTATAGTTGTTAAAACACAGCTGTTTTTAGATGGTAGTGCAATGAATGTGACTCTAAAAGCTGTCACTGAATGGGCTGGGCTATAAGTTAGCTAGAACCAAGAGAAGGGCTACACCTGAGCTCAGCTTCCCATGAAACTAGTCATTTCCTCCTCTAGGAAGAGGGTATATAACATCCTATAGACTCCAACATCTCCCCATGCTGCTCAGCTAATGTTCCCAGTCAGCTCCTACCTACAGTTGGCAGTCCAAGTCCAGACTGCCCTCTGCCAACCTTCCTGTGTATTCCCCACTGACTTGGGTATTTTCTCTTAACTTCCTTGTAGTAAGGAATCCCATAGCATGGTGGAGACCAACCACTGGAATGGAGACCCACGCTGAGGGTCTACTAGTATCCTGGCCGAGCACACTTATCTGGGATGGTGAGAGAATCAGGAGATAACTGGTGCCTTCTCTTCTCTCAATGACCTTGGTCTGTGTTAGTCTTTCATTTCCCCAGTAAAGCCTACAGCATAACCCAAACTGTGTGACATCATAGAATCTACATTATAGGCTTGGCAGAAAGTAAAATCCCAGCAGGAATACGCCTTCAGAACAGACACACACGATGCTCCACATTAATTGGAACTCTTGTGCATGTAGCTCTAGGGCAAGGCCTGAGACAAAGAATCAGACAACCTGGAACTCAGCAATCCCCAAAATCAATGTGTGATCTGGTGACAAGTTTTCTAGATCCCTATTCCAAAATGGCTTATCTCTGAATTTTCAGCAACACACAAGCTAAAACATAAGATGGCCAAGCAAAACCCTAAGTTCCCCTTTATGCCATGAAACGCACTAAGCTAATGCCCTTGAGGTTATACGATCTCACTGGTGATTTTTTATTGATGCACAGGAGAGAACTGAGGGCAGTATTGTTCACATATCCAGAATCTAAAGGGGGGACTTTGTTCTGGAATCCTTTTGATTATAACAAAAAAGATATAACAGACTCAATCATGGCAAATGAGCCTTTAACAAAAAATGGTAGAAGGTGAGCCTTGGTTCTTCTTAATGCCTTTATAGATTATCTAATGAAAAGAAGGAAGGACTCAAAAGATGCCAAATTTCACACCAGCATATTTAGCCTCTGTAGGTCTTTTCTGGTCATCATTGTGCATTGAACACCTAGGGTCATCAGAAAAATGTAGTTGATGCCAGCTTAACACATGCAAGACACATAATAACTCTAGGCCAGACATCTCTGTCTCACATTTTGAAATATATTTGGAGATAACTTCTGGAGCACCACATGGTTACATCATACTAAAAGAGGAGCAATTACTTCATTCTTCTGTTTCATGCACTCAAGAACTACACTGAGTGGCCAGATTATTATGACTACCTGATGTTTGTAGTCAAATTGGCCCTACATTGCATCATATGGGATATGGAAGCCAAAGGCCTGTTTGAACATCTTTGCTATTGCAATTACCAAGATAAAATGTCTCCAATTCACACTGGAACACAAGGATTGGACAGTTGAACTTGGAAAAGAGTCATGTGGTCTGATGAATCACATTTCCAGTTGCATCATTCAGATGGCAGAGTGAGAATTTGGCAGAAACAGCATGAAAGCATGCACCCCACATGCATGAGTACAATCCTTCAAGCTGGTGGGGGCAGTGTTATGGTTTGGGACATGTTTTTCTGGCATGATTTGGGCCCTTTAATTCATGTGGAACAACGTCTGAATAGCACAACATACCTAAGTATCACTGCTGATCAAGTTCATCCTATCATGTTGATGGCGTATCCCAATAGAGATGGCTTCTTCCAACAAGACAATGCGCCATGCCATGGTGCTTGTATTGTGCAGGAGTGGTTTCAAGAACATGAGGGAGACTTTACCTTGCTTACATGGCCCCCACAATCACCAGATCTCGATCCAATTGAGCATTTGTGGGATGAAGTTAAAAAAGCCATCAGGAAGCTGGTTCCACAACCATCAAATCTCACAGAACTGGACAGTTCTATTCATCAGGCATGGTGTCAGATGCCTTGCATCACCTTTCAATATCTCGTGGAGTCAATACCAAGAAAAATAGCTGCAGTATTGAAGGCAAAAGGTGGCCCAACAAAGTACTGATGGCGTGGTCATAATAATCTGGCCACTGAATGTATATTGAAGCAAACTGAGCCAAGTCCAAAGGAAAATTAGCCTCCATTTTACATTATTCTCTGGATGTATAATGCATGTAGATAGAATAATTCTTCACAGAGGGATGGGAAAATGAAACCAAACTTTGCTTTAGTGAAGTACAACTCAGCAGTGTGAGCACATCTTCACATCAGCCCAGCCCACCTACAGCTAGTCTGGCGAGACCAGGCTGCTACTGGGCTGAGCTGATTATGACAATATTTTCCAGGTACATCAGAGAGCAATAACCACTGCTTAGCTGAACTTGGCAGCAGGACCACCAAGGTCAAGGTATTTCACTTCTTAAAAGTCACAATGATGCCACTCAGCAAAGAGAACAAACTTCTTGCATGTTGAGATCCAGGTGGCCTATGACATCTCCTTCCCACCTTCTAACAAACAAGCAAATCGATATATATAAAAGCCCAGTGACAGGAACAGTGGAATGACCGGTGGCTATGATGCACACTGCGCCAGCCACCCAGACTGATCTAGGCTCCAATTGCCACCAGCCCACCCTGCCCCTGATCAGACCCAACACCCTGATTAGGGGCAGGGCCAACTGGCCAACTGCCCATGGCCCTCCCCGCAGCCAACTTCGCCCCCAATTGCTCCTTCCAAGGGCCAATCAACCAACTTCCTATAGCCTCTCCTCCCTGCCAGCCAGGCCCAATTGGCCCCCAGGGGTTGGGCCAGGTGGACCCCTCCTTTCAAAAATTCATGCACCAGGCTGCTAGTAAATAAATAAAATCCCAAGTCACTCAATTTATCCTAAAAATCACTTGGAAGACACCAAATTATTTTAGGCAGTTACCCTGTTTAATGAAGATCTCACAGGAATCACATGTGTAAACACCTCTCAAGTCACCAATAAGAGAGTCATAGTCCATACTCAGCACCATTATTTTTATAACCAGCAAAATGATCTTTTTTGAAATTGCTCAGGGAATCATTAGCATTGAAAAGATAGGAATCAAGACCTCAATATTATGATTACTTTTTTCTACAAATGATTTTTTTTTTCACATTGGGGATCACATTGCTGGTTAAGACAATCAAATAATTACAGCACAAAGGAAGTCAGCACAGACACAATAGTGTGCAACCCTGGGCTGCTGATACATACCTCTACTAACTCTATCCTTCTGTGAAGGAATAAAAGTCAGGGATGACAGCAGCCATAGATATGGAAGCTGGTTACAATAATGCTCTCCATAAATTGTATGTAAAATGGACATTAATTGTGATTGAAGAGCCGTGCCTACAGTTTTTGGCTACAGACTTACAGATGTTTTCTCTGTGCTTTCTGAACCCAAAGCCCTTTGTGAAGGCCTGTAAGTCACTGCAAATCCCAAACATTAATGGCTTAGTTTTGATTGAAATATCTGCCTTCAACGTATTTTCCATAACCAATGTATTCATTGCATACCTACTCCCCTCTGCCTGGCACTGTTGTTTCCATGTATAGCATTGTAAAATAAAGATATTCCTATCTACACTAATAAAAGAGAAAGATGCAAATTGACCATCACTTTGTGATGCCCACCAGCCAATCAGGAGTGGGTATGCAAATTAATGTGACAAAGATAGTGGGTTAATTTGCATACACAGGCACCAGGAGGCTGGGGCTGGGGCGGCTGCTTACATGGGTGCTGGCACCAAGTGGCCTGGGTCCCAGGGACGTGCATTGTTGGGATGCAGGCCACACTGAGCCTGTAGACCATGCGTAGGCCCTACATGGCTGGAGTTCCAAAACAACCTCTGGCTACTTTGGGCTTACACAGGAGTTGCCGAGGATGGAGCAGGAACGCAGTGGATGGGACAAGCAGTGGATGGGACTAGTGCCAAGCAGCCTGCATCCCAGGGACAGGAGTTTTCGGGAGCCACGCCGCTCTGAGTCTGTAGGCCCGCAAATAGGCCCGGAGTGGCCAGGATCCCGGAATGCTCCCTTGCAGGCGCTGAGTGGCCAGGGCAGGGCAGGAACATCCCCCACAGCGAGGGAACAGACAGCAGATTGTGGGGTCTGCTTTCCCCTCACCATGGTAGCGAGGAGCAAGCAGTCCCCTGCAGAGAGTGAGCAGACAGCAGGGTGGTGCTTTCCCTTGGCATGGCAGTGAGGGGTAAGCATCCCCCACAGGGTCCCCACAGAGAGCAGACACCAGGACCTGTGGTGGCATTAAGCAGAAAGGTCCACAGAGAGCAGAAAAATTCAGGGAGCAAGCCTAAGTCATCAGGAGGACATCCCCTGAGGCTCCCAGATTGGAGAAGGTGCAGGTCAGGCTGAGGGACCCACCCTCAATGCATGAATTTCATGCACCAGGCCCCTAGTAGTATAATATTAAGTGAACAAAATAGGCAACTTGCATACACATGATTCACTTCTGTATAGCCTACATCTCATATTCAACGAATATGGATAGATTTGCATTCAACAATCCCTATCTTTATTTGGAGCACTGGACCTAGGTCATTTTTCCTTTAAAAACAAACACCAGCATATTTTTTCAAGGTTGGTAGACAGCAGTTGTTTCTGACTCTTTCACATAGCACATAATAACTATGAAAGCCATGCTTATGTTAGGGATAGAAGATAATTCTGAGAGTCTCTGAAACCCACCACACATGGAGCATCTGTGATTTTTAAATGCATTCATGTGTGGGTGCTTAATATTCAAACCTGAATGAGTAAATGGCTTCAGGATGAACAACATAACACTGATTACCAAACTCAAAATTAACATTCACGTTTCTTTTCTAAGATGATGCATCTGCTTTTGCTTATTGGTGAGTTTCATTTCTTTAATAGATACAAACTGGCATATTATGCCTTGCATAGTTATTGAATTTCAGTGTTTCAGCCAGACTACCTGTGTTTTCATAATCTTGATGGTGGTTCCAGATCAAACCATAGTGATAAACACACCAAAAAAATGTAGAGCACCACGATTTAGGAGTTTATCATCTACTTGGTACAATAAGTCAGATGTATGGTAAAAGTTAAATTACAAGAAACTGTTTATACTTTTATTTAACATTTTAGGACAATACTATAAGAAATGTCAATGATTGGTGTATGACTGATCATAAAGATTCAAACTCAGATGTGACTAGCTCTAAACAGTGTTCTTTTTATTACATAGACACTTCCAGAAAAGTCTGTCAAGTTTGCTCCATCCACTAACCTCAGAATTTGTCTTCTAGTAAACTAGACATCAAAAGGCCCAGATGTCTTTCCCACAGAGAAGACATAAGGCAATTGTGAGGTGGGAGGACCTTGATGCAAGTCTTGAGGGCTGGTCTGCTGGGGGGACTCTAGAATGTCTCACATAGCAGTGACATCTCATGTCATCTGTTGTTCTGGAACATTAAGGGCACTCACCAAATTAAGTGATAATGAAAAGGATAGCAATGATCAGACTTCCGAAATGCCTGTGTTTGGAGATTTGGAGGACTTTTATGTCAGAAACTGACCCTTTAAAAGATTACCTGTCCTGGGGAGTCCCTCAGCCAGGCCTTCTCTCTCTCTCTCTCTCTCTCTCTCTCTCTCTCTCTCTCTCTCTCTCTCTCTCTCTCAGTCCAGAAGCCCTCAATGGATGTCCGACTGCTGCAAAGGCTGGAGAAGCTCCCACCACCGCTGCTGCACTCACAGCCATGAGCCGGGCTTCTGGCTGAGCAGCGCTTCCACTGTGGGAACTCACTGACCACCAAAGGACAGCTCTTGCATTGAGCATCTGCCCCCTGGTGGTCATTGTGCATCATATGACCAGCCGTTCTGCCATCAAGCCGACACCAACTCTCCAACGCCCCAATTGCAAGAGGGCACAGGCCAGTCTAAGAGAACCCACCAGTACATAATCGGAGCCAGTGAGGGATGCCAGAGGTTGGCCAGCCAGGGAGAGACCACGGGAGGGCTCCAGGGCATGTCTGGCCCATCTCTCTCAGTCCCAATGGGCCAGACCCCAGCAGCAAACTAACCTACCAGGAGGAGCCTCTGCCCCCTGGTGGTCAGTGCACAGTCATAGTGACTGGTTGACTGATTGACTGTCTGCCCCCTGGTGGTCAGTGCACATCATAGTGAGCAGTTGAGCAGCTTAGCAGATCATTAGCATATTACACTTTGATTGGTTGAACGGCCTACCAAGATGACCAGACACTTAGCATATTAGGCTTTTATTATATAGGACAGCACCAACTGAAGGAAACTGGGACTTTTGTGTGTTATTTGCCACTTCCTATACATTTATAAATTATAAAAAAAAAAAGATAACCTATGTGGTTCAGCAGGAAGGACATACATTTTCCAAGATTGGAAGTAGCAGAGGTACCTCCCCCCCTTAACCCAATTCCTAGACAGATTGCCTCCCTCAATTCCTCCCTCTCGGTCTGGCAACCAGGGTTTCTTGAAGGGGCTGGAGGCAGACTGGTATGAAATTAGGAATTCAGAGTTAGGAGGCTGTGTGTGGTCCTGTGATCATGGTCATGTCTCTTAGCCTCAGAATCTGTTTCTTTATCTGCAAATATGTCTTTTTCAGAAAAAGTTACCTCCAGATACAATGAGATAACAATTTACTGAAATGACATGTGTGAAGACTCCGGTAGGAAAGCAACATACAAACCTTGGTTTTCCTGATAATCCTTTCTGTTCCCTTGTCCATTTGGGCCCTGATGTTACAAGCTTCAGGGTCCTGCATTCTTTCCCTTGTAGCTTCCTTATACCCGACCCATAAATAGTCCTTTATGAACGCTCCTAAAATTACCCAATTTGAGTGCATACCTGTTTCCTGCTGAAACCATGACTAATACCAAGAGCGAGAATTGGGAAGAGTCAAAGGACTGATATTTCATCAGTCTTGAAGGATGAGTGTAATCTTGTCAAATAAAAATAAAAAGAACAACACATGTTCTCACATCAATAGCCACAGGCAAGTAAAAATTTCATTCCAATAGCTTTATAGCTATAGTTGCTTAGTTCCGTGGGACTTTAATTCAGACCATATTCTATGTGGAAGGCATCTAGAATTATGTAATAAGGTCTTAATTGTAGGACTGGATTTAGTCCACATCTAAAAGTGGGTGCATATGAAATGCTATTTTCTAAATTTTTTACAATGTCTATTATTTCAAATGACCCATTCCATAGGTGACAGAAACTTCTTAATCAGTTTGGGATTTCTGCTCTTCCTCTGTCCCTAGGATAAAATGGAGCAGTCAGGAGATTAAATTTGTTTTCAGCTAATATTTCAGAAACATCCAGCTATATTCAATAACATTTTATTTGGGGAGAGTAGACTAATTCAGTCTTTGTTATATTTCAATGTAGGTTAGACTGGGGTCCAGAGTGCCCCCTAAAGAAAGGTTCTGGCAAGCAGCTGATTAGGTTGAATGTGGCTGTAGGAACATATTTAATCTCTGTAAGAGAGCAAATAGTTTTTAAATACTTTAGCCCATCAACTGTTTGTATGCAAATAGTGATACTAATTATAAATGAGTTTTATCTACTCAATGCAGCAGCTCAGCAGGATTCCCATTTGGAAGTCTTCTGTCAGAACTTTGTGAGAATTGTTTGAGTTGCTATTTGCATTTAAAATACTTTTCTTTTTTTTAATCAGACACAAATTCATTCTGGTAAGTAATTTCCATTGACCTTCCACCCAATTAGTGCCCATCTATGAAGCTTAGTCAGAGTTATGCTAGGGGTGATGGCAGAAACCTGCCAAAAGTATTAGAATATGATCTCTTGGATCAACATGGCCCAGTGAAATCTTTTCAAATACAGATTAGGAAAAAAAAACCTTGAAATAACTAATTAAAATAAGAAACCACCACCCATTCAACCAGCTGAGCTGAAGAATTTACCTAATAAGATTATTGGCTATAATACTACAGACAATGTTGTAGAATGGAAAAGACCCCCCATATCACAAAAGCCAAAATTAAATATGCTGATCCTTGCTTTTGACCTGAGATAAAATATAGAAGTGCTAATGCTTCCATTGATTAAGAATCTGCTTGGAATTTCTTTATTTCTTTTTCTGCTTTTATAGAACACCTGCTGGAGAAGTGCATAAAATTGCAAGAATCTTGGAAACCAAAACATGAACTGGTCTTACATCCTAAAATAGTCACTCCCAGTGTCTGTCATAAATACTGAACTGAAAGTTGAGCCACAG
Organism: Lasiurus cinereus; assembly: GCA_011751065.1. Classification (NCBI taxonomy): domain Eukaryota; kingdom Metazoa; phylum Chordata; class Mammalia; order Chiroptera; family Vespertilionidae; genus Lasiurus; species Lasiurus cinereus. The sequence goes on from JAAGEH010000012.1 coordinate 67,809,201, forward strand.
AAAACAAAGCTATGATTTTCTTCCTAGCTAGTTATACTAAGAAAAGCATCTATGGAATTTTTCATTTATATAAGAACGGTGCTGCCTTGAAATATGTATTTCTGCTACCCTGTCATTGTTGGTCTGGGAAATTTCTGCTGTTCCACTAATTGGATGGGGAATGAAAAAGGCCATCTTCCATCTTTCTGGGTCACTCCACATCCAGTTTCTTGGGAGATGATAAAGATAACATGTTCCGTATACACAACTCACATGATTCAAAAACAACACGACCCATTCTTTTGTTTTGAAAATAGTCTTTATATTATGTAGCAGTCAGGTTAGGTTAGGCTGTGCTGTAGTAACATCTTCCACATCTCAGAGGCTTTAAACAATAGATTTCTCACTTGCAAGACTTGTTCTTCATTATGTTGGAGGGCCGTATTCCAAGGCATCCTTCTACTGGGACCCAAGCTGATGAATCAGCCATGCATTTAAAATGTTGCCCTGCTCTGTGCCAAATTCTTTAAATTTTTGTGCATATTTCATTGGTCAACACATGTCAATGGAACATGCCTGAGCTCCATCCCACCATGTGCATGAAGGAATAAAAATAGGAATATTTGTAAGCATTCCTGTGACTCTTCAAAAAGTTCTAAATATTTTTTTTGGGAGGAGGCAGTCAGAAAGGTAGAAAAGTGAAAAGAAACAGAAGTAAAGAAGTAAAGAAAAGCCAAGAGCAGATTAGAGATGCAGATATGAGAAAATGTGCTGGGAAAAGGATGGGATCTGTGGAGGAAATTTTTAGTCACTCATATGATCTATACTTAGAATTTGGACTTTTGCATACACACCAAAAATCTCTCTTTCCACTTTCTTCCTATTTTCGTCCTTTAACCAATAAAGGGGAGGAGGTGATAATCTAATATCACCATGCTTGTGTATGTAAATATGTATGCTGGTTTGGAAGATCTGTCATGTAAAGCAGATTGTTTTATTAAGTCTACAAGAAAATGACCAGAGTTGAGGTGTCTAAGAATCAGTGGTTGCAGCAAATAGCTCCATATGGCACTTGTAGCTGTCCACACTCTGTTCCCACCAGGAGCTCCTTGCTAAGAAGTGGGATGTTGGAAATTTTGTAGAACATGTGCAGTACACTAAAATGTCTGAGTCAAAAATATTTTAGAGAAACAAAAGACATGTTCAGTGCAGATAAACAAAGATACTTATGGCAGATTTCTAATTAAAAAAAATCCCATTTGCATTTGCATAAAAAAATACCTGGGAATAAGTTTAATCAAGGATATAAAAGACTTGTACTTGGAAAATTATAAGACACTGAAGAAAGAAATTGAAGAAGATACAATAAGTGGAAGCATATACCATGTTCATCGATAGGCAGAATTAACATCAGTAAAATGTCCATATTACCCAAAGTAATCTATAGAATCAACACAATTCCTATCATGATCCAATGGCATATTTCACAGAACTAGAACAAATATTTCAAATATTTATATGGAACAACTAAAGACTCCAAATAGCCACAGCAATTTTGAGAAAGAAGAACAAAGTTAGAGGAATCATGCCACCTCATATCAGACTCTACTATACTACAAAACCACACTAATTGAAACACATTGGATTTGCATAAAAACAGACATAAATCAATAAAACAAAAGAGAAAGACTAGAAATAAGCCCATATCTTCACGGTCAATTAATGTTAGACAAAAGGATAAGAACATACAATGGGCTAAATACAACAGTCTATTAAATAAATGGTGTTTGGAAAATTGGACAGATATGTGGAAGAAGAAAAAGGAGAAGAAGACGGAGGAGGAAGAGGAGGAAGAGGAGGGGGAGGAGAGGAGGAGGAGGAGAGGAGGAAGAAGAGGAGGAGAAGGAGGAGGAAGAGAAGGAGGAGGAGAAGGAACCAGACCACTGTCTTACACCATACACTAGAATAAATTCAAAATAGAATAAAGACTTAAATGTAACACTCCATATCATAAAAACCTTATAAGAAAATATAGGCAGTAAAATATTGGGCATTTCTTGTAGCAATATTTTTCTGATGTATCTCCTTGGGTAAGGGAAACAAAAGAAAAATAAACAAATGGGACTATATCAAACCAAAAATATTTTTGCATAGCAAGAAAACCATCAACAACCTGAAAAGACAACCCACTGAATGAAGAAGATATTCACTAATGATACATCAGACAGGGGTTAATATTCAAAATTTATAAAGAACTTATGGAACTAAACACCAAAAATACTAAACAACTGAATTTAAAAAATGGGCTCTTCTCCAAAGAATGCTTTATTTGCTACAATGATAACACTGCTCCTCCCAGGTTTTATCTCCCCTTCTCCCTTGAATACAAATTATGGTTTCCAAGTTGACTATTCACCACAGTCCTAAAAGATATTTACTGTTTTTATCTGCAGGTGAAGGCTCTGGTTCAAAGAAGCCAAATATAAAATGTGCTTGACTACAAAAGGAACACAGATCCAGTTTGTCTTTGCCTCTTGTGACCACTCACACTGGTTTAAAGCAGCCTTATTTAACCCTCTAAAATAATCCCCTCAAAATTCAGAATTCAGAGTTTACATTTTACAGATGAGTACTCCAAGGTCCAGGGAGCAGATGAGTCTATTTTGGGGTCACATGGCTTATTTGTGGCAAAGGTCAGTGAGATTCCAGAGCTCCTGAGTTCCCAGGGCACCATATCTTGTTACCCCAAAGGTCTTATTTGGCCCTAACTCAGTCATCAAGATCCCCATGTACCTGGTCAACCCAGGTCTTTAGCGGTCAATCCTCAAATGCTAGTGAAATGAAGCATTTCATTCCATTTACTCCCCAACTCCACCTCATCCCCTCAATAAGAACTGCAAGTGATCCTGAGGGGAGGAAAGGGAGCTTCTCCAAATTCAGATTTCTGTTATCCTGACATTTTCAATCATCTCTGTGTAAGGAAAAATTCCAAATTACACAGAGCTCAAGAACTTGAAACCATTCTGAGCAATGAGAGTGCTAGAAAAGCAAGGACACAGACATATTCCATTTATGTCAAGCTGATGGTGTTTTCTCACCCATTGTTGGCCAGGCAGGTTGGGTCCCCTCCTGCCTTTCTGGTTCCCATTTTGAAAACATCACACAAAATTAAATTAAAGTTGTCACCTGCCTCATGCCTTACATGTTAGTTAAAAGCTGTCTGGAAGGCCCCCGGGGCATCACATTGGAGAGTTGAACTACAAGTTCAGCCTGGTATGATCCGCTCCACTCTGAATTCTTGAGAGAAATCATCTTTTGCATCAAGTCTTACAGCAGCAGCCCTGGAGTGCCCGCAAGAGCAGCCACATAGAGCCAAACGCACGTCTGTCTCACCAGTTCTCATATTCATGCCAAGAAGTTCTTTCTCAGTTACGCCTGAAATTCCCAAGAAGCTGCAGTGTTCTTGGAGCATCTGCAGAGGAGGGAGCAAACAGAAAATAAAAAGCACTGGCAATCCATGAGCCACGCATAGAGTGTGTGGTGGAGGATGCTGATAAATCTACTTCCCACTGACACCCTGGGCTATCACCCTGGTCTACTCCTGCAGAGGCTGCATCCTGCTGGGGCGTTTGATTGAATTTGTGGAGCAGACAGACTGCATGGGCTCCCTTGTAAAGGGAGTATCATCATGAGAGGTGGCATGCTTTACACAGGAAGAGATGGTGAATTTAGACCAGTGAGTCCCTTGCAATTACTAAATCAAATGCTAAGAAACCTGGGCCTGGGCAGGAGCAAGCGGTGGTTGGGAGGTGGGGGGTGAGGGAATGGTGAGAGGGGCATTTAAGGGAAGAAGGACAGGGAGGTTATCTGCTTTTCCAGACTTTTACCTCCTGGTTCTGTAGCCATCCCCTCTGTTCTGTTCCACAGGTTTCTGTTTTAAATTAGTACTAAGTAGAATTCAAATATGATGAGGTAGCCTTAAGGTGACTCTGTTTTTGCATTTAAATCCTTGAAAATTATTGCATTTCCAAATTCTGAACACCTTCTTGGTCAAGACATAATTTGAGTTTGAGGACAAGAATGATTTTTATAGCTTCTTTTCAGGAAAACAGAAAGGATTGCTAAATTTAACAAGAAAAAATGTGAGGGGTTAAAGAGGAAAATCGACTGCAGCTACAAGAATAACCCTGGTCCCTTGCCTCTGACTTTATATATGAAAAGGGAAGAGTATGAGGGATGGATTTGACCTTTCTTAAAGACATTTAGCAATATAATTGTAGCCTTTAAACCAGGCTTACTTTTCAACTCTATGATACGTGATTATAAAATAACTCAAATTAGATGTGAAGCCAGAGGAATTCTTAGGTTTTAAGGAACTACCTTGCCCAACTCTCTATCAACCCTCCAACCATCTTTATTGAAGCTCAGAAAGGTTAGCTAACTATTCCAGACTGTCCTGCCAGGTAGAAGCAGACTAACTATTACTACCAACCATACCCTAGTGGTCTCTCCACTCTCTCACGACTCCAGGTTGAAAAACCAAGGCCATGAAGATAAAACAATGGGAACCCCAAGAACTGGAGACTCTATTATCTGACTGTGAAAAAAAAAGGCTCTTGACTCAACCCAGGACAGACATTTTTTTGTGATAGATCTATCATAAAGTCTCAAGTGTAGAAACATTCCTTGTGGTCAGTCTTTAAGGCTGAGAAGAAATTTCTTCCATGAACATAGATGCAATATTGGTTACAAATCATATGAAGTCTTCACTTCTTCTAAAGAGTTCTGAAGCTATATTCCAGTAAATGCTTATATGAAAAGAATCTTCAAATAGTAACAGCACTTTGAAGAGATATATAAAGACCACTGCTATTAACCCTTGCTAGTTACAGTTACTGAGGAATAATTAAATCCTGTGACTGTAGCAGATAGAGAAGTCCTTTGGCTGGGCTCTCAAACAACAATAGAAGGCAGTCCCTTCTGCATTGCCTGCATTCCAAAAATGGGATCTTTAGGAAGTCTCACAAAACAGAGGGTTCGGTGTTACTAATGACACGGAGGAGGTCAATGACTTTCTACAAATGAAGCATCAGGTCCAAAGTTTAGCTGAACATCCACATGACTAAACGCATATAAGAAACAAAACTCACACTCAAAAGAAAAATAGATAAGAGGCATAAGAGATTTAAAAAAATGATTAAGTATAAATAGTGAAAATGCTCAGACTCACAAAATATAGTAAAAGATATAATTTTTGACATGTCAAATAGGAAAAAATCACTTTTAAATTATAATTCTTTATCTTTCCAGCCTTCTCATTTAGTTTTGGCAGAAGTTTACATTTTTAGATGGTAATTAGCAATATTACAGGAATTAAAAATGCTCATGCTTTAATTCAGTGATTTAATCATCTATAGAAATTTCACATAATGAAATAATGTGCAAAAATTAACATATAAGAATGTTACTGATGTATTTATAACAGCCCAAGAACAGGCAGTTTTTTTCAATAAAAGATAATTAGTTAAATGTTTATCAATAGGCATTTATCTAAGTAAATTATAGTCTATGGCACCCTGACTATTAGGCAACCAGTAAAAATATGTTAACAATACCTGCCTTTGATTGTGCTCTTACTACTCTGTGATGGGATGGAATGGAGACTGTAGCAAAAGAATCTAGCTGCAACTCAACACAAGAAAACAAACAATCCATAAAAAATTGGCAAAGGATTTGTATAGACACTCTCCAAAAAGGACCTATAGGTGGCTAGTAGATATGAACAAAGAGATGTAAATTAAAACTACAGTGAGATATCACCTCATAGCTGTCAGAATGGTTATTATCAATAAACCAACAAACAAGTGCTGGGGGAGATGTGGAGAAAAGGGAACCCTATACACTGTTGGTGCAGCTACTGTGGAAAACAATATGGAGTTTCTCAAAAAAATAAAAATTGTACTGCCTTTTGACCCAGCAGTTCCATTTCTGGGAATATATCCTACAAAATATGAAATACTAATTCAAAAGAAGATATGAACTCCTATGTTCATTGCAGTGTTATTTATAATAGCCAAGATCTGAAAACAGCCCAAGTGCCCATCAGTAGATGAGTGTTTAAAAGAACTATGGTATGTTTATACCATGGAATACTACTCATCTGTAAAAAAAGATGGAAATCTTGTTGTGGGGCGACTTCCATGACTAGTTGCAAATGACCATGGAGGCTGCTAAGTTGGTAATAAGCAAGCAAGGATTTACTGAGCTGGCCAGCAAGTGTTCTTCTCCATGCAGGGAGTCCAGAGAGCAGCAGCAACCCTTTGTGTAGGACCACTTTTAAGTACACTTACCACATCCTGTTTTTGCAGAGCAAACAACTCAAGACAAAACAGTTTTTCCCAAGCAACATCAGAGTTGATGACCATGTTATTTACAGAGTCATCTTGTTCTTCAGAAAGCTGACAGTGTTCCATGAAAGAAGGCCTACATGCTGGGAAGGGGCCATGAGACCATATCTCAAGGCCTGGCCTGATGTCAGCACTGACAACTCTATCTGGGGGATAGTCCATGGCCTCTCTGGAATGGGGCATGCTCAAAATTCCTACTCTCTAACAATCTTACCTTTAGTGACAGCATGGGATGGACCTAGAGATTATTATGCTAAGTGAAATAATCCAGCCAGAAAAAGACATATATTATATAATCTCACTTATATGTGGAATCTAATAAACAAAATAATTTAAAAAACAGAGTCATAGATACATGGAACAGACTGATAGCTATCAGAGGGAAGGGGGTTAAAGGCTGGGTAAAAAAAAGGTAAAGGGATTAAGCAAATCCTATATAATAAAGAGGTAATATGCAAATTGACCATCATCCCCTCACACAAGATGGCCGCCCCCATGTGGTCACAAGATGGCCACCACAAGATGGCTGACAAGGGAGGGCAGTTGAGGGTGATTGGGCTGTCAGGGGAGGGCAGTTGGGGGACCAGGCCTACAGGGGAGGGCAGTTATGAGTGACCAGGCCAGCAGGGGAGTGGTTAAGGGGCAATCAGGATGGCAGGTAGAAGCACTTAGTGGCAATCAGGCAGGCAAGTGGTTGGGAGCCAGTAGTCCCAGATTGTGAGAGGGATGCCTAATCCTTGTGGGATTGTGCCCAAATAGGCAGTCAGACATCCCTTGAGGGGTCCCAGATTAGAGAGGGTGCAGGCTGGGCTGAGGGACACTTCCCTGCTCCATCCCCCCTGTGCATGAATTTCATGCACCGGGCCTCTAGTTATATATAAAACACATAAACATAGACAACAGTAGGTGATAGCCAGAGGGGAAAGGGAGTAGAGAGAGGTGAAAGAGTGGGATAAATGGGGATGAAAAGATACTGGAGTGTGCCTGCCTAAGACAAGTCTGGGTTCTTGACTTGTCTTAGGCAGGAAAGATTTCACAACAGGAGTCCAGGTGATTTTGAGAGTACATTTATTAAAGCTGGGGACAGTGAAACAAGGAAAGGACTATGATAGACAAAACTATGGGAGAAAGCCTAGGTCAGTGGTCAACAAACTTCAGCTCCAGAGCCACATGCGGCTCGAGAGTCGTGGTTTGCCATTGTGTTGACTAATGAGTTTGCCGACCACTGGGATAGGGGCTTAATCACAAGGAACAACAGCCTATAATTATTGGAATTGAGAGTCTAGGTCAGTGGCTCATTAGTCAACAGAGTGGCAAACTGCTACTGGTGAGTCGAAGTTTGCCAACCACTGGCCTAGGTGGTGCTCTGCTTGGCTCTTTAGAAATGTTACAGGAAAGAAGTGAGCCAGAGCTGGGCTGCTTTAGCTCATTGAAAAGTGAGAGAAAAAGGGGGCCTTGGAGACAAGATCAGGGGTAGTTTGGGTAGAGATGTCCATTGCTCCCCTAGATGCAAGTCTCATGAGGATCCTTAGAATTTGGGCAAAAATAAAAAGTTCATGTCCGGCCAGTGCATGGTCTTGCTCTAAAGAGAGCCACATTGATTCTATGTCCTGAGGGCTTTTTATTCCCCTCTTTTTTCTGCAGGGAGAACCTTAGGGGTGGGTTTCAGCAGAATATGTATCAACTTTCCAAATGCATATTTAGTATGCTGATGCATCAAAATGAGCATATAAAGGAGTTTTGTATTATTTTTTAGTCTGTTTCATTGTTTCATTTTTATCTTAGGTCCATCTGGCTTTAATGGGGTCTTGTTATTTGTTCCCCTATTCCAGTGGTTGACAAACTCATTAGTCAATAGAGCCAAATATCAACAGTACAACTATTGAAATTTCTTTTGAGAGCCAAATTTTTTAAACTTAAACTTTTTCTAACACCACTTCTTCAAATGGACTCACCCAGGCCGTGGTATTTTGTGGAAGAGCCACACTCAAGGGGCCAAAGAGCCACATGTGGCTCGCGAGCTGCAGTTTGCAAAGCACTGCCCTACTCCATCTGTCCTTGGGTTTGGCTGGCACAAATGTCACTAACTGAGTCTCTGTTTTCTATCTCAATGACCAGGGTGATTTAAGCTATGTATTTTCTGATTGGCGGGGAAAGGTATAAACCATTTGCTCTTAAGTATCCTTGGTTGAGACAGATAAGGTCTTGCGATTCACAAGCTGGCTGCAAACTACCCACACTGTTTGGCCTTTGATTTTCTTGTCTCTCTTTCCCTATTCCACTTGCCCAGGAATTTTCCTAACTTCTTACTATTCGACCACAGTTTTGTTAACCAATATCACCCCAGTAAGTTTTTTTTTAATCTGTCTTTATTACAAATGTTTGAAACAACCTCCCTGAAGGGATGGAATGAGGGTAAAGGAATAAAGTGCTGACCTAAATAAGTTTGGAAATGAGTCAAAAGAAACTGCATATAAACACAGTAATCTAGTTGATGAAGTTGTTCTTCAAAAGAGTGTGGATTAACAATTCTGGAACCACTGCCCAAGAACCACAATAATAGAACTCTCAAGTAAATGGATGGAGCACAGTGGGAGTTAAGTTTCTCATTGTTGGAATGAGAGATTACAAATAGGCAAGAAAAGAAGCCTAGAATGATCTATGTGCTGTGGGTTAGGGTTGGAGACATCAGTATAAACTCATACATAGTTTAATCTGGATACAGATGGGCACATACAGAAATATTTGTAGATATGTATTTATATATAGGATAGGATGCACAAATATATCTCCTTGCTTCTTCAGATAAGAGGACCTAGGAGCAAAGACGTGTATGCAGTGCAACAAGCAAACATGGCATTTGGTTCTTTGTATCTAATACCATCTCCAATTAAAGGAATCAGAGCTCCTGGAAAAGTGGCTTATTCTAGAACTGGGGCAGGAAATACACAAAAAGAGCCTAGAGCATTTTGTTGTGCCAGAAAGTAGAAAAGTGCTAAAGCAAACAAACAACCTCCACAATGATGGTGAATGTCAAAGGGACACAGGAGCCAACTAAAAGAGTTCTCAGTGCTCAAAGCTGGGACAGTTAGACCAACAAAATAACAGAGTATTGAATTCTAACCCAATATGATGTTAATTCAATTATTATAAAATAAATATTTTAGATTATAATGTAAATAAGTAATTGAATGAGTAAATAAGTAAATGTAGGATAAGAGACAAATCTCCCAGGCAGAAGAATTTCAAACTATTTATGTAGATACTCACTCCCAAAGACATGTAGCTTAACTCCCACCCATTGAGTGGAGACTACACAAAGTAACTTCCTTCCAAAGAGTACAGTAAGCAAAGGGGGGGAGGGGGAAAAGGAAAAACTTACAGTAGAGAAACCTGATAAACACCACCTCAGTCAGGTGATCAACACCCCAGTTACATCCTGTTGATCATATGCATCTTTGATATGTCCTGAGAATGAATGGCACTTTACATCTGTGGTTTTTATAAAAACAAAACAAAAACAAAAAAACATAATCCCTGTCTAATTCTGAAAACTGTCAAGGTCATCAAAAATAAGGAAAGTCTGAGAAATGGTCACAGCCTATAGGAGCCTGAGGAAAGATGATGACGAAATGTAATGCAGTATCAGAAATGTGATCCTGGAACAGGAAAAAGACATTCGGGAACAAGTGAGGAAATATGGATAAGGTATGGACTTTAATTAATAATCATATATCAACATTGATTCATTTATAACAAATGAACATATACTGTAACATGCTAATGATAGAGGAAAGTGGGTATAGGGTATGTGGGAACTCTGTACTATCCATTCAATAATTCTATAAATCTAAAACTGTCCTAAAATAAAAAGCTTATTTAACAACAACAAAAACTAATCATCAGTTCCAAGTAATGTCCAGGAAGGATGATTAATTAGCTTTTAATCTGATTTCATTTTCACATTGGGCTGAAATTCTTTGTGGGAGTCATATCTGGTTGGAATAAGTGTGTTTCATAAAGGCAAGAATACACTTATCTGCTCTGAATGTTATAGCTTCACTAGCGTTTCTGCAGGGTGAGAAAGTTCATTCTGACCCCTGCTGTGCTTTATATCTAACATTGCAATCATGCCATGAGGTCCAAAATACAGCAGATACTTCAACAAACCATTTCTCTGCCCCTCCTCCCCCACGCCTCTAGAGTTTGATTTAGTAATATAACTGAACCATCTCATTATTTCAGTGTAGCCAAGAGGAAATTAGTCCTGAAACCACATTAATTCTTAATTGGGTATATTTTATTAAACAGAAAAATGAGAATTAGCAGGTACTTATCTGCACCCTAATAAAATAATTCTAACAACTATGCAAAACAGCCTCTCTGAATCTCAACCCCACCCCCTGCTCCCGCCCTAATCCTGCCTTTTCCATGACTGATTTTTCCCCACAGGATCTGACAATGAAAGAATCAGGCACGCTAATAACAATATTGAAGATGACAAGTGATAATACATAACAGTTATTGAGCACTTACTATGTGCAGATACTGTCCTCCTTGTTTTGTTTTGTTTTTGTTTTTTAATAAAAATAAGTTGAATTCAGAAAAGTACAAGGAGCTAAAACAACTTTATTATCCTCTTGCCCATGACTTTTAGTTATGCTATCCTGTCTCACTCTGATATCCTGTCTCACTCTGAGACAGTATATCAGTCAGATAACATTTTTATTGATTTCAGAGAGGAAAGAACGGAGGGAGGGAGGGAGGGAGAGAGAGAGAAAGAGAGAGAGAGAGAGAGAGAGAGAGAGAGAGAGAGAGAGAGAGAAACATCAATGATGAGAGAGAATCATTGATTGGCTGCCTCCTGCATGCCCCACAGTGGGGATCAAGCTCGAAACCCAGGCATATGCCTGGATCAATAATTGAATTGTGACCTCCGATTCATAGGTCAACACTCCAGCTGGGCCAGATAACATATTCTAAGTCACACTCAGTCATAAACAGACATCACTAACTTGATGTGATAAAAAGCCCAGTAAAATCATATCAAATCCTCAATCTCTCAACCAGTTTGAAGCTTGTCCTCCTACTGCAGTTTAGGCTTGACTCAGAGTGAAGAGATCTGCAATTGGCAAGAGGAGTGTGGGGCATGATTCTCTTTTGTGCCATATTTCCACCTTTTTCTTCTTCATTCACCACCTGCCTGTGTTGGTGGTTGGAGAAAGGACAAAGAGGAAAGTAGAGGAGCAGATACGGTCTTACCTGACTAGTGTTGGTGGACTCTTATGTTGCTCTCTTCTGAGGGTGGCATATGTCCAAATGCTGCTCTTATGGAGCACTTTGGGGGGGTCCCCTCAACTTTGGACTTACAATTGATTGGTACTGGCACTGGCCCTCTCACTTAGCTCTTGGCATTCCTCCTTAGCACCTCTTTATAAGAGAATAGCCCACATGATTCTCTCCATTAGGGGTACCTAGCTCTATCAGCAGATCTCTAGAGGCAGGGTCCTTTCAAGGTGACCCAAACCTGATAACTGTTCTTGGGCTCACTCTATCCCATGGGAAATACCTTCTCATCTCCCACATTGGTTGAAGCTGCCTTGCTTCAATGGAACCTTTGCACCCTGCTCAGCCGTCAGGAGCAGTTCTGATATAATGACCTGTCTTGGCTCCTGACATTGGATAGGGTAACCACTAATCCACTGTGACCTTATAGTGTCATTTATTTTTCATTTTTGCCATCCTCCACTAATCCTCCCTTCTGTCTATTCAATCCTGGAGGTGCCAAAAAGTGTGCTAAAATTGTGGGAGAAAATGGAAAGAAGAAAGAAGAAAGAAAAAGAATTGAATGTTCCCTTGCTTCCATCTTCCCCATAATAGATTTCTAAGCATGTGTCAAGACTAAGAGAGTAACACTTGTATTAAATTAGTGCTTGGAGTTTGGATATTAGGACTGATTGTGTTTAATATTTCAATATGTTAAAATAAAATGGAACCACAAAGAAATATCACATCATACCATACCCATTCAGAAAACTACTATAAAAAAGGGTGGAAGGGCTGAAAAAGATGAAGGGATTAAGCAAAAAAAGTAAACTTGCATAACTTATATAATTTTATTAACCAACATCACTCCCAATAAACTCAATAATTTAAAAAAAATAACAAGCATTGATGAAGATGTAGAGAAATTGTACACTGTTGGTGGAAATGTAAAATGGTACTGTCATTATGAAAAACAGTATGGCAGTTACAAAAAATAAAACTAAAATGAAATTATCATATGACTTAGCGATTCCACTTCTGGGAATATACCCCCTCAAAAGTGAAAGCATGGTCCTGAAGAGATATTTGCACATTCATATTCATAGCAACATTATTCACAACTAGAGGCCTGATGCATGAAATTTGTGCACCCAGGGAGGGGGAGAGTGTGATCCTCAGCCTAGCCTGCACCTTCTCCAATCTGGGACCTCCTGAGGGATGTCCGACTGCCCTCTCACAATCCAGGACTGCTGGCTCCCAACTGCTCACCTGCCTGCCTACCTGATTACCCCCTAACTACTCCCCTGCCAGCCTGATTTCCCCTAACTGCCCTCCCCTGCAGGCCTGGTCAGCCCTAACTACCATCACTTGCAGGCCTGGTCCCCCCAAACTACCCTCCCCTGCAGGCCTGGTCCCCCTCAATTGCCCCCCTGCTGGCCATCTTGTGGCAGCCATCTTGTATTCACATGGGGGAAGCCATCTTTGGCCACATGTAGGCAGCCATCTTGTGTGTTGGAGCAATGGTCAATTTGAATATTACTCTTTTATTAGATAGGATAGAGGCCTGGTGCATGGGTGGGGGCAGGCTGGTTAGCCCCAAAGGGTATCCTGGCTCAGGCTGTGGATTCCCTTGGGGCATGGGGCAGCCTGGGTGAGGGACCTGTGGTGGTTTGCAGACTGGCCTGCCCCCTGGTAACCCATATGGAGACCCTGGTATCTGGGATTTATTTATCTTCTATAACTGAAATTTTGTAGCCCTGAGCAGAGACCAGGGCTGGTCAGGGTAGAGCAGAAAGCTTGGCTTCCTCCATCACCGGCAGCAACCCAAGCCTCCTGCTCTCTACAGCTCCATAGCTTTGGGTTAGTTTGTATATTAGCTTCTGATTGGCTGGTGGGTGTGGCTAGTGGGTGTAGCAGAGGTACAATTTGCATGTTTCTCTTTTATTAGATAGGATAGCCAAAAATTAGAAGCAACACAAAAGTCCAACAACAGATGAATAAGTAAACAAAATACAATATAAACAAACAATGGAATATTGTGCAGCCTTAAAAGGGAGGGAAATTCTGATACATGCCACAGCATGGATTAACCTTGAGGACATTATAATAAGTAAAATAAGTCAATTACAAAAAGATAAATATGTATGATTCCACTTACATGAAATACCTGGAGTAATCAAATTAATAAATACAGAAAATGAAATGGTGGTTGCCAGGGCCATTGGGAGCTGTTGTTTAACAAGTACAGAGTTTCTGTTTTTCAAGATGAAAACACTTCCAGAGATGGATGGTGGTGATGGTTGCACAACAATATGAATGTACTTAATACCACTACACCATTCACGTCAATGTGGTCAAGATGGTAAATTTCATATTATGTATATTTTACCAAAATTAAAATTTTTAAACTGAAATGTAGTCATACTAAAATAATAAAATTGTGATTAACAGAAACCTGAAATACTGATATATGCAAATAAAAACTGTAAGTGACTAAAAACGCAATGGGATCTGCCTAAAGCGTGAATAAACATAGAGCTGTTGAAAGAGTAGTAAGAGAAAAAAAACAAATCTTCTTCATAATTTACTTCTACTACAGACAGCTTGTTCCATAAACTAATTACATGTACTAATTTTTTCCTTACAAGAATTTTATGAGGAGAAGTGGAACAATAAATTTTCTGAAGAAATAAACTGTTCTTAAATGATAAATTCTGCTCTTCCATCAAAATAAACCAATTTTACTTACTATTAACTGTATAAATCTTGTTGGACTAGGCCTCCCCTTTAGTGACAGTTGAAGTATGTTTCAAGTAAAGAGATATTTGGGGAGAGGAGGACTTTTTTAGCTCCTAATAAGGTCTCTGAAAGTAATCAATCAGTCTCAAGGTGGAGATGAGGTGAAAGGAATTGTTTGATCACTGAACATTCATCAACTAAAATCTACCTCCTTCTGGCAGAAAATGGCTTTAGATTTCAGTTTGTCTATAAATCCAATGAATCTCCAGATATAATGACCTGCCTTGCCTCCTGACACAGGATAGGGTAGCCACTAATCCACTATGCCCTTATGGTATCATTTATTTTTCCTTTTTCATGCCCACTATCTTAAATCCTGAAACAGCCCTTGGTCTGCTATATCAAGTTACGGCTGTTACCTCAGTCACTTTCCTGTTATAGTGGATTTCATGAGAGAAGTCAGCAGAATTCATTGTTGGTGGTGGTGGTTTCTATTTATTAGTAGCATTTTTAGGAAGTGAGGAACTGAGAATGTCCCATTTCAATGTTCTTTTCTATAAATTCTTACTAAAAGCTATTTTGGCTTCTAATATTCCCTATTTGGAAAAGAGGCTCACTTCAATTAGGAAAAAAAAATCGGTTTTTTTCTTCCATTAATTCAAAAAAAATGTTAACGTTTTCATATTTTTCTTTAGTATTGATTCAACTCTTAAGAAGCTATAGGGATATCAAGATCTTGGAAAACAGAACCAGGAAGTTGAAATGGAAGCAAACAAGTGATAGATGTTAAGCTGGAATATAGATACAAGGCCTATATTAGTGAGTCCTCAGAGAAGAAGTGAAATTGATCACATTGAGTATTGGAACTATCTTTTGCTGTGGAACAGTTCTCTAAAAACTTAGCTTAAAACAACAAGCATTTATTATCTCACAGTTTCTGTGAATCAGGAATTTAGTTGTGGCCTATCTGAGTGGTTCTGGCTCAAGGTTTCTCATGAGGTTGCAGTCAGGATAATTGGCTAGAGCTGAAGTCATCTCAACACTCAACAGGATCTGCTTTTGAGATGTTGCACTCTTGTGGCTGTTGGAAGGTGGCCTCGGTTCTTTGCTGTTGACAGGAGAACTCAGTTCCTTGCCACATAAACGTTCTATGGGACTGTCTAATGAGTGTCTTCATTCCATTGTGGCTGGCTTCCCCTTAAAGTGAATGATCCAAAAAAAAAGATAAAGGAAAAAACCACAGTGATTTTTTTTACCTAGTCTTGGAATCCAAACACCATCACTTCTACCTTATGTATTCATCAGAAGCAAGTCACTAAGTTTATCCCATACAAAAGAGAAAAGACATGAAACTCTGTCCCTTTAAGTAGGAGTATCAAAGAATCTGTGTACGTATTTTTAAACCACCACATTTAAATTCGGTATGGCTATTGTTGTTTGTTTTGTTGTTGTTTTTTAATACTCCAGGAGTTTTAATATATTGTAAGCTTGACTTTTATTTTTTAAGTTAATCCTCACCCAAGGATATTTTCCCATTGATTTTTAGAGAGAGAAACATTGATGTGAGAGAGACACATCGATTGGTTGCCTCCCACACAAACCCTGACTAGGGCTGGGATCAAGCCTGCAACTGAGGTAAGTACCCTTGACCAGAATAGAACTTGCAACCCTTCAGTCCAAGGGCCAATGCTCTATCCACTGAGCCAAGCCAGCTAGGATAT
The DNA here is from genome assembly GCA_011751065.1 of Lasiurus cinereus. Classification (NCBI taxonomy): domain Eukaryota; kingdom Metazoa; phylum Chordata; class Mammalia; order Chiroptera; family Vespertilionidae; genus Lasiurus; species Lasiurus cinereus. The sequence goes on from JAAGEH010000012.1 coordinate 67,825,312, forward strand.
GGCAGTTGCTGTTTTATGTGTTTATTTGTTTGTTTGACCTATACTCAAAGTAAGCAGAAGTATGTACTGCCCATGTAGTGGTGACTCCCAATCATAGTTATTTTCGTTGCTACTTCATAACTGTAATTTTGCTACTGTTACGAATCAGTAGCAAATGTAAATAGCTGTGTTTTCCAATGGTCTTAGGCGACCGCTGCTATAGAGCCTAAGACCATTGGAAAACACAGATATTTACATTATGATTCATAACAGTAGCAAAATTGTAGTTATGAAGTAGCAACAAAAATAATTTTATGGTTGGGGGTCACCACAACATGAGGAACTGTATTAAAGGGTTACAGCATTAGAAAGGTTGAGAACCACTGCTCCAGAATCATAGCTCTGAGACAGCTTTTAGATGCTAAGGAAACAAATCAGACTCTGGAGATAAAAAGGCCTGGAATGAAATCTATGTCCCATTGTTTAGTTCAACAAAACCAACAGGATAATTAAAAATAAGACATTTATAGGACCCATAAAACACTGTTTTAGGCAATTTTGCATAGTTATTTTGTTACAGGTAAGAAATGTCCAACTTTTTCCCCCATAATGTGTTTTTTAGAGTGTCTACAAAAATATATAGACATAGCCTGGCTGGCGTGGCCTAGTGGTTGAGTATTAACCTATAAATCAGGAGGTTTCAGCTCAATTCCCAGTCAGGGCACATGCCTGGGTTGTGGGCTCAATTCCTAATAGGGGCATGCAGGAGGAAGCCGAACAATGATTCTCTCTCATCATTGATGTTTCTCTCTCCCTTCCTCTCTCTGAAATCAATAAGAACATATTTTTTTAAATACATATATAAAGACATAAAATTCATGAAAGATAAGTAAAGTTTAAAATACAAGCAAGTATTTTAAAACTAAGGTCACTAAAATAGTTTTTCCATATCTCCTCTATCACATTGTCTCTTCTTCTCAATATATTTATTACAAACAATGTGACAATATCATTCCAAACTCTCTGGGCTCCTACCCTAAGTTAACTTTGGCTCTATTCCCATTATTCATTCAGTTCCCATCAGTTGACATATTCTATAGGTTATTCCTTATATAATAACTGTCTGCTCCCCCAACTGTATTTCAGACACCCTCCTCTGTGAGCTTTTTTTTATTTTCTTCTTACTCTAATGCATCCAATACACACCAACACAATTCTACAATATAGCTTTATTTTATGTCATTTTTTTCCCTGTTAGACACTTTAAATAGAAGCCCATTACCAAGAACAAAACCCATGTTCTTTAGTAGGACACTATAGATTCTCCACAATCTGACTCTAATTCCCAGTGTTATGTAAAATCCTTCCTTCCTTCCTCCCTTCCTTTTTCTTTATTTACTGCCTTTAACTAATATTTATGGAGCATCTAGTATGTGCCAGGCATGGTGCTAGTCAGTAGAGATTCATTAATAAAGAAAGAAGACATGGATCCTACCTTAAAAAGCTTATGGTTGCCCAGCCGGTGTTGCTCAGTGGTTGAATGTCAGCCTGTGAACCAGGAGGTCAAGATTCAATTCTGATCAGGTCATATGCCTAGGTTGCAGACTTGATCCCCAACAGGGGGCAAGCAGGAGGCAGCTGATCAATGATTCTCTCTCATCACTGATGTTTTTCTCTCTCTCTCTCTCTCTCTCTCTCTCCCTTTGCTTTCCTTTCTGAAATCAATAAAAATATATTTTGGGGTGGGGGGAAGAAGCTTATGGTCTACTAGGGGAAGAGAGTTTAATCAAGTATTGACACAACTATACAAATGTAAATTGCTAGTTAGTTACCTAAGACAAATAAAAGCATATGTTTATCAAAGACTTGTATATGAATATTTATAGCATTTTCATTTGTAGCAATCAAAAATTGGAAACAATCCAAATGTCCATCAAAAAAACAGATGGATAAAAAAAAATGGTGGTATCTATAATAATAAAAACATAATATGCTAATTAGACCAGACATCCTTCTAGACAAAGCCAGCGCTGCCAGGTAAGCCCAGGTCCCAGGTGCCTGCCAGCAGCTGGTGGTGGGGGAAGAGGGAGAGGAAGGCCTACTCTTGCACAAATTTCATGCATTGGGCCTCTAGTGTCCATATAATAAGTTACTACTCAATGATAAAGAATGAATTATCAATACATGCAATAATTTGGAGAAATTTAACAATAATTATACTACTTAAAAGAAGCCAGATGAAAATTTCTAATAAATGCAAACTCTACTGAGAGAAGCAGACCAATGACTGCCTGGAGATAGAAAAGAGTGAGGGGAGAATTACAAGAGGGCTTTGGAAACTTTGGGGATATATTCATTATTTGACTATGATGATGGCTTTATAGGTGTATACATAAAACAAATTTTACTCTGTTAGTGTATATAGTTATTGGTGCTAATTCTAACTCAATAAAGCTTTTAAAAATAAGAAGTGTTTTCACAATGCCATTCATTACTCAAATCCCCTAAAAGGTCTCTCTGACCCTAAGTCACCATTTTGCTTGTCTCTCTTGAGACTCATAAACATTTAATGCTTCTACTATTCACTTGACTCTACATTTATGGTGTCACTGATTATCATTTATTGAGTACATTTCTAAGTTACTAACTCATAAAAAGAATCAGCACTCCTCTTTCTCTCTCAGCCCCTGCAGTAGTTCTTTGTATATAATAAGTCCTCAATAAATATTCTACTGAAAGATTCATAGAGACAAGTATTTTGTGTTGCTTTCAGAAGACAAATTATGGGACTTGATCAAGTTGATAAAAACAAATTCCCAATTTATATTTAAGCAGCACATTGCCCAACACAGCAATTTCCAATGTAAAAGATATTTACTAATCTAAAAGCTGCAATAAATCATGTGTGACAAAATCAGTGTGACTGGCCAAGGATCAGAGAAATTCACATCCTAACCCATACAATTAACCAATGCTGCCAAAATAAATGTCTCAAGAGAAGCAAATTTATAACTACTCTATTTCTTTGTTTATTCATTTATTTATACCTCATTTCATGACAAAATATGTACAAGCAGAATAAAGCCAAAATATGATACAAAAACTTCATGTGTTCCAAAATAATTTGATATTTGGAGAACCTAAAGGTTTTGTATTATGGCTTTTATTTTATTCCATACAATGCCATTAAGTAATTATTATTGCATAAGTCACCTATAAAGAAAAAGTTATACTGTGTGGCAAATTCAGTATTTCTAATGCGGCCTAAATATTGGCTGTAGTAACCACCACTCCCCCTCCAATATCTGGATAATGTGGTCATGAACCCTCATTCCTGGTTTAAGTCTAATGCTCTTGCCAAGGTTATAGCAGATTTCAGGGGAGCTAAGATGCTCAGATCCACCTCTGTTCTGAGAACACTTCACTGTGAATTAGTTTCACTTTGGCATGTCTTGATATCTCTCTCTCTCCCTCTCTCCCTCTCTCCCTTTCTCCCTCTCTCCTTCCCTCTCCTGCACCATAAAGAACCAGCCATAGGATATGCAGCTCTTAGCTACTTTTCAACAAAATCACCACCCATAAAAGCAGTTGTATGCATGTGTTAAGTTCAATGAAGCTTTAGTGTCAGTGTTACATTTCAACTATGCAGACAACTCCAAGTAGAATATGAGACAACCTGCCTTATATCATTACACCACTTCACTACTAGGGATTCTTTGCACCTGGCCATCTTAGGCCTCTAAAAGATCCAGACTCCACAACATAACTGGCTCCTCACTTCCTCTTATCCCTGCCATCACTCGTTCCCATTAATCCCTCAGCTCCCAGTTCTTCTCCCAGTACGAGGCAGAACAATTACATTTCTCCTCTTCTCCTCTAAAGCAGATACTGCTTTAGATCCATCTTAAACATTATATAACTTACTAAGTTATCATTCTGATAAATCTAGTACCCATCTGACACTATACATAGTTATTACAATATTATTGACTATATTCCCTCTACTGTCCTTTATATCCCCATGACTATTCTGTAACTATCAATTTGTACTTCTTAATCCCTTTACTTTATTCACCTCCCCTACACCCCCAACCATCCTCCCATCTTAAAGAAGATTCTCTAACTTTTCTCACAACATTGGTTTGGTGGTGATGAACTTCTTTAGCTTTTCTTGGTCTGGGAAAATCTTTATCTGTCCTTCAATTCTAAATGATAGATTTGCTGGGTACAGTAATCTTGATTGTAGGTATTTGCTTTTCATCACTTTGAATATTTCTTGCCAGTCCCTTCTTGTCTACTAAGTTTCTGTTGAGAAATCAGCTGACAGTCTTATGAAAGCTCCTTTGTAGGTAATTAACTGCTTTTTTCTTGCTGCTTTTAAGATTCTCTTTTTGTTTTTGACCTCTGTTATTTAAATTATGTTGTGTGTTGGTGTGGGCCTCTTTGGGCTCATTTTGTTTGGGACTCTCTGAGCTCAGGAAGATACTCAATACATTTCTTTCACAGTGTAAAAGATCAATCTCCTTAAAATGTAGTCATTTTAATAAATAGCAATTTCTGTTTACTGTCCTATTTTCCAGGCTTTTATCTAAATCCAAAAATTCACTAATGGTATTGAAGGCCATTCTAATGGACTGTAAAAACATATTAAAACTTTTCAAATGTCAAGTCTAAAATGTATTTTTCCCCCATGAAATTTTCCCTGACTGCCCAAATAGTTAGTTCATTCTTCTACTTTTTCTCAGGATTTATCTTGTCCTAGTGTTTATGGTGCTTTTTCTCCTCCACCAGCCTAAGATAGAAATAATATCTTATTCATCATTGTAGCTACAATAGCATGTCTCATATAGTAGGCATTCAGTAAATATTTGCCTAATCAATCATACGATGCCAATTATGGTTAAGATTGGCTAGCAAATCAGACATTTGTGCAAATGTCCCAGACAGAAAATGTTCAAGTTCCTACCAAAATGAAGATGTAATGACAAAAGTTAGGATTGGCCTTTTACATCCATATAAACAACACTACCAGAGAACTTTTCCGCAGAAAGGTACACTGTGTGCCTTTGATCATTCAGCTTCTTCTGGAGCAGGCTTCCTTCCAACCTTGGCTTTCTACTTTCATAAATTTGTTCTAGCTGTGCTGCCTCTGAAATTCAGGGCGCCTGCTTCAATAGACGATGACTCACGCTCACCATGTAACAAATTATTTTCATTTCTATATCATTTGGAGGCAGTAGACAGAAAGACTATAAACCAATCCTGCAACAAAAGATGGTTTCTCAGTAAAGAGTTTTCGCCCACCTCTTCTAGCAGCTGGTTTTCTAAAGAATAATTACATAGCAAAATTGTAAGCTCATTGAAAATAATAGCTGTCTAACTTTCCATTATACAACATCTTAACAAACTTGAGCTTAATGGATATTCAGTTGTGATTGTGCAAAACAGTTTATTCTTACATTATTATTTATTAATTATTATATCATTTTCCATACAAATAACTGCAAACATATTTTGCCCCACTCTTTATGTATCTCTGTGTATATGTATATGTGTACATATATGTGTGTTCATACATACACACACATACACGTATACACAGATACACACAAATATATACAAACAGTAATAAGTAGTGTTGCTTTATCACTTATTGCCCTATATACACCATACTATGAAAAGAAGATTTCTAGTCTCTATATAGCTGCCTGATTTTTCTCTCTGTTAGAGAAGAGGAGGAGGACATGGAAAGCAGCATAGCCTTGCTTTCTCGCTACATCACTGTTGCAGAATATAGACAGTGTTATTAAAGGGCAGATGGAAGAAACACCAGGCAGCTCCCTGCTCTGAGGAACTGCCAAGGAAGTGCTGAATGACTGAATGAACATCAAATCCAGGGGCTTTAGAAGAGGCTATCAGACACCTGATTCAGTCTGAGAAACAGTAAGCAACCAGGTAGGAAAGCATCTATAGAATCTGATTTATAAAAAAGAAATGCAGCCCTAGCCTAGTGGCTCAGCTGATTGGAGCATCATCCCATACACCGAAGGTGGCAGGTTTAATTCCTGCTCAGGGTATATACTTAGGTTGCAGGTTTGATCCTGATCAGGAAGCATACAGAAGGCAACTGATCAGTCTCTCTCTCTCTCTCTCTCTCTCTCTCTCTCTCTCTCTCTCTCTCACTCTCTCTTCCTCTCTCTAAAAGAGGATGAGGCTTTAAAAAAAAGAAAGAAATGCAAACACAGAAAGAAAGAAATGAGCTGTTTATCAGTCAAAACCTCTAAACCCTGTATTTCAGAACTAAAAAGACCTCAAAAGTCCTCTGGCCCAACATTTGCCAGTCTTTGTCTGAGTCATAGCACACGTGAAAAATGACAATGTTTGTAAAGCATTCTGGAATAAATGAAGGCAATATCTTGAGATCCTAGTTGGAAGGCCTGCTTTAGGCCAGTCTTCTAACTTCACATGTGAGAAAAAGCAGATGCTCTCTCAAGATCACCCAGCTAGAGAGTCACAGCAGAACCAGGGATAGAGCTGTAAGTGCCTCTCTTTATTCCTGCTTTTAATACTCCAGTGCTTCTCAAGGTGTGATTTCCAGACCAGCAACTTAACACCACTTGTTCAGATGCACATTCTCTGATCCCACCCTACACCTACTGAATCAGACACTGCAGGGGTGAGGCCAGGCACTCTGCTTTAACAAGCCTTCCAGGTAATTCCGACGCTCACTCAAGTTTGAAAGCCACTGTTGGATTCTATACCAACTCCTAAAGCTTCTATAAGCTATGAGATTAACATTCAGATTGTCTAACCCAGGAGTTGGCAAAGTTTTTCTGGAGAGGACCTGATACTAAACAAGCCATTTAACTCTGCGACTGCAGCACAAAAGTAGTTTCTAGTATAGGCAATACATAAATGAATGGGTATGACTGTGTTCTAATAAAACGTTGTTTATAAAATTAGGCAGTGGGATATTTATGGCCCAGGGGCCATCATTTGCCAACCCATGGTAACTGATAGTTGGCAGAAATTCTTTAACCTCCTAATTAAAATTCTTAGCCATTCTGCCCTGACCGGTTTGGCTCAGTGGATAGAGCATCAGCCTGCGGGCTGAAGGGTTCTAGGTTCGATTTCAGTCAAGGACATATGCTTGGTTGCGGGCACATCCCCAGTGGTGGGTGTGCAGGAGGCAGCTGATCAATGTTTCTAACTCCCTATCCCTCTCCCTTCCTCTCTGTAAAGAAAAAATCAATAAAAATATATATTTTTTTAAATTCTTAGCCATTCTGGTTAACATCAAAATCTCTTAGCAACTTAAGGCATCTGTCAATGTTAGTGTCAATAGCTATCTTTTCCCATTCAATTAACATGTACTAAATGTCTCCTATGTGCCACACTCTGGGTATACAAAGATGAAAAGATCCAATTCATCTTTATTAATATTAGAATTTCATGCATAAAAAATCAAGTATTAGAATCAAGAAATCAAATGATTGAATGTAGCCTTATTGAAGAAAATGCCCTCTTAAATGTATAGATTTTGCTGCTAAATATGTTGTGATTTTCCTTTATAAATAGATAAAAAACATGATACTGCATACTCCGAATTCTAAGCCAGGAAGAATGGCAACTGTCCTGGAAACTACTATTTTATTATATTCACAGATTCTGTGGGTCAAGAATTTAGGAATTGGGAATGTTTGCAACTGCTCCACAAAGTTTACAGCCTTTACCAAGAAGACTTGAATGACTGATGGACAGGATCTTTTGAAATACTTCTTCATTCATATGTCCAGTACCTGGGATAACATTATTCAAAGACTGGACTAAACCAAGATCATTGGCCACATCCCCTGTACACGGCTGCTCCACAGAGATGGGGCTTCTCAGCAATCATATTTCTTACATCACAGCACAGTACTCTAAGACCATGTGCTCCCATGAGCAAGGCAAAAGTAGCATGGCCTTCTGTGACCAAACATTAGAACTGGCCCTACAACATTTTTGCCATACTCTATTGATCAAAGCAACATAACTCTGACCAGGTTCAAGAGGTAGCGGTATATACCTAAGTACTGATGGGAAGAGAGCCAAACAATGTTCCTCCATTTATCAAAACCAGCAATTAGAATTACCAGTAATGAGAAAAGCCCTATTCCACAGGGGAATTTATAGAATTTTTTAAACTGCAGAAAATATGCTAAATCAAAACCAAATTTACTAAAAATACAAAATGGAAGGATAGGTCTATAAGGCATTGTATTTGGTGTACTCATTAAATAATGATCACACCCCCCAAAAAAATAAATAAATAAAAAGGAATATCAGAAATGTTTCTTCTTGTCCATAGAACTCAAAGGACCATTGATATTGCATAGGATGGAGTGACATGTAGATCACAGGCTCATCCACCATCAATGCCAGTGACTAGCTATCATCAAAGGAGAAATAGTCACTGTTTTTAACAAGCTGCCAGGAATCTCACTTCTCAAAGAATAAGGATATCTCTGTAGATTTTTATAGACATATCTTTTTTTAAAAAAATAAACTTAAATTTTCCTTCTTTTATGTCTTTCATCACTTAAAATAGCTACTTTTCTGAGAAATTTGGCACCAATCTAGAGGTAATTTTATAATCCTTTTAATATAGAAAGTCAAACAGATTATTTCCCTCAGTGAAAAATGAGTTGTTTGTACATATTGTCATTTAATTTTTCATCACTTGAGAAGTAGTTAGGACAATAAATGATTAAAATTTTCTTAAATAATTTTAACTGAAGAATTTATTTCAAAAGAAGTTTAGCCTATAAAAATACTTTTTATGAATTTTTCTAATTTTTCTAAAAATAAATAGTTTTATGGTAAAAGAAGTGAGATTATTCAATGTAGGACATTAATATGATTGGGTTCAGATAATGCTAACCTATTTCTTTAAAAATAGATCTATGTTTAGAGGAGAAGTTGAAATACCTACTCTGGAATCATGGCAGCATGGTTAGTCGTGGCCTCCTAGATCTTTACACCTACAGAAGGGCACCGAGGTATTATCTGCTATTTTTGCAGATGACCAGGCTGAGGCTCAAAGATGCCAAGAATGGCAAAGACAACTGCTGCTTACAAAATATTCCAGGTATTCTACATTTCCAAGTTCTCCTGAAGTTAGGGTGTGGCCATATCTAGCTCTGGCCCATGTACTCTGAGCAGAAATGACATGTCAATTCCTGGCTAAAATAGGAAAGAGCTAATGTGCCTCCCTACGTCTCTTTCCCCTAGGTGGCTCCCATGTTGATGGTAGAACCTCAATCTGAAAGCTGCCTGGATCTCTAAATTATCCCATGGGAGAAAGTTGCCCTGGAGAGTTACCCAACACTCTTCAGACTTCACATAAGCAAGAAATAAACATTTGTGGCAAAGGTTCATAAAGAGAATCCAAGGAGAATCCAAGATTGATTTGTCCCTGCAGCACAGTTTACCTATCCTAACTGATAGGTCAAGCAATTGCTCAAATTAAGTCAGCAAGTTAATAGCAGAGTGAGGATTGGGACCCAAATCTCCTGAATTTCCAGTCCAGGACCATATTTTATATTCAGAGGAGTCAGTGTAGGCACACCAGGCCAGGTCATTAAGCAAGGGGACGAGCCAGCTGAAAATGAAAACAGATACAGACTGGCTCATTGGTGCCCAGAACTAGAGAGGACATAGTCAAAAGGAAAGAAGCCCCAATGGTCAGCCTTCACTCTAGGACCAGAGAACGCAATCCCCAGCTGGAGTGACAGATGCTTAGACTTGTCCATGATGGTCCCTTTCTGCCTAATCCTATCTAATAAAGAGGGAATATGCTAAATGACCCTTGTGCTGTTTTAAAGATGGCAACCCACAGCCAATAAGGAGAATATATGTTAATTGATTGCCATGCCCTCAAAGATGGCTGTGCCCATAGCCACAAGACGGTGGCACCCATACCCCTCAGTCCCGTTGGGGTGGCAGGCGTGTGGCAAGGCCCTCAGCTTCCTAGCCATCCAGGGCTGGCTGAGGCATGAAGCACAGGCAAGCCTCGGATGGCTGCTGCCCAGTCACCCAGAGCTGCCTGAGGCTCAGGTAACCAGGCCACCTGAGGCTTGCACTGCCAACAGTGGCAGTAGCAGAGGTGTGATGAGGATGTTGCCATCCCTGATTGCTGAGTTGCCTCCCACCCCTGAGGGCTCCTGGACTGTGAGAGGGGGCAGGATGGGCTGAGGGACCCCCTCCAGTGCATGAATTTTCATGCATTGGGCCTCTAGTCTGTACATATTCCTCAAATTGATGACAATTGTTCCTAGACCTTGTAGCCCAATTAAGAAGTTAAATGCTCAAAAGGAAGTGTTTCCACTCAGCTGGCATGGCTCAGTGGTTGAGTGTCAACTTATGAATCAGGATATCCCAGTTCAATTCCCAGTCAGGGCATAGGCTGGGTTGCAGGCTCTATCACTAGTGTGGGGCATGCAGGAAGCAGCCAATCAATGATTCTTTCATCATTTCATCATTAATGTTTCTCTCTCTCTCTCTCTCTCTCTCTCTCTCTCTCTCTCTCTCTCTTTCTCTTCTCTCTCTTTCCCTCCATTCCTCCCTCTTCTTCTCTGAAATCAATAAAAATATTTTTTAAGGGGAAGTGTTTCCATCTTCTACGCATGCACTGCAGCCACCAAACACAAACAGGAACCTTATGCCTCACACCCAGATCAAGTTAAGATGTTATAGAATTTTATAAACAACAAGATGTTTTAAAAACATTAACACAATGGTCTTTCCTTCCCTTCAAAAGCATTCTATCCATCTTTATGTACAAGAGTCAACGAGAACTTAGCCAAAGGCATATATTCTGTTGTGACATCAATAAACACCAAATTGACTTTTTCCTGAAAACAACCTACATTGCCTCAAGCACTTCAGGGTTCCAAATTACTACCTCCATGCACAGGATGACATTTCCTGTTCTGAAATAGTCATTTTTCTCTGTACAAACAGGTTAGATGGCATCTTTTGGTAGTAATCAAAATAGTTGTGGAGACTTTTGCAACGTCATGCAAACCTGTTCTCCTGACCCAAGGACAGGAGGGGATTCGTGAGCTGGGACCCTCTCAATGTGAGACCATTCTTTTCTAGGAGTCAGGAAGTAAAGAAATGGATGCTCTGCCTCCTCATTGGCCTCTTTAGATACAATCACTCACTCAAATGTGAATCAGACAAAGCTAACAATAAGCCTAGAGACCACATATTGGGGACAGTCCAGAGTATTTTCCACTAGCTCACTGAGCTCTCCCTTTCTACCACCCCTTCTTTTAAGCTTGGTGTCATCTTCTGGCCCTGACATTCATCTGTGTCTCTTGCCCAACATCTATTTTAGACCCAAGTGCCATAATGGAGCTTACCAATATCCTTAGAACTCATTTTTGCTACATGCCTCAGCTCCAAACAAGAGGCAACTTCCCTGGCAGAAAAGAGAATGGAATGCATGTTAGGAGTATCTTCCAAAGCACAGCTTCCCTGCAGATGCCACTGACCTGAAAGGAACCAGAAAGTAGGTTGGTCACTGTAGCATTTCCATCCAGGATAAAAAGTTTCTCAGTCTAATGTTTCTAAAGCACCTACTATGTACAAGACACTGTTTGGACTTACGAAGAACAAAGAAGCATATTGATTCTTGAAGAAATAAGACTAACACAAAAGGAAGCAGCCTGAATTATTCATTTTACACAATTTTGTCTTTATGAAAATATTACAAGAGGTAAGGAGGCCAGGGAAAGGAAGGCAGAAGATAATATTAGAGATAGTCTTGAGCCATGTGGTGTTATCAAACACTGGATTTCAAGTGGCCCTCTTGTTGACCAAGAGTAGGGGCTGAGGCACTGGGACCTGCTTATCCTAACTTACTAGCATGAACTCTGTAGATCCTTCCCAGGCCTGGTCTCAGAATGTTTTCTGGGATTAGGTTTTTACTCTCCTTACTCTCATCCTTATGGAATTCTCCTGGTTTTTTGTGGGGTTTGTTTTTGTTTGTTTGTTTTTTAATCCTCACCTGAGGATATTTTTTCATTGAGTTTTAGAGAGAGTGGAAGAGAGAAGAAAAGACAAAGAGAAACATCAATGTGAGAGAAACACATTGATTGATTGCCTCCTGCTCACATTCTGACCAGAGCCCAGGCCTGGGCAGAGCCTGCAACCAAGGTATGTCCCTTGATCGGAATCAAACCAAGGACCCTCAGTCCACAGGTAGACACTCTACCCACTGAGCCAAATTGGCTAGAGCATGAAATTCTTTTATTTTATTGCTAACACTCTATTCCTACCTTCTCTGATTTCCTCTCCCTCTATCACATCTAAGCTTCTGGGATTTGCAGACCAATGAGCTTCTTGACCTCAGCACATTCCTTCCCTCCCTGCCTATTTTTTTTCCTCTTTTTATTTTTTTAAGTACAATTTACATTCAATATTATGTTGTATTAGTTTCAGGTGTTCAGCATTGTGATTAGATAATCACATACTCCCTCCCTCCCTGCCATCTGTTTCCCCTCCCCTAACACATTCCCTGAGTCCATGCTATTTGTTAGGCACCGTGCTGGTTAAGCAATGGGAAAAAAAGACAGGGAAAAAAAACAATTGCCCCTGAACTTAAGGTCTTACCATCCACATTAGACAACCAACATGTCAAATTGTAAGTCCCACTGAGGTTAACAGATTAAACGTCTGAACCCTTGCCTTTTCTGGGTTGGGCACTACATAAATTACCAACAGGCAAGTTTCTGCAGTTCATCTCAATTGAACCTGGTGCAAGCATAACCAGCTATGATGCAAAAACCTTCCACCAAACAAGTCCAGTTACTACAATCGCCTTCAGGCCAAGTTTAAGAAGCTTAGACTTCTTTTCTTAGTCCAGTATTCATTTCTGGGCATTTCTGGGCTCAGAAAACTTGCTCATTAAAGATATAAAGATTGAAAGGCAAGTTATTCATAGAACCACTGTTACTTCTGCTCTCCCCAGCTACCTACACACACCCACTATCATTTTTTATGCAATGTGCTTTATAAACTTCAAGGACAATGCACAGACTAGATATTATTGTTGTGTCCTACTTCCTTCCTATTTCTTGTGGGAAGAAGACAGCCTAGGCACCCCAGCAATATGTGCTGCATATCCCTTTTCCTTTACCTTCCCACACTGTCATGGAAGTGAGCTAGACATCCCAGGGCCTAGTGAGGAGCTGTGTCCTCACCTTAGCACTGCCCAAACTTGCGTGGCACTGAAGCAACTTATTTCCCATTTCCTGATGAGTGTTCTTGTAAGCATGGAGCTAAAATCTTTGCAAAGTCAAGGCAGATTACATTCTTGGCTTTCTCTCCATTGATCTGGCTTGTAACAATGCTCCTAAAAAAAATTAAATTGGCCTGCCAGGATTTATATCTTATGAAGTCTTACATTATTGCCCTGGTATCTGTTCCTCCTCTCAAAGGGCTTTCAGATACATACAATTTTCTTCAACATTTCCTCAAGTATAGAAAGTGCATTTTCTGAGATCTTCCTATCTATACTGCAGTCTTGTAAAAAAGAGGTTTCTGTGTATGACTGATAGTGCAGAATAAGGTCAAGGCTTGAAGAGACTGCATGCATTACACAGAATGGTGATCAGTCTTACTGGCATCCATTCTGTATCTATATATAAAAAAGTCAGCAACCAGAATGCTGTAATGACCAAAATGACTAGTCACTATGAGACCCACCGCAGCCAGCAAACCAGCCAGATCAGGTGGTGGGACCAACCAGCCAACCCTCCCACAACCCTTCCCCTGGCCAACCCTGCCCCTGATCTGCCTGCAGCCCCTCCCCAGGACAGGGCCCACTCCTGATTGCCCTTCACCCCAATAGGGGGTGGGGCTAGCCAGCCAATCTCCTGCATTTCCTTCCCTCACCCTACCCCATCCCATATTGGCCCCTCCACCCCAATCAGGGGCAGGGCAGGCCAGTCAACTGCCAGTGGCCCCTCTCCCAACTGGCTCACCCCCAAGGGCTCCCACCACCCCAATCAGCCCAAGGCCCCTCCCCCAAGTCAGCTCCACCTCTGATCTGCCCCACCACTCTGATCAGGGCAAGGCCATAAGCCAATCACCCAAGGCCCCTCCTCAAATTCAGGTCACTGACCCCTAATCGGTCCCCCTTACTCCATTCTGGGGTGGGGCCTGCCAGCCAATCACCCTCTGCTCCTCCCCACAACTGGCCTGGCCCTCATTGGCCTGATTGGGGTGGGCCAGCTGGCCAACCTCCCACTTTCTCCTTCTCCCAACAGGCCCAGTCCCAATCTGCCCCACTCGGGACTGGGCCAGTCAGATCCCACCCATGCATGAATTTGTGCACTGGGCCTCTAGTATGTTATAAAGTGATTTCATTGTTGGATGTGAGCTTTTAATTCCAAACTATTAAACCAGTAAATAGAAAGTTTGCTCTATTGAAGCAATTCTGAGGGTAGTAATCTCCTGAGGCAGTTAAGAAGATGGCTTTGGTGGTTCTAGTAGTCCAACCAGTCACAGTTATTTCTATGACTAAAATAAATGTCACTCAAAGAACAATAGACAATATGTTGTTGGTTTCCAACATTACCTCGCTCTATGGGTATTCTTTCTTGAAATTCCTAAGTTCTAAATATTCATTGTGAGCATTTCCAGTAGCAGGAAATCATTTTTTAGTGGTTCTTTTTTTGCAATGGCTGTTAGTATGAGTAAATTCCTTTTTGAAGACTCTAGGCTTTGTTCCTCTTTTGTGATTAGTTTGTAGACTCAAAATGATAAGTATATACTTACAGCAAAGTTCAAAAATATTTTAAAATTATGGAAATCCTAGAGTCCTAGCACTTTCCTTATGTACTGCTTTCCCATTTTGCTCCAAATTTTCCTACATTAAAATATACTGTCTAAGTAGCAAAAAGTTCCTGTACAATCAACAGGTATTTACAGAAAAGTTGCCAGGTGCCAACACTATAAGATTCATTTGGGGGAAAATACAAGAGAATTATACAATGTACTCTCATATAATTATTTAAAAAATGATTATTTGTTCCTAATAAGTTACAATCTGCTTGAGAAACAAAACTAGCCAATGAACTCATTTGAGAACATTTAACATTAAATTGTGTTAGCTATTATAAGAGGTGAGAATGGATAGTACATTGAAAGGCAGACAGGACTTGGAAAAGGAATTGCATCTCCCCATTTCAGTATTTTGTTCTGTGATTCCCTCAACCAAAAGGAGGCCTAGCACAACTTCAAAGTCAAGACCAAATGTCTCCTACTCAGTGAAGCCTCTATCAGTCCCCTTGGTTGGTATTAATTGTTCATTTTGTCAAATTCTTACATAGCATTTTGCTTATATTTCTGTTAAAATAGGAAGTGCTGGCAGAGGTCATTGTTCCTTTGATGAGCCCTTCCCCTCTGGAACCTCCAGGTGGGAGCCACACTGAGTCTCTATCACCATGGCTAAAACTGCTTGCCCTGCTGTGGTGGTTTCCTGAGACCATGCCTCACCCATCTTTCATGCTTTTCAAGCTGTTTCCAGTGACTTTTCTTTATGAACATCCTGCCTTGGATCATGCTTCAGACTTTCCTAAAATCTCTCAAACAAGAAGCATCTGGCTTCTGTGTGCCCATACCTCTCCCTAAGTGGCTCCAGGTCCACACTAGTGGCAGCTGGTCCAGGTTAACAGCTTGGCCTCTCTTGGAAACATCTAAGCCCAGCACAAGTAGCAGCCTTTTGCAGATCTCTTTATAGCTCATGTCAGGTGGCCCCAGATACCAAAAGGTGAAGACAGAGACCAAGGAATTAAAAACCTATAGGGAAAAACAATGTCAGAAAAATTCCCTAACCTGGTGAAGGAAATAGACATGCAAGTTCAGGAAGTTCAGAGAGTCCCAAACAAGATGAACCCAAAGAGGCCCACACCAACACACAACATAATTTAAATAACAGAGGTTAAAGACAAAAAGAATCTTAAAAACATCAATAGAAAAATAGTTAGTTACCTACAAAGGAGCTTTCATGAGACTGTCAACTGATTTCTCAACAGAAACTTAGTAGGCAAAAAGGGACTGGCAAGAAATATTCAAAAGGATGAAAAGCAAGTACCTACAACCAAAATTACTGTACTCAGAAAAGCTATTATTTAGAATTGAAGGACAGATAAAGATTTTCCCAGACAAGGAAAAGCTAAAAGAATTCATCACCACCAAACCAATATTGCAAGAAATGTTAGAAGATTTTCTTTAAGATGGGAGGGTGGTTGGAGGGACATGGGAGATGGGTGAAAAAGGTAAAGGGATTAAGTACAAATCTGTAGTTACAGAATAGTAATGGGGATTTAAAGGACAGTATAGGGAATATAGTTAATAATATTGTAATAATTATGTTTAGTGTCAAATGAGTACTAGGTTTATTGGAGTGATAAGTTATATAATGTCTAATTACTGGGGTGTAAACCTAAAACTAATATAATATTGTATGTCAACGATAATTGAAAATAAAAAACTATTTAAAATAAAAAAATATAAAACATTATTTAATTCTGCTTTGATTTATAATTAACTAGTAAATCTATCTCCCCTAATAAATTTCTTGAAAGCACAGATCAATACTTTATTTTTTTATTCTCCCCAGAATCAGCACCTTGTTTTTTTTAAATATATTGTCAATGTTCAATAAACATTTGTTGAATTATTTATTTTTGCCATGATAAAGAGATTATACTTCCATAAAATAAATCATGTGTTGTTTTCATATTAGTGTAGTATTTATTGTCTATGGAAATCTCCAGCTGAATTTAAGATATGTAAAATTCAAATATATCATTAAAATACACAATATTTTTATTATTGATAATGTTTTTTTCTATATACACTAGTGCACAGAATTCCTGCATGGATAGAGTCCCTAGGCCTGGCCAGTGATCAGGGCCAATTGGGGCCTTCTAGCTGCTGGCCAGGGCTTCCTTCCCTGCTGCCAGCTGCCAGCCGGGGCCTTCCTTCATTCCATACCACCCCCTAGTGGTCAGTTCATGTCATAGTGAGTGATCAAACTTCTCTCGATTGAACTCCTGAGGGACACTTAGCATATTAGCCTTTTATATATAGATAGATTATGCATCAGATATTTACCCATAGAATAAATGAATTTAGTCCCAAAAATTATACTAAAGTATTTTACTAAATTATACTAAAGCATGCTAAAGTATTTTTTTCCTTCTTTAACATTCACATTTTAAAGTCAGAGTATAAGGAAACTCTTAAATCATATACAACATATTTGGCTTTGGGGGAGGGAAAATATTCTTCTTCTTTTAAAGAATGATATTATCTTATACTAATAATATCTAACATTTATCATGCATTTACTGGGTGCCAGGCACTGTGTTATGCCTTTTTCATGAATTATATCATTAGTTTCTCATAAAAATCCAGCTTTCAATATTTTATTGTTGTTATCGCTTTGTTCTTCTTCGTGTCCTTATAAGGTTGCTTTTAATCTTTAATTTTTAGTGGGATTACTGGAGGAAAAAAAAATTGATGTTTGGGTTCAATCTGCCTTCTAAGCCTACCCAGAATTTAATTTTTATTAAGATGAAGGTATTTTTGGTCAATGGTCAAGAAAGCAGGCTCTGAGGTCACACTGACTCAATTTAAACCCCTATTTAAAAAATAATTGACTGTAAGATTTCTAGACACTATTCAGAGAGAAAAAAGTATTTTACAATAGTTTTAATTACCTAAAATAAGAGAAGTTTTGTATCCATGAAATAGGATGCTATTTATAAACAAACAAATGAATGAACATTGAAGAAACAAACAAAAATGGCTCCTGGAAATTCACAGCATGATAGCACAAATTAAAAAGTTAATTAAAGCCTAGCTAGTGTGGCTTAATGTTTGAGTTTTAACCCACAAACCAGGAGGTTACAGTTTGATTCCCAGTCAGGGTACATGCCTGAAGTGCAGGCTTGATCCTCAGTAGGGTTCGTGCAGGAGGCAACTGATTGATGATTCTCTCTCATCATTGATATTTCTCTCTCTCACTTTCCCTTTCTCTCTGTGAAATGAGTAAAAATATATTTAAAACAATAAAAAATATATTAAAAATTTTTAATTAAAGTGTTGAAAAATAAAGTTGAAGAAGTTTCCTGAAAAGATAGTGATGTAGAAACTATAAAAGGAAAGTAGGAGAAATTACAAGATATATCCAGAAGTTGAGCTTTAAAAAAAAAAAAAAAAAACCACTGTAGAAACAGAGTAAAGAAAATGAATGAGGAGAAACATCATCAATGAAATAATGCAAGAAAATAACCAAAACTGAAGAGTGTAATTTTCCAGAATGCAAGAGCCTCCTTTTAAAAACTGCTGCCTAGATAATGGAGGGACACTCTCCTCTCCTTCTGGAACCTCATCCAGAGATGTTCACCAATCCAGAGGTTCCCCCACCCCTGTCATTTAGAGATTTGTATAGAAGTTTCATGACACAGGCATAATTGATTAAAACATTGGCCACTGAAGCTGAACTCAATCTTCAGTAATACCCAGTGCTTGGGGAAGGTGGGAGCTAAAATTTCTAACCTTCTAATCATATGGTTGTTTCTTCTGGCAACCAGACCCCATCCTGAAGTTATATAAAGATCCACCAGAATCACCTCATTAACATAAGCTCTGGTATGATTGGAAGAAGCTTATTATGAATAACAAAAGATGCTCCTTTCACCCCTGTCACTCAGAAAATTCCAAAAGTATTAGAAGTTCTTGTATTAGGAACCAGGAACAAAAAACAAATATTATAACAAATGATGCTCTTATTACTCAGAAAATCACAAGTTTTAGGAGCTCTGCCAGGAACCTGGGACAAAAACTAAATATATATTATATTATATTATATTATATTATATTATATTATATTAATCATATATATTATATTATATTATATTATATTATATTATATTATATTATATTATATTATATTATATTAAGAGTCCAGCGCACAATTCAAAATCGCGTGGTGCCGCCCACCCTCAAGTCACCAGTCTGGCCCTGCCTCACTCCCTGATGCTGTGCGTGCAACCTCCTCCTGTCCTGTTGAACCGTTATGGCATCTTGATTAATTAGCATATATATATATACACACACACAAATACACACACACACACACACACACACACACGCACACACACACACACACACACACACACACTAAAGACCCGATGCATGAATTTTGACACATGGTGGGAGTGTCCCTCAGTCCAGCCTGTACCTTCTCCAATCTGGGATCCCTTGAGGGATGTCTGACTGCCCTTTTAGACCTAATCCTGGGAGAATCAGGCCTAAACAGGCATTCAGACATCCCTCTAACAATCCAGGACTGCTGGCTCCCAACTGCTTGCTTGCCTGTCTTCCTGATTGCCCCTAACCACTTCTGCCTGCCAGTCTGATCACCCTCTAACCACTCCCCTGCCAGCCTGATCAATGCCTACCTGCTCTCCTGCCAGCCTGATTTCCCCTAACTGCACTTCCCTGCAGGTCTGGTCACTTCTTACTGCCCTCCCCTGAAGGCCTGATCACCCACAACTGCTTTCCCTTGCAAGCCTGGTCCCTCCTATCTTGTGGTGGCCATCTTGTTTCCACATGGGAGCAGCCACCTTGTGTGTTGGGGTAATGGCCAATTTGCATATTACTCTTTTATTAGATAGGATTATATTATATTATATTATAGGCCCGGTGCATAGATTCATGCACCAGTGGGGTCCTTTGGCCTAGCCTGTGCCCTCTCGCAATCTGAGACCTCTCAGAGGAGGTCAGATAGCTGCTTTCAGATTGACTCCTGCAATCCTGATCTAGACATGGGGAGAGCCCGATCCTGTGCATTGAGCATCTGTCCCCTGGTGGTCAGTGCACTTCACAGTGACTGGTAAACTGGCCGTTTGGTCTTTTGGTCACTTAGGCTTTTATATATATAGATTATATTATCCTATATAATAAAAGGGTAATATGCAAAGCAACTGAATGGCGGAACAACTGGCCGCTATAACATGCACTGACCACCAGGGAGCAGATACTCAATACACAGCAGTGTTAAGGATGTCCAACTGTGGCTTAGGCCCACTCCCAGACTGCTGAAGGGTGCAGGCCAGGCTGAGGGGACCTCCCCCGCTGGCACAAATTTCGTACACTGGGCCTCCAGAGTTATATTATACTAGAAGCCCAGTGCATGAAATTCATGTATGGAAGAGGGAGGCCTCAGCCCAACCTGCACCCTCTTGCAATCCAAGACCACTCAGGGGATGTCCAACTGTTGGTTTAGGCTAGTGGTAGGCAAACTGCGGCTCATAAGCCGAGTTTGCCAATCACTGACCTAGACTCTTGATTTCAATAATTATAGGCTGTTGTTGTTCCTTGTAATTAAACCCCTATCCCAGTGATCAGCAAACTCATAAGCCAACAGAGTGGCAAGCAGCAGCTCGCAAGCCACATGTGGCTCAAGAGCCGCAGTTTGCCAACCACTGGTTTAGGCTTAATTCTTCAGGATCAGGCCTAAACTGGCAGTTGGACATCCCTCTAGCAATCTGGAACTTCTGGCTCCTAATCACTCACCTCCCTGTCTGATCACCCCTAACCACTCTGCCTGCCTGCCTGACTGCCCCTAACCACACTGCTTCCCTGTCTGATCACCCCTACCTGCTCACCTGCCTGCCTGATTGCTCCTAACCACCTCTGTCTCAGCCCCCACTGCCATGGCTTCATCTGGAAGAATGTCCGGAATGACGTCCAGAAGGTTGTTTAGCTATTTGGCCTAATTAGCATATTATATTATATTATATTATATTATATTATATTATATTATATTATACACAAGATTCAAATTTGATTTCTAGGGCATTCTATTAAAATCAATAGGAAGAAAACTGATTTCGTCAAATACCCTACCCAAAGAAACTGGTGTGTGTGTAACATTACATCCATAGGCCTAAAACTGTCAAGCTGGAACACCCATACTTTAGAAATGTAGAGATTTTTACATCAACTGTCTCCAATAATTTCTGGTGTTCCTTTTAAAAAATGCATCCCTAATTATAGGCTAGTTATCCCAGCTGGCAGCTTTTCATCCCTGCTGGATACAGCCATTTCCCACAAGGCTAAAACCAGATAAGTGTTATGTGTGGCATTTAAAAAGTCAAACATTCCACAAGGTCACATATGATTTATTTTTTTCCCTAAATTAATGCATTATTTTGATGTCCTGGGAAAAATGTTCTAATACATATTTTCTTTTAGCTTCAACTATTAAGCAACTTAAAATAGAGGCTTACACCACATCCCACAAGGCTGCTGATCTTCAAGATAGATAGGTTCATACGGTATATCTAAGTAGCTGTCTATAAATGTGGAATACGCAGAGGGGGGAAAAAAGAAAAATATTTTCTTTAGGATTTTAATTCTAACTGTAATCTGAAGTTGAAAGAAAAGTGGCTACAATATTTTTTTTCTTTTATAATTTTGTTGTGGTAGTGGATGTGATGGTAACATATATATGAAAAGTATAATTTTTCATTAACAACATCTGATCTTCTTCATAGAATATAGACCTCTGGCATCATATTGTATGTTCAGATCCTATCCCATACATACACTCACACCCAATTAAAACATGATGGTCATCAAAAGGTTAGTAGAAATGAGTCAATAAGATAAAGAATTTATAGGAAAAGGGGACAGGCAATTTGCCCCTGATGGGCAAAAACAGACATCTAAAAATCCCAAATAATAAAAGGGGTTGATTTGCATAAAAGTAGAATACAATGTTGTTTCTTTTAGCTGTCTGTGATTCCTCACCATAAAAATGGAAATGTGGAGTTTCAGAAACATAAAAGAATATAACTCTGTCTCACATTTGCCTCTCTCTCAAGCTACCTCCACCTCTCCCTTGTGTTTTACATCAGCAGATATCTTAAAATTACAGTCTATCCTCAGCTCTCTTTCTTTACTCCCATTCATTCTCAACCCATTGCAAACTGGCTTCCTTCCATAGCACTGCACTGACTTGGCTCTTTATAATGATCTCCTAATTACCAGCCCAGTGCTTGATTTTTTTGGTCTTCAGCCTAGTTCAGCACATGACACTACTAACAAATGGCCTTAAAACTCCCTTTGCTTCTAGAATACCTCTCTCTTATGACCGGTTGCTTCTCCTACTTGTCCTTAATTGTCTGGATTCCCCAACTTCTTTCCTGCATTATTCTCTTACTTATTCTACATTCTTTCCTTGGCCAATCTTCACAACCCTGGCTTCTGCCTCATTTACTACACTGAGAACTCTCCCAACTATCTCCTGACCTCATTGCTCCCGATTATTCCTCTTCTGTATCTCCAGCTGCCCAACAGACACCCTTCCTGACTGCCTTATTAGTATCTTATACTTAACATGTCCAAAACTTAAATAAAAATGAGTAAATAAAGCAACAATTAAAGTCTCTGTTCTCTATTTTTTTCCTTTATATTAGTTAATGGCCCCGTTTTAGTCTGCTCAGCTGCCATAACAAAGTACCACATTTATTTCTCATGGGTAGTAAGTCCAAGGCTCTGCCTATCTGGCAGTCAGTCACCTTCTCATTGTGTGCTCACATGTGAGAGAGAGAATGAGAGAACTATCTGGTGTCACTTATTATGAAGACATGAATCCTCTTAGAACAGGGCCCCATCTTTATGACCTCATTTAACTTTCACTATCTTCTCAAGGCCTTCTTTCCAAACGTGGACACATGGGGGATAGATCCTCAACATATGAATGGGGAGGTCACAATTGAGTCCATAGCAGGCATCATATCTCAAGCTAGTTCTCATCCTTGGCACCTCTCCCCACATCCAGATGGACATCCAAATTCATGGGTTCTTGGCCCTAAATTTCTCTTTAGCCCATTCATTCCTCCCACCCCTACCTTTACACTTTCATTTCAGGCCCTCTCATGCCTCACCTAGACCACTCCCTTTGATTTTCCTGCTGCTCTCTCTCTTTCTCGTGTTTCCACTATAAGTGCTGCCACTTGGCACTGAAAAGATCAGGATGTCCATGCTGACACCATAAACTATCCATGGCACAGTCCCCATCTAACTAACCCTCACCTAACCGCTCTGGTCTCATTTTCAGTCATTGTTCCCTTGCCCAATCCTTGTCATATTGGGCTTCTAGCTATCCTAGCATGTGCTGCCCACTTTCATATCTGCTTCCTTCTTTCCTTTATTCAAGATTTTCCTCTACTTGAGATGTGCCTCCTTCCCTTCTTCACTTAGTGAATCCATATCCATCTTTCAAGTCCCAAGTCAAATATGATCTCCATGCCTATTGCTTAGCTGTCACATACTCCTGTTACAGCACTTGCCATATTTGCACATAAGTCTCTATTGGACTTGTGGTTCCTCATAAGTAATAACAGACTCTCGAGAGAATCCAAGATGGCAGCATAGGTAAACACCTACACTGCCTCGCACAACAATTTCAAAACTACAACTAAAAGACAGAACGGACACCATCCAGAACCACAGGAAAGCTGGTGGAGTGTAAGTTCTACAGCTAGAAGGAAAGAGAGGGGCACACAGAAACCCAGAGGAGCTGCAAAAAGCTGAGGTACGGAGATGCGTGCGTTGAGAGAACGGGTGCCGGAATACCTGGCCGGCTTTCTCTGGCGGGAGGGAAACGGAGAATCCCAACAGCATTGAACCCCTTATATTACGACACTAAACCCCAGATCCAGCCGAAACTCATACGGGGTGAGTTTGGATTGTGAAAAGGGAGAGGTGCACGGAAATTGAGGGGAGTCACAAAAGATCAGAGGTCTGATGTGCACAGAGGACAGATTGCTGATTGTGCCGCTGGCTTTCGCGAGTGGGCGGGAGACAGACCGTCCCAACTGTGCCACTTCTGACTCCACTAAGCCCCTGTTTTGGGCGAAACCCTGCAGACCTAGACTCGTGTGGTCCTGGTGCGCAGGGGAGCTGGAAAGGCAGCGGTCTAGAGGCACTGAGGGTGCACGCACGCACAAGGACCGCTCCAGTGATTACCCAGTCACGTGAGACTCAGGGGCCTTGGAGGGCGGGGCTGACTGGAAGGCAAGGCGGTCCCTTAAGTCCTGAGACTCCACCCATCCCAAGCTCAACAGAGGCTTCTTCGGTTTTGCAAGTCTGCTATCATAAGGCTGAATTCAACACAGAAGTTTCCCCAGCATAGTGAAAATGCGGAGACAAAGGAAGGGATCACAAACAAAAGAAATGGAGGGGAAAAAATGACTGGATATAGAGTTCAAAACCACACTTATAATGTTTTTCAAGAATATGCTAGAAAAGTTGGATAAAGTTAGCGAGAGCCAAGAGGAGATGAAAAAGGACCAACTAGAGATGCAAAAGAGCCAACTAGAGATGGAAAAGGTCCAACTAGAGATGAAAAAGAACCAACTAGAAATTAAACATACACTGACTGAAATAAAAAATATTATACAGAGTCCTAACAGCAGACTAGAGAAAGGCAAGAATCAAGTCAAAAAATTTGAAATATAAAGAAGCAGAAAACACTCAACTGGAAAAGCAAGAAGAGAAAGAATCCAAAAATGTGAACATAATGTGAAGACACTCTGGGACAGCTTCAAGCGTACCAACATCAGAATTGTGGGGGTACCAGAAGAAGAGAGAGAGCAAGATACTGAAAACCTATTTGAAGAAACAATGACTGAAAACTTCCCACATCTGGTAAAAGAAATAGACTTACAAGTCCAGGAAGCACACAGAACCCCCTATAAAAGGAATCCAAAGAGGACCACACCAAGACACATCATAATTAAAATACCAAGAGCAAAATACAAAGAGAGAATATTAAAAACAGCAAGAGAAAAACATTTCATTAGCTACAAGGGAGCACCCATACAACTGTCAGCTGATTTCTCAACAGAAACGATGCAGGCCAGATGGGAGTGGAAAGAAATATTCAACGTGATGAATAGCAAGAACCTACAACCAAGAATAATCTATCCAGCAAAGCTATCATTCAGAATTGAAGGGCAGATAAAGAGCTTCACAGAGAAGAAAAAGCTAAAGGAGTTCATCAACTCCAAACCAGTATTATATGAAATGCTGAAAGGTACTCTTTTAGAAGAGGAAGAAGAAAAAGTAAAAGACAAAAAATTATGAACAACAAATACATATCTATCAACAAGTGAATCTAAAAATTAAGTGAATTAAAAATTTGATCAACAGAATAAACTGGTCAATATAATAGAATCAGGAGCACAGAAAGGGAGTGGACTGATAATTTTCAGGAGGAAAGGGGTGAGGGGTGTACAAGGAGAGACTGGACAAAAATCATACACCTATGGATGAGATCAATGGGAGGGAGGTAAGGGTAGAGGGAAGGGTGGGACCTGGGTGGAGGGGTGCTATGGAGGGGAAAAAAGAGAAACAAATGTAATAATCTGAATAATGAAGATTTAATTTAAAAAAAATAAAATAAAAATAACAGACTCTCCTTTGGTGCTGAGCGAGCACCTGAACTCCACCAGTACTCAGTATTTGATAAATGAAAATGAAAGTGCAGTGTGCTGCAGAAATGTCAGATGCAAAAGGTAAATAATTTTAATTATGTGTTCGTGTGGACCATTTAATTCTTCTGAATATAGAGTATTAGACTTGGAACATAATTCATTCCTTTTAAGTATATAATAATGCTAATTTTTAAAATAATTAAGGAGAAAACTACCTGGATTATAAGATCATGTTTTCATTCTAAAAAAAAAAAAAGATATATGTTACTCATAACTAAGATACTTAATGTATGATTCAAGTATGATTTTAAGTCAATTATATAAAGGCAAGAACAACTATATTTTAGTGTCAGCCAGCCGCTATATTTTATTTTAGGATTAATTTTAAATAAACATAAAAGGAAAAGGTTACAAATGCCCTCAACTTAAAGCTTTTCCTAGGGTCAATGGCCTGATCGCTAGTCCAGAGCACCAGACTTTTTAAAGATTATCTAAAAGGTAGCGGATTGACATTAAAACAAAAATCTTTTTAATTAGTCTGAATAAACCTTTGTGCATTTCTAGCCGTATGCTCCCAGAGCAGCATCTCTTTTCACAAGTCTTTTGAAATATCTAGAGAGGTAGAAAATACAGACAAACCCACATGAAGTCCTGTGTGGAGGACAGAGCACAGAACATCAGAGGGCCTTTACAGGAACTGCTTTCTACATATTAAGCCAGACTTTCTCAAAAAAAAGTGGCTGAAGGAAAGCCTTTTCATTAGCAACAATCCTATTGTGAGGAAAATCAAAGGCACAAAAATGATCAGGAATCAGGACATTTCTACAACCTGTCCTATAAATAACATCACCTGGGAGCTTTTGCTTCTTGGTGAAGGGTAGGAAATCACTGTCTCTGAATGAGAGAAATCTCAAACAGGGCAGAGGTAGCTCGTCCAGTACCCAAGAATGAGACTTGAGCCAACCAGAAACATCCTACATCTCTCATGACTGAGCAAGGATTTGTCCCTCTCAAGGCACCAATCTCGTGACACTAAGCAACTGGTCTAACCACCAAGTCTCAGCTGTGATTGGGAACAGGATGGGGGGCGGGGGTGACATGAGCTTGGTTTCTCCACAGGGGTTCCCAGCTTGGAACTTATGTTCACCCCCTCCCACAGGGCCAGGAAGCATGGTTTTTCCTCATGTGTTGGTGCACTCCCAGCCCTGTGCTTGCCAGTCCTCATTGATCTCCCTCTTCCTACTTCCTGCTTCCAACACTTCTCTCACATCTCCCCATTGCTCACTCCCTCATTGCTTTTCATCTCAATACTTTTCCCTATGCTCCTCCATTGACTGGAACACCATTTGACACCACACCCCAGCCTCCTTTACTCATCAATTTGCTGTTCAATTCTTAAAATTCGGCTCCGTCATCTCCTCCAGGAAGCCTTCCAGGCCTCCTCCCCAAAGCTAGGTCGAGGGTCCTTCTGAAGGCTATGAGGGAGAACCTGTTCTTCTGCCCCTCTTGCTTCTGTGGGTTTCTGGCAATATCTGGTGTTCATTACCCCAATCTCTGCCTTCATTTTCACATGACATTTTCCCTATATGTATGTCTATGCCCAAAGTTCTACTTTCTACAAGGACACCAGTCAGATTAGAACCCGCCCTAATAACCTCATTAACTTAATTACCTCCCTGAAGACCTTATCTCGAAATATACCTCACATTCTGTGGTATCGGGAATTAGAGATTCAACATATGAATTTGGGTGGAGGAGGAACAGTACATAATTCAACCCATAATAGACCCATCTGTGTTTCCATAAAACCCTTGATATATCTTACTCACCACTTTAAAATTGTCAGTTCAAAGTGATACTGGTTGCCGAAACCAGTTTGGCTCAGTGGAGAGAGCGTCGGCCTGTGGACTGAAAGGTCCCAGGTTCAATTCCTGTTAAGGGTATGTATCCTGGTTGCGGGCACATCCCCTGTAGGGGGCGTGCAGGAGGTGGCTGATCAATGTCTCTCTCATCGATGTTTCTAACTCTATCCCTCTCCCTTCCTCTCTGTAAAAAAATCAATAAGATATATTTTAAAAAATACAATGCTGGTGTAATAATCTGGTTATTATTTAACAGGAAAGGATTAAAGGGAAGACTAGATAATATTGGCATGCCATTTATACAGCTTTGCCAAACAGCTGCATTTGACACTTTTCAAGTCTGCCCCACTGTTAGGCACATGCCCAGGAGGTCTGACTGATGTGTGAAGGTGCTTTCCTGTCAGTCACACCTGGGAACAAATTAGTGGCCAGGATGGCCGTGGCCACTGCAAGCATGCAAAACCTGCATATTTGAACTTCTAAACAAAGGAGCACTCAATCTTGGTGTTGACTCTCTGGCATGCCGAGTTCCTGGCTCTCCTGTTGCAGGGTACACTCCTCTGGGCCCACATGGCTCGCTGCCATTCGGGACTCCACACAATGGGCCAATGGACTTTAATTTGCCTGGATGCTTACCTATACCCAGTTGTAACACAAAATGGAAGCTCTGGGCACTGGCCTTTTTTTTTAGCCTACTGGCTCCCCAGCTGTACCTCTTTCAGGACTGGTTTAAGGAGCCAAGGACTTTGGAACCCGAGGAATGTAACTTCATGAAAATAAAGCCTTTTGACACATCTCATTCTCCCATTGGGGCTTCTGAAAATTCTTATTTCAGCAGTACCCCAAGAGCCTCGCTGTTACAGTTAACAGACAGGTTTGATTCTTCCGGTAACAAGAGGACAATTTCCTCCACTGGACTATGAGCATCTCTGCAAAAGGTACAGTGTCATGTGGTCTTTATACACACAATGTCCAGCAGAGTGTCTGGCACAACATTGAAAGCAAATGAGTGAATGGCTGCATGAGTGAATAGGGCCACTGAGAAGTGTCAGAGCATTATGAATAAATATTTGCAGATTCACTCCAGAGTCAATTTTTCGTGTTTCTTCACGAGTACAAGATTATACACACACACATGGCACATTACACACACAATACGCAGGTATAATAAGTATTGTTTAACCACCAATCCTTCCTCGGTTGTATATGCAAAGGTTTTGCCAGCTCTGAATCAGATCTTTCTTCCCCTTTTTTTTCTTGCTGGTGTTATCACCAAGTGGGGGCTTTTTCTGAAGCTTCTGTCTTTCCCACCACAATAGAAAGGGCCTTTCTCTTTCCACTCAATGCTTTCACTGAGTCAGAGCCGTTTGGTAAATGCAGAGTGTTTCCTGGTGCTCCCAGTGCCTAATCCTACTTTTGTTCCTATTGTCTTTGCACAACTGGGTGCACTGGATTTCTCCTTCTCCTGGCACTGCTCTCTGGCACTTCCTGCTTTGCTAGTTCCTCCCCCTGGAGAAGTTTGTGCAGGAAGGGACGTGTTCTCAGGGAGAATGCTGCCCAGAAGATTATCCCACTCTCACATTACTTAGAAATTGTTGGTTCTATGATTATTTCGCAATGCTCACTGCAAATATTTGCACGAATATCAGACCCAGCCACTCTAGGGAAAAGGCAGCTTAGCTGACCTTCAGCTTCAGATAAACGTTCCAGCTCTCCTCTCATGGCATTTGAATTACAAGTGCTTAAAATGTTTTCAAAATCTCTGGGCAATCTCCAAATTTGAGTTTGCTCTGGTTCATTCTCATTTATTCACAAGGTCCTTACCTGTGTTATTTACATCTTGAGGAGCTTTTCTTACCTATCTCTTGGAAGGGCCTGGTACCTCAATATAACACCATCAGATGAAGAAAAGAAGATATAA
>JAAGEH010000012.1:67854657-67926333 GCA_011751065.1 Lasiurus cinereus
GTGTGTGTGTGTGTGTGTGTGTGTGTGTGTGTGTGTGTTTGATTTTTGAATACTATACACTGACCTGATTCTGACAAGTAGTTTTCATAAAAGCACATACATTAAAATCCAAGAACAAGAACTGTATCATGAGCGCCAGTGTGGCATTGAATCTCCTGGGAGTGAAACATCAGTCCATTTGGAAACCTGCTCTTAGTTTATGGAAGGCAAGATGAAAGAACCCATACGTGACTTAATTTTGGGCTGTCTCCAGAGCTCATGCTTGGGAGATTTGAGTTCCAATCTTTTCCCTGCTACTTCCTAAGCTGTAGGGCCTTGGGCAAGCTCCTGCAAATCTATTACTCTTCTGCAAAATGGCGATATTAAGGCCAGCTAACACATAGGGTTCTGATAATTAAACAAGATAATAAATCATTTTTAATGCTCATTCAGAAGCTCATGTACCATGAAAAGCACTAAATAGATGTTAGTTAATATTATTAATGTGTAGAAATTTGTCTGGCTCCTCAGTGTTCAGTCTTCAAGAACAAAGTCCAGGAAACTTAATTTTCTGGTAAGTTTTTATTTTTTGCTTTTTTTGTTTTCCATGGTTATGGATGATCCAAGTGGTTTATTTTATATAGTTGTAAAAAAAAAAAAAAGCAAAATACATAATAAAAAATTCAAGTGAATCCTGTCCATTTTTTAACTATCTCCCGTATCCCATGATTTTATACTGCCCTCACCACTACACCTGTAATTTATGCAGCCATCACCCCTCAACTTGGACTATTAAAATAGCACAATCCTAGATGTCATTTCTTGCCTTCAGTCTATGCCTTACAAGGAAACCAGGTGGATCTTATTCATTCCTAAGTCAGAACATTTCCCTCCTCTCTTGAAAACCTTCCCATTATGCTTAGTGTATAATCCAGAGTTCTCAGGAGGTCTACCAGTACTGCATCTTATGAGTGCAGCCTACCATTCTGACCTCACTTTACTAGGCCCCAGTCATACTGGCCCCCTCCCTATCCCTTAAACCCACCGAGATCATTTCCATCTTATGTCCATTGCATTTTCTGTTTCTTCTATTTGGAACCATCCGCCCTTCATTTCCACATGACTCCCTCTCCTGCCACATCCCAATTTCTGCTCAAATGTTCTTTCCCCAGAGAAACCCTCTCTGACTTGATCTAAAATAGCTTGATCTCATCACTCTCCAGCTCTGTGTTTTTGCTTTGGTTTTTCTTCATAGCTCACATAGCTAACAAGTGAAGAATATTTGAAAGTCCAACTTAGATTGCATAAAGATTTTGATGGAAAACCATTGACACATGGCTTCATTTAAGTAAGGGTGTCACATAAAAAGGGTCACCTTTTTTTAGATTACTTCTACTGCAGTGTGAAGTAGTAATTAGATAATGAGAGTCCTGATAGGCAACTGTATCGGCAGATGAGTCAAAGTATTATGTTAACATAAAAAGTACAGGTGGAGAGATATAGCTGCACTTGAGAGATGATTAGGAGAAAAATTAAGTTGGCAATGGATTGGCAACATGGAAGAGCAAGATCAGGCAGCATGAATATCTCATAGTTTCTCAACAAAAGCATTGACTATCCAGTAAAGGACTGTCTAGGAAAGAGAAAAATGGAGAGAATTTCATTTCAGGAGAGAATTATGGGTTTGGTTTTTAAATACTGAATTTGGATTGCTCGTAAGATATTAAATAAAAGATATCTGTAAGTAGTTAGATATATGGGTCTGGATCTGGAGATGTAAATTTATATTTCACAGGTAAGTTAAAAGTAATTGGTGCTTTGGTCATGTCAACTAGAAAATCAATGGACAGCATAGGAAATATAGCCAATAATATTGCAATAACTATGTATGGTGTTAGTTGAGTGCTAGGCTATTCGGGGGAATCACTTCATAAGTTATGTAAATGTCTGACCACTATGCTGTACACCTAAAACTAATATAATATTAAATGTCATCTGTAATTGAAAATTTTTAAAAATTTAAATAAAGTTTGTATCCTTAAACAAAGAAAGCCATTGCAGACTGAGAAGAGAATGGTCTTTAAATTATACTATTTACAATGCCGCTAGAATAGACTAAGTGAGTGAAAGACTCTGAATGGGAGCAGCTTAAGAGGCAGGTGAAAAACCTGGAAGAGATTGTGACATAAAAATTGAGGAAGAAAGTTTCTATAATGGATGATGTAATCAACAGCAACAAATGTTGAATGAAAAAATACCTATTGCATTTAACAAATTGAAGGCCATGTTAGTAGAATAGAGGCAGCTCCAATACTTTCCTAAAAAGGATCTGCTTTGATGTTGCCCTTGCAGGGAAAGAGAAAAAGTGGGGGTAAAGGGAAGGAGAGAGAAGGTCTTGGACAAGGAGTCTGAAGGCACAAGTTGAAGATGAGGATGATGTGTGGCCAGCTATGATTTTGACATCAATCAATAGATTGTCGTTGGCCTTTTGGTGACAGCTGCTCTATTCACACTACACCCATCCCCCAATCCCACACAGGGCCCAGTGTAATGTTCTGAATGGTGGTTCATTAACTGTGCACCCTCAATGACACACTGTTCCAACTCCTACAAAGTTCACCCTCTGAAGGGACAGAGAAGTGGACATTGATAAAACTTAAAAAAAATAACAGTTCTATTGACCATATAAATATAAATTCAAACCCAATCAAATACTCTCACTTTTCTATCCCAATTCCCACTTCTTATTACTGGAGAACTATAAAAGGGTGTCATTCCCTCTGGGTAGACAAACCTCACAAATCCATCACACATCTAGAACCCAAGGGAAGAGGAGTTGGGGTTTATTCTGGATTTTTAAGAGATATGTATGATAGCACCTCTGGATACATTATTTGCTAATTTACAGGGGAATTGGGGTAGAGGGGTAGAGGCTAGATATCCCATTGTGGGGTTTTTTGTGTGTTTTTTTCAAAACACCCCATTTGAAGATTCCAAGTGTTAACAGAATTTTTTGTTAATGTTTTAAGTATCTGTCTAGGCACCTATGTATGTTAATGGATATTTCTACTAAATCCAAATGATGGAGTTCTACCTGTCACATAAAAAAAGTTGTTCTATTGTGGTGCTCCATTTTACTAATTCAAAAACCTGACATCTCTGGAGGAGCAGCGACAAGTAATTTCACAATGATAAATTTTTCAAGACAAAATACTCAGCTCTACGGAGCTAAGGAGTAATTTGAAAGGAAGATAAACAGTTCAGACACTTAGTGGGTAAACAAATGTGGCAGGATAATTTATTGAGATATTAATTTGTGATTATTTGTTCTTGCTCCTATAGGAGCCTGGAAAGATGGAAAGAAATTGTCCTCCTCCCGGGCAAGAAGGTGGCCATGGTCTCAATGCGGACGCTTTTGCCTCTGTGATTATCAGTGTCTCTTTTTGAAGCCTATAATCAAAACTGCTGAGAATCCAACCATTAAAAGAGCTGTGGCCACAGAGAGCAGGAAAACCAGAGTGGCCTGCACTGGAGGGATGGAAGAAGAATTCCTCTAAGATGTCAGAGGGAGGGGATTGTGGTGATTCTATAAGTGGCAGAGAACAGTTTACCAAATGTTCACAGAATCCCAAGAGTACAGACAGATCAGTAGGATGATGGAGAGACCATCCCAGGTTTCCCTAAACAGTTTCATATGGAGCTGCTTTGGTCATCAATAATCAAAGTTGCAAGTCCAGCCTCATTCCCAATGTTACCCTCAGTTGTGAGAACTCTAAACCTTCACTGGTCCAGGTTTCCCTTCCCAGTAGTATGGTTCTGCTCAACAATCTTAGGCTAAATTCTTTGCATCTCTTTTCATAAAGAGGTGAGGTCTGTATTGCTCCATCCCTTGAATCTGGCCTTACCTTGTGACTTGCTTTGGCTAATGGAACACAAGTAGAACCTCAAAAAGTGCTTTGGCTAATGGAACACAAGTAGAACCTCAAAAAGTGCTTGCTCTTCTCTTGCTGCTTCTGGGACACTTTCCCCAAGTGCAGAAGCCTGGGATTGCCTGCTAGACACTGAACACACATGACCCAGTGGCCCGCATTACCAGAGCCAACCACCAGACATGTAAGTGAGGCCATCTGGAACCAACAGTCCCCAACAGTCACTTCTCCACAGGTGACCCAGCTGTGCAGCCATGAATGAGGTCATATAAAGACCAGTAGATGAGACATCCAGTTGAGCCCAGACCAAATTGGCAATCCATAGAATCAAGAAATAAGATTTAGGATGATTTGTTATGTAGCAATAACTGATACCAAGTTATAACAAGACAATGTTCTAGGTATTTTTTTACTCCCGTAACATTACCTAACTCATGCTACTGCAACCACAGGAGCAATGCAAAAGTCCAAGTACCAAATTAGCCAGGGCTTTATTATAAGTTGGCAGCTTTTTCAAGTCACAATATGCTTTGGGTATAAGTTTTCCTTCACAGAGCCTATGTCACTATTTATGTCTCCATACACAGGACACTGTCCCCTTTCTCAGAATCTTCCTCACACTGGATTGTCTTCATCCCATTAGACCTGTCAATTTTCTTATCTATAGTAACTTTATTTCCATGGCCTTTCCTGAAAATGGGCTTGAACAGAGCCACTCTGGCCTACCCCAATATCTTTCTCTTAACACTGGGTCTCAAGGTGTTTTGAGTTAAAATGGTGTACACCCAAAATTCATATGTTGAAGTCTTAACCCCCAGTGCCTCAGAAAGTGGCCTTAGTTGGAAATAGGTTCTTGCTTGCACCTGTAATTGGCTAAGATGAGGTCATACTAAAATGAGCTCCAATCCAATATGACTGATGTTCTCATAAAGGGGGAAATTTGGACACCGCCACACATAGGAAGAATGCCGTGTGAAGATGAAGTCAGAGATCAAGGGGATGTGTCCATATCTAAGGAACACCAAAGACCAGCCAACAATCAGAAGCTATAGGAGAGACATGACACCGATCTTTCCCTAGTCACCCACGTGTCCAAAACAGAAACCATCCCCACACGCCACAATATTTTAAATTTAATTTTAAAAAGATCAATTTGCAATGAATACTATAAAAATAAATATACTACTCACAATTCAGGTATTCTTGAATATTTTCAGCTGAAAATTCTCAGGAAAAATGATTTTAGGTTGGTCAGGGCTGCCACTTAGGGAAAACATTGTGTGTGTTTTTATAGACGCACCTGGCATGTGGAGAAGGTCCACTGCTTGCTTCTATAGACGCTTATAGTGTACAATGGACTAGTGCCTTCAGAGACAGCATGGCCTACTGACAACTTGACAGCAAACTTCTGGCCTCCAGAAATGAGACAATAAATTTCTATTGTTTAACAGAGATTTGTGGAACTTTGTTATAACAGCCCTAGCAAACTAAACCATAGGAAAACTAAACCATAGGGGGCCCAGTTCCTTACCACCTAGAGAAATCTTGATTGCTCTATACAAATTGCTGTAGTCCCTTCTCCAGATCATTGATTTGCTAAGCAATCTTACCTAATAATAGACAAACATGTAAATTGACTGCACCTCCGCTATGCCCACAGCCAATCAGAGTGAGTATGCAAATTAGAAGGCCAAAGATGGTGGCCATCCAGCTGCTCCAGGCACAGAGTGGCCAGGCTGGGCAGGATGCCTGCTATGAGAGGGAGGGCGGAGGGCAAAGGAATCTAAAGGAGCAGAGTGCTTCAGCAAAGACAAAACTGCAGATTCTGGAGTCTGCAGCAAAGACAAAGAACACAGACTCTGGTTGGAGCGAAGGCCTGAGTCCCGGGTGCCAGAGGAAAACCAGTGCTGGAAGCCAAGGGAAGGAAGGCCTATTACATGAATCTTTTCATGCAAAGGGCCTCTAGTGTAAAATAAAAGGCCTTGTCAAACAATTTCCTCAGATCAATGGCTATGGACTAGCCACTCACATAAGTTCCTTTTCCTATTAAAAAAATTCTAATGGCCCAGCCAGTGTGACTCAGTGGTTGAGTGTCAACCTATGAACCAAATCATGGTTTGATTCTGGTTAGAGAATATGCCTGTATTGTGGGATAGATCCCCAGTGTGGAGCATGTAGGAGACAGCCAATCAATTATCCTCTCTCATCATTGATGGTTCTCTCTTTCCCTCTTCCTTCCTCTCTGAAATAAAAAATATATATATTTTAAACAATTTCTGATGAACTTGGAAGACATTTGCTAAGTGAAATAAGTCAATCTCAAAAGACAAATACTATATGATGCCACTTATATGCAGTTTCTAAAATAATCAAACTCAGAGAAGCAGACAATAGAATGGTAGTTGCCAGGGACTGGACAGAGAGACAATGGGGAGATGTTCAATAGATATGAAGTCTCAGTATTGCATGATGAAAAAGTTCTACGAGTCTGCTGTACAACACAGTGTCTGTGGTTAACAATACAGATCTGTGCATTTTAAACTTGTTAAAAAAAGTACATCTCATATTAAATGTTCTTACTATACAAGGGGAGGACACAAGAAAAATTTTGGAGATGATGGATATGATTATTATTCTGATTGTAGTAATAATATCACAGTTGTTTGTATATGTCCAAACTAGTCAAATTGAATGCATTCAACATGCAGGGTTGTTGTTGTTTTTATCAATTATACCTCAATAAGTTGTTTTTAGAAAAAAATGAATTCTCCTCTAAGGTAACTAAAGGTTCTTTTATACAAAGAAATAATGACATAACTTGTCTTAATTTTTACAACAAATGTCACCTTACATATATTATCAATTAAAATTTTATGCATTATAAATTTGACTGTTTACAGATTCTTTAATTTTGGAAACCATGGAGAAACAAATCATATGTACGCATTTTAATTGTGACAAATTTGAATGCCCCTTTTGACAAATCAGAATTTCCCTGAAAAATTATTTCTAGTTTCAGCACTTGCTGACATTTGACGTATCTCCCTACTAAACAAAAACAAATATAAATGAATTAAGGATTTGACTCAAGAAGTTAGAAAAATGAACAAAGCAAGCCAAGGCAAAGTAAAAGAAAATAATAAAAACAGCTGAAAACGGTTTGGCTCAGTGAATAGAGCATCGGTCTGCGCCTGGAAGGTCCCAGGTTCGATTCCGGTCAAGGGCATGTAGGTTGATTGAGGGCACATTCCCATTGGGG
Source organism: Lasiurus cinereus (assembly GCA_011751065.1). NCBI lineage: Eukaryota > Metazoa > Chordata > Mammalia > Chiroptera > Vespertilionidae > Lasiurus > Lasiurus cinereus. The sequence goes on from JAAGEH010000012.1 coordinate 67,861,825, forward strand.
GCGTGCAAGGGGCAGCTGATCGATGTCTCTCATCGATGTTTCTAGCTCTCTATCCCTCTCCTTTCATCTCTGTAAGAAATCAATAAAATATATATTTTTTAAAAAGAAAATAATAAAAACAAAGGCATGAATTAATAAATTGTCTTTAAGATTCATTGTAATTCACAAATACAAACAACTGTAAACCTAGTTTTGCCTCAACTCTATGATGTTAATCTCATTCAGTATTTTTTCATTTCAAAAACTATAGTTTTTATCTCTGCATATTTGGTTCTTTCTAATATTTTACATATTCAGTCTTTCTTTTAACTATTTCAACATATGGAATACAGTTTCAACTATTTCAAGTCCTTGTCTATTAAATTAATAATATATGTTAATTCTTACTTTGTTTCAATTAATTGATTTTTTCTCCTCATTACTATTGTCTTGCTTGTTCGCTTTATAAATTTAAAATTTAACTCACATATGTAAAAAAAGACATCACTGAATTGTTATTTATAGCAGTAAAATGGAAATAACATATATCAAACAATGGGTTCAATAGTTATAAAAGTGAAATATTGATATAATGAACTCTTAGAAAATTAGATTGAGGGGACTCTCTGTTTGCAACTATGGAGATCTCACCTAAATATAGATTATGAGAAGGCAGATTCCAACAGTGGGCAATTAAAATGTAAAGAGTTTTGCCCAGCCAGCATGGCTCAGTGCTTAAGCATTGACCTAGAAAGCAGGGGGTCATGATTCAATTCCCAGTTAGGGCACATGCCTGGGTTGCAGGCTCGATCCCCAGTGTGAGGCATGCAGGAGGCAGCTGATCAATATCTCTCTCTCATAATTAATATTCCTATTCTCTCTCCCCCTCCCTTCCTCTATGAAATCAACAAAAGATAAATAAAATTAAATAAAATGCAAAGAGTTTTAAGATATAACACATATTTTACTTGTGTGTGCTTTTTTTTATTTTAATGACAAATATATATAGTGGTTACTTTTAAGGATAGGACCTTTAGAGATTCAAAGCAGGGTTAAAATTTTTTACTCTGTTTTCATTGAGTGTTTGCATCATCTTACCATGTGCATGGTATTCCTTCTATTTTATTTTTTTGTTTGTTTTTCTTTTTCATGTTAATGGTGGTTTTCTGAAAAAATAGAATAATGGGCCACTTCTGTTTTCTCCCTATTTCTTTTCTAAATGTAAATAAAGAATAAACAAATTGGCCAGGTTGGCATGATTCAGTGGCTGAATATCAACCTACGAACCAGGAGGTCACAGTTCATTCCTGATCAGGGCACATCCCGGGTTGCGGTCTTGATCCTCAGTGTGGGGCAAGCAGGAGGCAGCTAATCAATGATTCTCTCTCATCATTGATGTTTCTATCTCTCTCTCTCCCTCTTCCTTCCTCTCAGAAATCAATAAAAATATATTTTACAAAAAAAGAATAAACAAATTAATCTATAATAATAAAAGCATAATATGCTAATTAGACTGGACATCCTTCCAAATAACCTTCCAGATGAAGCTGGGGTTGTGAGGGAAGTCCAGGTCCCAGGTTCCAGAGGAAAGCCATTGCCGGCAGACGGGAAGGAAGGCCTATTATTGCACGATTTTCATGCATCAGGTCTCTAGTTATCTAATAATAGGAATAGATCAAGATTCAAGAGCGGTAACATTTAAATAGTCTTGGTAGCTCTCTTTAAGAGAGAAAAATACATATGAAAACACCTTACTTTTGCAAAATTTTCAAAAACAGGACCATGTGAACACATTGCTAGGGATCCTCTCTTAGAAGGGGCTGGACAAGTGAGGATCTTAGAAGCTCTGTTCAATAGCTTCCGGAGAGATCTAAAAGTATCCATAGAATTCCTGCCTCTTGATAGAACCTCTGAGATGGTGGCTAAGATTTTGTAGAGGAAAGAAAGAAAAGCAGGGGGGGGCGGGGGAAGCGGGATTTAGGGAGAGAGGAAGGAATAAACGATCCCCAAAAGAGAATAATATCTACTGAGTGCTTTCTAACATAGGCACCGTCATATACTTCTGTCATTTTCACAATACTCTCTAAATGATAATAAGAAATGCTTTATCCTTATGATATGTACCAAATACATGAGGCTCATCCCACAAAGTAGGTAGTATTATCATCATTATTATGTTCATTTTATTACAGGGAAACTGAGTCATGAAGGAATTATAATGTTCAAGTTGGTGGGTGGCACAACTGGAATCAACCCAGGTAGTGTGGTGTGGGACCTCTTTCCACGTCCTGCGTGGTTCAGGGTTCCCGGGTCAGGGTTCGGGTTCTGAAGGAGGCCGCACGCAAACAAAATGAAAGACTAGAAAACATTAATTTGGCGATATTGGGGGGCCAGGCGGGAGCCTTCCTCTAGTGGGAGCCTTCCTCTAGTGGGAAGGACTGCCACCTTCCTTTGGCCTTGCCATCCCTTTTATTTAGGTTTGGGATACACCCTTTGCCCTGAAGCAGGCAATTCCAGTAACAAGTAGATTATCTTATCAGTCAGGATTGACATGATTATTTGATGGGGAAGTTCATTGTCTCAATTAGATAGGGAGTGGCTGGTTTTGACCTTTCAGAGCTTCAAGGTTGACCAGCCTTCTAGCCTCCTGTTTACATCCATTTAGTGAGAACAATGTTTGGTTTCTGACAGTGTGGTTACAGCACTTGTGACCTTACTCAGGTTGCTCCTCTGTCCCTATGCTACATTATTTAATTATCTTGAAGCCAATGGATGCCCAGTACAAAAAAAAAGCATATTTTATTTAATATATTAAAAAAATAAACTTCTAGGAGACCATTCCCCAAAATGCAAGAGGCTTCCTTATGAGGTAGTAACAAAACGAATATTACTCCTTATCAAGAAGACCACCCTTTTGAAAATGACAACCCTCACCACATCCACCAAACTACCCCTAGCTCCCTACCCTATTTCATTTTTTTTCCACAGCACATATCACTTTTTACTGCATTACATCATTTAATTATGCATATATTTATTATCAGTCTTCCTATACTAGCAGGTAAGCCCAAGAGGACAGGATTTTATATCTGATTTGTTCAATATTATACCCCAGAACCTAACACATGACAAACACTTAGTAAATATTAGTTGAATGAATCTATCAGCCAGATAGGAGATTGAACTCTTTGAGCCCTAAGGTCCCCAACTATGCTAAAATAAAATATTGGTGAGCCTATATTTGGGGACTTCCTTCTTCTCCCTCCTCCCACTCCTCACCCCAACCCAAGAAAATCACTTACCCAATTTTCACTTCCCATAACTCTTGGAATGGAATGTGTGTCCTTTATCACATGTCTCAGGCAAGCACCACACATCAAATTAACCTTCGCCAGCCCCGCATCTGCTGGCAAGGAGTACTCTAGCCATTGTTGACCATTTCATTTTAATCATAGCCTTCTCCTGCAATCAAGAGCCTTGATTAAGGCCATTCACAGTCCTGCAAGGTCAAAAATGATGCAGTGGACAGAGGAGAGAAATAAGAGGGTATGGGTCATTTATAGTTTCATAACTTATCTTAAGCAACTATTTCTCCTTAGCCCTAAGTGATTGCACACCAGGATTGTCACTCTCCTGCCATGTGCCTTTCCTCTCGGAGACTTTTCTGCTGGGAGCCCCACTACCAACCACTGTTCCCAAGAGAGAAGCTATTGCCAAGAGAAGATCCAATACAAAACAGCCAAGCCAGGAGTGTACCTGGCCAGGCCAAGCGAGTCCTCAGTTAAAGACCTTAGTGATGAAAGAGGAAATGAGGACCCACCACTTACTAGGGAACACTTACCCCTCCCGCTAAATCAAAGCACTGCTTTCAGCTTCCTTAGCAGAATTTTGACTGTTCTTGGAAACTGTATATAGTTCTTGGAAACTATATACAAATGAAGGTTTGCCTGATGCCATCTTGAAGATGAGGCTGAGAACAAAGCTCTCCATTCCCTCTTTTGCCTTCTCTATAAGCCCACCTCCATATCATCTGGGATGCTTTACTTTTGAACCTCACTAAAAAAGCAAACAAACAAAAAACAGTCTCCCTGGCAGTATGGCTCAGTTGGTTGGGCATCTTCTCATGCACCAAAAGGTTGCCAGTTCAATTTCCCTATTGGAGCACATGTGTGGGTTTCGGGTTTGATCCCTAGTAGGGGCATACAAAGGCAGCCAATCAATATTTCCCACTCACATTGATGTTTCTTTCCCTCTTCTTCTCCCTCACACTAAAAATCAATTTAAAAAATCTTAAAAAATAGAAATAACAAAAATACAAAATGAAAGTCATTCTGGCTAAAACCACTATATTGTAAATGTTTCATTGTTATTCAAATTTTCTGTGACCTAACCAGTTCCTTGAGTTCATATCATCCACAAAGCACACTGAAGACAGACTTGTCTTGAAAGAAATGTAGAACCCAGGAAAAAGTAGTGCTTTCAAGTGAGGTACCCCCATAAATGGCCATGAGGATTAAAGGTAGTGAATCCTTCATGATAGAAATCTAAAATGACTTTAGGAAAAAAGTAGCTTTGGGAGATAAGTTTAAAAGAAAAAAAATATTTCAATAGGTGGAGAGAGCATGTTAATATATAATGTTCATCTAAACTTCTCAAATATTCACACCTTTAAATTTTCTACTGAAATGTGTTGGGCTTAATTAATTCAGCCTAAACCCCTCATTTGCCTCTTTTCTCTCTGTTCAAGTTAAAGTGAAATGGGAACAGTGTGTTCCTGCTTCCTCCCACTGGCTCGGAGAAGTGGAATGCCTGCAAACAGAAGGGCGACATGGAGAGGGTTAGTCACAAACTCCGCTCTTGACATGTGGCCCTATGTGGTATGCTGCTTGTCAGTCTCATGAAATAGGGCTGCAGCAGCCGGAGGTTTTTAAACCAAAAATATACTTATTTGAAATAAGTTTTGTGAGACTGTTCAGGTAGACACTCTTAGGTTAGTCCAAAAGACATCATTTTCTTTCTTATTAACTGCAGCTCCTTGCGCCTAAAGTCCAGGTCACACATAGCATCTGGTTTAATCTTGCCTTACTTCCTAACGAGTTTCCCAGCAAGGTCAAAACAAAGGAGCCTGCCATTGCCCTTTCCAGGAGACCCAGCCTCTGTTCTAAGTTCCGCGCTTTCCTCAGCACCTAACTTTCCTCTGGATCACATAAGGCAAGGCAAACTGATGCCCATGCTCTCTAGACATTCTTTAACCAGCTCTGCAATTAAGACATTATTGTTGACAATTGAACAAATATTAGTGGCCCTCGTTTTGTTTTAAATCAAGGTAACTCTTGATAACAAGATCATGTCTGGAACATACTACCAGAACTAAAAACTAATGCATTATACAATGTTTCTTCTAATTTCAGTGTGAGGTGTCACACCCAAGAGTTTGCGGACATATTTTCAGGGAGCTGCAAGTTCTCTGGGTTTTTTTTAGTATATTTTTATTTCAATGCTCATCCTATATAATAAAGAGGTATTATGCAAATTGACCATCATTCCAACACACAAGATGGCTGCCCCCATGTGGTCAAAGATGGCTGCCACAAGATGGCCGGCAGGGAAGGCAGTTGTGGTTGATCAGGCCAGCAGGGGAAGGCAGTTGGGAGGGACCAGGCCTGCAAGAGAGGGCAGTTGGAGATGACTGGGCTGGCAGAGGAGGGCAGTTGGGAACAAGCAGGCCTACAGGGGTGGGTAGTTGGGGGTGACCAGGCCTGCAGGGGTGGACAGTTGGGGGCAACTAGGCTAGCAAGAGAGGGCAGTTAGGGGTGACTGGGCCAACAGGGAAGAAGGGTTAGGGGTTACCAGTTCAGCAGGGGAGGGCAGTTAGGGGCAATTGGGCTGGCAGGGGAGGAGTTAGGCATCAATCAGGAGTTAGGCATCGAAGCTGGCAAGAGAGTGGTTAGGGGATGATCAGGCTGGCAGGCAGAAGCAGTTAAGGGCAATCAGGCAGGCAGGCAGGCAAGTGGTTGGGAGTCAGTAGTTCTAGATTGTGAGAGGGATCCCAGATTGGAGAGGGTGCAGGCTGGGCTGAGGGACCCACACCCCCTGTGCATGAATTTCATGCACCGTGCCTCTAGTCTATATATATAAAAGATTAAGCAACTGAACAACCAGAACAACAGACCACTAATACTCATACTGACCACCAGAGGACAGATGCTCAACACAGGAGCTGCCCCCTGGTGGTCAGTGTGCTCCCACAGTGGGAACATTGCTCAGCTGACAGACCCGTCCCACTGGCCCACTGGCCAGCAGCAGCCACTCCATCAGTAGTTCTGCAGGCCCAACCTCCTGAGAACAGGCCAGGCACCAAGGGAACAGCACAACCTGCATGATCTTGACAGCACCACTGGCCTCCTGGAAGTTAGCCTCGGGGACCATGGCTGCTTCCCCTCCCTAGATGTTCTGCAAGAAAGAAAGGATATAAAAGAGGCTGTCAGGTGGCTCCCAACAACTGATGCGAAAGTCAATGGATGGATCCAGATCCCAGGCCAGCAAGGGCATCCCACCACCCACCCAGAGAGCCAATTATGTCCCAGGCCACCCCCCAATCCCCTCAGGACCCAACCCAGGCATGAATTTGTGCACCAAGCCTCTAGTATTAATATAAATATAACCTCTGGGTAATCACCTTATAACTAAGTATCTCCCCAGATCTCATTGCTCATGTTTGCATTTATGTTGTAGTCAAGTAGAACCATCAAGGCTAATTAATAAAGAAGTGAGATTAATCCATAAGTGAAGCATTATCACTAAGTGAGAAAAAATAATGCTAAAATAAACTATATACAAATGAAGGTTTGCTACAGTTTAAATAGAAAAAGAAGTGGTGGGAAATTGATTAACCACACAGCCTATGGGAGTACAGGCACAGCAAACTTATTACCATATTCAAATGGTGGGTAGCAGTTTAGTTTTAGTTCAACTCAGGGAATAACAGCATTATTTCACATCCAACTAATGTTATCAATTTAGGTTTTTTTTATTAATTTTTATTAATTTTTTATACATATCTCCCCATTGCCCCCCCTCCCTCCCAGGCATACCCGACCCCCCAGTGTCTGTGATCATTGGTTATACTTATATGCATGCATACAAGTCCTTTGATTGATCACTTATTTACCTCACCTAACTTTAATCTTTCTGCTGTAATTTCACAGTCTGTTTGATGCTTTATGATTTTTGTCCTCCTGAGAATTATCAGTCTACTCCCTTTCTGTGCTCCTGATTCTATTATATTCACCAGTTTATTCTGTTGATCAAATTTTTAATTCACTTAATTTTTAGATTCACTTGTTGATAGATATGTATTTATTGTTCATAATTTTTTGTCTTTTACCTTTTTCTTCTTCCTCTTCTAAAAGAGTACCTTTCAGCATTTCATATAATACTGGTTTGGAGTTGATGAACTCCTTTAGCTTTTTCTTCTCTGTGAAGGTCTTTATCTGCCCTTCAATTCTGAATGATAGCTTTGCTGGATAGATTATTCTTGGTTGTAGGTTCTTGCTGTTCATCACGTTGAATATTTCTTGCCACTCCCGTCTGGCCTGCATCGTTTCTGTTGAGAAATCAGCTGACAGTCATATGGGTGCTCCCTTGTAGCTAATGAACTGTTTTTCTCTTGCTGCTTTTAATATTCTCTCTTTCTCTTTTCCTCTTGGTATTTTAATTATGATGTGTCTTGGTGTGGTTCTCTTTGGATTCCTTTTATTTGGGGTTCTGTGTGCTTCCTGGACTTGTAAGTCTATTTCTTTTACCAAATGTGGGAAGTTTTCAGTCATTATTTCCTTAAATAGGTTTTCAGTATCTTGCTCTCTCTCTTCTTCTGGCACCCCCACAATTCTGATGTTGGTACGCTTGAAGCTGTCCCAGAGGCTCCTTACATTATCTTCACATTTTTGGATTCTTTTCTCTTCTTGCTTTTCCAGTTGAATGTTTTCTGCTTCTTTATATTTCAAATTTTTGACTTGATCCTTGCCTTTCTTTAGTCTGCTGTTAGGACTCTGTATAATAGTTTTTATTTCAGTCAGTGTATGTTTAATTTCTAGTTGGTCTTTTTTCATCTTTAGTTGGATCTTTTGCATCTCTAGTTGGGCCTTTTTCATCTCCTCTTGGGTCTCACTAAATTTATCCATCTTTTCTAGCATATTCTTGAAAAACCTTATAAGCGTGGTTTTGAACTCTATATCCAGTCATTTTTTTTCCTCCATTTCTTTTGCTGTAATCCCTTCCCTTGTCTCGGCATTTTCACTATGCCGGGGAAACTTCCGTGCTGGATTCAGCCGCAGAAGCCTCTGTTGAGCTTGGGAGGGGTGGAGTCTCAGGGCTTAAGGGACCGCCTTCCAGTCGGCCCCACCCTCCACGGCCCCTGAGTCTCACGTGACTGGGTAATGGCTGGAGCGGTCCTTGTGCGCGCCTGTGCACCCGCAGTGCCTCTAACCGCTGCCTTTCCAGCTCCCCTGCGCACTAGGACCACACGAGTCTAGGTCTCCAGGGTTTCGCCCGAAACAGGGGCTTAGTGGACTCAGAAGTGGCACAGTTGGGAGGGTCTGTCTCCCGCCCACTCGCAAAAGCCAGCGGCACAATCAGCAATCTGTCCTCCGCGTGGTGCCAGACCTCCGATCCTTTGCCACTCCCCTAAATTTCCGTGCACTTCTCCCTTTTCACAGTCCAAACTCCCCCTGTATGAGTTTTGGCTGGATCTGGGGTTTAGTGTCGTAAGATAAGGGGTTCAATGCCTGTGAGAGTCTCCGTTTCCCTCCCGCCAGAGAAAGCCAGCCAGGTACTCCGGCACCCGCTCGCTCCTTGCATGCGTCTCTGTACCTCAGCTTTTTGCAGCTCCTCTGGGTCTCCGTGAGCCCCTCTCTTTCCCTCTAGTTGTAGAACTTTCACTCAGCCAGCTTTCCTGTGGTTCTGGATGATGTCCATTCTGTCTTTTAGTTGTAGTTTTGAAATTGTTGTGCAAGGCATAGGTGTTTACCTATGCCGCCATCTTGGATTCTCTCCTCAATTTAGTTTTTAAAATCAAGTTATTTTACAAGATCTATAAACATAAGAATATTTATCCTAGTTGTATGTTTATATGTGTTTAGGTAAAACAATATAAAAATTATTTAAGTCAAAATTTTTAATCTCAAAAATTTTATTATATACATTTGTTCAAATATGCCTAATCCTTTCCATTTGCCTAAAATAGGAAGAGCCATTTGTCAACTGATTCTAATGAAAAGTGAAGTGCTTATATAATGAAAGGGAAAATGACCAAGAAGCTAAGGGTTCAAATTCCAACGAGGCTACTTGAAGGCTAAGACTCCTTGAATGAGTTGCTTTCTCTTCTCTGGGCCTCAATTTTACCATCCATGAAATAAGGATATTGTTTTGTTCAGATTCCTTTCAACTCTGAATTATTATGGTTCTATTTGTCTTTTATTCTAACGATGTTAGTCTCTGGCTCACAGAAGCTTGCTTCTGCTGGCCCTGGCCCATTGCTGCAATCCTGATATCCACCAACTGTAAAGGTAAAGGCAGCTAGATTGGCTGGGCTTCTGAGAAAAAGGTCAGGCAGGCCTAGTTTGCTTCTCTTCTCCATCCCCTTTCTCTTATTGTCTCCCTTCTCAGATTTTTCTATGGAAACCAGTGAATCCTGAAGCTGTCCTTCATGGATGGCTTCATCTCCTGCCTCTTTGAAAATAGCCCTGCCATATAATCTCCATAATCAACAGTTAGGTTTATACCATGAGATCCCAATGCTCACTTCATTATAGTTGACTCTTTTAATTATTCAGCAGCTCATGGGACGACCTGAAAAGTAAGGAAGAGCTGGATCATGTAGAGTCTTGAATCTGAATGGATCAAATCTTAAGCTAAAGTGATGTAATTGTCCACTTCCAAAATGTCCCCAGTGATCCCCACTTCCCAACATTCACACCCTTGTGTCATCTCCTCCACAATGATAAGACTGACCTGTGTGACCAACAGGATCATGCAGATATGACATTGTGTGATTTCTGAAGCTTGGTCACAAAAGAGCTGCTTCCATCTTGCTTGCTCTTGGATACGGGGAAAAGGAATCCAGCCACCATGACGTGAGGATACTCAGGCAACCAGTGGAGACAACCATGTGATGAGGAACTGAGGCCTCCTACCAAGAGCCATATGAGTGAGCCACCATAGGCAAGTCTTAAAAATGCCCGCAGCCTGTTCAATGTCTTGATTTTATCTTTATGAGTGACTCTGAACTAGAAATACCCATCTGGCCTGCCCTGAATTCCTGACCAACTAAAACTGTATGAGATAACAAGTGTTTATTGCTTAAAGCCACTAAGCTATGAGGTAATCAGTTACCCAGCAATATATACTATATCCAATACAAGAGACAAAGCTTTAAAGGTATTGTTTTACAGCAATTGAGAAAGATTTGAAGCCTCAAGGACTCCTTGTATAATTATACCTCTCCTGAAGTCAGTCTCACATGTATGCACTAATAAGGTTCCAGAAGTTCATAAGGATAGTTCCAAAGAGCTTTATATGGAGGCAAATATGACTAGGAATTGTATTTTGGTAATTCTGTGACCAGTTGATTAAATAAACATAATGTAGAATTATGACATAAGAAACAGTCCAAAAAAAACACACAATTTTTTTTCTTTTTTATTAATTTTTATACATATCTCCCCATTGCCCGTCCTCCCTCCCAGGCATACCCTAACCCCCCAGTGTCTATGTTCATTGGTTATGCTTATATGCATGCATACAAGTCCTTTGATTGCTCTCTTATCTACCTCACCTAACCTTAATCTTCCAGCTGTAATTTCACAGTCTGTTTGATGCTTTACTGCCTCTGTATCTATCCTTTTGTTCATCAGTTTATAATGTTCTTTATTATCCACAAATGAGTGTGATCATGTGATGCTTCTCCTTCATTGGCTAGCTTATTTCACTAAGCATAAGGCTCTCCAGTTCCAACCAGGTTGCTGCAAATGGTAACAATTCTTTCTTTTTAATGGCAGCATAGAATTTCATTGTGTAGATGTACCATAGTCTTCTGATCCACTCATCTGCTGACGGGCACCTAGGCTGTTTCCAAATTGTAGCTATTGTAAATTGTGCTGCTATGAACATGGGGTTGCTTAAATCCTTTCTGATTGGTGTTTGTAATTTCTTAGGATAAATTCCTAAGAGTGGGATTACAGGGTCAAATGGGAGATCCATTTTTAGTTTTTTGAGGAAACTCCATACTGTTCTCCACAGTGGCTGCACCAGTCTGCATTCCCACCAACAGTGCACAAGGGTTCCTTTTTCTCCGCATCCTTGCCAACACTTGTCGTTTGTTGATTTGTTGATGATTGCCATTCTGATTGACCAGTGTAAGATGGTATCGCATTGTCGTTTTGATTTGCATCTCTCAGATGATTAGTGACTTTGAACATGTTTTCATGTGTCTCTTGGCCTTCTTTCTGTAGTATTTCGAAAAGGTTCTATTTAGGTCCATTACCCATTTTTTTATTGGATCGTTTATCTTCCTTTTATTAAGTTGTATAAGTTGGCTGTAGATGTTGGAGATTAAACCTTTATCAGTGATAATATTTGCAAATATGTTCTCCCATACAGTGGTCTTTCTTGTTAAAACACACAAAATTTAAATTCAGATGTATAATTACTTGGCTTAACAGGCTTGGCCATAAGAATAATAAGACAAAAGTAACACATCTAGAATGCATGTGTCTATGTTTATGTATGCAATCAGGGTGGGAAGATGTACAGATATATAAGGGTATAAGGGAATGATGAATATAGAAACTAAGACTTAGAAAGATGGGGATGGGGAAAGTACCAACTCTGTAGAGCTAGTCCCTGCATAGTCACATCACCCCCCATGTTCAAAGAAGCATGACAATCCTGCTGGCTTGGGGTGGACATCAATGGCTGGGGAAGTTTTATGTGAATGGTCAGATCTTAGGCAGTCAGTTCATCAATAGACCATTCAGTTAGTATTTGGAACAATAGAGAACAGAACACAGACAGGGAAAATATTAAGGCCGCCTTCTTCAATAGAAGTGGGGTTTAGGTCAAGACTCCTAGGTCAGGTGAGAAATTGAGGCACTGTATGGATTGGATCATCTCAACAGAATTAAAGGGAATGTGGACCTCAATAGATAGACATGTGTCAATAGTTTAACGGTTAAGTTATCAACACATGTCTATCAGTGGTTGGCAAACTGCAACTTGCCACATGCGGCTCTTTGGCCCCTTGAGTGTGGCTTTTCCACAAAATACCACGGCCTGGGAGAGTCTATTTTGAAGAAGTGGCATTAGAAGTTTAAGTTTAAAAAGTTTGGCTCTCAAAAGAAATTTCAATGTTTGTACTGTTGATATTTGGCTCTATTGACTAATGAGTTTGCCGGTCACTGGCTTAATCACACAGTGGGTACTAAGACACATCTAAATCCTGATCCCTGGAAGTGCAGGGCTAGTTCAGAACTGGGAGGTGCTGGGAAGACAAGTGCTGACAGACAACCTGGATGTTGCTGATGACTATTGTTCCACCAGGTTGTTGTAAATAAACCAATTTAGCAAAATATTTATGCAGTTTAGAAGCTATAAACAATGGAAAAGGGTTTATCTGATGTGTTCTAGAAAGCTATTTATACTGAGGCCACTCTGTAGAATCAGATGGACCCTCACCCAAAATATGGTTCAATGTCAAAACTGCTGATGCCACACACACACATACACACATACACCCCAAGAGAGTATGAAAGGGTTTATTACTCACATTATGAGGCTTTCTGGAGAGAACAGATTTGGACTCCCAAGCTGGTCCAAACATGCCTGAGAGAGCAACACAAGGAGACTGGGTTGTTTGTTTGCTTGCTTGCTTTTAAATATATTTTTATTGATTTCGGAGAGGAAGAGAGAGGGAGAGAGAGAGAATCAGTGGACAGAGAATCTTAATCGGCTGCCTCCTGCATGTCCCCTACTTGGGATCAAAAGCCTACAACCGAGGCATGTACCCTGACCAGAAATTGAACTGTGACCTCCTGGTTCATAGATTGATGCTCAACCACTGAATCACGCTACCTGCTGGGCTGGAGACTGAGTGTCATTGTGGTAAGGAGGTGGGGCTGGAAGAGGGTAACCCCATACTTATTTGACACTCCCATGGACACCAGAGAAGGTAGTATCCAAGCTTTCTTATCAGCCTTCCTGGATATGAGGCACAAGAGGAAGAAGGAGAGTGAGGTTTACAAGCTACCAGCAGTCAAATATCAAGAAACAGAGTCAGATTCTTTACTACAATTCTTCACAATGTTTTGTATTTGGATACAGACAGTCCTCGGGTAACCTCGGACTCTACATATATCATTTCATGGTTACATTGCCATCTCCCATTTATTTATTAAAAAAAAAAGTTCCATCATTTTGACATATGTACATATATGCTTTGTGTTTTTTATTATTTATTTACCATAAATAAAGGTCAGGAATTGTTATCTTTCTTTTAATTTTTTTTTACTGTATCACTTCATTACTACTGTGTACATGCTCCATGTGAGTGACATAGGTGCTTATGTAGGTGGGTTCTGACTTACGGTGAAAATCGCGTTATGTTGCGCCGTAAGAATGGATCTCTAAAGTAACTGGAGGACCTACTGCATTACATTTTACTTTTTTTTTTTTTCAAGGAATTGTCATGTTTTGTTTTGTTTGTTTTTGAAATAATTCTGATGTAAATGAAATCAATTTAAATAATCAGGGACACTCAATCAATTGTTCTTATAAAAATGCATTTTATGCCCTAACTAGTTTGGCTCAGTGGATAGAGCATTGGCCTGCAGACTGAAGGCTCTCAGGTTCAGTTCCAGTCAAGGGCATGTACCTTGGTTATGGGCACATACCCAGTGGGAGTTGTGCAAGAGACAGCTGATCAACGTCTCTCTCTCATCATTGTTTCTAACTCTCTATTCCTCTCCTTTCCTCTCTGTAAAAAATCAATAAAAAAATATTTTTAAAAATGCATTTTATTTTTTTTATTTGATACTAGAGGCCCAGTGCATGAAATTCGTGCATGGAGGGGGGGGTGTCCCTCAGCCCAGCCTGCATCCTCTCCAATCTGGGACCCCTTGAGGGATGTCCAACTGCCTGATCCAGATAGGATCGGGCCTAAACAGGCAGTCGAACATCCCTCTCACAATCCAGGACTGCTGGCTCCCAACTGCTTGCCTGCCTGCCTTCCTGATTGCCCCTAACTGCTTCTGCCTGATCACCCCCTAACCACTCCCCTGCCAGCCTATTTGCCCCTAACTGCCCTCCTGCTCGCTCTGTGGCCGTAGCCATCTTGGTTGGGATTGATTTGCATACTTGCTCCTGATTGGCTGGTAGGCATGGCTTGTGTGTGTAATGGAGTGATGGTTAATTTGCATATTACTATTTTATTAGATAGAATTCTCTTACTACACATTTTTTAAACCCAGTTAAATGTTATAGAATTCATAGAATTACAGAGGTAGACAATGTATCACTAACCTGATTTTTTATGATCAATTTCTAGAAATATCAGAAAACCAAATTGTCATATAATTATTTTTATCATAGTCAACTAAAGCAGATGTAGGCTTAGTCACAGTGTGATGAGGCATTGCTAAACCAAGAGGTGAATCAAGGGTATGTGGGGAATATTATTTTTGTGTTGTATCAGGAAGCAGTGGCCACCAAAAAAGCAATAATGAAACACAAAGATTAACATTCAACTGGTGCTTTATGGTTTGAAACAAATGGCGTTTGAAACAAATAGTGTCTGATAGCAGGCACTTAAATGAATGAATGAATGAATGAATGAATGAATATGTGATCCAAAGAGATAAAAGAGAGCTGAGACTTGAACCCATATCTTTTTTTTTATATTAAAACTTAAACTCTTAACCTTTATACTCACTAAAATAAGAACTGAACGTTTGGCCAGGAAAGAACCTATCCTTACCATTTCAGATTATAGAAAGATGCTAGAACTGACACTTGGAGGGCCATTCTGCTTGGCTGGGCTGGATTTTCAAGGGCAAGCAGCTATGACTCATGACTTCCCCAGGCAGGACTGATCCCTGTGCTAGATTTCAGCCATTATATAAAGCCAAATGCTAACATGAATAATTACATTGGCAACAATAATTTCTAGTCAGACAGAGCATAGATAACTATTGTAGCTATCAAAAAATCATTTCACTTGAATAAAATATTCACATTTTTAAACATTTTTTAAAGGAAGGTTAAATAAATTTATTTAATTTTTCTTAATTCTTTCTCCATCTACTGCATTTGAAGTCATGTAAGCAGATTGTTGCACATTTTAAAATTCTTAATGAATAAGTCAGACAGAAAAAGACAAATATTTAATTATCTCACTTTGTGGGAACTCTAATCAGAGTACGCCGGATGTTCAAAGCCAATTTCCCATACATGTGTGCAAAGGCAATGACATAGCAGTTTTACTCTACACACTGAGCAGGTGTACCTTTCTATAACCCAAATACTGATGTCACTATTTAGCAAGAAGCCTCTTTTGTCTGAGTTGGTATAAAGATGTGTTACTCACCAGCCTAGGCTAGGCTGTTTTTATGTGGCTACTTTTCAAGGCTGCTTTGTGGGGCTCCTTTGAAGCACTGTTTTGTCTGATGGCTCCTTGTTAGCAATGGCTACTTGGTCTGTCTTCTATGCCTATGACTTCTCATGTCTTCTCCATCTAATACCCCACCGGGGACCTGTGCTCCCTCAGTTGGCGTAGTCGATTGAGGGATCAGCCAGGTTGTTACTCAGGGCCCAACCAATACAGCCTACCAAAACAACTCAGGATTGAGGAGGAGCTTGCTCCCACACACCTATATGTGAAATCCAAAAAAGCCAAACTCATAAAAACAAAGAGTAGAATAGTGGTTGCCAGGGCTGAGAGACAGAGGAAATGTGGAGATGCTTATCAAAGGCACAAACTTCCAGTTGTAAGATAGCCAAGTTCTAGGGATATAATGTGTAGCATTGTGTCTATAGTTAACAATAGTGCATATGAATACTTGAAATTTGCTTCTTACACACATATATACACAGAATGGTAACTATGTGAAGTGATGGATGTGTTAACTCACTTTGTGTGGTAATCATTTCACAATATGAACATACACAAAATTATTACATTATATACTTTAAGCTTATACAATGTTAGATATCAGTAAAGTTGGGAAATATTCTAAATAAGTAAATAAAATTCTTCATGAACAATATGTATAAGTAAAATCTAACAGCAAAGTAGAAATATAGATGTAGATATATGCCTAGAAGATATCTAAAAGGATATAGCAAAGTTTTGTTCATTGGCTATTATCAGGGAGTGAAGATTTGAAAGGGTAGTAGGAGACAGGAATAAGTATAGTGCATCTTGAAGACTTTTGTTTTTTACTTGATATAATTCTGAATTGATTTAATGTCTTTTACCTATACATGGGATTTTTATATAATTTTTAAATTTGTTATTATTACAATGTAGCATAATGGTTTAATCTTATTAGCAAGAACTCAATTCACATAAGTTGTTGATGTTGAAAATATGCTTATTATGGCAACCCATGCCAGGTTTGCTTTAACACACAATCTATTATTTACCACAGTTTATATAAATATATTTTTACATTTATATTTCTAAAATAAGTTTATATAAATACTCACACTTATTTTATAATGCTATATCTCACATTAATAACTCTTATCAGCATGATTTCTAAAACTGACACAAACTTAAAAACTACTAAAAAGAAAAGAAAAGAAATGTTGGAGAGAATGAGGAGAAATTGGACCTCCTATGCAGTGTTGGTAGGAATGTAAGCACAATGGAAAACAGTATGGCAGTTTCTCAAAAAATCCCACTTCTGGGTATATACCCAAAGGAATTGAAAGCAGGGTCTTGAAGAAGCATATGTATACTCACATTCATTGCAGCACTATTCACAATAGCCAAGAGGTACGTATCACCCAAGTGTCCACCAACAGATGAATATAGAAATAAAATCTGGTACATACATACGATGAAGCCTTACAAAGGAAGGAAATGCTTTGTGTGCCACAACATGGATTAAACTTGAACATATTATGCTAAGTGAAATAAGACAGTCACAAAAAGACAAATACTGTATAACTTCACAAATATGGAGAGATTCCAACAAAAGAGGATCAACCAGGTTGTTACCCAGGGCCCAACCAATACAGCCTACCAAAACAACTCTGGAAAAAAGGTGAAATGGTTCCAGTCAACTTGAAAAACTTACCGAAATGTTTGAAACATTTTCCTCCACTTCAGCCAATAGAAGTGAATTGGTATATCAATCTGATTTTGTGTACAACTTCAAGACAACTGTTTTTCTGGGGCTTCACTGAAGCACAGTTGAGAAAATATTTAAAGAATATCAGTGTGAAAGAAAACCACAATTTTGGCCTCCTCAGAGCACTAATTTTTGTCTACCTGGTCCACCTGCCTGCCTCAGTCAGCTTGTGGTCAGAGGACACCGCCAGTACTTGTGCAAGTTGTCACTATACTCAAGTTTATTATTTTTTTTAAAATAATGACCTGTTGCCCAGCTAGCATGGCTCAGTGGTTGACTGTCAATCTATGAACCAGGAAGTCACAGTTTGATTCCCTGTCAGGCACATGCCTGGGGTTGCAGACTCAATCCCCAGGAGGAGGTGTGCAGGAGACAGCCAATCGATGATTCTCATCATTGATGTTTCTATTTCTCTCTCCCTCCTCCTTCCTCCCTGAAGTCAATAAAAATATATCTATATATACAAAAAGCCAGTGACTGGAACAACTAGTGTCTATGACGCCCACTGCAGCCAGCGAACCGGCCTGATGTAGGGTTGGAGTCAGCAGCCAGCCCCGCCCCGGATCAGTCTCTCCCACTCCAATCGGGGGCGGGTGGCTGGTCAAACCCCCCATGGTCCCTCCCCCCGCCAGCGCCACCCCGGGGGGGGCCCCCCCCCCCGGCGAGGGGGGGGGGGGGCGGGTAGCCAATCTTCTGCAGCCCCTCCCCCCGGCTGACCCATCCCCAATGGACCCTCACCACCCTGATCAGCTCACGGGCCCTCCCCTCAGCCAGCTACACCCCCAATCAACGCCCCTGCTCCAATCAGGGGCAGGACTGGCTGGCCAACGACTCATGTTCCCTCCCCCAGGCCATTGGACCCCGATCCATCCTTCCCCAGCCCATTCAGAGGTGGGAACGGCCAGCACACCATCCACAGCTCCTCCCCACAGTCGACCCCACCCACAATCAGCTCCCACCAACCTAATTGAGGTTGGGGCCCACCAGCCAATCACCCACAACTCCTCCCGGCAGCTGGCCTGGCCCTGATCAGGCCCAGTTGGGGTGGGC
The DNA here is from genome assembly GCA_011751065.1 of Lasiurus cinereus. Lineage (NCBI taxonomy): Eukaryota > Metazoa > Chordata > Mammalia > Chiroptera > Vespertilionidae > Lasiurus > Lasiurus cinereus. Next base: position 67,880,262 of record JAAGEH010000012.1, read on the forward strand.
TGACTGGCCAACCTTTCATCATCTCCTCCTCCCAACAGGCCCAGCCCCAATCCATTGATTGGGGCCGGACCGGCTGGACCCCACCCATGCATGAATTTGTGCACTGGGCCTCTAATTAAATAATAATAACAATAATAAATCAAATAAAATAATGACCTGTTATTATCTATTTCCTCTAGTAGCCTGTGAGCTCCAGTATTTTATTCATCTTTATATATTCAGCCCAGTGCTGGAGCACTGCAGTGTTGATAAATATTTGTTGACTGATTGGATAAATGAAAAGATGCAGGCCAATGTTTGAAACCTGGGGCTAGCCCTGACTCTCATGCAGGATGTAAGAAGTTCTAGTTCAATGTTATGCAACTCAGCAGAAATTCAGGCTTGCCTATGGTCAAATCTGACCTTGTACTGCAGTTTAAGTAACTGAGCTTTACATTATCTTAATACCTGTAGGCTTAAAATTTAGTATTCAAAAATTTTACTTTTAGGGCTCATCTTTCTCTTACCTTCCATCAGCCCTTCCCCCATTTACTCATTCATCTTAAATTTATTTACTTGTCAGATATTTATTAACTGGTTATTAAGTCTCAGGCAACATTCTAAGCACTAGGAATATAATCAGTGGAGGAGGGAAAGATATAAGGATCCTTGCCTTGGTGGAGCTTTTAAAAGAAAAAAAAAGTATATTGAGAATTCTGAAACTGTGAGTCCTTATATCCCTCTATACACTGAATGGCCAGATTATTGTGATCTCTGAACATATAATAATCTGCCCACTCAGTGTATATCCTATATAATAAAAGGCTAATATGCAAATTGTCCTGTCCCCTCAACCAGGAGTTCAACCAGCATGCAGACCATGTCCCCTCCCCCTGGCCAGGCTTGCCAGACCCCACCCATGCATGATTTCATGCACCGAACCTCCCTCTAATATATATATTGAGTGGCTAGATTATTGTGCCTTCAGAGATCATAATAATCTGGCCACTCAGTGTATATCTATTATCTATCTCAATACCTACCTATCTATCTATCTACCTATCTATACTATTCAGATATTCAAAGCCCTAGACTTCCCCCAATGCAACAGAAGGCAGTAGCCTGCACCAGAAAAATTGTCACTTGTTCTGGACCTCTGGCAAGCTAAAGATAATATATTGGCCTAAGTTATGTTTCAGTCCCTGAGCCGTAAGGTAAAACAACCCCTTGGCTACTGTCCCATGAGTCTGGACAGAAGTCACTGAAGAACAGCTCAGAACTATCCTTAAGACATGAAGAAATGATTCGTTACCATTAACGCACCTCAGACTAATCAGCTCCCAGCACAAACCAGTCACACAATCCAAAGTCTTGTGACTTTGTCCTATAGGATCTGTAACTTACACACAATTGGGGAGTTCAGGCTTTTAGGCACTAGCTTCCTGTTCTCCTGGGTGTTGCTATTCATAATAAAAATAGCCCATCTTGCTGAAACTGGTTTGGCTCAGTGGATAGAGCATCGGTTTGTGGATTGAAAGGTCCCAGAGTTCGATTTCGGTCAAGGGCATGTACTTTGGTTGCGGGCACATCCCCAGTAGGGGGCATGCAAAAGGCAGCTGATCGATGTCTCTCTCTCATCGATGTTTCTCTCTATCCTTCTCCCTTCCTCTCTGTAAAAAATCAATAAAATATATATTTTTTAAAAAATAGCCCATCTTTCTCCACTGCAATTCTCGGTGTCTAGTGTTAGCACCAGGTGCATAAACTCTTTCTGTTCTTAAATGATTCCTCTGGTGGTCAGGTGGTGAGAAGAGGCCTCAAGGAGAAAGTGAAATTTCAGCAAATACTTGAAGGGGATGAGGGGAGAGTTAAGTGGTAGCTGGGGCAATGGATCCCCATTGGGGTGGAACCAGCCTGGTAGTTCAAGAAATTAATAAGGAGAGGCAGAGGTGGGGGTAGGGGGCGGGGAGAACAGTGGGATGTGATACCAGAAAAGTGAAAAATAGCCTAGCCCTTCTACCTCATCTCATCCCTGGTTCATCTCTTCTGGAGACACTGTAACCGGAAGAGCCAGGGCTTTGGAATCAGAGACCTGCAGCAGAATTCTTTCTGCACCTCTCTCATTGGCTCTGTGACTTGGAGAAGTGGTTTCCTTCCACCTGTAAAATAAGCATCTTATGCAAATCACTAATCCTTTGAACTGCTCCGAGAAATAGGGACAATTGTTTACATTTTAAAGCTTCGAAACTGAAGTTTGAGCTTTAGAGAGGATTCCATAGCCTGCTCAGAACTATCAGCCCGAGTAATGACAGAATCACTGTGATTGCCAGGGATCAGATCCCAGAGCCTGTGTCCTTTCTCATTACCCATGCGCTGTCTCTACATGTGTCAGAGTCTGGTACATAGTAAGTGTTCACTAAGTGCAATTCCTTTCTCTCTCACCACCTTGACAGAGTTCCCTAGGGTTGTCTGCCTTCTTGGCAGATCTGTGTTCCATCTGCCCCCAACTTCCTCATTTCCTATGAGGAATTTCTCATTTTTCAAACCAGGCTCTGCAGTGCTGAACACCTATCCATTGTCACTGCCACGTGACCTGGGGCAAGTCAAGTTCTCATATGTAAACTGAGTTTAATGATGCTGCCCGCTTGCTCTAATGGTGGACAGGGAAGAGAGAATCCCTGAAAGGCATTTCTCCCAGAGCCTCCCAGCCTCTAACGTGCACTTGACACTAATTTCTATTTTTCCTTCTGAAACCCGATTTTTACCTTCCGGGTAGGTGTTTCACCAGCAGTTGGTTAAGTCAGCCCCATTCCAAAGGGAAAGGGGGATGGGTTCTTATCCCTTTCTGTCTCCTTAGAAATCTTTCTTATTGTTGGCCAGGGCATCTGATAGGACAAAAACAGTTGATTTTTAAAACAATTATTTTAATGTTTTAGATACAAATGTGAAAAAAGGGCCATTAATCCCACAGGGGCCAATTTAGACTGTTTACTAGTATATACTTACAGTTTTCCTAGAATTCAAATACGGGAACTAAAACTTGATTAATTGGTACCATTAGAACACATTTTCTCTTTGGAAAGATTAGTTAGTATTAATAGGGCTGTGGTGTTGCACAGCTCCAGGTCTCACTCCCAGAGCTGTGCAGCCGGGTGACCCTAGGAACAGAGAAGGACAGGCTGCTCCCCAGCTGCTGTGTCAGCTCTCCCTTCTCCCGAGAACTGTCCTCACCAAAGAAAGCCTCCGTCAGGCCCAGGTGGTCAGTGAGAGGAAAAATAGACAGTATGTAGAAACGGTTGGTGGGTGTCAGCAATTATCTTTGTTAGTGGTGGTGCTGGTGCTTCATGACTGGTTGGCCTGGGCAACGGATCCCAGTCCTAACTCAGGATGGTCCCACTGGATGACATTATCTCTAATTCCGGTCTCAGCAACCAGTCGATGATTTTGATCTACCCAACCACTCAATCAAAATGTAGATCTATCTTCCCAAGTTGGCCTTCTTTCCAGGTTGAGCTAAACTTATGAGTCATGGAGAAGGAAGGCCAAGAAGAAGCTCAGGAATCTAAAGCTCAGGAAAACAACAGCAAAATGTTTTCTTTGTAGAACCCACATCCTTGCTCTGAGAAAAATAAAAAACAGAAACCTCAAATTTCAACACTCACAGCATAACCTATCAAAACACATAACTAGATAGTGCTGTGTATATTGCAGTTATCATAAATTTCACAATGATATAACATAATTTTTAACAATTCTCATTTTAATATATGTCAGAACAGAACCAGCACTCATTTGTGTATTGATGTGTCTTCATTTCTTTAGAAGAAAAAAAAGGCTCATAAAAGGATTCAGTTTAAAACTAGTTGAACTGATTTAATTCAATAATTTTTTGGATGCCGCAATTTTTACAAATTGGCCACTTTCTATATAAATCACCTTGTAGTATTAAAGAATGTTAAACAATGACCATGTTTATTTGCTTATTAAGGCATATTCCTATTTCAGGCAAATTCTCTTAGTTTTCAGCCACAAAAACCAAAGGAATACTAGAGCCCCATCTGGTGGATTTGATGTTTATTCAAGAGACAAAGTGAAAATTTTCACCAAGCCATTTACTGGACCATTATTGCTCTTAGAATGTTAATCCCTGTCTCTTCAGTTGACATTTGGTGTATATTTCCTATTGTCTGAATAGCTAAATCTCCCTCCATCATTTTGCCTGCCCCTTTCTCTTGCCTAAAGAAACAGTGCTTTACACAGTTCACTATCTATTAAACATCATATAAAGAATAACGTTTCAATGGAGTTTCCTCAAAAATTTAAATACAGAACTGCCATTAGACCCACTGATCCTACTTCTAGGAATATATCCTAATGAACCTGAAACACCAATCAGAAAAAAACGTATGCACCCCTATGTTCATAGCAGCACAATTTACAATAGCTAAGATATGGAAACAGCTGACATGCTCATCAGTAGAAAAGTGAATAAAAAAACTGTGGAACAGAAGAAACCAAGATGATGGCATACATGAACACTTAAACTGCTGCCTCACACAACAATTTCAAAACTACAGCTAAAAGACAGAATGGACATCATCCAAAACCACAGGAAAGCTGGCTGAGTGGAAATTCTACAAGTAGAAGGAAAGAGAGGGGCTCACAGAGACTCAGAGGAGCTACAAAAAGCTGAGGTACAGAGACACACGCGTGGAGAGTACAGGCGGTGAAGTGCCTGGTTGGCTTCCTCTAGCAGGAGGGAGATAGAAACTCCCCATTGCACTGAAGCTCAGCTCCAACTGCACTGAACCCCAGTTCCAGGTGAGACTCATACAGGGGAAGTCTGGACTGTCATGAAAAGGGAGGAGTTCATGAAAACTTAGAGGAGCTGCAAAAGGCAGAAGTCTTGAGGCACACAAACTCAAGTGCGCACAGAGAGGGCTGATTGCTGATTGTGCCGCTGGCTTTCTCTAGTGGGAGGAAGACAGAACCTCCCAACTGCGCTGAAAACCAGTTCTGACTTCACTGAACCCCAGTCATACAGGTCTCTGGAGCACACAAAAACTCAGGGAGCCAGAAAGACAGAGGTCTGGAGACAGGCAAGCGCAAGTGTGCAGAGAGGGCTGCGGTGATTACCGAGGGACACTGCAACCCAGGGGCCACCTAGGGCAGGGCTGACGGGGGAAGCTAAGGCTGTCTGCTCAGCCCTGAGACTCCACCCCATCCAAGCTAAACACAGAGGCTTTTGCACTTTTGCAAGTCTTGTATTATAAGGCTGACTCCAGCACAGAAGTTCTCCCAGCATAGATAAAGCTGATTCTCAGAAGCAAATTGGCTTGGAGGTCAATTCCCCCCAGTGATACCAACAACAATCAAGACTTAACTACAACAAGGCTGTACACACAGTCCACAAAGGGGTACACCAAGAGAGTCCACCTCAGGTAACTAGGGAGGTGGAGCTCCTGGGCCATATTAGGACACCTAGCACACAAAGCTACTCTACCAACTCAGGGAATCAGCGAAAATGCAGAGACAAAGAAACAGTTCACAAACTAAAGAAATGGAGGAAAACAAATGACTGGATATAGAGGTCAAAATCATGGTTATAAGGTTTTTCAAGAATTTCCTAGAAAAGATGGATAAATTTAGCAATATCCAAGAGGAGATGAAAAAGGACCAACAAAAAATTAAACATACACTGACTGAAATAAAAAATATTATACAGACACCTAATAGCAGACTAGAGGAATGTAAGAATCAAGTCAAATATTTGAAATATGAAGGAGCAGAAAACATTCAACTGGAAAAGAAAAAAGGAAAATAAATCCAAAAATGCGAACATGGTGTAAGAAGCCTCTGGCACAACTTCAAGCATACCAATATCAGAATAATGAGGGTGCCAGAAGAAGAGAGAGAGCAAGATACTGAAAACCTATTTGAAGAAATAATGACTGAAAACTTCCCCCACCTGGTGAAAGAAATGGACTTACAAGTCCAGGAAGCACACAGAACCCCAAACAAAAGGAATCCAAAGAGGACAACACCAAGACACATCATAATTAAAAATCCAAGAGAAAAAGACAAAGAAAGAATATTAAAAGCAGCAAGAGAAAAACAGTTAATTTCTTACATGGGAGCACCCATAAGATTGTCAGCTGATTTCTCAACAGAAACTATGCAGGCTAGATGGGAGTGGCAAAAAATAGTCAAAGTGATGAATAGCAAGAACCTATAACCAAGATTACTCCACCCAGCAAAGCTATCATTCAGAATTGAAGGGCAAATAAAGAGCTTCACAGATAAGAAAAAGCTAAAGGAGTTCATCACCACCAAACCAGTATTATATGAAATGCTGAAAGATATTCTTTAAGAAGAGGAAGAAGAAGAAAAAGGTAAAGATTAAAATTATGAAAAACAAATACATGTATAGTAACAAGTGAATCTAAAAATCAAGTGAATAAAAAATCTGATGAATAGAATAAATTGGTGAATATAATAGAATCAGGGGCATAGAAAGGGAATAAACTGAAAAATCTCACGGGGAAAGGGATATGGGGGTGGACAAAAATCATACACCTATGGATGAGGACAGTGGGTGTGGGGTGGTAAGGACAGAGGGTGGGGTAGGAACAGGGTAGAGGGGAGCTATGTGGAGGGAAAAGAGGAACAATTGTAATAATCTGAACAATAAAGATTTATTAAATTTAAAATAAATAAATAAATAAATAAGCAAGCTGTAGAACAGTTACACCATGGAATACTATGCAGCAGTAAAAAGGAATAATTTCTTACCCTTTAAGACAGCATGGAGGCACCTGGAGAATATCATGCTAAATACGGAGCTGCATTTGACCCAGTAATGTCCAACAGAGAAAGACAACTATCACATGATCTCACTCATATGTGGAATCCAATTAACAAAATAAACTGATGAAAGGAGTGGATCCAGAGACATGGAAGCATGGAACAGAGTGCGGAATCTCAGAGGGAAGGCAAAAGCAGGGGGGAGGGGGAGGTTGTGGGAGAGGATGGGAGTGGGTGGATGAGAGGTAATCAATCAGACATTTATGCATATATGCATAGCCCATGGACACTGACAATAGGATGGTGAAGGCCTGGGTATTGGGGTGAAAACTGAAACATATATAATACTTTCAATAGTAAAGATTTGTATTAAAAAAAAGAACAACTGGAAAAAAAGAATAACATTTCAAAAGAATATAGTATAACAAACTAGACATATTATATAACTTAATCATATTATTATATAAAAATGGTATTACATATTGTAGTATATGAGATATATTTATATTATAAATTATTGAGTTTTATAATGTCAAAAATTTATATATACATTTAACTTCTTATATAACTTGTGATAATATATGTTATTCTATCAAAAATATAGACAGGAGTAAAATACTAACAGCCTTTATTTTCTCAACAAAGATGAGGTTATCTCTTAAGATTTTTTTAAAAAAAATAAGATGGCAATTGGTCATGGGATTGGAAAATTGCTGAGAATAGAACACAAAGGAGTTACTCTGGGAAAAGTAAAGTGAATCTCAAATAAGACTGAAGCATAGTAATGATCCCTCCTTTGGGAAAACTTGTTTGAAACTGCTTTTTTGAAGTTCTCACTATTTCTTGCTAGTCTTTTATTCCATAGGTCAACTCTATTATTTTTATATGGTCTCTTATTCTGTAAAAATAAGTTGCTGCCAAGACCAGTTTGGCTCAGTGGATAGAGCGTCGGCCTGTGGACTGAAGAGTCCCGGGTTCGATTTCGGTCGGGGGCATGTACCTTGCTTGCGGGCACATCTCCAGTGTGGGGCATGCAGGAGGTGGCTGATCGATGTCTCTCTCTCATCGATGTTTCTGACTTTCTATCCCTCTCCCTTCCTCTCTGTAAAAAAAATCAATAAAATATGTTTAAAAAAAAAAGTCACAGCTTCAGTCTCAGCTTTTTAAAAAAAATAAATAAATAAGTTGTTGTTTTTTTAGCTTGAATAATAGAAAAGAAAAACTTAACTGTCTGGCCTTGCAAGCTAGTCATCTAAAGAGGCTGATACACTGATACTGATAATATTCTCATGCCAGATGTTTGTTAGATATGATATGTACTCAAGGTTACAAGCTGTCTGCAAAAATAACTTACAAAGACCTAGAAGAATATAAAAAGAGAACACACTTTCCTTTGTTTGTTCAGAATTTGACAAGAGATATTCTGCTCTGAACCTGCGCATAATAAAGATGACTCCTAACTAATTGGCTCATTAAGGTGTCTCATATCTAGCTCTCTGATTTACAAAACAACAAAAGATACTCTCCATCATCTAGGTTCAGGGTCAGGAAATGTAACTCTGGACCTTGAAATGTATAAGAATCAATTTAGTACAGAGGAGCTATGTATTGACATCTTTCCTGAAAGCTTACTTCAGAGGTCTATGTCAAAAGTGTTCCTGATGAGGCCAGCACATGTTCTAAAGTCTGATCAGAAATAAAACAATCTAAAATTGAATTAAATAAGATAAATAGAAGTAATCAGTTGTGACTTACTCATCATGAAGTAATATAGAAATAATAGAAGTTTAAGGTCATTAATAAGAAATTATGGAAAAAATGAAGTTGCTAATTGCCTTACCACTATTCATCCCCCCATTCTTTCCTAGCTGAACTCCAGTGGTGTTCAGTGCAGCAATAGCCATCTGTCCTGCTAAAATATTTTAATTCCAACTTCCTTGCTGCTACAGGTGGCTAAAAAAAACAGCCTAGCCAATAAGATGCAGGCTGAAATCCCTGAGGGCTTCCAGGATACATGGATATAGCTTCACTAGAAAAAGGCTTTGCCTCCTGTGCTTCAACTCCTTCTTCCTTCCTTCCTGGAATGAAGATATAATGCCTGAATATAATCATGGCAGCTGTCTTTCAATGTGAATGAAGAGAAGAAAGAGGAGCCCTGGTTCCTTAGAGCTTGGCTCTATCCTTTTTCTATAAGAGAAAAATAAATCCCTTACTTGTGTTAGACACTGTCTTTACTACCCATCAAAAGTAATCCTGACAACATATTTACCTACCACTGTAAAAAGGGATAATTCAATAGGGCAATTCTGTCACACACACACACACACACACACACACGAAGAAAGAACAAGACTGAAACAGTTACTAGGAATATAAAAGACACCATCTCTATTTTTATATTGCTCACAATCTAATGAAAAAAAATAGATCCAGAGAAAGATGATTTTAATATACATAAGCACTATGAAAAAGGAAACCAATTTTACAAAGACCAAAAAAGAAATAGAGATATTGAAAGGGAAAAAAGAATATCCAAAGCCTGGATAATTTAAGGATTAAGTGATAAAAAGTACCCAATGAAGCAGACTAGAGGATTGCAAGAATCAAATCAAAGATTTGAAATACAAAGAAGCAAAAAACACTCCACTAGAAAAGCAAAAAGAAAAAATAATCCAAAAATGTGAAGATAGTGTAAGAAGCTTTGGATCAACTACAAGCATACTAACATCAGAATTATGGGAGTGCCAGAAGAAGAGAGAGAGCAAGATACTGAAAACCTACTTGAAGAAATAATGACTGAATTCCCCCACCTGGTGAAAGAAATAGACTTTCAAGTCCAGGAAGCACACAGAACCCCAAACAAAAGGAATCCAAAGAGGACCACACCAAGACACATCATAATTAAAATACCAAGAGCAAAAGACAAAGAGAGAATATTAAAAGTACAAGAGAAAAACAGTTAATTACCTACAGGGGAGCACCCATTTGACTGTCAGCTGATTTCTCAACAGAAACGATGCAGGCCAAATGGGAATGGCAGGAAATATTCAAAGTGATGAATAGCAAGAACCTACAACTAAGATTACTCTACCCAGCAAATCTATCATTCAGAATTGAAGGGCAGATAAAGAGCTTCACAGATAAGAAAAAACTAAAGGAGTTCATCAACACCAAAACAGTATTATATGAAATGCTGAAAGGTATTCTTTAAGAAGAGGAAGAAGAAAACGGTAAAGGTAAAAATTATGAACAACAAATACATATCTATCAACAAGTGAATCTAAACATCAAGTGAATTGAAATCTGATGAACAGAATAAACTGGTGAATATAATAGAATCAGGGGCATAGAAAGGGAGTGGACTGATAATTCTCAGGGGAAAAGTGGTGAGGGGGGTGCAGGGAGATACTGGACAAAAATCATACACCTATGCATGAGGACAATAGGGGGGAGGTAAGGGCAGAGGGTTGGGTAGGAACCAGGTGGAGGGGACATATGGGCGGGGGGAAAGAGGATCAATTGTAATAATCTGAACAATAAAGATTTATTAAAATTTTTTAAAAAGTACCCAATGAGATAGGGCAATCTGATATTAAAAACAAAATATGTCTACTTGATTTTGTCGCCAACTTACTATTTGACAGCCTTAGTGATTACAATTTCACAGGTAAGTTGAAGAGTAGAAGTTGAATCTCAGTAAGTTTGAGGAGCAGGTAGAAAATACATACACATGTTTATTTCACTTTTAAAAAAAATAAATTTATTGAGGTGAAGTCAGTTAATAAAATTACATAGGTTTCAATTGAACAATTCTATGATACATGATCTGTACATTGTATTGTGTGCCCACCACCCAAAGTCAAATATTCTTCTGTCACCATATTTTTTACCCTCTTTACCCTTTATTACCCACTAAACCCACCTCCTTCTGGTAACCACCATACTGATGTCTATGTCTGTGAGTTCTTGTTTGTTCATTTTTACTTTCAGTTTTATTTCCCACATATGAGTGAAATCATATGGTTTTGACCTTTTCTGTCTGACTTATTTCACTTAACATGATATTCTCAAGATCCATTCATGTCGTTGCAAAAAGAAGTACTTCATCTTTTCTTATGGTTGAGTAGTATTCCATTGTCATGTCTTTATCCAATCAGTTATCAAAGGGCACTTTGGTTGTCTCCAACAAAAAGGCAAACAACTAAATGGGAGAAGATATTTGCAAACAACAGCTTCGACAAGGGGTTAATATAAAAAATATATTAAAAGCTCATACAACTCAACACCAAACAAACAAGCAATACAAAAAAAGAGGGGTGGGCAGAGAGCCTAAAAAGACACTTCTCTCAGGAAGACATACAAATGGCCACAAGACATATGAAAAATGCTCACCTTCACTAGCTATTAGGGAAATGCAAATCAAAACTACAATGAGATACTACCGTCCATCTGTTAGAATGATTATTGTTAACAAGACAAGTAATAACAAGTGTTGGAGAGGTTGTGGAGAAAAGGGAACCTCATTCACTGCTGGTGGGAATGTGGACTGGTACAGCCACACTGGAAAACAGAATAGCAGTAACGTAAAAAATTAAGAATAGTTACCAGATGATCCAGCAACCCCCCTCCTGGGTATCTTACCCAAAATTTTTAAAACATCTTTAGAAGCTAGCTGATAGAGTAGGAGACTTTAGGGTTTCCTGTTAATATGCTTACAGATTGAGGAGAAAATGCAATAGACAGATCAAAGGTTAACACATGAAAAAGGTGAGAATATTCAGAGCAGGACAAAGGACATAGGAAAGCATAGGACCAAAGTACAGATAGATGGCACTGGCTTCCAACAAAAAGAGAAGCAGCATCTGGACAGAAAGAGGAAAATATAGTCCCAGACATGACAAGATTCAGAAATAGAGTATGGCTGGCCTTCTCTTTCTCGACAACGGAGGTGAGGCTGTCTATTGGAATGGAAAAAGGCATCAATTGGTCAAGGAACTGGAATAGTTGCTGAGAATGAAGGAGAAGCTACTTAGGGAAAGTAATAATAATACTTATTATGAATTTTTAAAGTCAGAACATATTAAGTATACAGCTAGGACTGAAGGAGAGAGAAGGAGAAACACAGACATCACGTTTATCTGATTACCATAAGTATTAGTAATTTACCAAGATTTGACATTGGAGTTCTGCCAAGTGCACGCTGGTGTTTACAGCAGATGTAACACACAACTCTATCATCAGGCACTCGATTTTTGGGTATGCTCTGATTCTTGGGGCCTCTACTCGGTTCCAAATAAATCTCTACATATCTGGGGTTTTTTCCCCTCTGGCCATTGGTTCTTTCTATTTACTCTGGTTCTTTCTATTTACTCTGTATAGCTTTTCTCTTATCACTCAACTCCTATTGACTTGGTTTTTCTACTACTTCCTCAACTTCAGCTTGAACACAGCCCATCATAAGTTTCTCCCACCTTTTTTTTTTCTTCTTCATACTAACCTTAGAGTTTTAGCAAATTTTCTCTATGCTTTAAATCCAAATTTTCAAAATAGAGAAACTGATTAGCCAACCTGAGGTTGGAGGAGGGGAAGACTGCCTATAAAACTGAGTACTTGTGTCAAATTCCCATGCAAGGGATGGGATCATGCCATGCTCATTGGCCTCCACTTTATTAATAAATGTGAGCAGAGAAAGTCCCTCCAAAAGAGGCTGTGCACATGGTAGACATTGAGACTTGCCTGTCTGATACTTCCCTTCCTGTGATTTACAGATTGGCACTCCGCATTATTCATAAATTTCTTGTGAAGCTTGTTAGTGTGAATCAAATCCTTACTCCCTTTAGACATATGGAGTAAAACAGAAGTTTCAAATCTGAAAATTAGCAGATATTACTCAGTTTATTGTGACTTCCATCAAGTCACAAAAGTTATAAGGCACAAGCCAAAACATCTTCTAACTTTTCTAGATTAAATTACTCTTTGAAAAAATAAAATGTAATTACCAAAATGGGAACATACATAATCCACTCACTTCAACCAGCATCTTCAGAATACACAGATGGCCACATGGCTGAGCTGGATGCCTTTCCAAATTAAAGGGTGAAAATTATCTAGGCTCTGCCTTCTAAATTTACACTCATGATGGAGACTGACATCTCCATCTCTAGTCCTGCATTGTACCATTTGTTCTTCTTTACTGTACATATTATAGCAAAAATGAGCTAAACTCAATATGCTCAGAAAGTGGGCCGCGTTCTAATAAGGCATGGCAATAGATCTTACTTGAGGAGTTTTAGGCATTCCTCACTCTGACCTCATATTAATTTGTTCAGTTCTAGAAATCACACAGTGACACAGATATATGACAATAAAGTCCATTCATGAAGGAGAAAGGACTACAAGAAAGCAATTTTTTGTTTAAACCTTTTATAGAGACAAGAAAATCTTAAAAATCACTGGTTCAAATGTTTCATTTTGCAAATGTGGGAACCTGTGTTTCAAAGTGAACGGTTTTGATTAAGGCCACAGAGTCAGAGCCCATGTCTTCTACATGTGCCATTAGTATTAACAAAAGTTGAAATATTTGACTTAGAGAAGAGGAGACTGGAGAGAGAAAGGTCTTCAGTGAGTTGAAAGGTGGCCAAGGATAGGAGGAGCTGCTTTCACATGGCTATTGAGCACTCGAAATATTGTTTATCTGAACTGAGATTTCCAATAGTCCCAAACACATAGAACAAAAAACCAGAATTTCAGCTTCCTTCTTCTTTAGAAACATATTAAATCAAATCATGTTCTTTTCTCCTCCTGCCACACAAACAACATACATAATGTAAAAATTAATGAAAGATGCTTTATATGTAGTGAGCTCTTTCCAGCTTTCCCAGTGAGTCAGAAAGTGCTCTGCTTATAGCCATCTTGCCTTCTTCAGGTTCCAATTCTGCTTTAGTAGAGTTAGCATATGTTTATTATCTATTCTCTGTCCCTAAAAGTATATTAAACTACAGATTTTAGCTTGGTGTAATATTGTCACTTCTTGTTAGTGAAAAGCAGGACATATGAGCTAAGATATACCTTGTATTCTCTATGGTCTACTATTTTCCTAGTAAAATCCTATCTAATAGAAGAGTAATATGCAAATTGACCTTCACACCAAGACACAAGATGGCCACTCCTATGTGTGGTCAAAGATGATTGCCCCCATGTGGACACAAGATGGTCACCACATGATGGCCTGCAGGGGAGGGCAGTTGTGGGAAGTTAGGGGTGACCAGGACAACAAAAGAGGGCAGTGGTAACCAGGTTGGCAGAGGAGGGCAGTTGGGGGACCGGGCTTTCAGGAGGGGGAAGTTGAGGAGGACCCAGACCTGCAGGGAAGGGCAGTTGGGGGGAGGGGACCAGGCCTGCACTGGAGGATATTTGAGGGGGATTGAGACCTTCAGGCCACAAGGAAGGGCAGTTAGGGGTGACCAGGTCAGCAGATGAGGGCAATTGTGGGGGACCAGGACTGCAAGGGTGGGCAGCTGGGGGGGGGGGGGAAGGCCTGCAGGGGAGGACATTTGTGGGAGACCCAGGCCTTCAGGGGAGGGCAGTTGGGAGCCAACAGTCCTGGATTGTGAGAGAGATGTACCACTGACTGTTTAGGCCCAATCCCAGTGGGCCTAAATGGTCAGTGGGACATCCCTCAAGGGGTCCCAGATTGGAGAGGATGCAGGCTGGGCTGAGAGACACCCCGCCCCCCATGCACAAATTTCATGCACCGGGCCATATATATATATATATGGCTAATATGCAAAGTGCCCCCTCAGGAGTTTGATCGCTCACTATAATGTCAACTGATCACCAGGGGTGAACAGAATGTAGAAAGCCCCTGACCAGCAGCCAGAAGGCCCTGATCAGCCCTGAATCCTGGCCAGGCCCAAGGACGGTACCCATGCATGAATTTCATGCACCAGGCTTCTAGTTTTATATAATGGAAGGTGTGCCAGTTGCTAATTTATTGCCCTTCAGCTCCAAACCCACCTTCCTTTCGCTTTGAGATACTGGAATTATAAGTAGACATTGCCTTATGAGACAACTTCTCTATTATTTGCCTTAATTATTTAACTCATATAATTCTTTACTTTTTCTGACAAAGTGTCTTCTTTATTCAGGACTGTGAAGTTCACCAGAGCTGATATCTTATGTTAAACTTCTATATTCTTAGCACCTAGCAAAATAAGTCTTAACTATCACATACAGGCATGACTAGAATGAACGTCAATGTAATAGCTAGAGTAAAGTGTGCTAAGATAATAATTACTTATTATATACCTACATACTTAAAGAAGAAAAATAAGGACAGGTTTGTTCTAGAAGATAAATAAGCATAGTATGAAACTATAGTGACTAAATAAAATGGTATTGGCTTAATTAAATTAAGTCAATCATATGGATTTAAGAGTTCAGAAACCAACAAAGTATAATTGCTATTTTGTTATATGAAAATGGTGGCATATGAGGTAGAATGGGAAATTAGGTATTCTGTAAAATAGAATGAAGAAATTTACTATGTTTTTATGGGAAACATTAGATTTCCACTTTTTCAATCTGTACCCCAAAATTGATTTCAGATGGGGTGGGATTTAAAAACTTTTGAAGTTTTACTTTCTGGTCATGGAAAATTCAGTTAGGCAAATTCTCCCATGGGAAACAACTAAAAATATTGAGTAAAATATTTTATTTTTTTAATAAATCTTCATTGTTCAAATTATTACAATTGTTCTGCTTTTTTCCCCACATAGTTCCCCTCCAACCGGCTCCCACCCCAGCCTCTGCCCTTACCTGTCCCCCATTGTACTCATCCATAGGTGTATGATTTTTGTCCAGTCTCTTCCTGCATCCCCCTCACCCCTTTTCCCCTGACAATTGTCAGTCCACTCCCTTTCTATGCCCCTGATTCTATTGTATTCACCAGTTTATTCTGTTCATCAGATTTTTTATTCACTTGATTTTTAGATTCACTTGTTGATAGATATGAATTTGTTTTTCATACTTTTTATCTTTACCTTCTTCCTCTTCTCAAAAAGTACCTTTCAGCATTTCATATAATACTGGTTTGGTGGTGATGAACTTTTTTAGCTTTTTCTTATCAGTGAAGCTCTTTATCTCATCTTCAGTTCTGAATGATAGCTTTACTGGGTAAAGTAATCTTGGTTGTAGGTTCTTGCTATTGATCACTTTGTTGTTGTTTTTTTGTTTTGTTTTGTTTTATTTTGTTTTATTGTGTTACATGTATACATATCTCCCCATTGCCCGCCTCCTCCCAGGCATACTCCAACCCCCCAGTGTTTGTGTTCATTGGTTATGCTTATATGCATGCATACAAGTCCTTTGGTTGATCTCTTATCTACCCCACCTCTCCATAAACTTCCCGCTGTAATTTGACAGTCTGTTCGAAGCTTTACTGCTTCTGTGTCTATCCTTTTGTTCATCAGATTATAATGTTCTTTATTATCCACAAATGAGTGAGATCATGTGGTGTTTCTCCTTCATTGACTTGCTTATTTCACTAAGCATAAGGCTCTCCAGTTCCATCCAGGTTGCTGCAAATGGTAACAATTCCTTCCGTTTAATGGCAGAATAGAATTCCATTATGTAGATGTACCATAGTTTTCTGATCCACTCATCTGCTGACAGGCACCTAGGCTGTTTTCAAATTGTAGCTATTGTAAATTGTGCTGCTATGAACACAGGGGTGCATAAATCCTTTCTGATTGGTGTTTGTAATTTCTTAGGATATATTCCTAAGAGTGGGATTGCTGGGTCAAATGGGAGATCCATTTTTAGTTTTTTGAGGAAACTCCATACTGTTCTCCACAGTGGCTGCACCAGTCTGCATTCCCATCAACAGTGCAGAAGGGTTCCTTTTTCTTCGCATCCTCACCAACACTTGTCATTTGTTGATTTGTTGATGATTGTCATTCTGACAGGTGTAAGATGGTGTCACATTGTCATTTTGATTTGCATCTTTCGAATGATTAGTGACTTTGAACATGTTTTCATGTGTCTCTTGCCTTTTCTTCTGTAGTCTTTCGAAAAGGTTCTATTTAGGTCCGTTGCCCATTTTTTTATTGGATCATTTATCTTCCTTTTATTAAGTTTTTTAAGTTGGCTGTAGATGTTGGAGATTAAACCTTTATCAGTGATAACATTTGCAAATATGTTCTCACATGCAGTGGTCTTTCTTGTTGTTTTGTTGATGGTTTCTTTTGCTGTGCAAAAGTTTTTTATTTTGATGTAGTCCCAATTGTTTATTTTTTCTTTAGCTTCCATTGCCTTTGGAGCAGTATCAGTGAAGAAGTTCTTTCAGAAATGTCTGCGATTGTGCTGCCTGTGGATTCCTCTAGTATTTTTATGGTTTCCCTTCTAATGTTTAAGTCCTGTATCCATTTTGAGTTTATTTTTGTATTTGGTGTAAGTTGGTGGTCCCGTTTCATATTTTTGCATGCATCTGTCCAATTTTCCCAGCACCATTTATAGAAGAGGCTATCTTGGCTCCATTGTATGTTTATGCCTCCTTTGTCAAATATTAATTCAGCATAGTGGTTTGAGTGGATATCTGGATTCTCTATTCTATTCCATTGGTCTATATGTCTGTTCTTGTGCCAGTACCAGGCTGTTTTGAGAACAGTTGCTTTGTAATATAGCTTCAAATCTGGTATTGAGATTCCCACCTACTTTATTCTTCTTTCTCAGGATTGCTGAGGCTATTTGGGGTCTTTTTTTGTTCCAGATGAATCTATGAAGAATTCTTTCTAGGTCTGTAAATATGTCGTTGGTATTTTAATAGGTAGTGTATTGAATCTATAGATTGCTTTGGGTAGTATGGACATTTTATTGATGTTGATTCTCCCAATCCATGAGCATGGTATGCTCTTCCATCTGTTTACATCTTCCTCTATCTCTTTTTTCAGTGTCCTGTAGTTTTCTACATATAGGTCTTTTACCTCTTTAATTAGGTTTATTCCTAGGTATCTTAATTTTTTTGGTATGATGGTAAATGGGATTGCTTTTTTAATCTCTCTTTCTGTAATTTCACTATTAGTGTATAGAAATGCCACAGATTTCTTGGCATTAATTTTGTATCCTGCTACATTGCCTAATTCGTTTATTAAATCAATTAGTTTTGGGATGGAGTCCTTCGGGTTTTTTATGTACAGCATCATGTCATCTGCAAATAAGGACAGCTTTACTTCTTCTTTTCCAATTTGGATGCCTTTTATTTCTTCTTGTTGTCTAATTGCAATAGCTAATACTTCCAGTACTATGTCAAACAGGAGAGGTGAGTTGGCATCCCTGTCTTGTTCCTGTTCTTAGGGTAAATGGTTTTAGTTTTTGCCCATTGAGTATGATGTTAGTTGTGGGTTTATCATATATGACTTTTATGATGTTGAGGTATGCTCCTTCTATTCCCACTTTTCTGAGAGTTTTTATCAAGAAGGGGTGTTGAATTTTGACAAATGCTTTTTTTTGCATCAATTGATATGACTATGTGATTTTTATCTCTCAATTTGTTTATGTGATGTATCACATTTATTAATTTGTGGATATTGTACCATCCTTGCATTCCTGGGATGAATCCTACTTGGTCAGGTGTTTGATCTTTCTGATGTACTGCTGGATCTGATTTGCTAGAATTTTGTTGAGGATTTTGGCATCTATGTTCATGAGAGATATTGGCCTATAATTCTCTTTCATTGTGTTGTCTTTATCTGGTTTTGGTATTAGGGTGATGCTGGCTTCATAGAAGGTGTTTGGAAGTGTTCCTTCTTCTTGAATGTTTTTGAATAGTCTGAGGAGGATAGGTATTAATTCTTCCTGAATGTTTGGTAAAACTCTCCTGTGTAGCTATCTGGTCTCAGGCTTTTGTTTGCTGGAAGCTTTTTGATTACTGTTTCAATTTCTTCCATAGTTATTGGACTATTGAGATGTTTAGATTCTTCCTGATTGAGTTTTGGAAGGTTATATTTTTCTAGGAAAATGTCCATTTTGTGCAGGTTGTCCAATTTGTTGGAATAGAGTTGTTCATAGTATTTTTTAACAATCCTTTGTATTTCGGCAGGGTCTGTTGTTATTTCTCCTCTTTCATTTCTGATTTTGTTTACTTGGGTCTTCTCTCTTTGCTTCTTGGTGAGCAAGGTCCATCAATCTTGTTTATCCTTTCAAAGACCCAGCTCTTGCTTTTGTTGATCTTTTGAATTGTTTCTTTGGTCTCCATATTGTTTATCTCTTCTCTGATGTTTACTATTTCCTTCCTTCTGCTTACACTGGGCTTTTCTTGTTGCTCTCTTTCTAGCTCTTTGAGTTGTAAGGTTAAGAAATTTATTACCATTGTTTCCTATTTCTTGCAGTAGGCTTGTAGGGCTATGAACTTCCCTCTTATGACTGCTTTCACTGTGTCCCATAAATTTTGTATTGTTGTGTTGTCATTGTCATTTGTTGCCATGATGTTTTTTATTTTCTCCTTGATCTCTCTGGTTACCAAATCGTTGTTTAATAGCATGCTGTTTAGTGTCCATGTGTTTGATTTCTTTCTATTGTTTTTATTATAGTTGATTTTCAGTTTTATGCCACTGTGGTCTGAGAAAATGCTTGATATGATTTCTATCTTCTTGAATTTGAAGAGACTTTTCTTATGACCCAACATATGATCTATCTTTGAAAATGACCCATGTGCACTGGAGAAGAATGTATATTCTGTGGCTTTGGGATGAAATGTTCTGAAGATGTCAATTAATTCCATCTGGTCTAGTGAGTCATTTAGGGATTGATGTTTCTTTCCTAATTTTTTCTTTAGAGGATTTGTCCAGTGGTAACATTGGGGTATTAAAGTCACCTACTATGATTGTATTGCTGTCAATCTCTCCCTTAATATCCTCCAGGAGTTTTTTTATGTATTTAGGTGCTCCTATATTGGGTACGTATATGTTTACCAGAGTTATTTCTTCTTGTTGAATTGTTCCCTTTAGTATTATGAAGTGGCCTTCTTTAACTCTTGTTATGTCCTTCACTTTGAGATCTAATTTTTCAGATAAAAGTATTGCAACCCCAGCTTTTTTTCATTTCCATTTGCCTGAAATGCGATCTCCCATCCCTTCACCCTCAATCTGTGTACATCTCTTTTCCTGAGATGGGTTTCTTGTAGACAGCAGATATATGGATCATGTTTTCTTATCCAATCGGTCACCCTATGTCTTTTGATTGAAGCATTTAATCCATTTATATTTAAAGTTATTATTGATAGGTCCTTTTCTGTAGCCCTTTTTTAGTCTTCAGCCCCAAGTTCCTTCTTCGCTTCCTATTTCTTTTTATTACAGCAGACCCTTTAACATTTCTTGCATTGCTGGTTTGGTGGTAATATATTCTCTTAGTCCTTTTTTGTCTATGAAGCTTCTGATTTCACCTTCAATTTTGATTGAAAGCCTTGCAGAGTACAGTATTCTTAGACTCAGACCCTTCCATTGCATGACTTTATATATTTCATTCCATTCCCTTCTGTCCTGATGAGTTTCTGTTGAGAAATCAGTTGCTAGTCTTATGGGGGTTCCTTTGTAGGTAACTTTCTGTTTCTCTCTGACTACTTTTAAGATTCTTACTTTGTCATTGGTGTTTGCCAATTTAATTATAACATGCCTTGGTGTCAGGTTTTTTAGGGTTCATTTTGCTTGGGACTCTGTGAGCTTCTTGGATTTGTGTGGGTTTTTTCTTTTCTATATTAGGGAAGTTTTCTGTCATTATTTCTTCAAACAGGTTTTCTATTCCTTGCTCAGTTTCTGCTGTTTCTGGAACCCCAATTGTGCGGATGTTGTTTTGTTTCATGTTATCCCAAAGTTCCCTTAGGCTCACCTCTTGCTTTTTAATTTTTTTTTCTAGAAGCTGCTGTACTTGGGTATTTTTTCCTAAGTTGTCTTCTAGCTCACTGAAGTTGTCCTCTGCTTCTTGTAGTCTACTTTTGATGCTTTCTATTGAGTTCTTTATAGCAGTGATGTCATTTTTCATTTCTTCTTGATTATTCTGCAATTCTTCTTGCTTCATCTTCATTTCCTCTTAAGTCTATTCATTTCCTCTTGACTCTTACTCACATTGTCGATTTTGTCTTCTATTCTTTTCATCCACCTTATGATCATTTCTCTGAACTCTTTCTCTGGCAGGCTTATTTTTGCTTCTATTTCATTTACTTCCTTTTCTGGTGATACCTGCCTTTCTGTCATATGCAGGCTGTTTCTTCGTCTGCCCATGGTCTTTCTTCTCTGGGTGTCTGGTTATGTAGTTCTCTCTCCTACATTGATTCAAAGGCACAAACTACAACACGACTAGGTACAATACACAAGGCACTGAACAGAAATGTATTCATGATGTTAATAACCAGCAATAAGGTGACCACCAATGAAAGACAAATTCGGGGTAAGTAGAGAAAGAAGAAGAGAAAAAATGATGAAAAAAGAAAAGAAAGAAGTGCCAAAATCACATTGGGAGAAGGGAGAAAAATAAATAAAATAAAACAAAAAGGAGAAGAAGAAGACGAAAAGAGAGAAAGAGAAAAAAAGTCACAGAGAAAAGAAAGAGGATAAGAGAGAAAAGGGGAACAAAATATAGATGTGAGGAGAAAACTCCAATAGAACAGCCACTAATCCCAACAAATGCTGGCAATAAGTACGTGGAGATAATACAAACTACAAATAACTAATATCAAGAGAGGCGAGGGAAAAGAGAGGTAAAAAAACAAATTAAAACAAAGCAAACAAAATCAAAATAAAACAAGTAGAATAAGCTAAAACAATCTCACAAAAAAGTAAAAAAAAAATCAATATAATCACCGTTCAGGCAAACAGCAACAAAAGGACATAGAGAAAAACAACTTTTTGTATAATGAAGACAAGAAGAGAGAGGTTTGTATGGACTTGGAGTAGGGGATTTAAAATTAGATATATAAGTGGGGTGAAATTTTAACCAGGTAAAGAGAAAGAATAGGGAGAATCTAAAGTTGGAAAAAGGAAAGAGAAACAAGACAACAAAATGGGGAAAGTTAGGAGGAGAGTGTTGGCATAAAGGTAGAGTTGAGATAGAGTAAAATTATGCTAAAGGAAAGATGAAAATAGAATGTAGAACTATAATCCCGAAGTAAAATAAAGAGAAAACAAAATAACACTTGTTTTTTTTTCAAAAAGGTAAAATAGTAGTAGAACTAATACTAGTTGAAAACAAAAATGTAATAATTAAAAAGGTAAAATCAATTGAGGAGGAAAGAAAAAAATAGTGTTTTAATTAAAATATGCAAAAATAAAAAATTAATAAAATAAAATAAAATAAAAATTTTTTAAAAAGACAAAAAATAGAATGGGCAATAATGAAGGTCATTCAGTTCCACTATTGTTCTGCTTGGCACTCCTGTTTCCCAGTTGGGAGGGTATTGCAGTTCCCTGTGTTCCACTGTGGTTGTGTTTTAATCTCTTTATTCTTTTGGGGTTATGCGAGAGTCAATTTGTGCATCATCCACTGGGTGGCAGCGTTTCGGAATTGACCTCTGAGATTAAGCACAGGACCTCTCTAGGCTGTGCTTAGATCCTGCTACCCTGTGGTACTCAAAAACCGGTTTGTGGGAATTCAAGCAGCTGGGACACTGTAATAACTCCCAGGCTGTCTTTCTGCCTCAGATCAAAATGAGTTGTTTTCTAGAGCTCCCCTCTGTCAACAGTTCCAAGAGTTTGCCTCCACACTTAGGGATCATGCCCTGCCACACATCCACGGACCTCTCCAGAAGCAGCTTTCCCGCAGCCCAGTTCCCACAGTGTGTGCATCTCTGTTCTGTGGGACAGGAAACCTCACCTTATCCCAGGCGAAATCTGACCTTTCTGTGTGCCGTGTGGAGCTCCTCTGAGTCCCTGTGTCAGGGTTCCCTGGCTGTTCAGTGGGTACTTCAGCTGCAGCTTTCAGACCACCTCAGACATCCACCTCCCCCTGCAAGATGGTGTGGTCTCCACGTTCGCGCTGGTGGCTCAGGCAGACAAAAACCCCGTGGCAGTGGGGCTGCCTGGTGCGGGGAGCCCCATCCAGCAGTCCCCCACCTTCTCCTGGAGGATAATTGACTCTTATCTTGCCAACAAACACTCCCTGTGTAACTCAGCTGCTCTCTCTCCCTCTGCCCAGTGACAAGGCTCAAGACACGTCTGTGTATTCCACTGCCATTTTCGGATCCTATTGATCACTTTGAATATTTCTTGCCACTCCTATCTGGCCTACATCGTTTCTGTTGAGAAATCAGATGACAATCATATGGGTGCTCCCTTGTAGGTAATTAACTGTTTTTCTCTTGCTGCTTTTAATATTCTCTCTTTGTCTTTTGCTCTTGGTAATTTAATTATGATGTGTCTTGGTGTGAACCTCTTTGGATTCCTTTTGTTTGGGGTTCTGTGTGTTTCCTGGACTTGAAAGTCTATTTCTTTCACCAGATGGGGGAAGTTTTCAGACATTATTTCTTCAAAAAGGTTTTTAGTATCTTGCTCTCTCTCTTCTTCTGGCACCCTCATAATTCTGATGTTGGTACACTTGAAGTTGTCCCAGAGATTCCTATATTCACATTTTTGGATTCTTTTTTTCTTTTTGCTTTTCCAGTTGAATATTTACTGCTTCTTCGTATTTCAAATCTTTGACTTGATTCTTGCATTCCTCTAGTCTGCTGTTAGGTCTCTGTATAATATTTTTTATTTCAGTCAGTGTATGTTTAATTTTTTGTTGGTCCTTTTTCATCTCCTCTTGGGTCTTGCTAAATTTATCCATCTTTTCTAGGAAATTCTTGAAAAACCTTATAACCGTGATTTTGAACTCTATATCCAGTCATTTGTTTTCCTCCATTTCTTTCGTTTGTGATCTGTTCTTTTGTCCCAGCATTTTTGCTGCTTCCCTGAGTTGATAGAGTAGCTTTGTGTGCTAGGTGTCCTATGTGGCCCAGTAGCTCTGCCTCCCCAGTTACCTGAGGTGGACTCTCTTGGTGCACCCCTTTGTGGACTGTGTGTACAGCCTTGTTGCAGTTAAGTCTTTTTTTTTAATTAAATCTTTATTATTCAGATTATTACATTTGTTTCTCTTTTTTCCCCTCCATAGCACCCCTCCACCCAGCTCTCACCCCTCCCTCTGCCCTTAGCTCCCTCCCATTGATCTCATCCATAGGTGTATGATTTTTGTCCAGTCTCTCCCTGTACACCCCTCACCCCTTTCCCCCTGAGAATTATCAGTCCACTCCCTTTCTGTGCTCCTGATTCTATTACATTCACCAGTTTATTCTGTTGATCAAATTTTTAATTCACTTAATTTTTAGATTCATTTGTTGATAGATATGTATTTGTTGTTCATGATTTTTTGGCTTTTACCTTTTTCTTCTTCCTCTTCTATAAGAGTACCTTTCAGCATTTCATATAATACTGGTTTGGAGTTGATGAACTCCTTTAGCTTTTTCTTATCTATGAAGCTCTTTATCTGCCCTTCAATTCTGAATGATAGCTTTGCTGGATAGATTATTCTTGGTTGTAGGTTCTTGCTATTCATCACATTGAATATTTCTTGCCACTCCTGTCTGGCCTGCATCGTTTCTGTTGAGAAATCAGCTGACAGTTGTATGGGTGCTCCCTTGTAGGTAATAAACTGTTTTTCTCTTGCTGCTTTTAATATTATCTCTTTCTCTTTTGCTCTTGGTATTTTAATTATGATGTGTCTTGGTGTAGTCCTCTTTGGATTCCTTTTATATGGGGTTCTGTGTGCTTCCTGGACTTGTAAGTCTATTTCTTTTACCAGATGTGGGAAGTTTTCAGTCATTATTTCTTTAAACAGGTTTTCAGTATCTTGCTCTCTCTCTTCTTCTGGCACCCCCACAATTCTGATGTTGGTACGATTAAAGCTGTCCCAGAGTCTCCTTACATTATGTTCACATTTTTGGATTCTTTTCTCTTCTTGCTTTTCCAGTTGAATGTTGTCTGCTTCTTTATATTTCAAATTTTTTACTTGATTCTTGCCTTTCTCTAGTCTGCTGTTAGGACTCTGTATAATATTTTTTATTTCAGTCAGTGTATGTTTAATTTCTAGTTGATTCTTTTTCATCTCCTCTAGGGTCTCACTAAATTTATCGAATTTTTCTAGCATATTCTTGAAAAACCTTTTAAGCGTGGTTTTGAACTCTATATCCAGTCGTTTTTTTTCCTCCATTTCTTTTGTTTGTGATCCCTTCCCTTGTTTCGGCATTTTCACTATGCCGGGAAAACTTCTGTGTTGGATTCAGCCTTATGATACCAGACGCAAAACCGAAGAAGCCTCTGTTGAGCTTGGGATGGGTGGAGTCTCAGGGCTTAAGGGACCGCCTTGCCTTCCAGTCAGCCCCGCCCTCCACGGCCCCTGAGTCTCACGTGACTGGGTAATCACTGGAGCGGTCCTTGTGCGAGCGCGCACCCGCAGTGCCTCTAACCGCTGCCTTTCCAGCTCCCCTGCGCACCAGGACCACACGAGTCTAGGTCCCCAGGGTTTCGCCCGAAACAGGGGCTTAGTGGACTCAGAAGTGGCACAGTTCGGAGGCTCTGTCTCCCGCCCACTCGTGAAAGCCAGCGGCACAATCAGCAATCTGTCCTGCGCGCAGCACCATGCGCGTGAGGGACCAGACTTGATATTCTGCGACTCCCCTAAATTTCCATGCACCTCTCCCTTTTCACAGTCCAAACTCCCCCCGTATGAGTTTCGCTGGATCTGGGGTTTAGTGTTGTAAAATAAGGGGTTCAATGCTGTTGGGAGTCTCCGTTTCCCTCCCGCCAGAGAAAGCCAGCCAGGTACTCCGGCACCCGCTCTCTCAGCGCATGTCTCAGTACCTCAGCTTTTTGCAGCTCCTCTGGGTCTCCGTGAGCCCCTCTTTTTCCTTCTAGCTGTAGAACTTACACTCCGCCAGCTTTCCTGTGGTTCTGGATGATGTACGTTCTGTCTTTTAGTTGTAGTCTTGAAATTGTTGTGCGAGGCACCAGTGTAGGTGTTTACCTATGCCGCCATCTTGGATTCTCCTGCAGTTAAGTCTTAATTGTTGTTGGTATCACTTGGGGGAATTGACCTCCAAGCCAACTGGTTGTGAGGATCAGCTGTGTCTACGCCAGGAGAACTTCTGTGCTGGAGAGAGCCTTATGACACAAGACTTGCAAAATTGCAAAAGCCTCTGTGTTCAGCTTGGATGGGGAAGATTCTCAGGGCTGAGCAGACAGCCTTGGCTTCCTGTCAGCACTGCTCTATGTAGCCCCTGGGTCTCAGTGTCCCTCGGTAATTGCTGCAGCCCTCTCTGTGCACAGTCAAGCTCTTATACTTCTAGACCTCTGCCTTTCTGACTCCACTGAATTTCTGTGTGCTCCAGGGACTCATATGAGTCTGGGTCTCCAGAGTCTCATCCAAAACTTGGGTTCAGTGCAGTCCAACCTGGATTTCATCACAGTTGGGAGGTTCTGTCTTCCTCCTGCTAGAGAAAGCCAAAGGCACAATCAGCAGTCAGTTCTCTCTTCACACACTTTTGTGCACACCTCCAGACATCTGTCTTTCATGGCTCCCCTAATTTTCCCTGCACTCCTCCCTTTTCACAGCAGTCCAAACTCCCCTGTATGAGCCTCTCCCGGAACTGGGGTTCAGTACCGTCAGAAGTGGGATTCAGTGCAGTTGGGAGTTTCTGTCTCCCTCCCTCTAGAGGAAGCCAGCCAGGCACTCCACCACCCATCCTCTCCACATGCATGTCTCTGCACCTCAGCTTTTTGCAGCTCCTCTGAGTCTCCGCGAGCCCCTCTCTTCCCTTCTAACTGTAGAATTTCCACTCAGCCAGCTTTCCTGTGGTTCTGGATGATGTCTGTTCTGTCTTTTAGTTATAGTTTTGAAATTGTTGTGTGAGGCATTAGTTTAGGTGTTCACCTATGCCACCATCTTCAAAAATTTGCAAAATAGAACTTTTGTATGAGTGGATTCATAAGGCAGGTGGGATAGAAGAAATATTTGAAGAGACTAAGGCTAAAAAATTTTAAGAACTGGCTAAAACACCAGTCACATATTTCAGAACTCTAAGGAATCCTAAGATAAATACATTTGCGGGGGAAAAAAACACTACACCATGATACATATTGTGAAACTTCAGAAAACCAAGCAAATACAAAAACTGCTGGCAAAATAAACAAATGCAGATTCCCTGTCATCAAGAGATTCTCAGGCTAGCCCAGCTGGCATGGCTCGGTGGTTGAGCATCCACCTTTGAAGGTTATGGTTCAATTCCCAGTCAGAACACATGCCCAGGCTGCAGGCTCAATCCCTGGTGTGAAACATGCAAGAGGCAGCCAATCAATGATTCCCTCTTATCATTGATGTTTCTATCTTTTATTCTCTCTCCCTTCCTCTCTGAAACAAATAAAAATATTTTAGGGAGAGAGAGAGGTTCTCATGCCATCATGAACAACCATCAGAAATCTTCCAGTGGACTTCTCTATAGAAACAATGAAAGCAAAAGGATGGCTTTCTCTTGAGTTATTTAATAGAGTTCTATCTCCGGCCTTTATTTTTCTATCCTAGCTGGTATCTAGCTTCCTTAAAAAGAAAGTGTAAGGCTAATATGTTCTGTGTTGTCAATACCCCTTGCCATAAAGCTACCTTGACAAACTAGCTTTCATTCGAGTTTAAAATAATTGAGAATCAACATGAGTAATGATTTCTCAAATCTGCAGTGTCCACATGTGACTATTGAGCCTTTGAAATGTTACTAGTCTGAATTGTCACACCCACTTCCTTTCTCCTACTTTTTGCTTTATTCATAGACTTACCATTTTTAAAACCTACCAAATAATTTACTTATTATATTATTGCTTGTTTTTTATTGTCTGTCTTTCAATAAATTTCCTGAGCCATAAAAAGTGTGGGATTCATTATCTTAGAGGAATATACTGGTTACCTCTATTCCTCTATGAGTCTGAAATATATTTAGGAAAAAAAACACAGAGATTTGAAATTGGTTCCACCAACTCCCTCTTGTGCCAAACCTGCTGAAGTTGTCAACCCAGACAGACGTTTCTATGCTGCTTCTTACCTTCCTTTCTTTGATGACTAAAATCAGGCAACAGAAGAGAAGAGATAGAGACCCAAATGACTGACTCATCCATCTACTGCATAATCAGATCCTTGAAAACTAGGTTTCTCTCATGTCAGCCCAGTCAACATGGCTCAGTGGTTGATCATACACCTTTGAAGGTCATGGTTCAATTCCCAGTCAGGGCACATGTCATCCCACAGTGACATTCATTGCTCAGTCAGAACCTAACACACCAGGGCTGAAATCCCAAATCAATTCTTCTCATTCCTGGGAGCAGTGTCAGGAGCCAAAGCACTGAAGGCTCACAATCTGAATGACCTACTTCTCATAGCATAGTAACCTGTAGGTTTAGGGTGGCTTTAAAGACCATAAGTTTGCACAAGATCTGCCCATCCCTGTGGAGCTTAAAGAAAAAGCTTGAGCTGAGATTATTTTCCAAGAAGACCATCCCAAAAGATCACCCTTAACTAGAAGACAAGGCCTCATTTGCTTTAGAAGAATCTCCTGTGAGTCACTTCACCAGCAATTTCTTTTTTCCCAATCCAAAAATGGAGACAACTCCATTAGTAGTCACTAAGCCAAAGCATATTATAAAAAATTGACATTAAGAAAAATGTTGGCTTGTCTAAGATTTTTTTTTAAATGTTTACTCACATCCATTTTCAAATTAGGTTCATTCTTTCTTTTTTTTTAATTATATTTTATTGATTTTTTTACAGAGAGGAAGGGAGAGAGATAGACAGTTAGAAACATCAATGAGAGAGAGACATGGATCAGCCGCCTCCTGCACGCCCCCTACTGGGGATGCGCCTGCAACCAAGATACATGCCCTTGATCGGAATCGAACCTGGGACCTTTCAGTCCACAGGCCAACGCTCTATCTACTGAGCTAGGTTCATTATTTCTATCTGGCTTTGCATAATGATTGAATTATTTCCTGGTATCCTTGAAAACAAAAGAGAGGTTGTTATTATTCATATAACCATTTTAGATGTAGGGAAATAGAGATAGAGAAGTGATCTTCTCAGTGAACTCACAGACCACCTGGGGAGTACGAGGGGAGGGGAATCTCTTTGCAATCAGAACCATATTGTCTCTTAGAATAAAGTCTAAAGAAATAAATATGTGATCCTGGCATAGACACGATTGTTTGGCTTCTAATATTCTTTATCATGTAAATGTCCATGTAAGTCCTGTATTTGGTCAAGTAATAGAATGGATAGCACAGGCTTTCAAACTATGCTCCCTAGGAAAAGGGACATAGTAAGGAGAAGAAGATTTGGGTCTGGAGAAGGGCATTGGAAAGGTAATTCCACCCCTTGTTAAACCAGAGAAAATCCACTTTTTATTCTTTTTTAAACTAGAGATAGTATTCTATTTTTAAAAATATATATTTATCAATTTCATAGAGAATAAGGGAGAAGGAGAGAGAAATGGAAACTTCAATGACAGAAACATCAATCGGCTGATGCTCAAGGTAGATGCTCAGCCACTGAGCCAGGCCAGCCAGGCAATAATTGGTTTTCAATAACCATTTAAAAACATGTATTTGACAGTTGGTGTTGAGGGTTGCAGAATCTGCTGTCCCAAAATATAACTGTAGAAGTTTAGGGTATGCATCCACAAAATATGCCACTTTGTATATTAATTATTTTGAACCCTTGGCGCTTGAAAAGCAGCAAAGAGAGGAAGAGGCTTTCTCAGAACTTTCCTATCTACCTGTAGACAGATCCTCCAATAAGACTTCATTGTCTTTGATCCCCCACAGAAGGTTTCATCAATGAGGAAAATTAACTCTTGTCACAGGAGAGGTCACTAGAAGTTGATCCACACCCAGACAAATTTCTTCACAAATACCCATACCTCCATCTGTTTTTGTAAAGCCCAAGAGTTGGTTGCCATTCATCTTCCCTAAAATTTATTTACTGTCCTTTAAAAATAATATGTATTTCCCCTTCCCTTTCTTATTAAGATGGTATTTAATCCTGAACTCTAAGTCACCTCAGAGAGTTATATACATGAGATATACACGTTAATAAACTTCTATTTTTTGTGTCTCTTATGTTAATAAACTTCTATTTGTTTCTATCTTGTTAGTGTTAGCTCTGATCAAATAAATTAAATTGATACCCTCTCTCGTGGGAACTGACCGTTAGAGCAATTCACAACCAACATTCCCTTTTGCTTAGACCACATTCCACTTGCTAAGACAATCCCTGGTGGACCTTCCCAGGATCCTGGAACTGCCCAGAGAATTCTCTACCCAGAAAAAGCTTACCTAGAATCCTTTAAAATTTCTGACTCCCCTGTCCCTAGATGCTGGTGCCATTTGGGGCTTAGTGCATCTGGTATCCAGATGATCTAATCCTATATAATAAAGAGGTAATATGCAAATTGACCTTCACTCCAACACACAAGATGGCTGCTCCCATGTGGACACAAGATGGCTGCCACAAGATGACCAGCAAGGGAGGATAGTAGGGCAGTTGTGGGCCAGCAGGCCAGCAAGGGAAAGCAGTTGGGAGGGACCAGACCTGCAAGGGAGGGAAGTTCAGCAGATGGTGGCAGTTGGAGATGACTAGGCCTACAGGGGAGGACAGTTCAGGAGAACCCAGGCCTGCAGTTCAGAAGAACCCACTCTCAGCAGGGGAGAGTGGTTGGGTGGGACCAGGCCTGCAGGAGAAGGTAGTTGGGGGGCAGACCTGCAGGGGAAGGCAGTTGGGGGTAAACAGGCCAGCAGAGGAGGGCAGTTGTGGGGGACCAGGCCTGCAGGGAAGCAGTTGGGCATTGATCAGGCTGGCAGGGAAGTAGTTAGGAGTGATCATGTTGGCAGGCAGAAGCAGTTAAGGACAATCAGGCAGGCGAGTGGTTGGGAGCCAGCAGTCCTGGATTGTGAGAGGGATGTCCAACTGCCCATTTAGGCCCAATCCCACCCTTAAGGGGTCCCAGATTGGAGAGGGTGCAGGCTGGGCTGAGGAACACACAACCCCCGTGCATGAATTTCATGCACTGGGCCTCTAGTAATTATAAAATTCTTTACCACTTTTGGCCTTGTATGTTCCTTCTTCAGCGACCTAACATTTACTCTGCCTTTTTTTTTTTTAAATATATTTTATTGATTTTTCACAGAGAGGAAGGGAGAGGGATAGAAAGTCAGAAACATCGATGAGAGAGAGACATCGATCAGCTGCCTCCTGTACACCCCACACTGGAGATGTGCCCGCAAGCAAGGTACATGCCCCCGACTGGAATCAAACCCGGGACCTTTCAGTCCACAAGCCGACGCTTTATCCACTGAGCCAAACCAGTCTCAGCTAGTCTGCCTTTTATTATGAGGGTCTCAGGTAAGAACTCAGAAGGGTAGGAAACAATTATTTTAATTATTTTTCTCCCTACAGTGTGATATTATTAATATATAGAGAGGGGGGGGTAATATGCAAATTAGGCCAGGACACCATAACAGGTCACAACTGGACAGGAGGAGGTTGCATACACAGGTGAGGCCCAGAGTGGAGACCAAGACAAAACAGCGGGGACTGCCCAAGCCGGTGTGGCAGCTCAGGCGGCCCTAGAGCAAACACAGAAAGGGGGCTGGGGGGTGCTGTAAGTCAGGTGTGGGTCCTGGCCACCCACGGCACCAGAGAAACAGGGTTTCAGAGAAGGGGATGCAGCATTCCACTGCTATCTTGAGTTTGTGGTTTCCAAGGAAACAGCCAGAAGGGTTGAAGGGTCCACAAACGGCAAATGGGTCAGCCAGCGCCTATCTAAGCAGAGGCTTCATTTAAATCAAGCCTTTCCCACAGTGAATGACCCCAACTCTCCCTGGATTAGGCAGGTTCCTGTGGAGTGCAATCTTCACACAATACGGGGCCCCAGTTTCATTCAGGCAATCTCATGCACGTTAGCTCAGGGCAGTGGGGAAGGAAGGGAAAAGGCATCAATGGCATCAAGACCACACGGGTCACCAGGAGGTGCATGGAGCACCTCTCGGCCCGGGGCCCAGCAGGGTCCCCCCTCGCATGGCGGGAGGTGGGGCACCTCCTTGCACAATTTCAATCACGCACTAGGCCTATAGTACAAATATAAGCCGAAATAGCCAATCTTAACCCTGCGGAGACCCTGAGGATATTTTAGAGCAAGAAATGCGGTGCTGAATTTTGTGGGGTTCTTGACACACGCACTGGCTGAAAAGTTAGAGAAACTGTAAAAAAGAAAAGCACAATTTTTTTAATTAGTCGTTCTCAAATATTGCTAAATGTGTAAAATATTTTATTTTTCTCATCTGTAGAATGAGAAATGTTAGTTTCAATAAATGTTAGTTTGCCTATACCCACTAGTGAACGAACTTTATTCTCTTTGGATATATATAGTAGAAAAAATCTGCATCTATATTTTCATGGTACCTTATGAGTGATTTGTAAACTTCTATAAAAGTAACACACTTTTTCTTGAAACAAAATACTACATAGACACATTAAGAAGTAAAATAAAAAGTGGCCAGCCTGTTTGGTCAGTTGTTTGAGCATTGTCCCATGTAACAGGAGGTTACCTTTTTATTCCCAGTCAGGAAACATACCCTGGTTTCAGCTCAATCCCCAGTAGGAGGCATGCAGGAGGCAGCCAATCAATCAATGATTCTGAAATTTACATCTTATATAAAAACTGCTGTTTGAAATTTTAATCTTGCTATTTTGGCTTCTGTAAATGCTTGCTTACTTAAATAATAAGGAAAATAAGACTACT
The DNA here is from genome assembly GCA_011751065.1 of Lasiurus cinereus. Taxonomy (NCBI): domain Eukaryota; kingdom Metazoa; phylum Chordata; class Mammalia; order Chiroptera; family Vespertilionidae; genus Lasiurus; species Lasiurus cinereus. The sequence continues at coordinate 67,912,900 of JAAGEH010000012.1, forward strand.
CCTATTCCATAGAGGCCATAAACCTTCCCCACACGAAGTTATCAGTGCTGGCACTAGGCCAGGCCTTTGATTGAGGTTTCAAAGCCCCAGCACACAGGGCTTTTTAAGAGCTTGCAAAGGGGACCATAAAACCTCATATTTAGGAGAAAATTAAGGTAAAAAAATATAAATAGGAAAATTTCCTCCATGTTGAGGCCCAGAATTTGAAACACAGTTTTCTCCTAGCCAGCACTAATAAAAGAGAAATATGCATATTGCCCATCACTTCATGGCGCCCACCAGCCAATCAGGGGTGAGTATGCAAGTTAACCCAACAAAGATGGCGGTGGCCCCATCCCCAGCTGCTCTGGGCCCCTGGGTAGGATAGGATGCCTGCTACGAGGCGAAAGGTGGCAGGGAGAGGGAGGTACAGGAGCGGTGCTCCAGCCACAGTGAAGACTAAAGGTTCCAGCTGCAGCAAAGACTCCGACCAGAGTGAAGACAGAAGGTGGCAGCAAGAGCAAAGGCCTGGGTCCCGGGTGCCATAGGAAAACTGGTGCCAGCAGCCAGGGGAAGGAAGGCCTATTGCATGAATCTTCATGCAATGGGCCTCTAGTAATAATAATAATAAAGTGGAACTTCATCTCTCTAAGCATTGCTTGATTTTCCTCCAGTTTTCTGCAACAATTCCTCTCATCATTGATGTTTCTCTCTCTCCCTTCCTCTCTGAAATCAATAAAAATATATATTAAAAAATTTTAAAAACAATTATTCTTTTATTAAATAATACATGCCCATTTTTTTACATCAATTCCTGAACCCTTCAAAGCAACCAAGTCATCAGGCTCTCCATGTTGTGTACTAGCCTTTATGGAGAAAGAGACAGCCGAAATTCTAATCTCTAAAAGTGTTTCATTTAGCCTGCACTGCATTTTTCTTTTCATCATCAGCCAGAGCCCATGTGGATGCACCCGTTGCTTGGAAAATGATTGTCATCTTTCTCAATAATTGTAATGAGGAGCCCTATTTTTAACTCCAATCTAAAATACATTAGGAGAGCCATCTAGTGTTTTGAAGTTGGCATTTAGGAATTATATAGAACATCCTTCCTCCCTAAATTTGATTTACCATCTGTGTTCATTCTCGGTGTTCCAAAGCATCAACACAGGGCATATATTTCACTTTGGAAAGAAATAAAATTAAAAATAAAAGCTTTTTAAGCTGCCTCACACCTGACTCCCTGGTATTTGGAACAAAGAACCTGGCTCCATGGTTACTGCCAGTTCTTTCTTCGGGATTGGTTACAGGAAAGTAACTCACAAATAGTTGGTCCATTCAAAATAAATACATTGTATGTTCAGAAGCCTCTCAAACAGGAAATCAAAATTGAAATTAGCTATTTTTCTGCACCAAAATACAGCCAAATTTGGATATAGGCAGTGCAGGTAATAGTCCCCTTTATATAATTTCAGAAGCATCAGAAAAGGCCCCAAAACATCTTTCTCTACCTTCTGCTTTATGCTGGTTAATTTTATAATAGCTTTATTGAGATATAATTGATGTAGCATAAACTGCATATATTTAGTAAACTGTACAATTTCAAGAGTTTCAGCCTATGCACACACAAAACTATCACCACAGTCAAGATAATAAACATTTCAATACTCCTAAAAGTTTGTCATTCCCCTTTGAAATCTCCCATCTTCTCCTCTCCCTCCCATCTCCAGGTAACCACTACTATAAACAGGAATATTTATTTGTTCACCAAGAAAAATACTAAAATAAACTCTTTCGGTTATAAAGCATAAAAATTTGCAAAGACGCCTGGCCTTTGCGGTTCAATGATTTAGTGTGGACCTATGAACCAGGAGGTCACGGTTCAATTACTGCCTGGGTTGTAGGTTCGATCCCCAAAGTGAGGTGAGAAGGGGGTATGCAGGAGGCAGCTGAGATATTTCTCTCTCATCCATGTTTCTGTCTCTCTATCCTTCTCCCTTCTTCTATCTAAAATCAATAAAAATATACTTTTTAAAAAATTTGCAAAGACTCAATAATTATAAAGCATCACTCCCTCTTAACAGCCTTTATATCCACTCCCACTCTTCCATCTGCCTGGACTTGAACACAAAGAACGGAAAGAGATTGGAAACCCACCAATTCTAAGATCTTGGCAAGATTTCCAGTAGTCTTAGGTTCCAGGCTTAAGGATTAGTGTTCCTAAATCTTGATGTTGTAACACATTACTAAGAATTTGGGGCATAAAGGAGCCATTGTAAGTAGAAAGTCTTGGGAATGTTTTCTACAAAAAATTTGTTTGCCAAAAAGCAATTAAATAAGTTTTCTTTAGATAAGCTCATTTCTGTAAACAGACATGTATTTTCCAGGGAACATATCTCTAATAAGCTGCAATCTCCCTCTCCCTCCTTCCTTCTCACTCCCTATTATCTTTCCTTCTACTTTTCTTTCTCCCTATCATCACTCTCCCTCTTTGTTTCTCTCTTTTTCCTCCTCTTTTTTTTTCTTTTTAAAATATTTTTTAATGATTTCAGAGAGGAAGAGAGAGGTGGAGAGAGAGAGAAACATCAATGAGGAGAGAGAATAATTGATCAGCTACCTCCTGCATGCCCCCTACTGGGATCTAACCTGCAACCGGAGCATGTGCTTTTGCCTGGAATTGAACCCAGGACCTCTCAGTCTGCAGACTGATGCTCTATTCACTGAGCCAAACCAGCTAGGACTTCTCTTTTTTAAAAAAGAAAAATAGAATAGTGATTAGAAGCATGGACTCTTAACCAACTTGAAGTTCAAATCCTTATTTTGTCACTTTTTAATAGAGTGACTTTGGCATCAAATTGTTTACTTCTCTGTGCCTCGGTTTCCTCAGATGCAAGGATAATAATTATTCATATCTCATAGGGATGTTAAAAAGATGAAATTAATATATAAAATATGTATATATATGTGTGTGTGTGTGTGTATATATATATATATATATATAATTGATTTTTTTACAGAGAGAAAGGGAGAGGGATAGAGAGCTAGAAACATCGATGAGAGAGAGACATCAATCAACTGCCTCTTGCACTCACCCAAATGGGAATGTGCCCACAACCAAGGTACATGCCCTTGACCGGAATCGAACCTGGGACCCTTCAGTCCGCAGGCTGATGCTCTATCCACTGAGCCAAACCGGTTTCGGCAATATATAAAATATTTGAAATAAGCTCTGGCACTTACTAAGTTTTTCATAAGGATAAGCCATGATCATCATCATCATCATCATCATCGTCATCATTATCATCATCATTGTGATTATTCTTTAAGTGAAAAACATGTACTCCTCTGGAATGGTGTAAAAGAGAGAAATCCTTAATCTTTCCTGCATTGCTCTTCCACTCAGCTTCCATTCTGACTACTCCCAGATATTAAATACAAATTTGGGGTCCCCCAGAAGAGACACTCTTAGAGTACCCTTAAGAAGCCAGCTAGAAAGTCTCCAAGAACAGAACAAAACACAACCAGCCTGCCAAGACTATACATGGAGAATCAACCCAGATTGCTGCTAAACATTCTATGTCACTTGTGCAGTCATGTTCCCTCTCCAACTCTCAAACTTCCTCATCAGTGAGTTGTAGAGTTTTGATTAAAATGACCCCTTAATTCCCCATGCTCTTTCAAAACTAAAATCCATTACATGTGATCTTTGTATTTACAAAATGCAAAATACATAGAATATTTAAAAATGATAAATTCTGCTTCTATTGGAGAAGTCAGCCAGAAAGGGGAGATTATCACCTTCTTGTGAGGATGGTCACATTGGTCATGACCAATCATGCGCTTGACAGTGCAACTTCACCTACCAAAAGGGAAATGCAATTAATAGTGTTCTGGGCATTTGCTGGGACAGTATGATCTTTCCATATAACCATCCTTCTGGTTATATTAAAAGACATATCAGGAATTCATCACCAGAGTCGGAAAGCAAGAGCACCACTTGTCCCCACTACTATCCTATATACCCCTTCTTTTTCTTCTTCTCTTCTTTTTCCATTCTTATTTTCTTTTCCCTTTCTTCTCCTTTTTTCCTGCAACACTTCCCATTGCTGCTGACATGCAGGACGGAAGAAACAGTAACCCCACGGTAGATGAAACCTATTACCTAGATTCCCTTTCTCATTTGATGGGCAAGTTTCTCATTTATATGAAGTTAATTGTACAATTTTGCACATAGAAGTTGTATAATTTTGAAGAAAGAAAAAAAAAGGAAGAGGGAAGAACAAAGGAGAAAAGGGATGGGGAAATCATCTAGAGTCCTACCACCAACATTTGGGTATATTTTCTAACATGTTTCCATACATAGATTCAATTTTCCCAAGAAATATGATATATTTCCATTATGTGATAATACTACAGTTTAAATCTGCCTTTTTCAATGAACACTATTCCTTGAGCATTTTCCATTGTAACATATATAACAAATAAATTTATTGTGTACGTTTTGTATTTTGTCAAATGCATATACCAAAGCTTATTTCAACAGTTCTATATCATTGAGCAGTAAGGTTGTTTCCAACTTTTCACTATTATCATTAGCATTGCAATGAACATCTTTATGCATTAAGCTTTTTATATTTAGAGGTGTTTATTTTAGAATCCCATAAAGTAAATCACAGGGACAAAGAGTATCAACATTTCTAAGCTTTGTATTTCCAAAATATTCTCCAAAAGACTGCACTGATTTCAGCCACTTATGTGTTATTCAATCACTAGTTCATTTAACAAATTTTAGTTGACCGTCTACTACATGCAGGCACTATCTAGTTACTGTGACTAATGATGAAAAGGCAGACTTAGAGCTTCCTTTTCTTCCAGCAATCTACAATAGCATTCTCCCATGTGTTCCGGACTGACAAACCCCTTATAGAGCTGAGTAGTTGGTATTTAATATGGTTTATGAAGTTGGTTATATGCAGCCCAGCCAGCATGGCTCTGTGGTTACAGTCTCAGTTCCCAGTGTGTGGTGTGCAAGAGGCAGCCAATCAACTATTCTCTCTCATCCTCGATGTTTCTGTCTCTCTCTCCCTCTTCCTTCCTCTCTGAAATCAATAAAAATTTATTTTTAACAAATAAAATAAAGTTGGTTATATGCCATCAAAAATGTTTACTTTATAACACCCCTATGAGCAGACACTATCAGATAAGAAAATAAAGTTTAGAGAAGTTGAGTGGCACACCCAAAGTTGAATTTATGATAAAGAGCAGGGCTCAAACCAGGTTTGCTGGCTTTCAGATCCCATTATTTTAACCAACACTAGACTGCTTCCCATTTTGAAGCTTTATGTCTTCAGGACCTGCTCTTCATTTCCCTTTTCCTTTCTATAAATCCTTTTTTACTGATCAGTTCTTGAGCTCCTCAGCTCCTGGGGTCTTCTTTTACTCTCAAATTCAACTTCCATGTCATGGTTCTTCACTTCAAATAATCTCTTGCCAATCTCCTAAATTTTGTGCCGATTGTTCTACATCAACCAACCAGCAAGTCTTAATCCCGGAAACATCAATAATGTTAAACCTACTCTCCAATCATCCTGGATTTCCTTTCATTCATTGAATTCACCCTACATTACCTCTGCCTGAATCATTCTTTTCTCTACTGTTTTTGTCTAACTAATTCTTACTTATTCTTCATCCTTGGGCTTACAAGTCACTTCCTCCAACAAATTCCACACCAGGTAAAGAATCGCTCCTGTGTGTTCTTATAGCCACCAGAACATTTATTGCACTGACTGGCCATTCTTGTCTAATGGTCTCCTTGCTGTAGCATAAGCTCAAAGGTGGTAGGGACTCTGATTGTTTTGTTGACTGCTATACCCCATACTTAGCTCAGTTCCTGGTGAGTATTAGGACTCTGTCTCTAATTACAAAATGAAGGGGTATTCTAAAAAACATCCCTAGGTGGAGGTGTTCCACCAGCAATAATAAATAAATTGTTACACTCTACACTTTGAGAAATCTCCGGTGATTTTTTTTATAAGCTTAATATTGCCCACAAGGGTATGTGCCTGTTCCCATTTTGTCAATTTGTAGAATAACATAAAATTTATCATTTTAATTATTTTTAAATGTACAGTTAATAATGTTAAGTATCTTCACATTGTTGTGCAACTAATCTCTAGAACTCCTGTGTTTTCTCACTTTTGTAGTAAACCTGGAGCACTATAAATGCTTTTGTAAATGCCTCTTCTCTAGAACAGGCGTTTCAGACTTCTCAAATTCAAAACATTTTTTAATATTAAAAAGTTCATAGAACTCTACAGGATAATAGCCATGCTGATGATAGCTATGTAAATAAATTGTTAACTCAATATAATATTTAGATTGATTGGTTGGCATTGTATTAATCACAACAAAACCCACATGTAAGTAGAGCAGACGAGGTCTGGATTTGTTATTTCACAATGACTTTCTTTAATCCCCCAGTTCACAGGGGTAGGCTTCTGGCAGCCATAGTATACACAGAAATAGCCATAGCTCGCTGGACCAGGAGTAGTCACCTGATTCAAATTGAGCTAATCAAATTTCTTCACCAAGAATTCAAAATTAGCAGAAAGAGTAATAGGTGGCAACTGATTGATTGAGTCAGTGTTTCCATGTAACTAAACTGTAAGATAAATTCAGACACAGTGGATAGCCCTAGCTGGTTTGGCTCAGTGGATAGTCCGTCAGCTGATGGAGAAGGCAACCAATGAGTCTTTCTCACATCAATATTTCTCTCTCTTTGTTTCTCCCCCTCCATTCCACTCTCTCTAAATATAAATGGAAAAATATCCATGGGTGAGGTTTAACACACACACACACACACACACACACACACACACACACACGAAAGAGCCTTAGCTAGTTTTGCTCAGTGGATAAAGCAATGGCCTATGGACTGAAGGGTCCCAGGTTTTATTCCAGTCAAGAGTACATTCCCTGGTTGTGGGCTTGATCTCCAGTAGGGATCATGCAGGAGGCAGCTGAAAAATGATTCCTATCATTGATGTTTCAATCTCTCTCTCTCTCGCCCTTCTTCTATTAATCAATAAAAATATTTTTTTAAAAAGAGAGAAACAGTGGACAATCATATTCTACAATTCACTGTGCCACAGTTTTATGAAGAAGTTATTAGTCCCATGTTACAGATGGGAAAACCACGGTTTGAGGAGGTTTTTGAGCCTTGAACCCAGACATTAGCTATTTTTCAATATACCTGATAGCTTCCTTGTGCAATAAAGCACTCCTGATACTAAGCTATCATTAGAAGTTCACTTATCTGTCTTTTCGTGAAATTATGAGCTCCTTGAGATCCCAGATTGAATTCTGTTTCATGAGTGCCCAATAAATGCTTATCAAGTAAGTGAATGAAATTATACCTTGACTGTGTGAGGTTACAAATGAGTAAAAACAATGATTTTCTCAACATATCTAAGAGTTAGAGAAATGTAGTTGATGTCTGAAATACACTGAGACTGTGAAGAAGTTCAGCATCCATCCTACAAGAATTTGAAGGAAAATGATCATTGTGTTTATGTCAGGCTAAACTAAGTATGATTAATGGGATAAAACTACAACAAAAGTTTTCTTTTAAGGCATTACACAGCGAAGTCAGACCACATGGTGTTTTGTTGTCTGGGTGCTTCTTTTCAAACACTGCTATTAACATGACTTAAAGTATGACTTCTGGCTCACAGACTTCAAATATACCTGTCATCAAAGTCCTTGAGGAGCTACTAGCTTAACTATATTCCACTCCATAATAATTGCATGATTTTAAAGAAAGTAATGAGTTACTTTGCAGTTGTTGGAAATTATTTTTTAAAAGCTGCTGATGTGTCCCACTGGCAAGGCTCAGTGGTTGGGCATCAACCTACAAACCAAGAGGTCATGGTTCAATTCCCAGTCAGGGCACATGCCCTGATTGCAGACTCAATCTCCAGTGTGGGGCATGCAGGAGGCAGCTGGTCAATGATTTTCTCTCATCATTGAGGTTTCCATCTCTCTCTCCCTCTCCATTCCTCTCTCAAATCAGTAAAAATAGCCTGTATAATAAAAGCCTAATATGCAAATTGTCCCCTCCATTGGGAGTTCAACCAGGAGTTCAACCAGGTGGAGCAGGGCCTGGCTGGCCATCCATGGAAAGGGATCATACCCATGCACAAATTTTGTGCACCAGGCCTCTAGTATTTTAACACATTAAGCACCCAGCATGTTTTATCTTCCAGATAGAAAGTATAATGTCAGTCACTGGTGACTGGGCACTTAATGTATTAATAAATAAAACTGTAGATGTGACATCTAGGTGATTTATGCACCATAATTCAAAGATTCTTGGGTCTTTGAGAATACTTTATTTTTATTTTTTGAGTAGTTTAAACATGACAGCAATATTTTACTGCGAATTAAAGAGGATTACCATATTTTTCCGTGTTTAAGATGCCATTTTTTTTTCTAAAATTGTTAGACTGAAAATCAAGAGGGGTCTTATACACACACAGAAGTCAGCTGAGGAGGAAGCCATGCAGGTGTGTAGCTTCCCCTATCTTGTTTTACATGCTAATGCAAACAGGCTTCCTTCAATGGAAAGCCTTATTGTTACTGACATCAGCTGATGCCGTAATTGGAGGTAGAGGTGGAGAGTGTGCAGATGCAACTGGGACCAAAGTGTTCTGAGCCCACAAAGATGTCAAAAAATAAATAAATAAATACTGGTAAACAATTGTCTTACTCTGCAAAATTCAAACTGAATGTAATCAGCTATGCAAAAGAGCATGGCAATAGAGCTGCAGAGAGACAATTTGTCTGACCACCAGCTTTGGCCCAATCCCTCAAGAAGCGGGCTTAATCCAGCAAGTAGACATCCCCTAAGGGATCCCAGACTTCAAGAGGGCACAGGCCGGGCTTAGGAACCACCCATCCCTGAATGCATGAATTTTCATGCACCAGGCCTCTAATTACTAAATAAAAATGTATCCTGTTTACGTTTAAAATATTGATTTTTTAATTTGGAAAAGTGGGGGGTGTCTTATACCTGGAAAAATACAGTACTACACCTGCAGGAACATAGCTGGTGGGCAGACTCTAAAGCACTGTTGAGAATGTTTTATATGCTAATGCAATTACCCTTAAACACATGTTTGAGTTATATTGCATTCTTTCTATTTTTGTTGTTAATCCTCGATCAAGGATATTTTTTCCATTTATATTTAGAAAGACTGAAAGAAGGAAAGGAGGGGTAGAGAGAGAAAGAGATGGATGAGAAAGAAATATACTTTTTGGTTGCCTCCTGCACTCATCCTGACCAGGGTCCGGGATTGAACCCACAACCCAGGTATGTACCATTGATAGGGAATCGAACCCAAGACCCTTCAGTGTGCAGGCCTACACTCTAACCACTGAACAACACTGTCAAGGCTGCATCCTATTTTTAATGTTATCATAATTCTAATGGTTCTCAAAAGTTTGGAAATATAATCTATTCAGTACCTCAATTCAAACTCTATATGAAATATTGACTTTTAAAAATCTGTCAGAATTGGCAGCCTCCACATTCTAAAGATATAAATTGAAATTTTTTATTTGATTATAACACCAAGGAGACATTTTCTCTAGGGTTATTGATAGATGTCTCAATCTGTCTTCAAATCAAGCAGACAAGTTTCCAATTTATTCATAGAACACATTTCACACCTCCTCTGTGTCATAAGTTTAATTTTCTTCCTACAACATATTGTATCAAAATGCATAACTGAAATTGGTTTTGTTATAAATTGCTTAAAAATAACAAAATTCTGAAATCAGATTAGTACTGAGGTACTATTGATACTGAAAGATGTTGATGAAAGGTTTTCATTTATTGTTACAGTTATTTGTAGGAAAATCAACTCCTACGATCCTACTTTTCAGTGTTAAAGTTACTTCCTTTTGAATGATTTTAATTCCACCCTTCTTTAAAAATTTACATGATTTAATAAAATGCATTTGGTCCATAACCCAATTGATTTTTATAATTGGATCATCCCTTCAGTATTTACTGATGTTTTATTATGCCAGTTATTTTAATGCAATTCAAGATACATGTTATCTAAAGTGTTGAAATCATTTTCTTTAGAAATATAAATAAATATACCAGCTACATTCTTTTCAGAACATTCTATTCTCTGTATATAGAGATAGCAATGCTTATCCATCATCAGTAGGAATTGTTCTGCTTGTTGTGAAGATGGGTTTATAGTTCAAAAAATTTTTTAAATATATTTTCATTGATTTCAGAGAGGAAGGGAGAGGGAGAGAGAGAGATAAAAACATCAATGATGAGAGAGAATCATTGATCGGCTGCCTCCTGTGGGTCCCCCACTGGGAATCAAGCCCCAAACCCGGGCATGTGCTCTGAATCAAACTTTGACCTCCTGGTTCATGGGTCGACACTCAAACACTGAGCCACACAGCTAGTCTAGTTCAGCATTTTTGCTTTCCCAAAATCTTTTTTTTTTAGATGCTCAAAGAGTGTAGCTTTCTCTCAGCAATGCTAACTGGACCATGTAGGAACTAAATTAGTAATTGAGGTCACATTAGTACAATGTTAATAACCTGAGTTATCAAACTGAGACACTTTCTATTTTGGGCAGTACTCCCTCAGGTGTCATGACAAATACCCAATTAACCTGGCTTCAGCAAAACAGAGAATTCACCGGGAATAACTATCAAGACCAGAGGTGTGGCTGGCTTCAAAAGACAACTGAATTCAATAGCTCAAAACAGAACTTCAGGGCCTGGAGCCTCACGCTCTATATCTGAGATCATTTTCTCTGGTCTGGCTTCTTTTCAGGCAGCCTTTGTCCACAGTACGAACCTACACAGTTTTAGACTTATATCAGCCAGTTAGCAATCCCAATAGAAAGAGTGTCTCTTTCCAAGTTCCTGGGCAGGACACACATATGCCCATTTTTTTAATCAAGTACAGGGTCTGGGGATAGAAGGAACACTCTTACTGACCAGGATCAGGTGACATGCCACCTCTGGTTTCAGGGGATGGGGTAGGTTGTTCTTGAACCCCAAACTAAGAATGGAAGGATTATTTCCCCATAGGAAAATCTGAGTGCTGGCCCAGAAGAAGGGAGGGGTGCTGGACAGACCAGAACAACAGCTATCACTCTGCTTTCTGTGAATGGCTGCCTAAAAAGACTAACAGGGAGCTGCCCTATGTCCCCTGAAAACTTCAGTGAGCCCCAGGTTGGTACAAAATGATAGACAACAAAGCTTCCCTAAAAGCAAAAAAGAGCAAGTGGCTCTCTGTGTGAAGATATAGGTTCTCTTCCCAGGTCTGCCGTGACTTAAAAAAAAAGACTTTGAGAAAATTGTTGATTGCTCTAAGCCCATTTCCTTACCATTTATTAAAATTCACTGGACCATTAAACAACGACTAGGTAACCAGAGAGATCAAGGAAGAAATAAAAAACATCATGGCAACAAATGACAATGACAACACAACAATAAAAAATTTATGGGACACAGTGAAAGCAGTCTTGAGAGGGAAGTTCATAGCCCTATAAGCCTACTGCAAAAAACAGGAAACAATGGTAATAAATCACCTAAACCTACAACTTAAAGAGCTAGAACGTGAGCAACAAGAAAAGCCCAGTGTACTCAGAAGGAAGGAAATAGTGAAGATCAGAGCGGAGATAAACAACTTGGAGACCAAAGAAACAATTCAAAAGATCAACAAAACAAAGAGCTGGTTCTTTGAAAGGATAAACAAGATTGATGGACCCCTAGCCAGGCTCACCAAGAAGCAAAGAGAGAAGACCCAAATAAACAAAATCAGAAATGAAAGAGGAGAAATAACAACAGACCCTGTGGAAATACAAAGGATTGTTAAAAAATACTATGAACAACTCTATTCCAACAAATTGGACAACCTGCAAGAAATGGACATTTTCCTAGAAAAATATAACCTCCCAAAACTCAATGAGGAGGAAGCCAAACATCTCAATAGTCCAATAACTATGGAAGAAATTGAAGCAGTAATCAAAAAGCTTCGAGCAAATAAAAGCCCGGGTCCAGATGACTACACAGGAGAGTTTTACCAAACATTCAAGGAAGAATTAAAACCTATCCTCCTCAGACTATTCAAAAACATTCAGGAAGAAGGGATACTACCAAACACCTTCTATGAAGCCAGCATCACCCTAATACCAAAACCAGATAAAGACAACACAATGAAAGAGAATTATAGGCCAATATCTCTCATGAACATAGATGCCAAAATCCTCAACAAAATTCTAGCAAACCAGATCCAGCAGTTCATCAGAAAGATCATACACCATGACCAAGAAGGATTCCTCCCAGGAATGCAGGGATGGTTCAATATCCGCAAATCAATAAATGTGATACATCACATAAACAAATTGAGAGATAAAAATCACATAGTCATATCAATTGATGCAGAAAAAGCATTTGACAAAATCCAACATCCTTTCTTGATAAAAACTCTCAGCAAAGTGGGAATAGAAGGAGCATACCTCAACATCATAAAAGCCATATATGATAAACCCACAGCTAACATCATACTCAATGGGCAAAAACTAAAACCATTTACCCTAAGAACAGGAACAAGACAGGGATGCCCACTCTCACCTCTCCTGTTTGACATAGTACTGGAAGTATTAGCCATTGCAATTAGACAACAAGAAGAAATAAAAGGCATCCAAATTGGAAAAGAAGAAGTAAAGCTGTCCTTATTTGCAGATGACATGATATTGTACATAAAAAACCCAAAGGACTCCATTCCAAAACTAATTGACTTAATTAATGAATTCGGCAATGTAGCAGGATACAAAATTAATGCTAAGAAGTCTGTGGCATTTCTATACACTAACAGTGAAATTATAGAAAGAGAAACTAAAAAAGCAATCCCATTTACCATCGCACCAAAAAAATTAAGATACCTAGGAATAAACCTAACTAAAGAGGTAAAAGACCTTTATGCAGAAAACTACAGGACACTGAAAAAAGAGATAGAGGAAGATGTAAACAGATGGAAGAGCATACCATGCTCATGGATTGGGAGAATCAACATCATTAAAATGTCCATACTACCCAAAGCAATCTACAGATTCAACGCACTACCCATTAAAATACCAACGGCATATTTCACAGACCTACAAAGAAATCTTCATAGATTCATCTGGAACAAAAAAAGACCACGGATAGCTACAGCAATTCTGAGAAAAAAGAATAAAGTAGGTGGGATCTCAATACCAGACTTCAAGCTATACTACAAAGCAACTGTTCTCAAAACAGCCTGGTACTGGCACAAGAACAGACATATAGATCAATGGAATAGAATAGAGAACCCAGATATACACCCAAATCACTATGCTCAATTAATATTTGACAAAGGAGGCATGAACATTCAAT
>JAAGEH010000012.1:67936333-68042797 GCA_011751065.1 Lasiurus cinereus
ACAAGCATCCCCGCCTCCTTTTGGTACACCATTGTCACCATGACGACCCTGGGATACGGGGACACATGGTGCCCAAGACGATTGCCGGGAAGATCTTCGGGTCCATCTGCTCCCTGAGTGGCGTCCTGGTCATCGCCCTGCCGGTGCCTGTGATCGTCTCCAACTTCAGCCGGATCTACCACCAGAACCAGAGAGCTGACAAACGCAGGGCCCAGAAGAAGGCCCGCCTCGCCAGGATCCGTGTGGCCAAGACAGGCAGCTCCAATGCCTACCTGCACAGCAAGCGCAACGGGCTCCTCAACGAGGCTCTGGAGCTGATGGGCACCCCGGAGGAGGAGCACATGGGCAAGACCACCTCGCTCATCGAGAGCCAGCACCACCACCTGCTGCACTGCCTGGAGAATACCACTGGGTTGTCCTATCTTGTGGATGATCCCCTGTTGTCTGTACAAACGTCCACCATCAAGAACCACGAGTTCATAGACGAGCAGATGTACGAGCAGAACTGCATGGAGAGCTCGATGCAGAACTACCCGTCCACGAGGAGCCCCTCGCTGTCCAGCCACCAGGGCCTCACCACCACCTGCTGCTCCCGTCGCAGCAAGAAGACCACACACCTGCCCAACTCCAACCTGCCTGCCACCCGCCTGCACAGCATGCAAGAGCTCAGCACCATCCACATCCAGGGCAGCGAGCAGCCCTCCCTCGCCACCAGTCACTCCAGCCTTAATCTGAAAGCAGACGACGGACTGAGACCAAACTGCAAAACCTCCCAGATTACCACAGCCATCATCAGCATCCCCACGCCCCCAGTGCTCACCCCTGAGGGGGAGAGCCGGCCACCCCCTGCCAGCCCGGGCCCCAACATGAACATTCCTGCCTTAGCCAGCAACGTCGTCAAGGTCTCCGCCTTGTAAAACCACTGGACACCGGGCCGTGTGGGCAGCGGGCGTGAAGTGGCTGGCATGTTGGTGGATGGCCACTGGACCACCCGACCCCTTCTCCCTGCCCCACCGCCCCCTCCCCAGCACTGCAAGGCGTGCCTGGAAGGAACAAGAGCAGCAGGGGGCCCTGAGGTTCACTGGCGTGGACACAGCCCTGTGGTCCTGCCTCCCAGGGGCCAGAGGAAGGGAGGGGGGTGGGGGACAGGACGTGAGGGCAGAGGCTGCTACATGCCAGGCCAGGGACTGAAGGGGGGCCTCAGACCAATCATTGCTTCTGGAGACCCCAGAGAGGAAAACCGAGACCAAGAGTGGCACAGAGGCCCAGCAGACATGCAAAACAGGAAGAAAACATAACACTGTGTATCTAAGCACCTTCTCAAGGCTCTTAACGGATAATATTTATTCCGGGGAAAAGGTGGACACAAAAACCAGGGTTTTTGTGCTCTGCTTTTCTCCATGGACCCAGTACCTTTAAACCAAAACAATGCATTTTGTGAGGTTTGGTTTTTTTTGTGTGTTTTTTCCTCCTTTTATAGCAAAAGCTTTTAGGCTAAGCAGCCAGTATTGCCGAGTTCTCTCTCCATCCCCCCAGGAGGGTGAAGTCAGCAGAGCCTGCCCCATTGCCCTGCCAACCTGCAGAGCTACCATGACCACAGCAACGCGTCCCCTCTGTCTGTCCGTCCTTTGTCTCCGTCTCTGCTTCACCCCTGGCTGACTGTCCATTGTCCAGCGTCTGTCTCTCCAAGGACCCCATTGGCCCCGAGACAAGCCAGGGAAGCCTCCCCAGCAGGCACCTGCAGCTGGGGAAGAGGGAGGGGGACGCCCCCCTGGAGGTTGGAACCGGGTGCTCCGTCTCCATGTCTGGCTGAGGAGGAGAAGGACCGGGTCTATCGCACTGGGGTCCTGAAGATGGAAACCACGGCGCGTGGTGCATGGCGCGTGGCACGTGCCAGCGAAGAGGACAGAAGAGCAGGGCTCGCAGCCGCCATGGCTCCACCATCAAGCCACCCGGAGCTCTGCCCAGAGGCCCCGAGCTCGCTTCCCTGCAGAGGGCAGCGGTGCAGGGACCACACGGGCTGCACCAACGTGTGGAAGCGAGAGATTCTAGATGATCCTACCTGGTCTGAAAGGTGTCTTGAGCTCTGAAGTCTTCAGGCCTGATGTCCCTGGAGACCCCGAAGCGGGGCGAGCTGGTGACCTCGTGCAGGTGAGGGAGTGAAGATTCCTCCTGGGAACCTGGGTGTCTGTCCTAGTGGCTCTGCAGTCCTCTCCACTCGCACTACTTATAGCAGACAGCGACCCCCAGCGGCCCTACTGCGACCCTCTGGCCTGCGCTCGGAGATACAGCAGCGCTCAGGAGCTACGAGGCCCTTCTCCCGCTGAGTGATTGGCTGTGTAAAGAGGCCAGGAATCGGTCTGCCCGCCATGGCTGTCTAGGTGCATTTCACAGGCCAGGAGCCTGAGAACACCATGGGGGCTTCCCTGCGACCCTAGGAGCCCTGCTCTAGTGCCCTGTTCAGCAGGGAAGTCACAGGGCAGGAGCTGGCCCTAGCTGGAAGGTGGCACAGGGAGCCTTCCACCTTTATCTCCTTGCTAACCTCGCCAACCACTGACCGAGTCCTTTCTCTGGGGTGGTCTGGCCCTGAGCTTACGGTGCAAGCAGGCAGAAAAGCTTTACAACGATGGGAATTCGTGTACACACCCAACCAGAACACCTGAGAATAGGTACCCAAACCCCATCACTTCTGTCATCGTGGGGTTACAGATGAATTCCAGTGGTCCAGCCCATCAGGGCAGGCAGAAGACCAGGAAAGGACGTTTTCTTTTGAAAGAATGGACTATGGAACAGGTGGGAATACCTAGATCCCCAAGCTTACATCCTAGGAACTGAGTGGTATACGGGATCGAGACTCAAGAATTCTGTTGCTCACACACCTACAAGGCATGTGTTTCAGAAAGATCCTCACAGGGTCAGCAATGCCTCACCCAACTCAGGATGTTCCATCCTGCATCCGAGGAGCACACAGTGGTCCCCCCAAAAATTAACAAGCCAATTTTAATAACCAATCCCAAATTTCCCATTTTTAGACCCTAATGAACAATGTTTGCTTTCCTCCAGCTTCATTTCCAAACCCCCTCTGCCAGTTCCTAGGAGAACGTTAGACTCTCACCCCGGCCCCCCCCCCCCCCCCGGCCAGGTGGCCTTAGCCAGGATGAGACCCACTTGCCACTGGTCCAAAAGAAGATGCCTGCCAACCGAGGAAAGAGGCTCATCTACTCACACAGCAGAGTCCAGCCAGACCACGCCGCTGGTCTGGACAGGAACGAGGCCGTGTGCCAGAGCAGCCTTGTCAGTCTCACTCACCGGCCTGTGACCGAAGAACCCGGTGTCAGGGTCTTCCGCGCAATGGCTTTCTGGTGCAGTGACCTTGAGCTTTCAGAGCTCGTCAACCACTTCAGCCTATCGGAAGGTCCCCAAACCACCTGCCCCACTCAGCATCAGAGGGTTAGGTTAAACCGAAACCAACGCATAGGCCACATCCAGATGGCTGGCAACTTGGGAAATAAAGTGTAGAGAACGTATCAGAACCGAGGAGGTTAAGGACTTTGTAGGTGAGAGAGAGCTGGAGCCCAGGGGACTACGTGCTTGCTCCAGGCCCTGAAGTCACTGAATGTCAGCGCTGGGACCAGAGCACATCCCTCGCTCTCAGGCCAGTGCTTTCCCCGCTGCCTCGCAGAGCAGGACGCCTCGGGCAAGAGCCAATCGGAGAACAAAGCTGTAACTCCGGGCCTGATCTTAGGCGGACGTCAGCACCGCATGGACACGGCCCTCAGAAAGCACCGGACTCTGCTCCCCCAAGCCACCCCCGGACACCACCACTCCCTGGCAGAGCCGGCCTGGGCAGTCAACTCTGAGAAAAAGGTGCACAAGTGAAGAGTCAGGTGTCAGTCAGATGCTCTCTTCTCAGGGAAGAGCGGGCTCGGACACTCGAGCCTACCTGCCGGCGTCCCTGGTCCTCCTGCGACCTCTGGTGTAGTAGGTCAGGCACTAAATCCCTGATTGGCAGGAAAGCTGAGCGACTGCTCCGAGTTCACACGGCACAACTGTGATGGAGCCAGGCTTTGTCCTCCACGTCACGCTGTGTTACTCGGAGGCTTGTATTTTTAGCACCTGGACGTCAAGGGTGATGATCAAACGTGAGCAGACATGCCATTCAGAACCACTCTGAGCCAGGACCCCCCAAAGCAAACTCTGGACGAGTCCTCCTTCGTCCCCTATTTTCATAACCAATGTTGAGCTCAGGACTAACTGCACAGAATCCTGTTCACCAGGCCAGACATGCTCTAGGACAGTTGAACACCACTGTCTGCAATCACAGGAGTGTAAGACCAGCAAGGAGAAGGTGAAATTAAGAAAAAGAATCTGAACAGAACAGAAAGTGGACAGTTTGTGCTCATCTGTATAAACAAAAAGCCAACTCGTGGACATGCTGAGGACTTGGCCCAGTTTTCAAACCAGGATTCCCCCAGTTCAGGATCATGTCACTTACTAGAATACAGGCGGGAAAGGGTCCATTGAAACATGTACCTGGATTTTGTTCCTTTAAAAGAAACCTGCCCAGGTAATCACTGAAATTGAGCTAAACTTAGATCTTGGGGTTACAAATGAATTCCAGTGGTCCAGACACCCTTACTTCAATTACCAGGTAACTAACTGCAAGGCGAAAACTCAGTGCAGGGATCTTAGATTACTAAGGCTACGAGCTTCTCTTCTCAACTAGTTGGCATGGTAACCATGACAAACGGGAACCTGGAAGGCTTTTATTTTCCCTTTCTGATTTCCTTATGCAGTACCATTTGTGAAGCTTTAAACGACTGGATGAGGGAGAAATTGTTGTGACCTCGGAGCCCAAACAGCATCATGAAGAGCATCCTTAGAATGACCAGGAAGTGGTTATCAGCAAAAGAAACAGTTAAGGGGCTCCTTTTCGGTCTTGTTTTCTCTTTAGAATGTTCTATGTTCTTCTCATCAAGCGTGGGATGACGTTTGTCTTAGCAGGTTACTTAACTACACTAGACGATGCCACTCCAACCAGGGTAGGGCACTGACTCAAGTCCTGGGGGCTCCTTGGACCAACAGACTATTTTACAAACCTGGGAGGTGGGAGGGATGGTCTATTTTTGATAACCAGACATTCCAACGTAATGTTTTCCTTAGAGGTCCCCCTACCCCTACCCCCCCCATTAATGTTATTGTGAAAAATATCGAGTGTGTTCTTTTCTATTTTCGTATAATAAATGGGCTTTGCTTATTGACATCACAATGGCAAAGAAGAACTACTGTACAAAACTGCAGGAAGATAAACATGTGAAAACTTTCTATGGGAAAAAAAAGAAAAAAAAACTTCATCCCACTTATATATCTAATTTCTAATCCCCTACTCCAAGTCTATACACACCTCTCTCTTCTCTGTTTTCACTATCCAAAAAATTGTTTTTCTCTATGTCCTTTTGTTGTTCCTTGAACGTTGATTATATCAATTTTTACACTTTTTTGTGAGATTGTTTTTGCTTATTCTACTTGTTTTATTTTGCTTTTTGTTTGCTTTGTTTTTGTTTGTTTTTTACCTCTGTTTTCCCTCACCTCCCTTGATATTAGTTGTTATTTGTAATTTGTATTAATCTACAGGAACTTGTTGCTGGCATTTGTTGGGATTAGTGGCTGTTCTATTGGAGTTTTTTCCTAATATATATAATTTGTTCCTATTTTCTTTCTTAATCTCTTTCTCTTTTCTCTCTTACTTTCTTTTTCTCTCTCCCTTTTTCTTCTTCTTTTTCTTCTTCTTCTTTTCTTTTTCCCTTTTTTTCTCCCTTCTCCCAGGAGCAAGTATGCAAATTAACCCCAACCAAGATGGCTGTGGCCAAGGAGTGAGCAAGAGGAAGGCTTGGATTTTCCTGGCAATGAAGGAAGCCAAGCTTTCCATGTACGCTGGCAGGCCCAGGTCTCCACTCAAGGCTACAAAGTTTCAATTATAGAAGATAAATAAATCCCAACAAAAATGGCAACAGCCAGAGAAACCAAGGTGGCGGCACAGGCGAATACAAACAAAAGGAATCCAAAGAGGACCACACCAAGACACATCATAATTAAAATGCCAAGAGCAAAAGACAGAGAGAATATTAAAAGCAGCAAGAGAAAAACAACTAGTTACCTACAAGAGAGCACCCATATGATTGTCAGCTGATTTCTCAACAGAAACGATGCAGGCCAGATGGGAGTGGCAAGAAATATTCAACGTGATGAACAGCAAGAACCTACAACTAAGATTACTCTATCCAGTAAAGTTATTCATAATTGAAGGTCAGATAAAGAGCTTCACTGATAAGAAAAAGCTAAAGGAGTTCATCACCACCAAACCAGTATTATATGAAATGCTGAAAGGTACTCTTTAAGAAGCGGGAGAAGAAAAGGGTAAAGATAAAAATTATGAAAAACAAATACATATCTATCAACAACTGAATCTAAAAATCAAGTGAATTAAAAATCAGATAAACAGAATAAACTGGTGAATATAATAGAATCAGGGATATAGAAAGGAAGTAGACTGACAATTCTCAGGGGAAAAGGGTTGAGGGGGGTGTGGGGAGAGCTGGACAAAAATCATACACCTATGGATGAGGACAATGTGGCGGGGGGGGGGGGGCAGAGGGTGCAGTGGGAGCCGGGTGGAGGGGAGCTATTGGGGGAGAAAAATGGAACAAATGTAATAATCTGAACAATATTTATTAAGTAAAAAAAAAAAATGGTGGCAGCATGGAACTGGAGAGAGCAAGAGCCTAGGGTTGCCCACAGTGATGAAGGAAGCCAAGCTTCTGCAACCCTGGCCTGTCTTGGCCTCCACTCCAGGCTACAAAGTTTCAATTATTGAAGATAAATAAATCCCAACAGAAATGGCTGCTGCCACAGAGGGAGCAAGAGGCTTGGTTCTGCTCCAGACTACAAAGTTTCAATTGTAGAAGATAAATAAATCCTAGATCCTAGGGCCTCCAGTTGGGTCGCTGGGGGCATGGCTGGCCTGCAAACCACCACAGTACCCAGGCCCAGGCCACCCTATGCCCCAAGGAAACCCCTACCCTGATCTGAGACACCCTTCAGGACAAACCAACTGGTCCCCACCCATGCACCAGGCCTCTATTCTATTTAATAAAAGAGTAATATGCAGATTGACCATCACTCCAACATACAAGATAG
Organism: Lasiurus cinereus; assembly: GCA_011751065.1. Taxonomy (NCBI): domain Eukaryota; kingdom Metazoa; phylum Chordata; class Mammalia; order Chiroptera; family Vespertilionidae; genus Lasiurus; species Lasiurus cinereus. Next base: position 67,943,531 of record JAAGEH010000012.1, read on the forward strand.
CTGCCCCCAATATGGTCAAAGATCCTGCCCCCATGTGGACACAAGATGGCCACCACAAGATGGCCAGTAGGGGAGGGCAGTTGAGAAGGACCAGGCCTGCAATGAAGGGCAGTTGGGGGCGATCAAGCCTACAGGGGAGGGCAGTTAGGGGTGATCAGGCTGGCAGAGGAGGGAAGTTGGGGGTGACCGGGCCTGCAGGGAAGGGCAGTTGGGGGTGACAAGTCCTGTAGCAGAGGGCAGTTAGGGGCAAACAGGCTGGCACGGGGGTAGTTAGGCATCAATTAGGCTGGCAGGGGAGTAGTTAGGGGGTAATCAAGCTTGCAGGCAGAAGCGATTAGGGGCAATCAAGAAGGCAAGCAGGTGAGCAGTTGGGAGCCAGCAGTCCTGGATTGTGAGAGGGATGTCACAATCCCTAAAGGGGTCCCAGATTGGAGAGGGTGCAGGCTGGGCTGAGGGACACCTCCCCCCGTGCACAAATTTCGTGCACAAATTTCGTGCACCAGGCCTCTAGTAAGATTATAAAAGAGCTGAAAAATATCCTATTGCCCAGTGATTTAACATCATAGACATCCTAACATGATAGGACAATGATGTTATTTACATGTTTGTGGTGGCACTGCCAGTCCTATAAAAGTACAGTATATCATATTTTTACTTTTCTATATTTAGATACACACATACCATTGTGCTTCAGTTTCCTACAGCATTCAGTACAGGAACATGCTGTGCAGGTTTGTAGCCTCCTCATTGCTATAAGCTATACCATATAGCCAGGATGTAGTAGTCAATACCTTGTGAGTTTGTGTGATATTTGCATAATGACCTACTTCTCAGGAGTATCCCATCATTGACTGGGGCATCCCAGTCGGCACAATTTATGTTACTAACAACATAATTCTATGAGAGAAAAAAAATACCAGCTTATTTGACTCATATGAAGAGAACGTCAGACTGCTTTACAAAAGGTGCTACCGCCCTTCGGCGCTGCTGACAGCAAGTGGTGCCTGCCACAGGAAAAGGGACGAAGCAGACACTGGCCAGGATCCAGTATAAAAGCTCTTGACTCATTACTGTTCTGCTTCCTTCAGCGGCTCCTGCAAGGGCTTTGTAGCCTCAGCTCACCTTCCTTTCCATCTCATTTCACTCCCTCCTCCTTCCACACTTTCACAGTGTTGCTGTTTTCTCTTCCATCAGAGCACATTGGAAAGGTGCCTGCTCACAGGAAAGACCTAGCAGATGTTTGTCACTGGCATCCCACCATTCTTCGAACAAGTTTATCCCCTCTTTTCACTTACCCAGCTGCCCAAGATATTAAAATAACACGATGAGTTGTCATATGTTTGTGTGTAAAATAAATAAAACATAGCCTTCTTGGATTTAAGGTCTAACTCATTCTTGTGACCCATTGCAAATCAAGTGACAAAAAGCATTGAAAACCAGATAGCAAAATATTCTAAAAACCTAGACTTCATCTCCACAAAGTCCCTAATTGTTCCCTGTTTCCAAAAACAAAACAACAGTAGAGCTTTCTGAGCTAGCTCCTGCTCCTCCTGTCTCTTCCCTCCTTTTGTTCACTTCCTGCCATTTCACTTGCAATTAAATCCCAACTTCACAAATAGTTTGCATGTTTTCCAGATCTCTCCAGTTCTTTCCCCCATCAGCACTGTCAGTGTCAGAGGTAGGGAATAGATCTACTTCGGTATCTGAGACATTTTCTTGGTTGCCCTTCATCGAAGTGCATTATTTTCTCCGGAGGATGTCATAATAATCTTAGAGGCCATCTGTGCATGGTAGCCGATGTGCATGTACTGGCCACTAGGTGATGACAAAGCATCACTTTGGTCCTTTTGCTGGCAGAGCCCAGGAAAAAAAACGTGAATTTGTGCTCAGGGAAATGATGACCAACTTTCCTTCTGCATGGGAAGGCACTGAACCTTCTGTCACGTGGCAAAGCAAGCCAGGCAACGGGCCTCCAAGGTCCGTTCAAGTGAATGATTTATTGATTGTGTTGGCTGGTGTTTTCAAGAAACGCCTTGGCTTGATTTACCTGAGCTTAGGTAGTTTTGTTGTTGTGTTTAATTGGTTAGTCTTGCTAGAATACTAAACAAAGGAAAATGAGCCTCCTTGTTTATCATTAATTGCCATGGGTCCGATGGTTCTGTGGATTCTAACAGAACTAGCTGGAAGGGGGACGAGGAGCGGTGAGGAGTGGCTGAAGGGTTGAGAAGAGGGAAAAGGCAGCAATGCTGATGAGGAAAAGCCCTGTGGACAGGCAGCTAACCCCCAGGTAAAGCAACTCTAGGCAGTGACCCCAGGCTGGGCCCCTAAACCTTAGCATCTGTTTATACAGATCACATGTCAGAGGAGACTGGGAGGGTGAGTCTGCACCACAATTTCACATATAAATGACAGTCACAGCCAAGGTACACCCCCTTCCCCTCCCATAACCCCCCAATAAAAAAGGCTTGTTGAGTTTCTTGAAAGGTCCAGATCCTTGGAGGCTCCTGCTGAAGATTATGACACTCCCGCTTATTTTTTTCACAATCAATCTGATTTACAGCATAAACTGTAAATTAAAGGTTATAATACAAAACAATACTTGCATGTATAAAGCTATCTTGAGGGAAATTTAACTTGCATTGGTTTTATGTTTTGCTCAGCCATGGCATGTTCTAGAGAAGTCATCTGTGTCCTCTTTAGGAGGGTAACTCTCCAGTGGGTCTCTAAAATAGAAGGAGGGAGAGGGAGCTGGAGTCCATGAAAGGGGCTGACTCAGACCCTCTGTATTCTGAGAGCAAAGTGTGTGGCTATCTCTGAAGGAGAAGGAGACCATTTGAGTGTTCCCCAGGTGCTATCTGCCTCCTAGAATGGCAGGTGAATGAGTTGAAATCACAGAGCTGAAAGAGCTGTGATCCTGTGAGCCCAAGGGAGCCCAAAGCCAGCCCGCCCTCAGAATCCACAGAGACCAGCACAGACCTCACTCCGCATCCTGACAGCATCATTCTGTCAGGCAGTCAGTGTCCTCCCTGACCCAGCCACCTTGTGGAGGTAGGTGAGGGACATACAGCTCAGAGCAGCAAATGGGGGCTGAAATCTAGCCCAGGTCTGCTCAGAGGAGCAGCCTTTTCTTAACTGTAGAAAGCCCCTGCAGGGCTCAGATGTGGCTCTGACAGGGACAGTGTGTGACAAGGAAGAGGAGTGGCAACAGCAAACTGATCAACTCTGGCTTGGCCATCAACCACCTACTCCTCCCTTTAGGGAGCCTAACCCTTGGGTCTTGAGCAGTTGGAGAAGGGGTAGCCCCCAGGAAGGAGATACCCATTTTTCTGCTAGTCAGGAGTATATGATCTTGGGTTAGTTTTAGTTCTTTAAAGAGATGAAACCATGTTTATACTACTTCCTTACGCCAAACCGAGGCTTAAAGAGGTTAAGCAAGTGTTACACAGATGACAAATGAGGGGAACCAGGTCTTTCCCTCAATACTCTAACCAGCAGTCAGCAAACTCATTAGTCAACAGCCCAGCAAACCGGGCTCGCGAGCTGCAGTTTGACCACTGCTCTAACCTGATAGATTTTGGAACAATTGCTCTGCTTTAATAATTATTTCCTGTTGCCTCACAGATGAGCTATGAGATATTATAGTTGATTCCACCATATATCTATCATTAAAAATAAATTTTACAAATGAATTACTGAGATGGCTAGCCGAGGCCTTGGACAAATTCCTTGAACCAAAATCTTCTTTGTCTTCAAAATGCGCACAGTGAAGAGGCTTGACGTAGATGATTTCTAAGAGCTTTCCCCTTTGCAAACTTCCCATCATCTGAACAAAAATAAGCTTTTTGTACATATCAGAAATTAAAGCAGCCTCACAGCAAACCTGCTGGGCATTATTATCCTGATTGTACATTTCCGATATCCTTATCTAGAGGGATAAGGCCTCTTAGGCAGGCTCACTCCTCTCAGAAGTGGAAAGCCCGGAGCATTATCATCTGGCTCCAAAGCCCACGCTCACAGATGCTCCAGGCTGCCTGCTGCTCCTTGAGCTCCAGGGCCAGAAGTGCCCACCATAATTCAGTCCAACAGACTGCATACTGGGAGTGTGGGGGCTCAGTCACCCCAAGATGTGCCTTTGTGATATGTAAATTTTGAGCTAATGACGATCAAGTCTCTGTGGGCTGAACAGAAATGTCTGCCCACCCCCAGCCCACCCTTAACTACCTAGAAGAATTTCAAGTTCAGCCTTGCTCATAATAAGAGATTATCAGAGAGAAGGGGTAGCCCCAGAAAGGAGCTATCTCTATTGTAGAAGAAACTTCTGTTGAATGAAACATCTTCCCTTCTTATCAACCTGCAATGATTCTCTGAAGTCCCAAGGTGCCTTACTTCCTCCTTAGGTCAGAGTATCATACATTCCTCACTCTCTCAGCCTCAGAACCTCTCATGTATTCAGGGTTTCTGACTCTCTCCTGCATGGTTCCTGTGTGAACAAATTCACTATGATTTTCTCTTATCAATCTTTCTCATGTCGACTTGATTATTCAACAAATAAGTAGAACCAGAGGAGTGAAGGGGGAGTTTCCCCCTTTCTCCACAGGAGGAACTCTCCATTGTTCACACATTAGTGAAAATTTGTTCAGTTAATTTGTTCGAGGGAATGTGGTATTTGGTGGAGGAATGAGAATGCAAGTAATCTGAAAAGCAAGACATATTACTTGACAGGTAGCCAGAGAGAGAATAGGAGCTGCCATGACATGAGAAAACTTAGGCTCCCCGAAAGTTGTGGAAGGCATCTTAGAGTAATAGTTGCAAACCAGTAGCCTGCATGCCATATGTGACCCACGGATGTATTTTGGTTAGCACAGCACATTTTTATAACTGAGTGAGTTGCCAACATTTTTAGATATTTCCTTTCTTTAAAAAAATCCAAATTTCCAGCCCAGACTGTGCACTTCCATTTAATAACAATAAGCTGTAGCTGAGAGTCATATGCCCTTGGATTGCCATGCCTCTGAGTCACCATTCCATCTCATTTAATTAATTTAGCTTAGCTGCTTCATTACCCACTCCACACAGGCATTTGAGGTTGAAAACCTTGTCCTAGGGGCTTAATCACAAGGAACAACAGCCTGTACTTATTGGAATCGAGAGTCTAGGTCAGTGGTCGGCAAACTCATTAGTCAACAGAGTAGCAAACCTCAGCTCTCGAGCTGCATGTGGCTCGTGAGCTGCATTTTGCCGACCACTATCCTAGAGGCACTGGATTAAGAAGGAGAAGGACAGTGGCTCTAGCAAGTAGGATGGGGAAAGTCAGAAAGGACAACAGGACACTACTACAGACAACTTGTCATAATTCAGAATTTTGAAAATAACATTGGCCAGGTTCTGTGTCATTAAGAACCTGCCTCTGTCCAGTGAAGAGCTCAAGCTAGGCATAAAGATAGTTTAAATGTGATATTGAGACAAATGCTCAGAGTGCTGAAAATTAGCCCTAGGATTACCCCACTCATTTCACCTGCTCATATGTTGTTCTGCCTCTCTGATAGCCTGTTACCAGTTCTTGCTTAATTTCCACCCTATTCCTACAGAAGAATTCACTAAAGTACCAGTCCTGAGATTCATCCTCAAATTCCAGTGTCCACTTGTTATGTCATGGAGTCAGATGCCCCATTATGGAAGTCACATTGTTGACCATATTATTTTTTAACATTCTCTGAATCACAAATAGTTTATTAGGGAAAGGTTGTTGTCTGACTTAATTTTGGACTCTGAGCAGAAGGAAAAAAATCTCCCGTGAGAATTCAGAGCCACAACTTGAACCTTATTCAAGCCATATCTCTCTATATATGTATATATAGAGAGAGGGAAATAGATGATAGACTGGTCAGATAGATAGATAGATAGATAGATAGATAGATAGATAGATAGATATAGAGATTCAAATATATATTACCTTTATAATACAGAAAACTCCAAGCCAAGAAACTAATCTGAAAGCTAGCTCCAACTTTATGATACATATGAGTCTGAGACTCTAGGCAGAAGCATACATGATGATAATTCCTCCAACAAAACTTTACTACCGCCCCAAATGTAAAAACTCCCTGAACAATCAGCTCTTACTTCAAAATTACAAAAACTGATGAGAAAAATATTTCACCAAGAACAAAAGTCAACATACACAACGAATATCAAGGTTAGATTCTCTAAAATTTCTTTTAAAAGAGTCATCTAAGTTTACGGAAGTATGTTTAAGATTAATAAAAACATAGCAGAAAAGACTAAATACATAGACACTCTGGGGGAGAAGCATATTTTTAACAGGGCCAAACAGAGCTTTTTAAATTATAAAAAAGACTGTCATTGAAATTCAAAATTAAATTTTTCAATTAAGCAGCAAATTCAATGTAGCCTAGTAGAGGTTTAGTGAACATAAAGATATGAGGAATTTACATAGCATGAAACAGAGTTAGAAAGATGGAAAACATAAAAGAGAGGTGAGATATAAAGAATGAAAAAAAATGGTCCAACCTGTTTCTAATAAAAGTTTTAGATGGAACTCATACAATAAAATGCCACACTGCAACAAGCATGAATAAAGTATAGCTACAAACAATAGTGTGGATAATTTCATAATGTTGAATGAAAGAGAAACAAAATTGTCCATACCTCATGGTTTCTTTCTTTCTTTTTTTTTTTAAGCTCAAAAATAGGTAAAACTAATCTATAGTGATTGAAGTAAAGACATGCTTACCTTTAATGGGAGAGGGTGGTGGTAGCCCAAAGGAGCTGGAATTATTCTGTTTCTTGATCAGGGTGCTGGTTAAACATGGGTGTTCAAACATTTTAGTATTCATCAAACTGAACACTTACACTTTGTACAAATTTCTATGTATATTGTTCTTCAATAAAAGTTCACATTTTTAGCCCTCTCTGATTTGGCTCAGTGAATAGAGCATTGGCCTGCAGACTGAAGGATCCTGGGTTCAATTCTACTCAAGGGCACATGCCCAGGTTGCAGGTTCTTTCCCCTGTGTGGGGCCTGTGGAGAGCATCCAATCAAGGATTCTCTCTCATAATTGGTGTTTCTAGCTCTCCCTCCCTATCCTTTCTTCTCTGAAATCAATTAAAATATATATATTTTAAAAAGATATCTGATTTTTAAAATTATAGTTTTTAGGAAAAAAAGATTAAAATAGAGAAAATGGGACAAAAGCAACATTCTAAGCTATAAAGTCTATATTTTTCTGGAAATGACAAAAGGCATGAATCTGCAGATTCAAGACAGCAGTAAATTCTGAGCAGAATAAGTAAAAATAAATCCTCTCGTAGTCATAATGTAGTAAAACTGTAGTAAGCAACCATAATGAAATCAATTGCAGACTACAATGGTAACAAAATAAATTTTAAACTCTGAAGTTTAAAATTGGCACTATCTTCAAAGTGCCAAAAGAAAATAACTGTCAGCCTAGAATTCTAGATCCAACTAAAATGCCACTCAAGAGTGAGGACATAATAAAGACATTTTCAAATCAAGAGTAGGTGTACTTGAGAAAGAAGAAAACAAACCCAGAAGTAAAGAGACTCTACAAGAAGCAAAGGAGTATATAATACTGGTTATATATTAACTAAATCTAAACATCCAACATTTATAGGGAATTCATATAACCTAACAAAAGGAAGATAAACAACCCAATAAAAAAATGGGCAACAGACCTAAATAGATACTTTTGAAAGAAGACAGAAGGAAGGCCAAGAGACATATGAAAACATGCTCAAAGTCACTAATCATCCGAGAGATGCAAATCAAAACAACAGTATGGTACCATCTCACACCTGTCAGAATGGCTATCATCAACAAATCAACAAACGACAAGTGTTGGCGAGGAAGCAGAAAAAAAGGAACCCTTGTGCACTGCTGGTAGGAATACAGATTGGTGCAGCCACTGTGGAGAACAGTATGGTTTTTCCTCAAAAAAACTAAAAATGGAACTCACATTTGACCCAGTGATCCTACTTCTAGGAATATATCCCAAGAAATGAGAAACACCAACCAGAAAAGATATATGCACCCCTATGTTCATAGCAGCACAATTTACAATAGCTAAGATTTGGAAACAGCCTAAGTACCCATCAGCAGATGAGTGGATTAAAAAACTTTGGTACATCTACACAGTCTTTCCCTGTATACGCCTCACCCCTTTCCCCCTGAGAATTATCAGTCCACTCCCTTTCTGTGCTCCTGACTCTATTATATTCACCAGTTTATTCTATTGATCAAATTTTTAATTCACTTAATTTTTAGATTCACTTGTTGATAGATATGTATTTGTTGTTCATAATTATTTGTCTTTTACCTTTTTCTTCTTCCTCTTCTTAAAGAGTACCTTTCAGCATTTCATATAATACTGGTTTGGAGTTGATGAACTCCTTTAGCTTTTTCTTCTCTGTGAAGCTCTTTATCTGCCCTTCAATTCTGAATGACAGCTTTGCTGGATAAAGTATTCTTGGTTGTAGGATCTTGCTATTCATCATGTTGAATATTTCTTGCCACTCCAGTCTGCCCTGCATCGTTTCTGTTGAGAAATCAGATGAGAGTCATATGGGTGCTCCCTTGTAGGTTAATGAACTGTTTTTCTCTTGCTGCTTTTAATATTCTCTCTTTGTCTTTTGCTCTTGGCATTTTAATTATGATGTGTCTTGGTGTAGTCCTCTGTGGATTCCTTTTATATGGGGTTCTGTGTGCTTCCTGGACTTGTAAGTCTATTTCTTTTACCAGATGTGGGAAGTATTCAGTCATTATTTCTTGAAATAGGTTTTCAGTATCTTGCCCTCTCTCTTCTTCTGGCACCCTCACAATTCTGATGTTGGTATCCTTGAAGCTGTCCCAGAGGCTCCTTACATTATCTTCACATTTTTGGATTCTTTTTTTCTTCTTGCTTTTCCAGTTGAGTGTTTTCTGATTCTTTATATTTCAAACTTTTGACTTGATTCTTGCCTTCCTCTAGTGTGCTGTTAGGTCTCTGTATAATATTTTTTATTTCAGTCAGTGTATGTTTAATTTCTAGTTGGTCCTTTTCCATCTCTAGTTGGATCTTTTCTGTCTCTAGTTGGTTCTTTTTCATCTCCTCTTGGGTCTCACTAACTTTATCCATCTTTTCTAGAATATTCTTGAAAAACCTTATAACTGTGATTTTTAACTCTATATCCAGTCATTTGTTTTCCTCCATTTCTTTTATTTGTGATCTCTTCCTTTGTCTTGGCATTTTCACTATGCTGGGAGAACTTCTATGATGGACTCAGCCTTGTGATACAAGACTTGCAAAACTGCAAACGCCTCTCTGTTGAGCTTGGGATGGGTGGAGTCTTAGGGCTTAAGGGACAGCCTTGTCTTCCAGTCGGCCCTGCCCTCCACAGCCCCTGAGTCTCACATGACTGGGTAATTGCTGGAGTGATCAGTATGCGCACGCACACTCTCGCAGTGCCTCTAGACTGCTGCCTTTCTGGCTCCCCTGTGCTCCAGGACCATGTGAATCTGGGTTCCCAGGGTTTTGCCCAAAACTGGGATTTAGTGGAGTTAGAAGTGGTGCAGTTGGGAGGCTCTGTCTCCCGCCCACTTGTGAAAGCCAATGGCACAATCAGCAGTCAGTCTTCTGGGCGCAGTGCTGTGCAGGCCACCAGACATCTGCCCTTTTGTGACTCCCCTAAACTTCCATGCACTTCTCCTTTTTCACAGCCAAACTCTCCCCGTATGAGTTTCGGCTGGACCTGGGGCTTAGTGTCAGAGGATAAGGGGTTCAGTGCCATTGGGAGTCTCCATCTCCCTCCTGCCAGAGAAAGCCAGCCAGGTTCTCCGACACCTGCTCTCTCCACATGCGCGTGTCTCTGTACCTCATTTTTTTTGCAGCTCCTCCGGGTCTCTGTGAGCCCCTCTCTTTCCTTCTAGTTGTAGAATTTCCACTCAGCCAGCTTTCCTGTGGTTCTGGATGATGTCCATTCTGTCTTTTAGTTGTAGTTTTGAAATCGTTGTGCAAAGCAGCAGTGTAGGTGTTTACCTATGCCGCCATCTTGGATTTCATCCTAAAAAGGAAAAATTTAGACACAGACAGAGGACACTCTATAAGATGAAGGCAGAGATCAGGGTGATGTTTCCACAAGCCAAGGAATGCCAAAGATTGCCAGAAACTGGCAAGAACATGGAAAAGATTTTCCCTCAGTTCTCAGAATCCTACCTTGATCTGGGACTTTTAGCCTCCATAACTGTGAGACAATAAACTTTGCTGTTTTATCTATGCAAATTTTTGTACTTTGTTATGGCAGCCCTAGGAAATTAATACAGAGACTGTAATTGATGCTGGAGACCTATTGCATTTCAAATGGGAGGGTAGGGAGAGATTAGAGGTAAAATGTTCTTGAATATGTAGGACGAAGATAAAGAGAATGATTAACTTTGGTCTTTTTAATATCAAATACATGTGTTAAATCTTAAGAGGAATCACTAAAAGAATAGAAAAAAGTGTGTAGCTTCTAAGCCAGCAGAGAGAAAGGCCAGAGAGAGGCAATAAAAAAAGTACAAAACAAAACAAAAAAAAGATGATAGAAATATACCTGTAACTAATCTGTAATTAGAATACATGTCAAATGACTAAACTTTGCATTTAAAAAAGTTTCCTGTCCATGGATGAAAAGGAGAGAACTGGAGAGAAGAGTGGAGGCAAGGAAAGGGATGGAGAGGGAAAAGGAGAGGGGAGGAAGGAATCAAGTTATATGCTGTTTTCTAGAAACACACCTACAACACAAGGGCTCAAAACAATTGAAAGTAGTCTGGCCAGTGTGGCCCCATGGTTGAGCATCAACTTCTGAACCTGGAGGTCACGGTTCAATTCCTGGTCAGGACACATGTAGAAGTTGTGGGCTCAATCCCCAGTGCACGGCGTGCAGGAGGCAGTTGATCAATGATTCTCTCTTATCACTGATGTTTCTGTCTCTCTTTCTCTCTGAAATAACTAAAAATATATTGTTTAAAAGTGATTAAAAGTAAAGAGTTATACTATATGAATACTAGCAAAGAGAAACTCTTAATGATTGTGATAGGCCAACAGGGCCCCTAAAGATATCCATGTCCTATTTTTCAAGACCTGTGAATGTACTAGTAAGTTACATGGCAAAGGAGAATTGAGGTTACAAATGGAGTTAATGTTGCAAATCTCCCATCCCTTAAGTAAGGAGATCATCCTGAATTATTCAAGTAGATCCAATGTAAACACAAGGGATGTGAAAAGTGGAAGAGAGCCCTGACCGGGCGGCTCAGTAAATTGGAGCATCATCCCATACTCCAAAATGTTGTGGGTTCAATTCCTGCTCAGGGCACATACCTTGGTTGTGGGTTCTATCCCTGCTCTGGCCACATATGGGAGGCAACAGATCAATGTTTCTCTCGCACATCGATGTTTCTCTCTCTCTCTGTCTCTCCTTCCCTCCCATCTGCCCTTCTTCTCTTCCTCTTTTTCTCAAAAATTAATAAAAAAGCATATCCTAGGGTGAGGATTAAAAGGAAAAGTGGAAGAGAACAGTGGAGACTCTATCAGAGGAAAATGTGACTATGAAAGAAAGGTACAGAGAAATGCTATGTTGCTGGTTTTGAAGAAAAATGATGAAGGCCACAAGTCAAAAAACATATATTGTCTATAGAAGCCAGGAAAGGCAAGGAAATTTCTTTCACCCTTAGAGCCTCTAAAAAGAGACACAGCTCTGTCAACACTTCAATTTTAGCCCCAGAAGACCCATTTCAGACTTCTGATATACACAACTGTAAGATAATAAATTGTGTTGTTTGATGCCACTAAATTTGTAGTTATTTGTTGCAACAGCCATGTGGTGTTGTAGCTATTTGGGGAAGGAAACTAAGACAGGTGAGTTATGATACATTGATTTAAAAGCCAGGAGCAAGAGTCCGGAAGTTGATGAAATAAAAGAAAATGTATGACTGTGTAGTGGTACAACAGAGGGGAAGAGATCAAAAGACACGCTGTAGAGAGAAACCAAGATGGTGGCATAGGTGAACACATAAACTACTGCCTCGCACAACAATTTCAAAATTACAACTAAAAAACAGAACAGACATCATCCAGAACCACAGGAAAGCTGGCTGAGTGAAAATTCTACAACTAGAAGTAAAGACAGAGACTCACGAAGACTCAGAGGAGCTGCAAAAAGCTGAAGTATGGAGACACGCTTGTGGAGAGGATGGGCAGAGGAGGGTCTGGCTGGCTTCCTCTAGAAGGAGGAGGACAGAAACTCCCAACTGCACTGAACCCCACTTCTGACTGCACTAAACCCCAGTTCCAGGTGAGACTCATATGGAGGAATCTGGACTGTTGTGAAAAGAAAGGAATGCAGGGAAACTTAGAGGAGCCATGAAAGTCAGAGGTCTGGGGGCACACGAAATTGCACACACAGAGCTAACTGCTGATTATGCTGCTGGCTTTCTCTAGCAGAAGGAAACCAGAACCTCCCAACAGCACTGAAATGCAGGTCCGACTGCACTGAACCCCAGTTTTGGGTGAGACCCTGAGAACCCAGATTCATACGGGTCCTTAGAACACACAGAAACTCAGGAGAGCCAGAAAAGCAGAGGTCTGAGAGCTCTCGCACACACGAAAGGCAGAGGTCTGGAGGCAAGTGCACATGTGCACAGAGAGAGGGCTGCAGAGACCCAAGAGGAGATGAAAAAGGACTAATTAGAGGTGAAAAAGGACAAACTAGAAATTAAATATACACTGACTGAAATAAAAAATATTATACAGAAACTTAATAGCAGACTAGAGGAACGCAAGAATCAAGTCAAAAATTTGAAATATAAAAAAGCAGAAAACACTCAACTGGAAAAGCAAGAAGAAAAAAGAATCCAAAAATGTGAAGATCATGTAAGGAGCCTCTGGGACTACTTCAAGCATACCAACATCAGAATTATGGGGACACCAGAAGAAGAGAGAGAGCAAGATACAGAAAACCTATTTGAAGAAATAATGACTGAAAACTCCCCCCATCTGGTGAAAGAAATAGATGTACAGGTCCAGGAAGTGCACAGAACCCCAAACAAAAGGAATCCAAAGAGGACTACACCAAGACACATCATAATTAAAATACCAAGAGCAAAAGATAAAGAGAGAATATTAAAAGTAGCAAGAGAAAAACAGTTAATTACCTACAAGGGAGCACCCATATGACTGTCAGCTAATTTCTCAACAGAAACGATGCAGGCCAGATGGATGTGGCAAGAAATATTCAAAGTGATGAATAGCAAGAACCTACAACCAAGATTACTCTACCCAGCAAAGCTATCATTCAGAATTGAAGGGCAGATAAAGAGCTTCACAGATAAGAAAAAACTAAAGGAGTTCATCAATACCAAACCAGTATTATATGAAATGCTTAAAAGTATTCTTTAAGAAGAGAAAGAAGAAGAAAACAGCAAAGGTAAAAATTATGAACAACAAATACATATTTATCAACAATAAGATATATTAAATAATTTTTTAAAAAGGACAAGTTGTAGCCCTGACCAGTGTGGCTCAGTTGGTTGGAGCTTGATCTAGTACACTGAAGGGTCCAAAGTTTGATTCCCAGTCAGGGCACATACCTAGATGTGGGTTCAATCCCATTGGTACTTGTGTAGGAGGCAATCTATTGATGTTTCTCTTCTCTCTCTCTCTCTCTCTCTCTCTCTCTCTCTCTCTCTCTTTCAAATCAATAAACATGCTCTCCAGTAAGGATTAAAAAAAAAATTTTGCAAACAGTTATACATTGCTAAATCTGCAAATTATTTATTACTTTAATAACTTATTTCTGACTACTAAAATAAAAATTCCCCTTTAGAAATTTTTGAAAATATAGAAAGGTAAAAAATACAAAAATTACAGAACTCAAGTTAGATTATTACTGTTATTTCCAGTAGATTTTATAGTAAAATGACTAATAACTGCTTTGCCATCTTTCCCAATGTGGTCTTGGTATCTGGAAGACCAAAATTCAAATTACAGCCCAAAGTAGATAAGTCCTCTCTGGTAAGCTGTGTTCCTTCACAGGGGCCTCACAAACTAACTGCTCCAACTAGACAAGCTTGGGTTTGAAAACCCTACATTTGTTTATATTACAGAGTCACAATTGGTGAAAAAATGATGCATAGGTCTCTGAGCATGTTAGAGTTTTTAATTGAACAGATTTCATCTATAGCTCTGGTCTTTATGTGTTGACATTTTAAATTTTCCATCACATTCCTATGCCTACTCCATAACCCTACTTAGAGATTTTAAAATACATTTACTGTAAAAATCCCACTTTTCAACACAGTCAAGACTGGTAGTCGGTTGGTGAATTTTTTTTCAAAGGTGAAAAAATTTTATTTTAAAAAAAATACTACATAATTTTCACTTTGATTTTAAATGTAATCTTTGAGCAGGCAGTTGATTAGTAGATAATCTCTCCACATGAATAATGCACAAAATTAAGATGCCATCTTATTTCTCCAACATCTAAGACATGTATTACTTACTGAAAAACTCGTGGCACTTCATGCAAATTATGCAGTTCAGATCAAAGCCATTTTTTTTAGTTAGGGCCTGTGACTTGCTTTCCCATCATCTCTCTTGTCTTTAAACCAAATCTCTGATCATCACCTATGTTTGCTATTCTGAGTAACTATAGCAACCATGAGAAGAATCTAAGAGCTGATATGTATAACTGTCGACCAGTCATTAGTAGTTGCCTCACTTACACCTAATTCAACAGCCCTTTTTAGGCACTTGCCTTAAAGTCTTTCTCAACCCATTCTATTAACTTGTCATTAAAAAAAAAAAAAAAAAAAGACAACTCTCATCCTAGCCAGCATCAACCTATCAACCAAGACTTCACAGTTCGATTTCTGGTTCAAGGCACATACCGGGGCGTGCAGGAGGCAGCCAATCAATGATTCTCTGTTATCTCTGATGTTTCTATTTCTCTCTCCCTCTCCCTTCCTCTCTGAAATCAATAAATACATACATATTTTTTTAAAAGACAACTCTCTTTCATTTCACCTTCATATTTTATCAGCTTATATATTTTAATAAAGTACTTAATTATAATAACAAATATATCTCACATAAAAGTGTAAAGAAAAAAAGCAAAACTGATTATTGGTAAGCACTAATCCTAAAGGTGGGGACCTACGTACACAGATTTATAGATTTCTAAAAATCTAAAATGAAAGGCTTGCCTAGCCAGTTTGACTCAATGGCCAGAGCACTTCCCTGAGGACCAAAGTGTCACGAGTTCAGTTTCAATCAAGAGCACATACCTTGGTTGCAGGGTCCTTCCTCCTCCCCAGCCCGGACCCAGATCAGGGCTCATGCAAGAGGCAACCAATCGATGTGTTTCTCACCTATCAATGTATCTCTCTTTCCCTATCTCTTCCACTCTTTTAAAAAATCAATGAAAAAATATTCTCAGGTGAGAATTAACAAAACAAGCAAAAAAAAAAAAAAAAACCCTGAACTGCTGAGACCGGTTTGGCTCAGTGGATAGAGCGTCGGCCTGCGGACTTAAAGGTCCCAGGTTCGATTCTGGTTGGGAGCATGTATCTTGCTTGCGGGCACATCTCCAGTGTGGGGTGTGCAGGAGACGGCTGATCGATGTCTCTCTCTCATAGATGTTTCTGACTTTCTATCCCTCTCCCTTCCTCTCTTGTGAAAAATCAATAAAATATATTTAAAAAAACAAACCAAAAAAAACCCTGAACTATTAATATATACCAAACAATTAAAAATCTATTTCTAAATCCTAATCCTGTTAATCTTATCTAATAAAAGAGTAATACGCAAATCAACCATATCTCCAGGACACCCACAAGCCATGCCCACCAGCCACTCCCACTAGCCAATCAGGAACTAGTATGCAAATTAACCCAACCAAGATGGCCACAGAGAGAGCAGGAGGGAGGCTTGCATTGCCCCGGCAATGAAGGAAGCCAAGCTTTCCACACACCCTGGGCAGCCCAGGCCTCTGCTTAAGGCTACAAATTTTCAATTATAGAAGATAAATAAATTCCAACAGAAATTGCTACTACCATAGAGTGAGCAGAAGGCTTAGCTCTGCTCCAGGTTACAAAATTTCAATTGTAAAAGATAAATAAATCCCAGAAACCAGAGCCTCCACTTGGGTCATTGGGGGCATGGCTGGCCTGCAAACCACCACAGGCCCCTTGCCCAGGCCGCCCCATGCCCCAAGGGAACCCCCACCCTGATCTGAGACACCCTTCAGGGCAAACTAGCTGGCCCCCACTGTGCACCAGGCCTTTATCTCATCTAATAAAAGAGTAATATGCAGATTGACCATCATTCCAACACATAAGATGACTGCCCCCATGTGGACACAAGATGGCCAGGAGGAGAGGGCAGTTGGGAGGGACTAGGCCTGCAAGGGAGGGTAGTTGTAGGTGATCAGACCAGCAGGGAAGGACAGTTGGGAGGAACCAGGCCTGTGAGGGAGGGCAGTTGGGGGTGATCAAGCCTGCAAGAAAGGGCAGTTGTGGGGGACCCAGGCCTGCAAGGAAGAGCAGTTGTGGGGGACCAGGCCTGCAGGGGAGGGCAGTTAGAGGTGATCAGGCCTGCAGAGGAGGGAAGTTAGGGGTGACTAGGCCCACAGGGGAGGGCAGTTAGCGGCAAATAGGCTGGCAGGGGAGTGTTTAGGGGTGATCAGGCTAGCAGACAGAGTGGTTAGGGGGTGATCAAGCTGGCAGGCAGAATCAGTTAGGGGTAGGCAGGCAGGCGAGCAGTTGGGAGCCAGCAGTCCTGGATTGTGAGAGGGATGTCCGACTGCCCATTTAAATGTAAATGGGCTGTCGGACATCCCTCGAAGGGTCCCAGATTGGAGAGGGTGCAGGCTGGGCTGAAGGACCCCCCCCTCCCCCCATGCACAAGTTTTGTGCACTGGGCCTCTAGTAAAATTATAATTTGGCTGCATGGATAGATCAAACCTACTATTAACCATATACTATGTAACATTTGCCTATTGGAAAAAGATGAGAAAGAAAATGTGTGCCTTTAAGCATATATGGGACATTTATAGAATAAAATAAGTAAAATGTATTTACAATAGATGTAATTTTAGAGTAGTTCATTGATTAGAATCACACAAGATTTTAGATATTAGAGATAGCAATGATAAGAGATTAATGAATCAGCAAGAAGAACCCAAGCTAACTGTACTATTAAAGGTTGGTGTGGTGTTTTGTTTTATTCTGTTTTTCATTACATTTAAATCAAGTGAGAAAGTGCATGTGTATTTACAGCAGGGACCCAGGCTTTGTTACCCTTTTCCTCCCCTGGCACATGTAAAGGTCAAATAGCCTATTTGGGCCTATAGAAGATCTGGTTCTCCTGATATTCCTGCTGTGACTCTGAAACACTGCCTGGCCTTTTACCACTGCACTATGTGACTTCATTTTACACTAGATCAAGGATGGGACTGCAATACCAGGGTGATATTGTTCATGCAGGTTCACCCTTTGGTAATAATTTATGGTGACGCTTTTTATAAGAAGATCTTTAAGAACTCTCTCAGATTATAGCCAAAAGACCTTCTTTTCTAGTGCCAAACTGTTTTCTACAGAGAATAGTCTAGTGGTCACATCCATTTAGATTTAAGTAGTTACTGTAGTACATTTTAATCGTAAACAATGAGAGATGTTACAAAGTGTTCTAGGTTAAAACAAGGTCCCTGGATAGTACAGCTGCGGATAAATTGTGTTAACGGCACAGACAAGAAACAGCCTTGCCCAAGGCACAACAAATTGGTGCGGTTTAATCTGAACAACTAAAAGGAAGCTGAACTACCTTAAAAAAAAGAAATGAAGGAGCGAAGGTCACAATGACCCTTCAATTGCTTGGGATACCAAGGTTACCAAAGTGCCCTATACACTCCATGAAAGAAAAATGCACAGTGTTTATATCTACATACCCCAGTGCTGGAGTTCTTGTTCTAGCATTAAGAAATGCTTTTTCAGCAATCTGGAAAAAGGCTGCACATAGATTAAATAGGAGTCCAGAGACAAAAGATGATTTTGAAATGCATTGGGGGTCAGAGGAGCTTTAACTAAAGGAGCTAAGTTCTCCTTATCTCAGGACCCTTGCTTTTTATTAACACAATTTGTCCTAAGGTAGTAATTGGCAAACTGCCACTCTGTTGACTAATGAGTTTGCCGACCACTGGGATAGGGGCTTAATCACAATGAACAACAACAGCCTGTAATTATTGGAATTGAGAGTCTAGGTCAGTGGTTGGCAAACTCATTAGTTAACACAGCGGCAAACCGCAGCTCACAAGCCCCACTTTGCAGACCACTGTCCCAAGGCAAGGTGGAGATAATACACTTTAAAGGCTAGGGTTTTGTACAGAAGCATTGTCAGATTGAGGAAAAGCCTATAGCTGTTCAGGTGTTTGGCCAACAGGAGGCAATAACATGTAGATTAAAATACCCTGAACACATAGGTAAACACCTACACTGCTGCCTCGCATAACAATTTCAAAACTACAACTAAAAGACAGAACAGACATCATCCAGAACCACAGGAAAGCTGGCTGACTGGAAGTTCTACAGCTAGAGGGAAGGAGAGGGGCTCACGGAGACCCAGAGAAGCTGCAAAAAGCTGAGGTACGGAGACTCGCGCCTGGAGAGAGCGGGTGCCGGAATACCTGGCTAGTTTTCTCTAGCAGGAGGGAAACGGAGACTCTCAAAGGCATTGAACCCCTTATCTTACGACACTAAACCCCAGATCCAGCCGAAACTAATAAGGGGGGAGTTTGGACTGTGAAAAGGGAGAGGTGCACAGAAATTTAGGGGAGTCACAAAAGATCAGAGGATTGGTGGAGCGCACGGCACTGCGCAGAGGAAAGATTGCTGATTGTGCCGCTGGCTTTCGCGAGTGGGCAGGAGACAGACCCTCCCAACTGTGCCACTTCTGACTCCACTAAGTCCCTGTTTCAGGTGAAACCCTGGGGACCTAGACGCGTGTGGTCCTGGAGTGCAGGGGAGCTGGAAAGGCAGGGGACTAGAGGCACTGCAGGTGCTCGTGCACAAGGACCGCTCCAGCGATTACCCAGTCACGTGAGACTCAGGGGCCGTGGAGGGCGGAGCTAACTGGAAGGCAAGGCGGTCCCTTAAGCCCTGAGACTCCACCCATCCCAAGCTCAACAGAGGCTTCTTCGGTTTTGCAAGTCTGGTATCATAAAGCTGAATTCAACACAGAAGTTTCCCTGGCATAGTGAAAATGCCGAGACAAGGGAAGAGATCACAAACAAAAGAAATGGAGGGGAAAAAACGACTGGATATAGAGTTCAAAACCACGCTTATAAGGTTTTTCAAGAATATGCTAGATAAGTTGGATAAAATTAGCGAGAGCCTAGAGGAGATGAAAAAGGACCAACTAGACACACTGACTGAAATAAAAAATATTATACAGAGTCCTAACAGCAGACTAGAGGAAGGCAAGAATCAAGTCAAAAATTTGAAATATAAAGAAGCAGAAAACATTCAACTGGAAAAGCAAGAAGAGAAAAGAATCCAAAAATGTGAAGATAATGTAAGGAGCCTTTGGGACAGCTTCAAGCATACCAACATCAGAATTGTGGGGGTGCCAGAAGAAGAGAGAGAGCAAGATACTGAAAACCTATTTAAAGAAATAATGACTGAAAACTTCCCACATCTGGTAAAAGAAATAGACTTACAAGTCCAGGAGGCACACAGAACCCCATATAAAAGGAATCCAAAGAGGACCACACCAAGACACATCATAATTAAAATACCAAGAGCAAAAGACAAAGAGAGAATATTAAAAGCAGCAAGAGAAAAACAGTTCATTACCTACAAGGGAGCACCCGTACGACTGTCAGCTGATTTCTCAAACAGAAACGATGCAGGCCAGACGGGAGTCGCAAGAAATATTCAACGTGATGAATAGCAAGAACCTACAACCAAGAATAATCTATCCAGCAAAGCTATCATTCAGAATTGCAGGGCAGATAAAGAGCTTCACAGAGAAGAAAAAGCTAAAGGAGTTCACCAACTCCAAACCAGTATTATATGAAATGCTGAAAAGTACTCTTTTAGAAGAGGAAGAAGAAAAAGGTAAAAGACAAAAAATTATGAACAACAAATACATATCTATCAACAAGTGAATCTAAGAATTGAGTGAATTAAAAATTTGATCAACAGAATAAACTGGTGAATATAATAGAATCAGGCGCACAGAAAGTGAGTGGACTGATAATACTCAGGGGAAAAGGGGTGAGGGGTGTACAGGGAGAGACTGGACAAAAATCATACACCTATGGATTAGGTCAATGGGAGGGAGGTAAGGGGAGAGGGAAGGGTGGGAGCGGGGTGGAGGGGTGCTATGGAGGGGAAAAAAGAGAAACAAATGTAATAATCTGAATAATAAAGATTTAATTTAAAAAATATAAAAATAAATAAATAAATAAATAAATAAATAAATAAATAAATAAATAAAATGCCCTGAACTGTCTGGCAGCAAACAATCATCCTATTCAGGTCTATAGGAAATGCCTTTTTAGCCATCCCAGGTGACAACATATGTGACTCAACCCTTGTTGAGTCCCCAAGTTCCATCAACCTTGCAAAATGTTAGCATCAGTCAGTGAGAACAGTAAAGCTATTTTAAAAAATCCAAAAACCCATAACTGGGGCTGTGGTATCTGGTTTCAGTCTTCTATTGGATTTAATAAGTGTCCATAAAATTCAAATAAAAATGCAAAATTGAATCTCAGAAGTACCCTATGATATTCAGCATCTAGCTGAATATCTAATCTAGCTCATTGAATTAGTCATGGACCCAGCAGGAAACAATTTGCACTAGCAAATCAGAGTGCTTTCAGGACAGTCTAAACTTATTAAAGCATTTTAAAAAGCTGGTATAATACCCCAGGGCAGGTAGCAGTGAAGATGTTAGCACCAGTAGACCTGAGGGTGGAGGAGAGGGAGCAGTTACCAGAGAATGGGAGGATATGACTGCACAGAGGGCTGCTTTTTTGTGTGTTTTGTTTTAATCCTTACCTAAGGATATTTTTTCCATTGATTATCAGACAGAGTGGAAGGGAGGAAAGAGGGGAGGAGAAGGAGAGAAACATTGATGTGAGGGAGATGTATTGATTGGTTGCCTTCTGCATGAGCTCCAACTGGGGCCGGGGATCAAATTTGCCAACCAAAGTACATGCCTTTGATCAGGATTTGAACTCCTGACCCTTGGATCTGAGGGCTGACACTTTAAGCACTGAGCCAAACCAGCCAGGCCTCCAGGGATGCTTTGGGAGAGCAAGAGAAGGTTCTTACTGCTCCCAGTAGACCTTTCAAGAAAAGAGCAGGGGGTAAGTATCCAGTCACACTCTACTTCCTCCTTCTAACCTCTTCCTGGGGCTATTCATTGGCAAACTCCAACCAGAAACCAGAAGGCAAAAGAGACTTTGATGCAATTTCTGCACGTCAGCCTCCCAAGTCTAAGAGCAGGTTAGAGAGGGTCCAGGTGGCTCTTGGTTCCTGGAGTTCATCACCACCAAACTAATATTACATGAAATATTAAAGGGTCTTATTTAAGGAGAAGAAGAAAAAAATATGAACAATAGAATGTCAATGAATACATATCTATCAATGATAGAATCTAAAAAAAAACAACAAAATAAATCAACAAGCACAACAGAAACAGACTCATAGATACAGAGAACATTTTGATGGTTGCCAGATGGGGGTTGGGTGAAAAAGGTGAATGGATTAAAAAGTATAAACAGTTATGGGGAAGTAAAATATAGCATAGGGAATATGGTCAATAATATTCTAATAACTCTGTATGGTGTCATATGGGTGCATGATTTATCAGGATGATCACTTAGTAAATTATGTCATGTCTAAACACTGGGGTATACACCTGAATCTAATATAATATTGCATGTCAATTGTAATTGAAAAATAAAAAATGACTTACATTAAGAAAAAACAAAGAGAACTTCACTTCAAATGGGGCCATAAGTTATTTCTATGAGCTGCTTCCTCTAAGGTCAACTCTGCCCTCAGGAGGACTGGGTAGGGACAGGCAGAAAGTATGACAGCCTCCTCAGAAACTAAGAGCCACCTGGATTCTGCATTCTTCACTAACTCAAGGCTGAGGGCAGTCTACAGGTCACATTCTTTTCCATCTTATTGGTAATTTTATTTCAGTGTTTTTATCACTCTGTCTTGCCTAATCTTCCTGGACCTTTCAGAAGAGTGTTCTGAACTTCGATTCTTAGGAATCTTATACCCTTTCATCTTCGAATGATCAGTACTCCTTTTACAAGTTGGGGATGGCTCATCCTGCTTTAGGACCTGAATCACCAAGCATTGCTAACTATACACATCCTGTTTGCTCATCTCTCTTATTCCCATGTTACAATTGAGGAAACTGAGATGCAGAGAACTGACATACTTGCCCAAGATTACCCAGCTAGGTTTTGAAACCAGATTTATTAAATTCTAAAACTCAAGCTTAATCCACATGGAAGCTCCATATTCTAGGCATCTCTCCTTTGTTCCCTTTAATGTGGGTGTGATAATTGAATAATTTATACTGACAAAAGGATAATATGCTAATTAGACCAGGGGACCTTCCAGACAAAGCCATGGTGGCGGGGCCAAGGCAGAGCCAGTTAGGGGGGATCAGGCCAGCAGAGAAGGGCAGTTGGGGTGATCAGGCTGGTGGGCGGGGCAGTTGGGGGTGAGCAGGCTGGCAGGGGCACTAGTTGCAGGGAGCAGATTAGCAGGCAAAGGTGGTTAGGGGTGATCAGGCACACAGGCAATTGAGCAGTTAGGAGCCAGAGGTCCCAGATTGCGAGAGGGATGTCCCAGATTGGAGAGGGTACAGGCCGAGCTGAGGGACACCACCCCACACACACCCCCTTGCAGAAATTTTTTGCACCGAGCCACAAGTAATAATAATAATTGAGCTTCTGAGGCTACAATTTCTATTACGAGCAGAGATTTCACAAATACATCTCACCACTCTGACTTTAAATTAATCTTGTATTGTCAGGATACCAGATTCTAAAATAAAGCCAGGAGTAATTTTTAGAATCAGAGTGAATGACAGAGCAAGCATGCTCAAAGTCAGAGTAAGACAAATGCCTCTGATGAATGAATCAGCAAAAAAAAAAATCAGTTCAGTTCAAACTCCCAAAGTCAGACTACTATTTTTAGAATATGTAAAGGCTCTGCTAATTTCAACTCAAATTCCATGTAAAAGAAGAGGTGCGCAGGTGCTCAATTGTCATTTCAATATAAGAGGAAGAACTCTGGCTTTGGAGGAAGGGAAATGGACTTCAGTCCCATTGCTGACTTAGGTGGGCACATTATTTAACTTCTCTGAGGCTCAGAATCCTCACCTGTAAGAGAGACAATAGTACCTACTTAATTTTGAAGAATCAAAGCTATATCCCCATTTACAGAACAGTCCTACCATATGGGAGACACCCAATAAACATTTACTATTCAAATAAATAATGAGATAAAGCACCTGGTATTTGTTCACTCATAGGAGTGCTATATATGAGTTAGTTCCTGCCTCAACATTAAAACCATGGTGTAATTAAGATCATCTAGGGGCAGCATAAGGAGTGAAAAGAAAAGAGCCCAGATTGAACAGCCTGCATAGAACAGACAGACCAGGCAATGTCACGACCACTATCCACAGGAACTGCTAGGAGGTGGGTGACACCCTAGTGAGAGGGAAAGGGGGAAAGCCAGGGAGGGAAGACTTATAAATGCAGAGATATCCACAGTGGATGCTGAAAATAAGAATGGAAACATGTCTGGGTAATTGGGGGATTAGGAAGTCCTTGGGGACCATGGTCAGTGTTCCAGCAGAAAACAGATGTCACTTTCAAAGAGTTTAATGAGAGTATTTACAAGGCTGTGGGCAGACTTATGGGAAAGTGGCCAAAGTGAAGTGGCCCTGGGCTAGAAACGGCAGGAAGCCACTAATATCCCTTAGTCTTAAAGGAGAAATGAGAACAGATTCTCCAAATCCCAGTGAACTGTGATTTCAGAAAGAGCCTTCCAACAAGATTGGAGTCTCAGAAGAGGAGGAAGCCACTGTCAAGCCCCACCCTTTGGAGACCTGGGGACCAGTGCTGCTGACTCCTCCTACCTTTCATCTACCCTACTGCCATATCCCCCCACCTTCCCACATCTCCCCATCCTCCATTTCTCCACCCTCTATTTCCCCACCCTTCCTTTTCCTCCCCATAACCCCATTCTCCATTCCCAACTCCATCTCCCTCACCCTTCCCTCTTCCTCATACCCCCACTCCATCTCTATCCTTTATTTTTCCAACCCTACCCTCTCCTCTCTATATGTCCCCTCCATCTCCCTTACCTTCCATCTCTTCCACTTCCATCTCTCTTGCCCTCTATCTACCCCACTCTCCCTTATATCCCCACCCTTCGCTCTCTCCACCTTCCATTACCCACTCTCCCCTCTTCTCCCCACATTTTCCCTCCCTTTAGCTCAACCTACATTTCTTCCAACTTCTATCTCCTCACCCTTCATCCTCCTCAACCTTCATCTCCTCCCACACTCCCTCTCTCCCCCTCTCCCCAATCTTCCACCTTACCGTACCCTCTCCCCTATCTTCCACTAGAAGACAGATCTAGGGATTCCAGCTGTCATTCACAGACGTCAGCCTCCTGGGGAAGAGGGTATGGGGGAAAAGGGAAGAGAATTTGGGGGAAGAGGGAGGAGGGTATGAGGGGAAGCAGGGAGAGTAGGCAAATGGGAACATCCAGCATCAGGTTGAAAGAGCAAT
Source organism: Lasiurus cinereus (assembly GCA_011751065.1). Classification (NCBI taxonomy): domain Eukaryota; kingdom Metazoa; phylum Chordata; class Mammalia; order Chiroptera; family Vespertilionidae; genus Lasiurus; species Lasiurus cinereus. Next base: position 67,968,416 of record JAAGEH010000012.1, read on the forward strand.
TTTAGTAGGAGAGAGGTGGGAACAGGATGGGAGAAGGTATAGCAGGCCTTCTACCCACAACTTTGTACACAGCTTGAATCTCTATATAACACATGAAAAAAAAAAAACCACACATCTTTTAAGACTGTCTGTTATTCAGAATTTTCACAAAGTTGAACTGGCCTTTTTCCAGCTGGTCTAAACTGACTTTTACTGCCTGCTGCCATGATGTGAGCTGCAGATCAGGCACATTTTAAGACTGCATAAAAGTACCTCAGTGGCTTTATCAGATGGCAATGAGCCACTGCTCTATTCCTTTCAGATACTGTAATTCCGAAATCTGAAAACAATTTGAGAAAATACAAAAACAAAACAAACAAAAAAAACATGCAATGATGTCTGCTCTGCGTCATCCTTGTGCAGAGATGAGAACTATTTTGGCTCCTTGTGCAAGTACAGATGTGTCCTGACCTACCTTCCCTCCCTGACTGCCCTGAGCTATCTTTGAAACTGGGTCTGCACTGGGCCCGTGTGTCCTCAAAAGCCTGGATACTAAGGACAGAGATGCATGGCTTTTGCTTTTCAGACCTGCCTACCACCACTACCCACCCCACACGCACACGCACACACACGCATACACGCTCACATGCACACTCTGACACATTTCACTGTGCAATCTGCAACCACCTCCAAACGTGGAAAGCCTAAGTGTGTCAGCCCACCAGGAACAGAAGCCAAACTGCTCTTTCCCACCTGAATGTCCACACGCCAGGGAATCATAAATCCTGGTGGAGGGAGGCCTTGCAGCTCATGGGTAATATGGTCAGTGCATAAACTCTACAGCTGCTGCCTGACTGCATCAACAATTCAGACAAATCTGGCTTGGTTCATTTCCCCACACGCCCTGTGCAACACATTCTTTGCTAGCAGTGTCCCAGACCTTGTGAATGTGAAGTGTGACAGGGTCAGGGGCAAGAGGCTTTAGATTTATTCTCCTTCCCTTCAGCGAAGTCCACCCTTTAACATTTGGATTGGACCATATGGAATTGCTGTTATTCTTAGGTCAAAAATGGTCAAATGTTGGTCTTCATGTAATTCAACCTAAATCATAGAAAGAACCAATAGTCAAAGCACCAGCTTTATGAATGGCTTGGAAAATGCCCAACAGTGTTCCAAAGACATGGCTCTCTGGAGAAAATTGGGTTAGAAGATGCTTATAACCAAGGCCTAAGTGGAATGTCCAGTTGCCTTTGGCTAGAATTGATAACTAGGGCTGCAAAACCCCTCCCTCTGGAGCACAGGGAGAATGGGAACCCCTCACACCCTACCAACCAGGAGATGACTCCCTGAGTTGTGCTTGTGGCCTGAGGGACTTCATTAGGGTGACAGAAGGTGATAGGGTTGCTCCTTTTCTTTACTTCGAACCCTGAAAAGAGACCACCATACAGGTTGCCCTGCATTAGCCTGAGGAGTGAGTACATCAAGGCATATCTGGAAGCACAACATGGCTGTGATGCTTAATTTTATGCCAACCTGACTGGATTAAACACAATTCCTGATGTATCTGTGAGGGTGCATCCAGATGAGATTAGCATTTGACTCATGGACACAGTAAAGTAGATTGCCCTCCACAATGTGGCTGGGCATTATTGAATACACTGAGGGCCTGAATACAATTAGAGGTGGAGGAAGGAGGAATTCTCCACCCCCCATTTTTTTTTTTTCTGCTTACCTGCTTGAGCTGGGATATTACATCTCTTCTTCTGCCCTTGGACTTGGATTTATACCATGGACTCCCGTGATTCTCAGGCCTTTCAACTTGCACTGAATTATACCATCAGCTGTCCTGGGTCAGCTGATGTAGACAACTGATCATGGGACTCCTCAGGTTCCATGATCACTGGGCTTCAGGTCTGCCATTCAAGTCTTTAATTTATTTTGTATCCTTTTCTTTTTTTAATCCTCACTCTAAGATATTTTTCCATTGATTTTTTTACAGAGAGTGGAAGAGAGAGAGAAAGACAGAAGGAAATATCGATGTGAGAGAAACACATCAATTGGTTGCCTCTTGCATGAGCCTCAACTAGGGCCCAAGCTGGGGAGAAGCCTGCAACTGAGGTACGTGCCCTTGACAGGAATGGGACTATTAGGTCTGCAGACAGTCACTCTATCCACTCAGCAAAACAGCTAGGACTTTAATTCATTTTGGATAGTGGCCCCATTTTATTCTTTTGCATGTGGTTGTCCAGTTTCCCCAACATCATTTATTGAAAGACTATTATTTCTCCCTTGTATATTCTTTGCTCCTTTGTCATAAATTAATTTAATTTTTTTAATCCTCACCCAAGGATGTTTTTATTGATTTTGGAGAGAAAATGAAGAAGGAAAAGAGACAAAGAGACAGAAAGAAAGAAACATGAATATGAAAGAGAAATATTGATCAGTTGCCTCCCCTATGCACCCCATCTGGGAATAGAATCCACAACTTGAGTATGTGCCCTTGACTGAAAATTTAACCCATGAATCTTCAGTGCACAAGGTGATGCTCCAACCAACTGAGCCACACCAGCCAGGGCTGTCATAAATTAATTGATCATATACTAGTATGTCTGGGTTTCTTTCTGGGCTGTCTATTCTATCCCATTGACCTATATGTCTGTTTTTTATTACTGTAGCTTTGTACAGACATACCTTGTTTTGTTGTGCTTTGCTTTATTGCACTTCATAGATGTTGCATCAATGTTATAAATCGAAAGCAAGTATCAATTTTTCTAACAGCATTTGCTCAGTTCATGTTTCTGCATCACATTTTGGTAATTCTCACAATATTTCCAACTTTTTCATTATTATTACATTTGTTATGGTGACCTTTGATGTTACTCTTGCAATTGTTTTGGGATGCAATAAGCCCAGCGCATATAGGATGGCAAAAATTGATCAATGTTTTTCTATTATTACTACTCCATCTACCAAACTTTGCTCATCTCTTTCTCTTCAGGCCTCCTTATTCCCTGAGACACAAAATGATGAAATTAGGCCAATTAATAACCCTACAATAGCCTTTAAGTGTTCGGGTGAAAGGAAGAATCATATGTCTCTCACTTTAAATCAAAATCTAGAAACGATAAAACTTTGTGAGGAAGGTATGCTGAAAGCTGAGCAAGTGGTTAATACAAAGGAAAAGTTCTTGAAGGACATTAAAAGTGCTAATCCAGAGAATGCACAAATGATAAGAAAGTGAAACAGCCTTGTTGCTGATATGGAACGGGTTTTAGTGATCTGGATGGAAGATCAAACCAGTTACAACATTTCCTTAAATCAAAGCCTAACCCAAAGCAAGGCCCTAAATCTCTTCGATTCTTTGAAGACTGAGAAAGATGAAAAAAAAAAAAAAAAGCTGCAGAAGAAAAGCTTGAAGTTAGTGGTTGGTTCATGCAGTTTAAGAAAAGAAGCCATCTTCATAACATAAAAATGCAAGGTGAAGCAGCAAGGTCTGATGTAGAATCTTCAACAAGTTTTCCAGATCTAGCTAAGATAATTAATGAAGGTGGGTGCACTAAATAACTGAAGCATAGTTGATAGAGCTAAATGAGATTGACTCCATGAAGTTCTTTTTGTTACTGTCATGATGTTTCAATTGTTCTGTACCCACCATTCTGCAACTCTCCCTGCTGCCCCTCCCTGTAAACCTCGAGAATGTAACAGTTGCACAAACCTAACAATAGGAATGCAGAGAAGTGGACTCAGCCCAAATTAGGCAAACTGCACAATACCCCTGCATAACCAGACCCCTGAGCCTGCCCCCTGACCAATCAACAGGGGCCGAGAATGTTCCCCCCGCCCACTGCTATAAAGCCTTTGTCCCACCAGAGCTCTTTCTCTCTAGGTTCTTTTGCTTTTGCATTGGGCTGAGCTCCTTCATGGTGGGTTTTGGGGGATCCTGAACACTGGGCATAACAATAGTAACCTCCATCTTGTGTAGAAACTGCTGTTTGAAATTTTAACCCTGCTATTTTGGCTTCTGTAAATTCTTGCTTGCTTAAATAATAAGGAAAAATAAGACTACTCGCATTCCAGAGAGGCCATAAACTATGCCCCAGACAGAGTCGTCAGTGCTGGCGCCAGGCCAGGCCTTCAGATATGGTCTCACAGCCCAGTCCCAGCACGTAGGACGTTTTTCTCAGAAGGTCCAGAAGTCTTGTTCCAAATTTGGAAGGCAAAAAGCTAAAAAAAAAAAGTATAAATAGAGAAGACTTCCACCATGTTGGGGCCCAGAATTTGACAGAGATATTCTACTCTGAGCCCACTAGTGCTAGCATAATAGAAAGACTCTAAATTAATTTGGCTTATTGATTAAGGCATCTTCTGATTTACAATATAACACAACAGATACTCAATGTAGTTGAAACAGCCTTCTATTGAAAGATGATATTAATACAGAATTTTTGGACTGGAACCTGGATTCTTTGTCCGCCGGAGTCAAAGAATGAATCCACTGACAGAAGGTGGTATAGCAAAGGTGGAGATTTATTAAAGAACAAGAATAGACTCCCACGTAGGGAAGGGGAAGAGTCCCACAGAGTTCCTTTTTCCTATGGCTTATAAAGGCTACAGATCCTTGTGCCTTAATATCTCCTCTGACTGGTCATTATTCCCTTAGACTGGTTACTATAGTAACTCCTAAGCTCAAAGGTCGAACCTCACTTGGGACATGTGAAGCCCCCCCCTAACCCCCCAACTCCCTTCCTTCTTGTTTCCCTATTCCCTTTGGACTTTCTTTTCCTTCTGAATGAAGAGCTTTCTTCTCTTTATTTTGTAAATATAGACATTTTGCTGTTCCCAGCTCCCTCATTCTATGAAAATGTACCTGTTGCAGCTTTTCAGCTCCCCTATTCTATGGAAATACACCTTCTGCTGCTCTGCAGTCCTGTGTCTCCTTAATTTCCAAATTTTCTAAAATTTCCTGAAACCTGTCTTTTTCATCCCCCAAAATTCATGTTTCAATGTCATCTAGAATTTTCACGGCTAGAAAGGAGAAGACAATGCCTGGCTTTACAGCTTTTAAGAATTAGGCTCTGCCCTAGCTGGTTTGCCTCAGTGGATAGAGCATCGGCCTGGGGACTGGAGGGTCCCAGGTTCAATTCCAGTCAAGAGCACATGTCCAGGTTGTGGACTCTATCCCCAGTGGTCACATGCAGGCGACAGCCAATCAATGATTCTCTCTGATCATTGATGTTTCTATCTCTCTCCCTCTCCCTTCCTTTCTGAAATCAATAAAAATATATTTTTTTAAAAAGAATTAGGCTAAATCTGCCTGTGTCTATAAATGGAACAACAAAGGCTGGCTGACAGCACATCTGTTTACAATATGCTTTTCTGAATATTTTAAGCCCACTGTGGAGATGCACTGCCCAGAAAAACAGGTTCCTTTCAAAATACTACTGCTCATTGACAATCTCCTGGTCACCTAGTAAGAGTTCTGGTGAAATGTGCAATGAGATTAATATGTTCATGTCTGCTAACAAAACATTCGCTCTTCAGGCCAGGGAGGAAGGAATAATTTCAACTTTCACGTCTTATTATAAAATATACTTTTGAGGTTATAGCTGCGATAGGTCGTGATTCCTCTGATGGACCTGGACAAAGTAAACAGAAACCTTCTGGGAAGCATTCACCTTCTAGATGCCATTAAGGACACTCATGATTCATGAGGAGAGGTCAACATATCAACATGAACAGGAATTTGGAAGAAGTTGATTCCAACCCTATGGGTGACTTTGAGGGCCTCAGGACCTTAGTGGAAAAAATAACTGGAGATGTGGTGGGGATAGCAGGAGAACTAGAATTGGAAGTGGAGCCTGAAGATGTGACTGAATTCTACCACCTCATGATAAAACCTTAATGGATGAGGAGTTGCTTCTCACGGATGAGAAAAGAATGTGGTTTCCTCAGAGGGAATCTGTTTTGCTCAGATTTCAAGATCCCCAAAGACCACCAGGGAGCCGAGTCCAATGCAAAAGCAAAGAGCCTTTATTCAAGTCCGGACCTGGCTCTCTACCTCCACTGTCGCAGAGGAGGATGCAGGAAGAGAGCGAGTCTTTAGGGAATAAAGGTTTTATAGGGGAGGTGGGGCCTCCTCAGACCTCTGAGTTGGCCAGTCCCAATTGGTTGGGTGAGGGCTGGGGGCTAGTGACGCAAAGGCAAGGTGGTTGGGGTCTGGTTACACAGACAGGATGCCGTCAGCATACTTTTGGAGTTCCCCTTGCATCCCCATTGGCTGATTTAAGGGTGGGCTGGGTAACTGACACATTCTGCGGCCTTTCTCAGAAGAGGGGTCAGGTCAGAGACACAGCTACATAAGATGGAGGACACGGTATGAAATGGAGTCAGTCCTGCTCTGCCCTTTCAGAATCTACCCTGGAGAAGATGCTGTGGTGATGGCTGAAGTGACATTAAAGGATTTAGAGTACTACGTAAACTTAGCTGATAAAACAGCAGCAGGATTTGAGAGGATTGACTCTAATTTTGAAAGAAGCTCTGTTGTTGGCAAAATGCTATCCAACAGCATTACATGCTACAGAGAAATTGTTTGTGAAAGGAAGAGTCAATAGCTGTGGTAAACCTCATTGTTGTCTTATTTAAGAAATTTCCACAGCCAGCCCAGTTTTCAGCAACTACCACCCTGATCAGTCAGCAGCCATCAACAGTGAGGCGAGACCCTGCACCAGCAAAAAGACTACAGTTCACTGAATGCTCAGATGATAGCACTTTTTAGCAACAAGTTATTCTTAATTAGGGTATGTAATAATGCTTTTAAACATAATTCTATTGCATACCTAATATAATAGACTATAGCATAGTGCAAACATGACTATTATATGTACTCGGAAATCTAAAAAAAAATTGTGTGACTTGATTTATTTCTAGATTAGTGGTCTGGAATTGACCTACAATATGTCCGAGATATACCTACCTGTAGTATAGTTGAAATCAAGGATTGTGATGCCTCCAGTGACTACCAGTTCTAATGAAATGCATGTTCTCCATTTGAAAAAAGAAGACGGAGGGAGCTTTTTCTTCACCTCTGAGGGGAGGGGCTCATGCTCCCCAGGCTTCCTCCCACACTTTTCTACCTGGCATCTAGAAATCTCTCTGTCCCTCCCACTGTGCTCACTTACCTGTTTCCCACATTATGTGCATCCAGTTAGCTCACCATATGAACTAGAGTTGGAATGAAATAAAGGCATTTAGAATTCTATACTGATTTGCTATTTAAAGGGATGTAGGCCTATATTTCTTGGGAACAAGAATTGCTTTGTTCAAAATAGTCCCCAAGGTTACCGTGGATATATTAGTACTGGATTAAAATTTCCAAAAAAAAAAAAAAAATCAGATCTTTTAATAACTATGACCACAATCTTAACAAGACCATGAGACTAAGAGAGGGTCATCAAGGAATAGTATTGATGATATTCAAACCTTTTACACAGCTAATGGCATCTGGGCTGAAAAGGAGATTTCCACAGTACCTATTTCCACAGGCTTTTTTGTAGAGACCTGGGCAGCTGGCCTATTTCACTGTTTGAAGCAATGACATGAGCTCATATGTGATATCCTAACATCTGTAGGCTTGAAAATAATTTTGAAAACCTGCAGTTCAGCACTTGGCATTTCACCAGAATTTTCCCAACTCCCAAATCTGTTTTTTATTCCACTATAGACTGCCTTGTTTATCTTTCCCAGAAGAACTGGAATAAAAACTAGAGCATTGTATACATAATAGGACACTTAAAATTATCTTAGAGTAATTATATATATACACACACATACATATATACACACACACACATACATATATATGTGTAAATATATGATGATAATCTACTACCCCAATTTTAATTATACTTGATCTCTTCATTAGTAAATTAATAAAATGTCAGGTAAGAGAAATCAAAACAGCTAAAACAGGAAGACCAAAGATGATGTTTCTTAGTAATTATTTATAGAAGCCTGAGAATGAATTTCATACTATTGATTATATCATACTTTTATTCAGGAAGGGACAAAAAATTTGGTGCCATCTGTATAGATATGAAAAATTCATTTCTTCTTACAAAGAGGAAAGAGATAAAAATTAATGTTATACAGTCCTTTAATTAAAAAAAAAAGGTGTTTCCACTATGGGAGAAAATTTTAATATTGCAGTCATATTTACATTTACTAAATTCTAGAAGTATAAATTTAGACTGCCGTTTACTGGTCAGATTTATTTCTATGAGAATAACCTAGAAAACCCCTCATGTATACAAACTATCATGGGATTTAGGATAGCAACTGGCCTGACACAGGCCTGTTGATTTTAAGCATGTACCTATATTATTTTGACCAAAATTTTAAATGCTATAGAAATGTTTTAAAATATTCAAACCAACCAATGTTTCTCTTTCATATCAATATTTCTCTCTCTCCCTCTCCTTTTCTCCTTCTCTAAAATCAATAAAAATATTTTTTTTAAAAAAGAGCAAAAGCAAATTATCATTTTCAGATAGGCCTCCAAATGGGATGCATAACTGCCTCTGTCAGCTACTTTGTTAGTGGCAACAGCTCTCCTCTGTAAATGTCTGAAAGTGCCCAGTTAACCAACCAGTTTTCCCAGGTCTTAGGGAGAGGGGTCAAAAGTCAAACAGCTACTCTACTGCTTAAGCTGGCCCACAGTGCATCCCAGAGATAAAGCAAGATAAACAGAAGCTGCTGTCCCAGGCTATAGAAGGAAGCTGCCAACAAAGGGGATGTTCCCACTGAAAACACCTGTCCCTTGAGCAGGTGTTAGTGCTGTCATGACCTGCGGAGAACAAGCAGGCTCAGCTGGTGGTGATTATACACATACTCATCCCATTGAGCTAGTTATCCTCCTGTCCAACTTATACTATAAAATGGGAGTTCCCCAGTTCATCATCAAGGGAAAGGCCAGACTGAGATGTTCTTGTTCACAGAAAGACCTGCATGAGCATTGCCTTCCCATAGGTTAACTTGTAAGACAAAGAAGTTAAGCCAATGGAAGTTATCAAGACCAGTTACAATAAACATATGATGAGACTCACCATTACTGGGAAGCAACAGCAAAGATTAAAAAAAATTAATCTGTGGCTCTCTCAGCTGGAGGAGCAAATGCTAAAGATCTTGCCACCAAATTCATCTAAAAGTATAATGCTAACTTTTATTTTTATATATATGTATTAGTATATTTTCATTGATTTCAAAGAGGAAGGGAGAGAGAGAGATAAAAACATAAATGATGAGAGAAAACATTGTTTGACTGCTTCCTTTCTGTGTGAGATGACACTCCAATCAACTGAGCCACCTGGTCAGGGCTAGGCTTCATTTTTAACTTTTTTGTTCAAGTATAGTTGGCATACAATATTACATTAGCTTCAGGTGTACAACAGAGGGATTCAACATTTATATACCTTACTAGAGGCCTGGTGCATGAATTCATCCCTTGGCCTGACCTGCAGGATCAAGCTGAAATCCAAGGGGTCCCAGATTGCGAGAGGGTGCAGACAGGCCTGAGGGACCCCACTGGTGCACAATTGGGGTCAGGGAAGGACACAGGAGGTTGGCCAGCTGGGGAGAGATTATGAGAGGGCTCTAGGGTGTGTCTGGCCCCATCTCGCTCAGTCCCAATTGGCCAGACCCTAGCAGCAAGCTAACCTACCTGTCAGAGCATCTGCTCCCTAGTGGTCAGCGAACATAATAGGGACAGTCGACTGATTGACTGTCTGCCCCATGGTGGTCAGCGTGAGGTTGAGCAGCCTTAGCATATCATTAGCATATTACACTTTGATTGGTTGATGGACCATCAGACACTTAGCATATTAGGCTTTTATTATATAGGATTAGAAGCCTGGTGCACGAAATTTGTGCAGGGAGGTGGGGTCCTTCAGCCCAGCCTGCTCCCTCTCCAATCTGGGACTCCTTGAGGGATGTCCGACCACCTGTTTAGGGAATCAGGCCTAAATGGCAGTTGGACATCCCTCTCACAGTCCAGAACTGCTGGCTCCCAACTGTTTGCCTGCCTTACTGATTGCCCCTAACTGCTTCTGCCTGCCAGCCTGATCACCCCATAATCACTCTCCTGCCAGCCTGATCAATGCTTGATTGCTCCCCAGCTGGCCCAATTGTCCCTAACTGCCCTCCCCTTCCAGTCTGGTCACCCCTAACTGTCCTCCTTTGCAGGCCTGGTTGCCCCCAACTGCTCTCTCCTAAGGCCTGGTTGCTCCCAACTGCCCTTCCCTGCAGGTCTGGACTCTCCCCACTGTCCTCCTCTGATGGCCCAGTCACTCCTAACTTCCCTCCCTGCTGGCTTGATCACCCACAATTTCCCTCCCCTGCAGACCTGGTCCCCCCACAACTGCCCTTCCCTGCTGGCCTGGTTCCCTCCAACAGCCCTCTCCTACAGATCTGGTCCCCCCAACTGCCCTCCCCTACAGACCTGGGTCCCCCCAACTGTCTTCCACTGCAGGCCTGGTCCCCCCCAACTGCCCTTCCCTGTAGTCCTGGTCCCCTCAACTTCCCTCCCCTACAGGCCTAATCCCCCCCAACTGTCCTCCCCTGTAGGCCTGGTCCCCACAACTTCCCTCCCCTACAGGCCTAATCCCCCCCAACTGTCCTCCCCTGTAGGCCTGGGTCCCCCCAACTGCCCTCCCTGTTGGCTTGGTCACCCCTAATTGTCCACTAACTGCCCACAATTACCCTCCCCTGTAGGCCATCATGTGGCAGTCATCTTGTCTCCCATGGGAGCAGCCATCTTGTGTCTTGGAGTGATGGCCAATTTGCATATTACTCTTTTATTATGTAGGATAATGTGGTTATCACAACCACAATAAGTGTAGTAAGCATTTGGCAATGTGCAAACTTATTGCATTATGATTTACTATATTCCCCTGTACTGTATTTATTTTATTTTTTTCTATCTTCACTTCATTTTTATTTTTTCAATTACAGTTTACATTCAATATTATTTTGTATTAGTTTCAGGTGTACATCTTAGTGGTTATGCAATCATATACTTTACAGAGTGTTCACCCTGATATTTCCAGTACCCAACTGGCCACATACATAGATATTACACTATTAACTATATTTCCTATGCTGTACTTTATATCCCCATGACTGTTTTGTAACTTGGAGTTTGTACCTCTAATTCTCCTTCATCTTTTACACCCATTTCCTCACATCCTTTAACAACCATCAGTTTGTTCTTTGTATGAGTCTGTTTTTGTTTTGTTTTATTTGCTCATTTGTTTGTATTTTTAGATTAAACATGTAAGTGAAATCATGCAGTATTTGTCTTTCTCCATCTGATTTATTTCACTTAGCCTAATGCCCTCTTGTTCATCCATGTTGTCACAAATGGCAAGGTTTTATTCATTCTTACTGAAGAGTAATATTTCATTATAATATATAGTGGAATACTATCCTATATAATAAAAGGCTAATATGCAAATTGTCCCCTCAACCAGGTGTTTAACAGAGGGGTTAGGGGGTAGGCCTGGCCTCCCCCAGCTGGCCCAGTCAGATCAACCTGATGGAAGCAGGCCAGCCAGACTCCATCCATGCATGAATGTGTGCACCAGGCCTCTAGTATATTATAATACAATATATCACATCTTCTTTACCTATTCATTTATCAATGGACACTTAGGTTGCTTCCATATCTTGGCTGCAATGAACACAGGGGTTCTTTTGAATTCATATTTTTATTTTCTTAAATAAATACTAGAAGGGAAATTGTTGGAGCATATGGTAATTCCATTTTCATTTTTTTATTTTTTTGAGAACCTCCATACTATTTTCCATAGTGGCTGCACCAATTTATAATCCCACCAATAGTACATAGGGTCCCTTTTCTCCACATCCTTGCCAATGCCTGTTATTTGTTGACTTTTTTATAATAGCCATTCTTACTGGTGTGCAGTGATATTTCATTGTGCTTTTAATTTGCATTTGCCTGACAATTAGTGATATTGAGTATCTTTTATATGTCTAAACCTACACTTGTTTTTTAATGGCCTTGAAGCAGACAGATGTGACAAAAGTTCGTTTCACTCATGGTCCAGTGGCCTAAGCTAGACACGTGGCCTCAGTTCACTTACAAGGGAGACTGAGAACTGGGGGAGCCCATGAAATATCTGGTGAGTATTGCTCTCTATCACACAACTGAATTAAAACAATGGAACCAGAGGATCAGCTAAGAAATGCCAATATGTATAGAGATGGCTATACCAACAAGGTACATGACAATCATGTAATGTTTTATTGTATCATTGACTCAAAAGCTCCACTCCTTTATTATTATTATTATTATTATTATTATTATTATTGTTATTATAAGAAAGTTTATTTAGAAAGTTAGAGGTAGTAGAAGTGAGCCAGCTGGGCTTCATAGATTCAGGAAACAAATTACAGAGGCAGAATAACCCTTGGAGCCTGGGCGAGAGAAAGGCAAAGGGAACTGTCTGGAGGGAAGAAAAAGGGGAGGAAAAAGATGGGAGTGTGCTCTCCAGAGGGAGAGTGTGACTTTTGCCATTTTCAAGGAAGGAAGTCTTTTAAAGAAAATGTGCTTTTGCCTGTCCTGCCAGCCAGCATGGCTCAATAGTTGAGTGTCGACTCATGAACCTAGCAGGTCACAGCTCGATTCCTGGTCAAAGTACATGCCCAGGTTAGTACCTTGTATGGTGGCTCAGTCCCCAGTGGGGCCCTATCAAGAGGCAGCTGATCAATGATTCTCTTTCATCATTGATATTTCTCTCTCTCTCTCTCTCTCCCTTCCTCTCTGAAATAAATAAAAATATATTTTAAAAAAAGAAACTGTTTTCTACTTCGCATAGAGCAATGGGGACTTGGCTTTGGAAGAAAGTTCTTAAAATAATATATCAGGCTCATGTGTTGAGGCCATCCCTTCTGCTGCTGCTTGCTTTTGCCCAGTGTTCTCTTTCTTATAATAGTAACCAGCTTTGAAGCCAAAATAAATTCTCTCGTTGTTCTTTAGAACACCCCATCTGCCTCATCCTTCAACACCAGAAGTACTTCCAGAGCTCTTAATGGCCATGGCAGCGCATATGATAAATCAATTGTCACGTGGCTTCCTTTCATCAAAGCTGAAAAGATGGACCCATTTCATCACTATTGCACAAACACTTAAACATTTTAATTTTATACAGAAATCTTTCCCAGATCACTAGCTTAAAGATCATCCTTGAACATGATCTCACTCATATGTGGAATCTAATGAATAAAATAAACTGATGAACAAAATAGATCCAGAGACACAGAAGCATGGAACAAACTATGTCTATATATGACAACATCCAGAGGGAGAGAGGGTCCCTCTAAAGCTGTACCAAAAAGAGCAAAGAACTCTCTAGGAGTTCTTCAGGAGGCCTTAGCCAACTTTCCACACATCTCATTGTTCCTGAGCCTATCACAGGCAAGGAAGAATGGATTAAGCTTGGAGCAATCAGGCCCACTATGGGAGCTGGGGGAAGGATTCCTTGGGACATATGGGTTATATAGCAGAAATAGTCTATTAAAAATAAAGTTGGGACAGAACAAGATGGCTGAGGAGCCAGAGGTGGTGCTGCCACTCCCTTCTTTATGTGTGGACAATGAAGGGCCTACTCTGGATGTCTCTCCAGGAACAGCCACGCTGGAGCCCTCTTCCATCTTAGTCTCCCTGAGAACAGAGGAACCTGCTGGCAACACCAAGAAAAAAAAAAATTTTGATATCTGCTAAATATCCATGGGAGACACCCTATAATGAAAACAAAGAAGTGGGCTGTAGAGAAAACCCGAACCATTCAAGGACTCATTGACTTCATCAAAAAGTTCCTTAAAATTGTGGCTTCAGAACAATTGTTTATTTATTCACATAAATAAATAAAGTCCTTTGCCCTTTTCCCTGACCGGGAAGTTGGAACCTCCATGAGGGTTTGGCAGTGATGGTAAACTAGGCCTACATTACTGCAAATCTCGCATGGGGATGAACGACAGAGAAAAAAATCTTGATAACTAAAATGAATGTTCACAAAGGACACAGCTCTGAAAAGTTTGATACTTGTGGATATGATCTCCTCAGTGTGTTATCTGGTAAGGTCCATGTTTATTCATTTTAAAAATTCAAAGAGTAGACTCACAAAAATGTGATTTTTCATTAATACAGAAAAATATTGACATTAGAGTATACTCAGTACTGCAACTATTGTTCCAGATATGCCTCCAGGATATTGAAAAGGAGATGAAGATTGTACAAAGCCTCTTTTTTGTTTGTTTTAGTTTATTTTTATTGTTGAAAGTATTAAAGACGTCTCCTTTTTTCCCCATTGGCCCCTCCTGGCCACACCTGCCCCAGGCCTTCACCACACTATTGTCTATGTCCATGGGTTATACATATCCTAATATATAAGAAGCCAGGGGCCATCACAACCAGACTGACAACTAAACAGCAGGCTACATGGAGTGACCAGGCCAGCAGGGGAGGGGAGTTATGGTTGATCAGACAGAGAAGTAGTTAAGAGCCAGCAGTACCAGATTGTGAGAGGGATGTCCGGCAGTCAGACATCCCCTGAGGAATCCCAGATTGAAGAGGGTGCAGGTTGGGCTGAGGTGACCCCCTTTCAATGCACGACTTTCATGCACCAGGCCTCTAGGATGTATATAAGTTCTTTGGTTAATTTCTTCCCATTCACTCTCACCTTCTCTCTGAGATTTGACTGTCCGTTCCATGCTTCTATGTCTCTGGAGCTATTTTGTTCATCAGTTAATTTTTTTCTTTAGATTCCACATATGAATGAGATCATGTGATAAAAAATAAATAAATAAAATAAAATCATGTGAGCTAGTCAGATACCACAGAAGTGACTCCTTCAATAATTTAAAAATTAACTTCAACCCTAGCTGGTTTGCTCAGTGGATAGAGCGTTGGCCTGTGGACTGAAGGGTCCCGGGTTTAATTCTGGTCTAGGACACATACCCAAGGTGCAGGCTTGATCCCCAGTAGGGGGCATGCAGGAGGCAGCCGATCAATGATTCTCTGTCATCATTGATGTTTCTCTCTCTGTTTCCTGCTCCCTTTCTCTCTGAAATAAATTAATTAATTTTTAAAAATAACATATCCTCAGGTAAGGATTAAAAAAAAAACATGGCACAGTTTAAGTGTTTAAATAAATTAATTAACTTCATAACTCATTGTTCCTTAACTTCCTTCTAAAAAAGAACAGTAAGAAAAAAGGAAAAATAAAAGAAAAACTTTACAGTAAAAAATCTTCATCCAGATAAGTAAGGTCAGCATCCATAGTCACAAATCATATTGATTAGTAGGTACCCTTGATATGATGTGATGAAAATAATGCGTTATCTCTATGGTCCTTTTTCCAAGACACCAGACTCCAGTATAATCATGAGGAAAATATCAGATAAATTTTAATAAAGAAGTGTTAATGTATGAAAACATTCAAACCTTAAAGAATTTTTGTGAGCTTATTTTTTTTAATATACAGTATTTGTATTGATTTAGGGAGGAAGGGAGAGGGAGAAAGATAGAAATATCAATGACAAGAGAAAATCATTGATCAGCTGCCTTCTGCACACCTTACATAGGCAATAGAGCCACAACCCAGACATGTACCTTGACTGGGAATCAAACTGTGACCTCCTAGTTCATAGATCGACACTCAACCACTGAGCCACACTGGCCAGACTGTGAGCTTATTTGAGCCAAACTGTCAACAATTGCCAGGAAGCTGAAACTCAACACATTGGGATAATGCTCCAGTAGAGAACATCACTTTTTCATCTTATTTTACATTACAATCAAAGTAGGAGATGGAAGGGGTTATATGAAATCCATTGGTGATAGATTAGGGAGGTAGGAGAAAGCAAAGTGAGGAAACATCTGGGATTGGATAAAAATTAAAATGATAGACCCAGCTGAAACTGGTTTGGCTCAGTGGATAGAGCATCAGCTTGTGGACTGAAAGGTCCCAGGTTCAATTCCAGTCAAGGGCATGTACCTTGATTTCGGGCACATCCCCAGTAGGGGGTGTGCAGGAGGCAGCTGATTGATGATTCTCTCTCATCGATGTTTCTAATTCTCTATCCCTTTCCCTCTCCCTTTCTCTCTGTAAAAAATCAATAAAATATATTTTTTTAAAAAGATAGACCCATATTTTTTTTGCATGGGTGGGTACAGGATAGTTAACCATCAACAATTAACAAGATAACAAAAATCTTATCCCCATCCTGGTTCAATTCTTGTCAAGGACATGTACTTTGGTTGTGTGTTCAATCCCCAGTAGGGGGCATGCAGGAGGCAGCTGATAGATGTTTCTCATCAATGTTTCCCTATCCTTCTCCCTTCCTCTTTGGAAAATCAATAAAAATATATTTGTAAAATAAAATTTAATTAAAAAACAAAACAAAACAAGATAACAATAACAATGAGGGAATTTGTGGTCTCCTCTCTGGCGCCCTTGCTCACTGGTTGTGCCCCGAGGGATCTGGAAAAAGGGAAGTTACAAGTCATCCTGACATTTCACAGGTATGTTATCTTAGATGCAAAAAGACAATAGGCTCAGTAAAGATCAAAGTTGATCTTTGTCTGGGAAGATACTGGCCTAAGACATGACTACCTACTATAAACTGCTTTTTAATTAAAGGCTTTAATTTCAGACCATTCTTTGTGGTTAATTTAGGTCCCTTGAGTTTGCAAGAGCACCATGCAGGCCTTCCCTGAATTAGTCTGGTTAGCACATAATCCCTTTTTGTCGACAGAAGCATCCTACAAAATATTATTACTCAGGAAAAAAAAAATCATTCCTCTTTGAAACTGTCAAGGTCATCAAAAGCAATAAAAGTCTAAGAAACTGCCACAAGCAAGAGGCACCTAAGGTGACATGACAAGTAAATGGGATGGTGGTATTCTGGATGTGATCCTGGAGCAGAAAAGGATCAGTAGGTAAAAAGTGGGGAAATCTGAATAAAGTACAAACTTTAGTTTATTATATTTTATCAACATTGTTTATAAATTGTAATGGATGTGCCATACAAATGTAAGATGTTAATAATAGGAGGAGGTGGCCAGAGAGAAGGGAACTGTACTATCTGCTCAAGTTTTCTGTAAATCTAAATCATTTTAAAAATAAAGTCTATTAAATTTTAAGTGACTGCTACTAAATAAATAGCTTTAAAATAACTTTAACAGGAAGACCACAAAAGAACACATCTAAAATAGCCAATAAAGATATAAAAGATATTCAACATTGTTAGTCATCAAGGAAATGCAGATAAAACCACAACGAAACATGGCTCACCCAAATAATTCAAATTTAAAAGGCTGTCAGTTTCAAGTGTTGGTGAATATATGGGGAAACCAGAATTCTTTTATGCTGCTGATGGAAGTATGCTAATAAAATGGAAACTCCTTGTCAGTATTTATTAAACCTGAACTTATACATTCCCCAGGATCCTAAAACTCTACTCCTAAGTGTGTGTGGTTTTGCTTTGTTTGATGTTGGGATGGGGCATTGGAGGTAGTATTAAATTGCTAATATGTGTATATGAAACAGAAATACAAACAGGTACACATCAAAAGTTTGTAATCATATTATTCTATCTAAACCAACTAGAAATAACCCAAAAGTCCAACAGTAGAATTTGTATATATAAAAGGCTAAGCAAACATCCAACTGGTTGACTAGCCAATCGGCCTGAAGGTATGACTCACATTGACCACTAAGGAGCAGAGGCTCAATGCAGGAGCTGCCCAGCAATAGCAATAACAACTCTCGCACTTCAGGACCCCTCAGGGGATGTCAGAGAGCCAGTTTCGGCCTAATCCCCACAGGTCAGGTTGAGAGATGCCAGAGGGACACCATTCACTTCCCAGACACCCTTTGAGCCATGACACCACCCAGCATACAGCAATGAAATTCTATCTAATAAAGAAGGAATATGCTAATTGACCATCACTCCGTCACAAAGATGGCTGCACCACAGCTGAGGCCAAGTTCCCATAAGGAGCCTTAACAAGCAATCAGCAGGGACCTGAGGCTATGCCCTCTCCTGCCCTGGTGGGGCTTGACAGGGAAACTCAGGCCACATCCTCTGCCCTGGCATCACCTGGGAGACCTCAGGCCATGCCCACCACCCCAGCACCAGGCCAGGGGACTGGAGGCCATGCCCCCCAACTGGCGAGACTTGACAGGGAACCTCAAGGTGCGCTTCCCATCTTGGTGCTGGGCTAGGGGACTTCAAGCTGCTCCCCCTGCCCCAGCGCCAGGCCAGGGAACTTCAAGTCGTGCCCCTACCAGGTGAGGCTTGACAGGGGACCTCAAGGTGCACCCCCAGTGCTGGGTCGGGGGAACTCAGGCCGCATCTGAGGATGCGCCCCTCTCCTGGTGCTGGGCCAGGGGACCTGAGGCTGCACCCCCCCTGCCTAGCAGGGCTTGATGGGAGACCTCAGACCATGCCCCCCATCCAGTGAAGCTTAACAGGGGACTTCAAGGCACACCCTCCCCCCATCCTGGCACCAGGCTAGGGGACCTGGCACCAAGTCCCCTGCCCAGTGGGGCTTGATAAGGGTGGGTCTGGCTGGGTCAGGGTCTCATGTGATTTTGAGGTGCATATGGGTGGGTGTGGACTTGACTCTGGGTCCCATGGTGTGCCCCAGACTCTGACAAGAAGAAGGTTTTCATATACATTTTACTAATTTTCTTTCATCTCTGACACTTCTATTATAGAGAAAGGACAAATAGCAATATTAAATTATTTTCTCTAATTAATCCCCTTGTAATGTGCACAAATTTTGTGCACCAGGCCACTAGTAATGATATAAATAAACAAACTACTGCTATACACACAACATGGCTACATCTAATAAATGTAATGTTGAGCAAAAGAAGTCAGACAAAGGACTTCACACTGTAAATTCAAAAGCAGGCAAAAGTAATGGATGGAGACAGAGGTCAGGACAGTGATTAGATTTCAGTAGTGACTGAGAGGGACTCAAAGGGGCCTTCTAGGCTGCTGATAATGCTCTGTTTCCAAATCTGAGTGGTAAGTACATGGTTTTGTTTACTTTATGAAAACTCACCAAGTTGCATACTTTGGGACACTTTTCTATTTGTTTATTATACTTTAAGTAGAGGTCCAGTGCACACAAAAAATCTGTGCACTGAGGGGGGTCCCTCAGCCTGGCCTTCCCTCTCTCACAGTCTGGGAGCCCTCAGGGGATG
Organism: Lasiurus cinereus; assembly: GCA_011751065.1. Classification (NCBI taxonomy): domain Eukaryota; kingdom Metazoa; phylum Chordata; class Mammalia; order Chiroptera; family Vespertilionidae; genus Lasiurus; species Lasiurus cinereus. Next base: position 67,987,687 of record JAAGEH010000012.1, read on the forward strand.
TCCTATTCTGCAGGAGGCAACCATGCTGATCTGGGGCAGGCGCTGCCCCCAACACCCTGCTGCTGCTGCCACTGCTGGCCACCTGCCCTCACAGCTGCCAAGGTGTTTTCATCAACATGGACTCCAGTCCCTTCACCATGAAAAAATGACAACTTTCTTTAGGCATTTTCAAGATGTCTCTTTCATAGGATATGACATTTCTTTCTTTCTTTCTTTTTAATCCACATCTAAGGATATTTTTCCATTGATTTTTAGAGAGCATGGAAGAGAGAGAGAAAGACAGAGAGAAACATCAAAGTGAGAGGAACACTTTGATTGGTTGCCTCCTGCATGAGCCCTGACCTGGGCCTGGGTTAGGAAGGAGCCTGCAACCTAGGTATGTGCCCTTGACAGGAATCAAACCAGGACCTTGAGGTCCATAGGCTGAGGCTCTATCCACTGAGCCAAACCGGGTAGGGCAATATATGACATTTCTTAACCCCTCCAGCAGTGGACCTCCATTTTTTTCCTCCAGGAGTGACATGGAAAAACTCTAGATCACCTTCTTGAATTCTTATTACCCAAGTTATCAAGAATGCCATGAGTGGGGTACTGAGAGTTTAGCCAGTGAGCAGTCAGAAAAGATGTACAGAGGCAGGTGCCCAGAAGGATGTCCAGAAGACGTCCAGTTTAATTAGCATATTACCCTTTTATTAGTATAGATAAGGTTTCTTAAAAAATAATCTTAATAAAATGTCGATCAGTAGGTGAATAAACAAAAGGTGGTATATCCCTCTAAAGGAATATCACTCAGCCTTTAAGAAAAAGGAAATTCTGCCCTAGCCAGTTTGGCTCAGTGGATAGAGCGTTGCCCTGCAGACTGAAGGGTCCCAGGTTCCATTCTGGTCAAGGGCACGTACCTCGGTTGCAGATTCCTCCCCAGCCCGGGCCCTGAGGCTCGTACAGTAGAAAACCCATTGATATGTTTCTCTTCCATGGATGTTTCTCTATCTTTCCCTCTCTCTTTCACTCTCCCTCCCTAAAAATCAAAGGAAAAAAATATCCTCCAGTGAAAGGGGGGAAATTCTGACACACGCTGCAACATGAATAAACTTTGATGACATTATGCTAAGTAAAATAAGACAGACACAGAGGAAAAATATTGATTCCACTTATATGAGGTACTTAGCATAGTCAAATTAATAGTTAGAAAGTAAAATAGACAGTAGCAAATTAGTAGCAAGAGGGAGCCAGAAAAAAGGTGTTAGTGTTTAATGGGTACAGAGTTTTAATTTGGGAGGATGAGAAAGTTCTAGAGATGGATGGTAATGATGGTTGCATAATAATATGAATGAATGTACTTAATGTCACTGAACTACACACTTAAAATGGTTAAAACGATTAATTTTATATTATGCATATTTTGCCACAATGATAGTAATTACACTAAAGTATGATATATGTCATAATTATGGTATTACTCAGCTAAATGACAGGTTGTATAAGTACCAGGTATGTGCTTTCTTCCCAGGAACTTCAATATATGTCGAGCATTCATGACTTCATGACAATATAGTGTAACTCAAAGTGAAGGCTTTTGAAGTGTTAGTTAGTTAACAGGGAAACTTTCCAGAAAAGGATAAATTGAAATCCTTCTAGAAGAAAGAGGAGAACTTGGCTAAGAGGTGTGAGTGACATTTGATCCAATAACACTCCAGGAAGGACTAGGCTCCTACCTGATTTTGGATTTGAATCTGCTTGAGTTAGATTCAGGCAGAGAATCTGGTGGGCTAACTTCTGACTAACCTTGTGGTTGCCACCACTCTGCCCACACCTTTGTAAGAAAACTTCCCTGAACTACTCAAAATTGAGTAAGCCATCCATGTCTTGTTGGGATCCTGACTGATACATGGGATCAAATTATAAGTAAACAAATTTGGATTCAGGAAAAAAAAAATTTAAAAAGAAACTACAGATAACATGACATTTGACAAGAAGCCTCAAATATTAACTATTTGGAGGGGAAAAAATGTTGGCATAATTTGCAAACTCAAAAAGATAGTTGATTTAGGTCAGCCTTTTACAGCAGAAAGCAAGACGGGAAAGACTGGAAGATGAATCTGGAAGAGTAAAGGGATACTATCCAGCATATTCCACATGAAAAACACTACAGAAAGAGGTGTATCAATTGTGATACGTTTAGCTGTAAGGAGTAGACCCAACTAATAGAAGTTTAAATAAGGGATTTACTATTTTACAGTAAGTCCAGAAGAAAATCCATGGTAAATCCTAGGTAAATCTATGATTCTGATAATCGGATAGGTAGAGCACCTAAATTAATCTGAAAAATAATCTATTATTTTAAATGTTAGAACACATATACTTATGTGAATAGGGGGTTAAGTTTTTCTTAAGTTTACTTTTCAAAGCCTGTGCAAAGCGATTGAGGAGGTGATTCATTGGTGAATCCAGCTAGCAGAACCGATAAGCATGGTCAGACCGACCACGGAGTCAAAACATCATCTCATCGCCTGATGACTAAGGACAATAGCTGATGTCTGCAGACCTCCGGGCCTGCCCATAGCTGCATTCCTTTCTCAGCCTCACCCTAGCCCATTCCTCTTTATAATCCTGTCCACTGCATCTTGCTGTAAGACATGATTTGGCTGGCTGGACTTCTCAATAAATGCCTTATATGATTCAACCGTGCCTTCATTATTGGACACAGTGACAGGCAGTCCAAGCCCATCCAAGGGGTTTCCTGGTAACAATTCCATCATGTCCCAATAGCCAGACGTTGTCCACCTCACTGGCATCATCAACAGGTCTTATCTCTGAGCTACAAGATAGCTGTAGATATTTCTGGCATCAATGGAATGTATGGGTTTTGTGATGAATGTAAAAGAAGATATGACATTAAACTATGGAAAACTTTCACAGACTGCTTTAACAGTTTACCAATAGCAACCATAATGGATGAGAAAATATTTAGCTGTCATGGAGATTTATCACCCAGATCTTCAATTTATGGAGCAAATTTGGCAAATTACTCAACCAACTGATGTACCATGGTCTTCTTTGTGATTTTTTTTGTGGTCTGACCCCGATAAAGATGACTTAGACTGGGGTGAAAAGGACAGAGGAGTGTACTTCACATTTGGTGCAGAAGTGGTTGTAAAATTTCTCCATAAGCATGATTTGGAATTCAGCAGTCGCCAACCTTTCGGACCTCACGGACCACCAGTTGTCCACGGACCACCGGTTGGCTACCTCTATTTGGATCATCAACCCAACAACATCCTTGTCAAGAATAAAAGCACTTTGCCCCCATGGTTTTCTTTGTTAAAGTGAGCAAAATCTTTCCCAAAGTCTCCAAATAGGGTACTCTCAGATCTCATTACCCAGGATTCTGGCCTAAGGTATTTCTAGCAATGTAATTGAGACTGTCACTTAATTCATCATGATTTACCACTGGGATTGGGTGAGGACCACATATTCTCTGTCAACAGAGAAGAGGGTGGGAATTTCTTTTTCTTTTTTTAAGAATTTTTATTGTTTTCTTAACAATATTTTTATTGATTTCAGAGAGGAAAGAAGAGGGAGAGAGAGATAGAAACATCAATGATGAGAGAGAATCGTTGATCCGTTGCTTCCTGCACACTCCCCACTGGGAATTGAGCCAGCAACCCAGACATGTGCCCTGACCGGGAAGTGAACGGTGACCTCTTGGTTCATAGGTCAATGCTCAACCACTGACCCATGCTGTCCAGGCAAGATTTTTATTGATTTTTAGAGACAGTAGGAGAGAGAGGGGAAAACATCTATGTGAGAGTAAAACATTGAGCAGCTGCCTCCGGCACACCCTCCACTGCAGATCAAGCCCAGAAATGGGGCATGTGCCCTGACTGAGAATCAAGCTGGCAACGCTTTGATGCATGGGACAATGTCCAACCAACTGAACCCACACTGGCAGGGTGAGGGTGGGAATTTCTGGTAATATCCAACATGCCATTATCAAGAGAGCATAATATAACACTCTTCCCCCTCACCCCCAAAAAAGGCTTTCTCATAGCTTCTTTTTTCTTCCCCCAAGTTGGAGAGATCCTCAAGGTCAAGAAAAAAAATTTTAATCCAAGGATATGTTTATTGATTTAGAGAACAGAGTGTAATGGAGAGAAGAAGAAGAAGAAGAAGAAGAAGAAGAAGAAGAAGAAGAAGAAAAAGAGAGAGAGAGAGAGAGAGAGAGAGAGAGAGAGAGAGAGAGAAGAGGGAAGCATTGACCCATTGCTTCCTGTACAAACTCCTACTGGGGAATGAACCCACAATGTAGGTATGTCCTCTGACGGGGAATTGAACCCACAACCTTTTGGTATATGGCATGATGCTCCAACCAGCTGAGCCACCTAGACAGGTCAAGGCAAAACTTTTTAGTGAGAGAAAAATTGCAAATTTCTGTCTCTCTGCATCCCTAACTTTAAGAAAGTGCATTGGGGGGAGGGGGGAGGTGCTTAATTAATCTTCTCTTTATTTTACTCATTCACTAAACAAATATATGTTAAGAACTTAGTAGGTGTCCTACTTTGGGGACATAACAAAAATATGACAATGCCACTGAATTCTAGGAGCTCTCAAGCAATGTCAAGAGGGCAGTGGAAAACACTCAGAGGAGGGGTAGGACTTAGATAGTGGGGAAAGGTGGTTAGAGGCTACTTTATACATGAAGCGTTGGGTGAGGTGTTGGTTGTGAACAAAAGGAAATCCAGAAGACAATTGCTTAAGATATAATTTAGACTCCAACTTTAGAAGGGAGAAGCCAAGACCTTACTTAATATGAAAGTGGCAAGGAAGTAGGTCAAATGTTATTTAGGCAAAGTTTGTGTAGCTGACAGAAGCCTGGCCTGAGCTGTATCTTAGGAATCTGAATGGAGTGGTGGTGATTCACACAGGACACCCCCTAAATCCACAGTGTATATGAGGGAGTGGGGAGGAGAGGGAGAGTTATAGGACTTCCCAGGCAAAAACACCACAGGAGCAATGATGATGATGACAATGATAATCCTGATGGGTGACGGTGGTCACTTTTATAAGGCTGCTATGTCACTGTCCCTTGATTACTCTTACAGTGCCACCTACAGGTAAACTTGGGAAAGACCTGACCCTTTTAATTTTGACACATAAACCCCCGAAACCTGTTTGATGCTTTTGGAACAAAATATTGTTAATATTTCGCTAAGGATTTGCAGTTGGATTTTCACCCATACCAACATGAACACTACCATGTTTGAGATGTTCCCATTTCAGAAGCTTGCACAACCCCACACATTAATGAGCTTTTCTATACATAGTTTCTTCCAGTGTATAATTACTGGCCTGACTTTATATTATTTTAGGATAGTGTCAGCAACTAATTGTGGTACAGTCTGAATGCTCTGAAATGAGCTCAGCTGAGTATGAGAGTATCCCAGCAAATGTAAGGCTGTGTGTGCATCATTTTTAATGCCTATGATTTAGCAGGACATTGAACATGTAAGGTTAATGGTGTCCAATTCAAAGGGCAATTGACTATGGAGTCTTTCCTGCCTCTCATTTCACTTTAAACTTTCTAAATGGCTCATTCCTCAGTACCTACTTGCCTCACTCAACTACCATTGGACTTTGAAGGGTCTAAGTATACAGTGAAGCCTCAGGTCCTGGCATGGCTGAGTCCATAAGTGCTGCAGGCTCAAATATAGAAGGGAGCATAGGAAGACTACCATGGCATTTTCTTTAATTGCTATTTCTTTATACACTTGGGTATAGAAGTAAAAGATATGATGGAAGAGTTTGGGGAAAGGAAGGAACATTACTGACTCAGCCACTTTCATTCACTCTATCTATATATTTCCTTATCTTTTTTTCCTTCTGTGGTCAGGAGCTTCCAGAAGGGTTCCCAATGTCCCCGCCTGCTGATAGTCATTCCTTTGTACAATTCCTTCCCATTGTAAAACTTGTGACTTGCTTCTATTGAAAAGAATAAGGCAAAATTATGGGATATCACATACAAACTGATATTATAACAACCCATGTCCACCATCTTGCTTATACTCTTTCTTACTTTCTTGGCTTGTTGATTTCAATGAAGCAAGTTGCTGTGTTGGAGAGGTCCCTGTGTCGAGGAACTGAGGGCAGCCTCTAGCCAACAACCCATAAGGAACTGAATCCTGCCAACAACAACATGAGTGAGCTTGGAAGAGAATCTTTCTCCAGCGGATCTTGAGAGAACTACAGCCTCAACCAACACTTGACTTGCGGCTGGTAAGAAGTCCTGAGGCAGTTAACCAGGCTAAGCCTTTCCAAATTTCTGACCCACAGAATCCATGAGAACATATGTGTGAAGTGACTATTTGTGGGGTAATTTGCTACACAATGATTGCTAAGTAATATTCTCCCTTGTCCTGTTTGTTTGTTGTTTGTTAATCCTCACCCAAGGATATTTTTTCCAATGATTTTTTTTTTTTAGAGAGAGTGGAAGGGAATGAAGGAGGGAGACAGAGAGAGAAAAAGATAGAGAGAAGCAGAGAGAGAGAGAGAGAGAGAGAGAGAGAGAGAGAGAGAGAGAGATGGATATAAGAAACATCACCTGACTTACTGAGGCTGGGGATCTAACCTGTAACTCTTTGGTAGGCAGGCTGATGCTCTAACCACTGAGACTCTTCCTTGGCCTGGAAGAGTTCTATCCCTGGTAGAAGTGTGCAGAAAGCAGCCGATCAATCTTTTGCTCTCACATAGATGTTTCTCTTTCTCCTTCTATCTTTCTTTTTCTAGAAGCAAGTTATAAATCAATTTAAAAAAAAAAAAGAATGAACTAGATCTACCTGTGTGAACATGGATATGTTTGGAAAATGTAGGGAGTGGTTATAGGGTTAAGCCTTGGACTGACCTGCTGGCCAAGCTGCAAACAAATCCCATCTTAGTGGGCACAGCCCTCTTAGCATAATTAAGCTTGATCTTATGACACTCCCTAGATCTTTCCTGGATAGCTAATGGGCTGTGGGAAGTGCAGCAAGTGCTTCCAAAACAGGTGAAGCTCACAAGAACATTGTAACTATGATGACCACTACCTTATTTACCTCTGACTATTAAAAAAAAGTATCAGCTTGCAGTCTGTATCTGTTCTGTGGCCTCAACCAGGCAGAGAAGATCCACCAAGACCCAGCTTATTCTCTTTGTCTGTCTTATCTTCATCCTTCGCAGGTCTTCCCTCAAGCTTGCCGAACCCTTAGCTGTGCTGCTGTGGCACAAGAAAACAATGTTGAATAAAAAAATCAATATGTATGATGTTATGTATATAAATTGAAAAAGTTATCCACTCACAAAATAGTATTATATACCAGAGGCCTGGTGCACCATATTCATGCACTGGTGAAGGACGTGGCCTGCAGGGATTGGCCCATTATGGGAGCACCGCTTATCCCAGTCAGCTGCTCATCCTGGTCAGTTGAGCGGCACTCACACTGTGGGAGCACACTGACCACCAGGGGCAGCTCCTGCCTTGAGCATCCGCCCCCTGGTGATCAAGGTGCATCATAGCAACTGGTCTTTCCATCATTCAGTCTATTTACATATAGCTTCTTATTATATAGGATTATTTTATTTTATAATGTTATTTATATTTTTAAATATATTTTATATTACATACACACACACACACACACACACACATATATATATGGCTAATATGCAAAGTTTCCCCTTGGGAGTTTGACCAGGAGTCCAATCACTCGCTATGATGTGCGCTGGCTACCAGGGGGCAGTGCAGAATGAAGGAAGGCCCCGGTCAGCAGTCAGAAGGCTCCAATTGGCACTGATTGCCAACCAGGCCTAGGGATCCTACCTGCACACAAATTTTGTGCACTGAGCCTCTAGTTATTTATAATTCTATTGACACTGTTGTAATTAACCTAGTTATTAATAATAGGAAAAAGTAAAGGGAAATTCAAGTAGTACAGGCATGTCATTTGTGCAACTTTGCCAGGAAGCTGCAGTTTAATACTCTCCAGGAAGCCACAGGTCTATTCCCCAAAGACAGATTGCTGGGGGAAAGGACTGAATCGGGCAGAGAATAGCTGCATACTATAGACATAGTATCTTCTCTATGTCACCAGAAAAGTTTGGTGACATAGAGAAGATACTTGTCTGTCAGTCACACCGGGGAACAGGTCATTGGCCAGAGTAGAAGTGGTCACTGAAAGTGAAGGAAGATTTGAGATATTTAATCCCCTACCCAAAGAAGTTTTCTCTTTTGGTCACTCTTGTGCTCTTGGCTCTTGGCATGTTGAGCTTGACTCCTGGCCTGCGGGACTCTCATGCTCCTGCTCTTTTGCATTCACCTACACGACAGACTAATGGACTGCAACTAGCCTAATGCTAAACTGGACCCAATGCCAACGTGGAAGGAAACTCTGGACATGACTTTACTTTTAGCCCTACTAAATCCTCAGCTGCACTTCTTCCAGGACTGAATTAAGGGACATGGGACTTTGAAAATCCAAGAATGTAATTCCACACAAATACAAATCACCCATCCCCCTGTGCAATTCTCAGAAAATTCACTTTCTCAAGCTATCTTAAGGACACCACCCGCACACTCAGTAAGGAAAGGGACACCCTAAACCCCTCCCCCAACCCCCTCCTCCCGCCCAGTAACACTCTAATAATATTATACTATTCTTTTTGCCTTTCTATCATGTAAGAAATAACTCAACTATTCTACAACAATTAATTGGAGCAAAAGGAAAGTAATTTGCATATTTATGACCATATGAAATTATTTTCCCTTGAGGAGAGAACATCAGATCTCCTTTTTGGACTCAAGAAGATTAAAATGTTTTTACTGCCTTTGTATGAGTAAAATAGGCCTCTCATTATTCATGTGAGGCCTCTGTGGCTTTGGGCTATTGAAGTCTCCTGTTAACACTCTTCAGAACCTCAGAGCCAGGGTCAATATTGCTTTCATTATTTTATACGAAGAGCTCTGTTCACACAATCCTTAAGCCTACATCAAATCAATTAATTTAAAAGACACAAAATCTCTCCATCCCTGGGATGAAGTCCAAGGACTGAGATATCATATGGACGGAGAGTGTTTAAAACAAAATACAGATTTAAGCTTTTAATCCATTGATTTTATTCAGCAGAGATCAAAACTAGTCTCACCCTAGCTGGTTTGGCTCAGTAGATAGAGTGTTGGCCTGTGGACCTAAGAGTCCCTGGTTCAATTCCGGTCAAGGACAAATATCTCGGTTGAGTTGCAGGCTCTTCTCCAGCCCAGGCCCTGGTCAGGGCATGTGCAGGAAGCAACCAATCAATGTGTTTCTCCCACAGCAATATTTCTCTGTCTTTCCCTCTCTCTTACCTGCTCTCTAAGACAAATATCCTCAGGTGAGGATTAAAAAACAACAACAACAACAGTCTCATTGGTTGTGAAAACTAGTAATAAATAAATTTAATTACATGTTTACCACAAAGCAACCATCAGGTACATTATGCTGATGCCTAAGGGAGAGGTGTGGGGAGAAGAGAAGGGAGATCCATTTCTTCCTCCTAGACATTTCTTAACCTATATTTTTATTGGATTTCAGAGAGGAAGAGGGAGATAAAAACATCAATGATGGCGAGAATCATTGACCAGCTGTCTCCTGTACTCTCCATACTGTGGATTGAGCTCGAAACGCAGGCATATTCTCCAACCAGAAATTGAACCATGACCTCTTGGTTCATAAGTCAATGCTCAGCCAATGAGCCATGTCGGCTGGGCCCTTCTAGGTATTTTTGCAAAACTTAAGGGTTTATTTTTGTAGAGCCTCCTGATCACTTACACAACTTCAACTTACACTGATGTTACAAAATCTGGATTCACATCCCTGTAGCTTACCTTAACCACATTCCTCCTAGGTCTTACATGTCCCCAGGCTAAGACTTCAACCACCGGGCCTGCCCTCTATGGGCAAGTTGATCTCCATCATCCCCTTCCCTCTAGTCTAAGAAAGAAAAAGAAAAAATTTTCTTCCTCTTCTCTGTGGCAAATGAGATATTTACTCCTCTCCACTCAAATATGAGGAACTTGATATTTCTCTCCTTTTCTAAATCAGGTGGGTCCTTTTGAGCCTCACCAGCCCACCCCCTAAACAAGCCTGGTAATCCTGGTCAGAAGAAGAGCTGGCCCACTTTTCATGGAATTATATAAGAATCCTAGTGCCAGGAGAGGGGTTCAGGACTGGCCTCTTCAAAATGTGCCACTTTGACTTGTGAATTATTTTGAGCTGAAAGCCATCAGGACCCTGCTGGCTCCGAAGAAACTTTTACCACCCAAAGAATTTAAATTAGGGGGCCTTGCCCATAGTGCGAGATATCACCAGAAATAACTTCTTATGACCTCACCTCATCCTTAGCTCAGAATGTCATATACCTATTTTCCCTTTCTGTCTCTGAACCTCTCATGTATGTGGTGGGGGAGAAAAAGGGGGCCCGCGGAGAGGGTGTCTCTGACTTTCCCATGTACTAGTAAGTGGGGTTCTTGTGCATATGTGTATTTGGTTATTTGGTGATTTTCTCTCATTAGTGTCGCCTGCTGATATGATTATTAGACCAACAGCAGAAAGGGCCTTGAAAATAGAGGAAAATTTCTTCCTGCCTCCCCCCAGAAAACCTCCTCATCCTCCATCTTTCCATTCCTTTCAGGCCGAGGGAGAGAGCTTTTGTTTCTCATGCTCTTTGGGGCTAAGGAAAAATAAAATAAACATAGATGATCCAATCACACCCAAAAGCTGAATTTTACTTTTATATCTCTTGACTCTTTTTTTTCAGACTGCGACACAAAACGTGATAAATTAAACATGTGTGCATAAAGCTAATTTTTAAACAAGATGTCATTTTTTTTCTGATTCTAACATGTTTATATCTATTTTGTCTTTTTTCCTTCTTATGATAGCAACTCCTAGCTTTCCCAGTCATCCCAGGTGTCTCCCCCAAACAAGTAAGAATGACCCAGTTAGGAGGCTCTCCGAGAATAGGGTAGATTGTGTAACTATTAAGGAAACCATTATCAAATGTCAGCACTTCATAGAAATGTAAGCAGTCTGTGGCATGTCTGATGGACTGCCGCATTTTTGTTCAATATGATTTCATCCTTGCCCTGCGTCTAAACTCAGCCCAAACTTGTCTCCTGCCACATTCCCCACTGCCCTCACCTGCCTCTATTTCCTGCTGGGATAGAATCCATCCCTTCTTATCTATCTCTAAAATGCCAAACTGACCCAATCACTCTGGTGGTCCCTTTTTTCCTTTAGAATAAAATGCAGGATGCAGCCCACCCCATGAGTGCCTACCTCTCCCTCTCCAAAACACAAGCCCAACCCCCAGCCAGCAAAAACCCTCCAAAGTGACCTTTGCTGTCTATCCTCCCCAAGCTACGATTCTGTCTGGATTACCACTTCCTCTTCCCTCTGGCTTCCCTCTTCTCTCCCTACCCCTAGACCTGCCTTTGCCAAGTCATGTGGTGTTAGCACAGGTGGGCTCTCAGGTCAAATTGCTTGGATTTAAGCCCACCTACACCTATGTGGAACCTTGAGCAAGATACTTAATCTCTCTTTGTCTTGGTCTCCTTATCTGTAAAATGGAGATATAATAATCTATAATAATAAAAGTGTAACATGCTAATTAGATTGGACAGCTGGACGATCTTCTGGACCAATGATCAGCAAATCACAGCTCACGAGCCATGGATTGCCACTGTTGACTAATGAGTTTGCCAACCACTGTCATAAACTACTCTTTACACACAATATGCCACAATTGCGTAATCCCCACAGCTTCCAATTACACGATAACATTTAATCTAGTCCAGTGGTCGGCAAACTCATTAGTCAACAGAGCTGCAAACCTTGGCTCTCGAGTCACACGTGGCTCGCGAGCCATGGCTTGCTGACCACTGTTCTGGACGAAGCCGGGGCTGCAAGTGCCAAGGACAGCCGCCACAACTGTGAGGGCTGAGCCCCTTGAGCGAATTTCACGCATGGGGCCTCTAGTATATTAATAAAACAACTTAAGAATGATAAATCAATTATAAATAATAATCATAGCACCTAGTCATAGGATGGTGATACCCATTAAATTAGCTAGTTACTATGGCCCGGCACTTGGGAAAACCATACTAACAGCTCAGCTCAAGCTTGTTCCTCTCTGAGGGGTTTGCTCTCCCTCCTCCAAGCTGTGTCCAGCATCTCTTCTGTCTGTATTGTGATGGTTTGCTTAGCATTAGACAGTGGGTTCCCTGGATCAGAGATTCCTTTGTCATTAGCCCTGTGCCAAAGAAGCTCATATTACAGTGAAATAGCACAGATGTTGGAGTTCAACCACACCATGGTTTCCCAGCACTGGCTGCACATTGAAATCACCTGGGGAGACTTTAATATGCTGCCTGGGCCCCAAGCCAGACCAACTGCATCTGGATGTCAGAGGATGGGGCTCAGACTTCAGTATCGTTTAAAACCTCTCCCAGTGACAGTAACACCCAGCCAGGATTAAGAACCACTAAACTGAACCCCCATTTAAATCCCAACTCCTCCACCTTCTAGCTCTAGGGCCTTGGACAAGTTACAAAAAGTCCCTAAGTCTATTACCCTGTCTGTAAGATGTAGATAAAAATGTCTGACTGCAGTAGTCACATCAGAATGTGTTCTTACTGTTGCCACTCTGTTTACAAAAACCAATTCACAGGTCAGGAGGATTTGCTGTGTGTGTTTTTTTTATAGCAATTAGGCACACACTTCTGAACTAAGGGTAATCTTCCCAAATGCACTATTGCTACTAAAAGGAGAGGAGTATGGTTTGGAGAGGTAACCATGATATCCACTGGGGTAGTTGAAGGGAATAACTCTAGAGTATAAGAGTTAGACCAGATTATAGAGAACCTTAATAACAACTGAGGAATTTGAGTTTCACATAATTAATAGGGAGTGAGAAAGTAACCTGATGGAAATTATGAGTGTAGTCTTGAGAAAAGAACATTTATTGCATTTGACATTCACAATTCCAAAGCCAGGTTTTGCTGCTTGTTAGCTGCATGAATCGTGACATAGTCTTCAACTTTTGACAACTCAGAGCCACCATCCTTTATCAGTAAAGAAAGAATAATAATGAACAGTTTTAAATAGCCTATCTTATAAAAAAGAGTAACATGCAAATTGACCATACCTCTGCTACACCCACCAGCCATTAGCCAATCAGGAGTGAGTATGCAAATTAACCCAACCAAGATGACTGCGGCCAAGGAGCTGCAGCAAGCAGGAGGCTTGGGTTTCCCTAGCAATGGAGGAAACCAAACTTCCCTGCCACCCTGGCTGGCCCAGATTTACACTCAAGGCTACAAAGTTTCATTTATAGAAGATAAATAAATTCCAACAAAATGGGAGCAGCCATGAAGCTGGAGACAGCAGGAGGCTTGAGTTGCCCCTGGCAATGAAGGAAGCCATGCTCCCACAGACCTGGCCTGCCATGGCCTCTGCTACAAAGTTTCAATTATAGAAGATAAATAAATCCCAACAAAAATGGCTGTGGCCACGGACTGAGCAGGAGGCTTGGCTCTACTCAAGGCTACCAAGTTTCAATTACAGAAGATAAATAAACCCCAGATACCAGGGCCTAATCTTGGGTCACCAGGGGGCATAGCCAACCTGAAAATCACCACAGGTCCCTCGCCCAGGCCACCCCATGCCCCAAGGAAACCCTCACCTTGATCTGGGACACCCTTCAGCGCAAACCAGCTAGCTCCGATCCATGCATTAGGCCTCTACCCTATCTAATAAAAGAATTATATGCAAATTGACCATCACTCCAACACACAAGATGGTTGCCCCCATGTGGTCAAAGATGGCTGCTCCCATGTGGACAAAAGATGGCTGTGGCAAGATGGCTAGCAGGGGAGGGCAGTTGGGAGGGACCAGGTTTGCAAGAGAGGGAAGTTGTAGGCAATAAAGCCAGCAAGGGAGGGCATTTGGGAGAGACCAGGCCTACAAGGGCGAGTATTGGGGGTGATCAAGCCTGCAGGGGAGGAAAGTTAGGGGTGACCAGGCCTGCAGAGAAGGGCAGTTGGAGAGACCCAGGCCTGCAGGGAAGGGCAGTTAGCAGCAATCAGGCTGGCAGGGGAGCAGTAAGGTATCAATCAGGCTGTCAGGGGAATGGTAAGGGGGTGATCAGGCTGGTAGATAGAAGCAGTTAGGGGCAATCAGGCAGGCAGGAAGCTAGGCAAGTGGTTGGGAGCCAGCAGTCCTCGATTGTGAGAGGGATGTCCAGCTGCTGGTTTAGGCCCAATCCCACAAGGTTGGAGAGGGTGCAGGCTGGGCTGAGGGACACCCCCCCCCAGTGCACAAATTTCATGCACTGGGCCTCTAGTAATAGTAAAAAATAAAAATAAGTGATGCTAAGAGCATGAGACCATTCAGTGAGTCACTGTTAAGCTCCTTACCATTGGCATTCTTCTCTGAAAGTAATTTCTGGCTGAGCAACTCTACTTTTACTAAGCTGAAAGCCAGCAATGCAAGTTTTCTGCATAATTGAAAGGCATTTATTTATGCCTTCATTCACTCAACAAATATATTATGGGGGAGCATAAAAGGTTGTTCTATCATTACTTACTCCAGCTTTTGCTTTCATAGTGTGCCTGCATTTAGTCATCCAGACAACTTGATCCTCACTCTTATACCAGACATTGTGCAGAGCAGCCCAGCACTCCTCCATAGTCACTTTTATGTTCCTAGATGACGTAGAATGTCTCGTTAGGTCCATAGAAAGAAAAGAATCACATCTGCTCTTTGCTATTTTCAGAATCTCATTAGGAAAGAACATTTGAATGGTAAGCTTGTGTAGTTTTTCTTTAGGATACTATACCCTCCAAAGTTGTGATTATAATTAAAAAGAATTAGCTATTTCTTTTTGATGCTTGAATTGTTTATTGATGGATTTTTTTGTATATGTATACTATGTACACTGAGTGGCCAGATTATTATGATCTCTGAATGCATAATAATCTGGCTACTCAGTGTACTTCTCTTGAGTATCTCATTTATTTGATATCAAAGAATCTATATATTGTGCACCTGATCAGTTTTCCCCTTTTTACTGGCTGATAGAAAGCTCAGGGCAAATAGGTGGTTGATCTCCAGCAAAAGTCTAAAATACTTTTGGTACCCATTTGAAATACAAATACAATGAGTGGCCAGATTTTTATGCATTCAGAGATCATAATAATCTGGCCACTCAGATGCCAAGTGTATGAAATTCGTGCACTGGTAGGGTCCCTAGTGTCTGCCAACTGCCAGCCAGGTACTCCCTCCCTTCCCCTAGCTGGCCCTGCCCACTGGTCAAACTCCTGGACAAACTCCCAGTTGAGGGGATGTTTTGCATACTATGCTTTTATTATGTAGGATATGTGTGTGTGTGTGTGTGTGTGTGTGTGTGTGTGTGTGTGTGTAATTTTGACTGTATAAGGGATTGAAGAAAATTAGCTGACGAGGATATAGCTAACAAATCAAAACTTACATATACAAAAAATTTCCAGATCTCTTGTAATTGAGAAAATCCAAATTCATCATTAACAAAGCATCCTTTTTTACCAAGTAAAATTATAAAGATGACAAAGAATGGTAACATTGTGTGAGGCAAGTTTCAAATAAAGAAAGTATTTCTTCATATTTTTCCACTTTCAAAACTACAGCTTTTCTAGTTGAGCTATATAGCATTGGTACAAACTTTTTGGAAGGCCATTTGGCAGTAGGTATCAAAGTTAAAAATATGCATCTACTTTGTCCCAGCAATTTCATTTCCAGAACTGTATAATAAGGAAATGATTAGTGATGTAAATATATTTGCATGTACAAAGTTATTCATTTAATACTATTTATAAGTGAAAAAATTATAAACAGTCTAAATGCCCAATAATAAAGTATTATAATATGCAGTTATTGAAAAATCATATTTTAGAAGAGTATGTACTAATAACATTGGGAAATACATATATAAAACATAATAAGCTAAAAATACACCCCACAGCCCTGGCTGGTGTGACTGTTAGTTGGGCATTGTCTTATGCACCAAAAGTTGCTGGTTGGATTCCCTATCGTGGCACATGCCTCAGTTGCGGCTTGACCTCCAAATGGAGGGACTGCAGGAGATAGCAGATTGAAGTTTCTCTCTCTCTCTCTCTCTCTCTCTCTCTCTCTCTCTCTCTCTCTTTCTCTCCCTCTCTTCCTCCTTCTCCTTTTCTGTCAAAAAAAAATCAATGAACTATTCTTTTAAAAAAAATTTCAAGACACAAAATTGTGTATAGTATGGCCTTTCTACAAAATATGAATGTGTGTGAAAGAGAGAGCATAATGGTGGGATATGTACAAAATGTAACCCTGGCTAACTTACAGTATTACCATTAAGGAATTTTTCTTTACTAACAGCAAGACACCCATGAAAACACACATGGTGTCAAAATAAGCCAAAGGAAAAGCAGGTAGGCAAAAATAAAAAGGACCCCAACTCAATTTTATAGAAAAGATTCTTTTATTAACTCTTGGTCGAGAATATGTTTATATACTTTCAGAAAACAACTCCAAGACCAAGTGGACTCCTGTAACAGAGAGGAACTGACAGGTCTGCGCCAACCATGAAGACAAGAGGAGAAACAGTCCAGAGATGGAAGACGCGGACGACGCCTTGCCATGCGAGCAGTCAACAGCAGTGCATCGCTACAAGATGCCTAGGACCAAACCAGAGAGGGTCGAACCAGCATTGCCACCATTTGTCCACTATCCAGATACCATTGATGAACATGTACACATAAGGAACTGTTTGACATTGAAACTGGGACTCAAACATTTTTCTTTTGCTCTTGTGGATTTATTTCTAGCCTACAGGAGCAAGATGTTTTTAAAGACAAGAATCGGGGGTAGAGGGGGAAGCAGATGCAGAGGCAAAGAAGCAATGAACAGACTGTCATGCTACATGGGAAGGCAGGGGAGGTTGTGGGGGAGGGACCTGTAAAAGATCAACCAAAGGACTTGTATGCAGGTGTGTAGGCATAGCCAGTGGATACATGGCAATGGGGGTGGAGGAGGGAGGGGGGAGACAGGTGAGAGCATGTACTGGGGGGTGGGGGGGCGGGAGGGCAATAGAGAAAAAATAAAATAAAATTTAAAAAATAATTAAAAAATAGATTTAAAAAATTTATTTTATTCTCCTCTCTCTCTCCTCTCTTGTTATATTTTTCAAGTTTTCAGCTATAAATATTTGTTTCCTAATCATGGAAGAAAGAGCAGAAAAATTTGTTGTTTTAAGTTATATTTTCATTGATTTCAGAGAGGAAGAGAGAGAGATAGACCCATCAAAGATGAGAAAAAATCATTGATTG
The DNA here is from genome assembly GCA_011751065.1 of Lasiurus cinereus. NCBI lineage: Eukaryota > Metazoa > Chordata > Mammalia > Chiroptera > Vespertilionidae > Lasiurus > Lasiurus cinereus. The sequence continues at coordinate 68,005,100 of JAAGEH010000012.1, forward strand.
GCTGCCTCCTGCATGTCCACAATGGGGATGGAGCCCACAACCCGGGCATGTGCCCTGACCAGAATTGAACCATGATCTTCTGGTTAATAGGTCAACTCCCAACCACTAAACCATATCAGCCAGACAAAACTTTTTTTTTAGAAGAATCTTGTGTCTTTTAAGACTTTTGTCAAATTCTCCTTTATCTTAATCCAAAACTACAAAATATATAAAGTTTAAAATAAGACAACAACATATTATTAGTTATATCTTAACAGTTTATTAGAGTAAAATCCAGTTCTTACTACTTCCCCCATCTTCCAGCTTGATCCTTTCAAATTTAACCTGCTCTAACTAGGTATACCTAGTCTTCTTGTCTCAAGCTTCATTTATACCCTTGAATTCGTAGTCCACATTGTCCTCAACATTATCTTCTTTTTTTAATGCATATATTTTTTTTTATTGATTTCAGAGAGAAAGGGGGTGGGAAAGAGAGATAAAAACATCAGTGACTGGCTGCCTCCTGCTTGTCCTACACTAGAGATCAAGTCATGCCCACAACCCAGGTATTACCCTGACAGGGAATCAAACCATGACCTCCTGGTTCATAGGTCCATGTTCAACCACTGAGCCATGCCAGAGGGACTGTTTATCTTCTTTTTAAAATAAGATATTTGCTTGCTCTTTAGAATGAATAATACACACACCTAGGACAAAAATTCAAAATGTAAGGCAGGTAGTTATGCATATCAAATATTTATGTAGATATTATTTTCTTACCTTTTGATACAAATGGTAGCAAATGTATTTTTGTTACATGCATGTAGTCTTCTATTGGTTGAGACTAGGTTGTTGCAATTGCACGTTTTTATATCCCCAAATTTCTGCTTCACTTTGTTTTAGATCTGTTTCCTGTATACAGAGAGAGTGGGTTTTGTGTAATAATTGCTTTATTTTGTTGTTATTAAAACTAATCCACCTATATTTATTGACATGAGATATAGTTGGTCTTAGTTCTGTCTATCTACTTTATGTTATTAACATTTTCATTATCTTTAAAAATAATCTTATTTTATGGATTGTGATTTCTTTACAATTTTAATATATGTGTTTTTGGTAATTATTGGAAAATCTGGTGTTTTTATTCAATGCTCACATTCATAATTATAACTTTGCTTTTTTTATTGTTCTGTATTTTTCTATTCATTTTTTAGTAGCCAAATGAACTTGAAACAAAATTCAAAAGATATAAAAGAATATACAACAACAAAAAATGTCTCCTGTCTACCTGGGTACCCATTTTCCATCCTAGAGGCAATTATTGTTAAAAATTCTTTAAACCTATAATCCTATGCAATTAACCGTCTGTTTTTATGAGCAACAATAAAATTAATATATTTTCTTACCATATCCCTACCATTGCTTCATTTTTGTTAACCATATATTTTTCTTAGTGTTTACCTTTTTCCGTTAAGTATGTTTATACATCTATGCATTGACATACAAGATTTCAATGATTTCTTGTACCTCTGTCATTAAATGTTGAAATTACATCCCCTCATGCCTTTTCACTATCTCACCCTCCCAAAATTTAGTAGCTACATCATTTCTACATTATCAAAGTTTATAACTCTTATTTTTTATTCCTCAACCATTAAATGAAATCAGTTTTAGTCTTACCCCGATATGTAGGATTCATAAGGTAGTTTTGCATTGAACTTCATTTGGCTAAAGTTTGTCTAACAGTAGTTTCTTTAAGAAGAGCTCATTGGGTGCTGAGGGAAGGTAGAAGAGGGCAAAGGGGGATGAATGGTGATGGAAGAGATGACTTGAGGTGGTGAATACACAATATAAAATACACATGATGTATTGTATAATTGTACACCTGAAACCTATATAATTCCATTAACCAATGTCAGCCCAATAAATTCATTTAAAAAAAAAGTGCTCATTAAAGCTACAACTCCTACATTCTTTTTTTTTTTTTAGGACATTTATTAAAGCTTGGGACAGTGAAACAAGGAAGGGCCTAGGATGACAGAAGGATAGGTGGGAAATGAGCCTAGGTGGGACAACTTTGGCTCTCTAAGAAGTCAGAGAAAAGGGGGCCTTGGGAACCGGTTCAGGAGGTCTGCCTGAGATGAATGGCTGCTGCCCATTGCTCCCTGGTTACAAGCCTCAGGGGTCCCTTAGAGTTTAGGAGATGCATGTCTGTGGGGGATGAAGGAGTGGAAAGGTGCAGGTGTGCTCCTGGTAGGGAGAGTGTACTCCCTGCATTCTTGATTATTCAAAATATTTGCAGTTTGCCTTTATATTTGAAAATTTTGGCTAGGTAAAAATAATGTTTAGTCACACTTTCTTTCTCTGGGGCTTTGTGAACAAAGCTTTTTTATCTTCTAAGATTTTTCTGTGGAATAATCAGAGCCCAAACTATCTTTTCCCTCTTATAAGTGGCTTAAAGTCCTCCTCTCCCCACCCATAAAATGCCAAGGATTCTTTTTGTTTGTTTGTTTGTTTGTTGACAGTATTACAGATGTTCTCCATTTTTCCTCCCTTTATTTCCTTCCACCCAACCCCAGCCCCATTCCAAGTCTTCATCACATTATTGTCTATTAGAGGCCTGGGGCATGAATTCATGCACCAATGGTTTCCTCAGCCTGGACTGTGGGATAGGGTTAAAACTGGCTCTACAACATCCCCCAAGGGGTCCTGGATTGCAAGAGGGTGCAGGCCAGGTTGAGGGACCTCACCAGTTCATAATCAGGGCCAGGGAGGGACTCAGGAGGCTGGCCAGCTGGGAGGGACCGCAAGAGGGCTCCAGAGTTTGTCTGGCCCATCTTGCTCAGTCCGGATCAGCCAGACCCCAGCAGCAAGCTAACCTATCAGTCAGAGCATCTGCCCCCTGGTGGTCAGTGCACGTCATAGTGAGCAATTGAGCAGACTTAGCATATCATTAGCATATTACAGTTTGATTGTTTGAGCAACCAAGATACAGCTGGACACTTAGCATATTAGACTTTTATTATATAGGATGTCCATGGGCTATACATATATGCATACATGTTCTTTTTTTTTTTGCCTAATCCAAATTATTATTTTATTAATTTTTTAAATTTCTTATTAATTCAGGTATTACATATGTGTCCTTATTCCCCCATTACACCCACATCCCATTCATGCCCCCGCCGCCCTGTTGTCTGTGTCCATTAATTAGGCTTATATGCATGCATATAAGTCCTTTTGTTGATCTCTCCCTTTTACCCCCAACATCCCCTATCTTCCCTGCGGTTTAATGTTCTGATTGATGTCTCTGGATCTATTTTTGTTTATCAGTTTATGTTGTTCATTATATTCCACAAATGAGTGAGATCATGTGATACTTATCTTTCTCTGACTGACTTATTTCACTTAGCATAATGCTCTCCATCTCCATCCATGTTGTTGCAAATGATAGAAACTCCTTCTTTTTTACCACAGCGTAGTATTCCATTGTGTAGATGTACCATAGTTTTCTGATAAACTCATCTGCTGATGGGCACCTAGGCTATTTCCAAATTGTAGCTATGGTGAATTGTGCTGCTATGAACATAGGTGTTCATATATCCTTTCTGATTTGTGTTTCTAGTTTCTTGGGATATATTCCTAGAAGTGGGATCACTGGGACGAATGGGAGTTCCATTTTTAGTGTTTTGAGGAAACTCCATACTGTTCTCCACGGTGGCTGCACCAGTCTGCATTTCCACCAGCAGTGCAAAAGAGATCCTTTTCTCTGCATTCTCGCCAACACTTGTCGTTTGTTGCTTTGTTGATGATAGCCATTCTGACAGGTGTGAGATGATACCACACCTGTTTTGATTTGCCTTTATCTAATGATTAGTGACTTTGAGCAGTTTTTCATATGTCTCTTAGCATTCCTTCTGTCTTCTTTTGAAAAGTGTCTATTTAGATCTGTTGCCCTTTTTTTTTAATTGGGTTATTTTGTTGTTGTTGTTGTTAAGCTGCATGAGTTCCTTGTAAATGTCGGAGATTAAACACTTATCATTGATATTATTGGCAAATATGTTCTCCCATGCAGTGGGCTTTCTTGTTCTTTTGCTGATGGTTTCCTTTGCTGTGCAAAAGCTTTTTATTTTGATATAGTCCCATTTGCTTATTTTCTCTTTAGTTTCCATTGCCCTATGAGCAGTATCAATGAAGAAATTGCTTCAGTATATGTCAGAGATTTTTCTGCCTGTGGATTCTTCTAGTATTTTTATGGTTTCCCATCATATGTTTAAGTCCATGATCCATTTTGAGTTTATTTTTGTGTATGGTGTAAGTTGATGATCTAGTTTCATTTTTTGCATGTATCTGTCCAATTTTCCATCACCATTTATTGAAGAGACTCTCTTGACTCCATTGTATATTCATGCATCCTGTGTCAAACATTAATTGAGCATAGTGACTTGGGTTGGTTTCTGGGTTCTCTAATCTATTCCATTGATCTATATGTCTGTTCTTGTGCCAGTACCAGGTAGTTTTGAGAACAGTGGCTTTGTAATACAGCTTGATATCTGGTATTGAGATCCCACCTACTTTATTCTTCTTTCTCAGGATTGCTGTGGCTATTCGGGGTCATTTTTTGTTCCAGATGAATCTTTGGAGGGTTCTTTCTAGGTCTGTGAAATATGTCATTGGTATTTTAATGGGTAGTGCATTGAATCTATAGATTGCTTTGGGTAGTATTGACATTTTAATGATGTTGATTCTCCCAATCTATGAGCATGGTATGCTCTTCCATCTGTTTACATCTTCCTCTATCTTTTTTTTTGTCAGCGTCCTGTAGTTTTCTGCATATAAGTCTTTTACCTCCTTAGTTAAGTTTATTCCTAGGTATCTTAATTTTTTTGGTGCGATGGTAAATGGGATTGCTTTTTTAGTCTCTCTTAATTTCACTATTAGTGTATAGAAATGCCATATATTTCTTGGCATTAATTTTGTATCCTGCTACATTGCCGAATTCATTTATTAAATCTATTAGTTTTTGGATGGAGTCTTTCGGGATTTTTATGTACAGTATCATGTCATCTGCAAATAAGGATAGCTTTACTTCTTCTTTTCCAATTTGGATGCCTTTTATTTCTTCTTCTTGTCTAATTGCAACGGCTAATACTTCCAGTACTATGTTGAACCGGAGTCGTGAGAGTGGGCATCCCTGTCTTGTTCCTGTTCTTAGGGGAAATGGTTTTAGTTTATTTCCATTGAGTATGATGTTAGCTGTGGGTTTATCATATATGGCTTTTATGATGTTGAGGTATGATCCTTCTATTCCCACCTTGCTGAGAGTTTTTATCAAAAAAGGGTGTTGGATTTTGTCAAATGCTTTTTCTGCATCAATTGATATGACTATGTGATTTTTATCTCTCAGTTTGTTTATGTGATGTATCATGTTTATTGATTTGCACATATTGTACCATCCTTACATTCTCTGGGATAAATTCTACTTGGTCATGGTGTATGATCTTTCTGATGTACTGCTGGATCAAATTTGCTAGAATTTTGTTGAGGATTTTGGCATCTATGTTCACGAGGGATATTGGCCTGTAATTCTCTTTCATTGTGTTGTCTTTATCTGGTTTTGGTGTTAGGGTGATGCTGGCTTCATAGAAGGAGCTTGGAAGTGTTCCTTCCTCTTGAATTTTTTGGAATAGTCTGAGGAGGATAGGTTTTAATTCTTCCTTGAATGTTTGCTAAAACTCCCCTGTGAAGCCATCTGGCCCAGGACTTTTGTTTGCTGGAAGCTTTTTGGTGACTGATTCAATTTCTCCCACAGTTATCAGCCTATTGAGATTTTTAGAATCTTCCTGAGTAAGTTTTGGAAGGTTGTATTTTTCTAGGAATGTGTCTATTTTCTCCACGTTGTCTAGCTTGGTAGAATAGAGTTGTTCATAGTATTTTTTAATAATCCATTCTATTTCTGTGGGATCTGTTGTTATTTCTCCTCTTTCATTTCTGATTTTATTTGGGTCCTCTATCTTTGCTCCTTGGTGAGCATGACAAGAGGTCCATCAATCTTGTTTATCCTTTCAAAGAACCAGCTCTTGGTTTCATTGATCTTTTGTATTGTTTTTTGTTGTTGTTGTTTTGTTTTTTTTGGTCTCTATGTCATTCATTTCTGCTCTGATATTTATTCTTTCCTTCTGCTCACTGTGGGCTTTTCTTGTTGCTCTTTTTCTAATTCTTTGAGTTGTTGAGTTAGATGATTTATTATCATTTTTTCTTGTGTTTTTTTTTTTTGAGATAGGCCTGTAGCGCTATAAACTCCCCTCAGCACTGCTTTCATTGTGTCTCATAGCATTTGCATTTTTGTGTTTTTATTGTCATTAGTCTCCAGGATTTTTTAAATTTCTTCTTTGATTTCATTGATAACCCAATCATTGTTTAATAGCATGTTATTCAGCTTCCAAGTGTTTGATTTTTTTGGAATGTTTTTATTGTAGTTTATTATACCATTGTGGTCTGAGAAAATGCTTGATATGATTTCAATCTTTTTGAATTTAAAGAGACTTTGCTTATGACCAAATATGTGGTCTATTTTTGAGAATGTCCCATGTGCACTTGAGAAGAATGTATATTTTGTGGCTTATGGGTGAAATGCTCTGAAGATGTCAGTTAGGTCCATCTAATCTAATGAGTTATTTAGAATTGCTGTTTCTTTGCTGATGTTTTTTGTCTAGATGATTTATCCAGTGATGTCAGTGGTGTATTAAAGTCCCCTACTATGATTGTATTGTTGTCAATCTCTACCTTGATATCTTCCAAGAGATTTTTTATGTATTTGGGTGCTCCTGCATGCATTTGGGTGCATATATGTTTATCAGAGTTATGTCCTCTTGTTTTACTGATCCCTTTATTATTATGAAGTGGCCTTCCTTATCCCTTGCTATGGCCTTTACTTTGAGGTCTATTTTGTCAGATATAAGTACTGCTACCCCAGCTTTTTTTTTTTTCATTTCCATTTACCTGAAGGATGTTTTTCCATCCATTCACATTCAGTCTGCATGAGTCCCTTTTTCTGAGGTGAGTCTCTTGTAGACCTCATATATATGGGTTGTGGTTTTTTTTTAATCTATTCAGCTACACGATGTCTTTTGATTAGAGCATTTAATCCTTTTACATTTTTGAAAGATACCATTTTTATTTTTTATGTCCTTCTTACCTTTTTATTTCTTTTTTTTTTACACCAGTCCCTTTAGCATTTCTTGCATTACTGGCTTGGTAGTGATAAACTCCCTTAGCATTTTTTTGTCTGTGAAAAATAATTCAAAATTATTTCCCCTTTAATTTTGAATGATAATCTTACTGGATAGAGTATTCTTGGATTCAGCCCCTTGGTTTGCATCACTTTGTAAATTTCCTTCCATTCTTTTCTAGCCTTATGTGTTTCTCTTGATAAATCATTATTCTAATCTAATGGGAGCTCCTTTGTATGTAGCTTTTTGTCTCTCTCTTGCAGCCTTTAAGATTCTCTCTTTGTCCTGAATATTTGCCATCGTAATTATGATGTGTCTTGGTGTGGGTTTTTTCGGCTTCATCCTGTTTGGGACTCTCTGTGCTTATGTGTCTTTTTTCTTCACCACATCAGGGAAGTTTTCTGACATGATTTCTTCAAATAGGTCTTCTAACCCTTGATCCTCCTCCTGTTGTTCTGGCACCCCTATTATTCATATGTTGTTTTGTTTCATGTTGTCCCATAGCTGTCTTAGGCTCTCCTCCTGCCTTTTAATTTTTTTCTCCAGTTGCAATTCAGTTTGGCTGTGTTTTGCTTCCCTGTCTTCTAATTTGCTAATTTGGTCCTTCGCTTTTCCTAGTCTACTGTTAAAACTTTCCCTGGTGCTTTTTATTGCAGCTACATCACTCTTCATTTCTTCTTGATTCTTACATAAGTTGTTGATTTTTTCATCCATTTCTTCTTGATTCTTACATAAGGTGTTGATTTTTTCTTCCATCCCATTTATGAACTCTATGACCCTTATTCTGAATTCTTTTTCTGACATATTGCATGCCTTTGTTTTACTTAGCTGTTTTTTCTGGTGATTCCTCCTTTTCTTTCCTTTGGGGGTATCTTTGCTCATTTTTGGTCTTACCAACTGATCTAGATGTTGAGCTGTGCAGGGGCTGCTCCTTGGGTGGCAGTGGCTTCTCTAGCTGCAGTTGCTCCTCGGGCAGTCACAGTAGCAGTTGCTTCTCAGTTGGCAGTGGCTCCTCTGGTGGGTGCTGTTCATAGCAGTGGTGCCTCTCTGGCTGGCGGGAGAGGCTGCTCCTTGAATGTGGGTGGACTGATTATGAGGTTTCTGCTCCTCGGATATGAATAGGTTGCTGGTATCTGCTGCTCCTTGGACAGGGGCTGGCTGCTCATGTGGCTGCTGCTCCTTGGACAGGGGCAAACTCCTCACTTGGCTGCTGTTCTTTAGATGGGGCTGGCTGTGTGCTGCTATAGTTCCTCAGATGGAACAGGCCATTCATGATGCTGCCACTCCTTGGACAGGGGCAGATTGCTTGCAGGGCTGCTGCTCCTTGTACACGTGCGGGTTGCTCATGCAGCTGCTTCACCTCAGACCCGGGGGTGGGGGGGGGTGAGGAAGAGGGGTCTGCTGGTGCGGCTGCTGCTCTTCACATGGGAGTGAGATTCTCATGCTGTTGATGTTCCTCAGATGGGGATGAAGCATTCACCCAGCTCCTTCTCATCGGGCAGCTGCAGGCTGCGTGTGGGTGCTGCTCCTTAGACCAGTGAGGACTGCATAGGGCTGCTGCTCCTTGGATGTGGGGAGACTGCTCATGTGGCTGCTGCTCCTCAGAATGGGGTGAGCTACTCACACAGCTGCTGCTCCTCAGATGGGATCAGGTGGTTCATGTGCCTGTTGCTCCTTGGAAAGGGGCAGTCTACTCACAAAGCTGCTGCTCCTCAGGCTAAGGACAGGCGTCTTGCACAGCTTCTGCTCCTTGAAAGGGGACTGGCTGCTCGTGTGGCACAGCTGCTGCTCTTCAAACAGGTGCAGGGTGTGGGCTGTGTGCAGCTGCTGCTCCTCAGAGGGGGGCCGGCTACATAGGGTTGCTGCTCCTCAGTAGTGGGTGGGCTGCTCAAGCAGCTGCTGCTTCTCGAATGGGGCGAGCTGCTCACGTGGTTGATGCTCCTTAGGCAGGGGAGCTGGCTGCTCCCACAGCTGCTGTTCCTTGGACAGGGGCAGACCATGTGGAGCTGCCTCTCTTAGGCCTGTGGCAGGTTGCTCACAGAGCTGCTGTTGCTTGGGCAGGAGCAGGCTGATCACATGTCTGCTGTTCTCGTGGTTGTAGTGCCCTGAGCCAGCAAAGAGAATTGGGGCAGTATCTGTAGAGGCTGAGCTTATATAGTGAAAATAAGATTAAGAATTGGATGAACCAATTAAGAATTGGGGAGGACCTCAATTTAGTATTGAGGAAGTAGAAAGGGAATAAGTAAGTGGATGATAAGAATGAAAATGAGAAGAAAAAAATAATAAATTTATCAAAAAAATTTAAAAAATTATTTCCAAAATGGTATAAAAAAATTAAAAATAGCAAATAAAAAATAATGATGGAAAAAATAATGCAAAGAGAAATAGAAAATAAAGCAACAAACAAAAACAGAAAAATATAGAAGAAGAAGAAAAGAAGAAAAAAGATGATAAAAATAAAGAAAATAAAAATAAAAGTGAAAAAAGTGAAGTGTTGTTTCTTAGGCTGGCTTATGATTTCAGTTTTCTGTACTGTACTGTTTCTCAGTTTCTGGTTGCTGGGGCTAAAGATTTCTCTTTAGGCCAGTTCTTATGACTTCAGAGAGTATTCAGATTCCTTTGTGTTATTTAGGGTGGGATCTGGGTGTGGCTATATTAGTTGCCTGGAGACTGGAGGGAGGGGCTATCTCTCAGAAGAAAATGGCAACTCAGTTATGACTCAGCACCAGACTTGCTACCACCTCTCCTGGATCGCCACCTACTCTCCCCAGATTTCACAACTCCACACCTTCTCCCACTCCTCAGCCACTGGTAAGTATCTGTATCTGAAAGGTCCTACGAACTAGGTTCAGTGGAGAAAGGCACAGGCCCCAGCACACGGAGGACTGTATCCCTACAAGCTCTTCTCTTGCCATCACTCTGGGTTCCAGCCAGCCCTTCAGGGCTGCCTCTGAGCTCAAATCCAAAATCCAGACTCCAAGGTCCAAAATCCTCTACTTCCTGCAGCCCCGTGGATCCTTTTTTCACAGTCAGACGCTTTGCCTTTCCTCAGGGACGAGGCTTGGCACCCTGTAGTTTCTCCCTGACCCTCTGGGCACACAGAGGTCCAGCAGACTCTCTTGCCTAGATCCTTGATTTCACCTTTATCCAGAGGACCTCTGCCCTTCCCGGCTGCAAACTGTCCCACCAGCTGCATCTCCTTCGCCAGTTTGGGCTGAATTCTACCATTTCCACTGCTCACTCTATTTGCTCCGGGACAAGGCTCAGGACACATCTGTCTATTCCACCACCATTTTGTCTCGAGATTTAACATTTAACTGACTTAAGATGTTGGGTGAAGGGAGCTGGAAGATCAGTGGGTCCCGGATCCTCTCTCCCTAGGGGTAATGGAAATCAACCCCCCTCCCACACACATGTCTATAGTTAACCTCCTTATGTCCCCCCTCACACCGCCCCCCTACCCCCCAAGATGTCAGTCTGTGCATCCATGTTTCTGGACCTATTTTGTTCATTAGTTTTGCTTCATCATTGTAGACCAGTAACTTTACCAGAATGCATACTGCTGTTGATTAGTCTATGTCAAATAAATGGGTTCTTTTAGACAGCAGATTTAAGACTACCACTTCTAAATAAATAAATGCCCTGAATGTGTTTTTTCTCCTTTTCTAGGATCTGAACATTCAAATCTGCCTTTACTTCTTAAAAACATTGCTTAAATATATCTCAAAATATTTTTCCAGTTCCATTATTTTAATTATCTTTTTTTTATGTAATCAGTTATGCATATGTCAACTATCCTTTGTCTTTCATAGCTCTCAATTTCTCACTAATTCTTAAATTTGCTCACTTATATTATACTAGAGGCCCAGTGCATGACATTCATGCACAGGAGTGTGGCTGGAGGGGACCATGCATCCCCCTGCCCAGTGTACCCTCTCACAGTCTGGGACCTTTGCGGGGTGTCCACCTGCCACAGGAGGCACTGTGCTCACCAGCCATGAACCCAGCTTCTGGCTGAGCAGCACTCCCATAGGAGCACACTGACCTCCAGGGGGCATCTCCTACATTGAGCATCTGCCCCTTGGTGGTCAGTGCACAGCATAGTGACCAGTTGTTCCTCTGTTCAGTCAATTTGCATATTATACTATTATTACATAGGATTTTATGTGCTTTTCTCAATGTTATCCATATGCTCCTTTGAGCTACTTTTAATAAGACTTATTTCTATAATAGTAAATATTCAGTTTCCTCTTCTGAAAGTAAGATCTCAACAGATTCAGAGACTAGTAGTTTGCATTTTCTTTTAAGCATTTGAAAATGAAACTGGACCACACATGGGTCCAGGCTGCCTGTCACTACTTGAGCCAATTAAGCAGAGACAGGGTTGAATTGTGTATGAGTATTTATTCCAATACTTCTAGAAGGATTTTATGTCTGTGGTAAATTTGCATCAAGAGCTATGTATTATGCCTGGCCAGCGTTGCTCAATGGTTGAGCATCAACCTATGAACCAGGAAATCATGGTTTGATTCCCAGTCAGGGAATATGCCCAGGTTGTGGGTTCCATCCCCAGTGTGGGGGGTGCAGGAGGCAGCCAATCAATGATTCTCTCTCATTATTATGTTTCTATCCCTCTCCCTTTTTCTTCCTCTCTGAAATCAATAAAAGCAAATATAAATTTTTTAAAGAGCTATGTACCAGTTATTTTTGGAGCCATAACAAACCATATGAAAACTGCTTAAAATAATTATTTTGCTGTTGTTATTCATGATTCTGTAGGCCAATGCCTTTGAGGGCTTAAGCCAATCAGGTTTTCTGCTAGGGCCACTCATGTGGCTGCAATTATCTAGCAGCTCAAGTAAGGTCAAGTGGGGTAAATGTCCTCACTTATGTCTTGGCTGAGACACATGTCTCCAGCAGGCCAATTTGGGCTTTTCACACAGGACAGCTTTCGAAAAGGAATGAGAGCTAAAGCTGTAATATTGCCTGAGTCTTAGGCCAAGCAAGTCACAAGGCCAGTTTACATTCAAGAGGGGAACAATATACTACACTTCTTGATTGAAACGCCAGTAAAATATTATACCCTTTTTTTTTTCACGCTAACATTATTTATTATCTTCCACCTGCCCACAGTTATTTATTTTCCTCTCATATACAAAATACAGTCACACCCACCCCAGAAATCTACATGTCTCATCGATTTAAGACATCATGTTCAAAATCTAAGATCTCATTGTCTGTACAAGGTCCAAATGAGGCTATATGGGTACCTGTGCTTAGGTGCACTTCCTCTCAATCTGGACACCTACACAATAAAAAGGCAAGTTTTCCACCCCTTACCCACCCAAAATATACTAGTAAGGCAGAATAACCACAGTAAATACTCCTATTCCACAGGAGAAGTTGGGACTGACATAGAAGTCACTGTTCCACGGCTATTGTGAAATGCAGTTGGGTTTGTGTTGCCACTTCCCCCTAAACCAGAAGCAGGGAAGGTTTCTTGATTAGGGTCCATTGCTGCTCCCTGGCTAAACCAAATTAATTTTTCTAGGAGGCTCTTGGCTCTGCACTCAGGGTTCTTGGCTCAGCCCTCTGAAACAACGTTTCTTTTCCATCAGAAGTGGCCCATTTTGCAGTTGTGTAGTTTTCTCCATTGACCTCCTACCTATACAGAGATGACAATGCTTTTCTCAGCAACACTCTCTTCAAAATGTTATGGATGTCCTATTAATCTGCTACAGGTCTACTCAATGGCACAAAAATTACATTTACAATTCTTTTTTGAGAAAGGTCTCTTTCTATCTTGATTATAACTCAGGCAGCAGTGGGCCAGTGCTAATTTGTCTACTGAGAGAGCCTAGTTGGCACTGCTTTAAATCTTTTAGTGAACTTAGGTATCTATACTAATAAAAGCCTAGGTTGTCCTCATGCCCTCACACAACACCCTCACATTGCCACAAGATGTCCACCACAAGATGGCTGGCAAGGGAGGCAGTTTGGAGCGATCGGGCCAGCAGGAGAGCAGTTAGGCATCAATCAGGCTGTCAGGGGAGCAGTTAGGGGGCAATCAGGCTGGCAGGCAGAAGCACTTAGGGGCAATCAGGCAGGCAGGCAGGCAAGTGGTTAGGAGCCAGTCCCAGATTATGAGAGGGATGTCTGACTCCCAGTTTAGGGCTGAGGGACAACCGCCCCCCGCCATGCATAAATTCATGCATCAAGCCTCTAGTAATGTTATAACCATACACTTCATTTGGACTGTGACCCTTGGCCTCATTTCATTTTGAGAATCTTTTATTGGCTGTGGACACTGAGGATAATAAACAATTTTATTTTCCAGCCCAGGAAATCTTTGATCCTTTATGTTTTCTCTAACTACTATTTGCAAATTAAACAGTTGAATTTTGACCTTATCTGTCTCTTCCAATACCTTATCATATATATTTGAGACCAACAAACTTGACACTTTGAACATTCTGCCTCGTGATTTCTTTAGCCAGACCCAAAAGTTTATTAGTAGCATTTCCTTCCTTCCAAGTTATTATAGAAAACAATTTTGCAAATTGTTATGCCACTACTCAATGTTGCCCACATTTCCTCACTGCTTTTCCAATCTCTACTCACAGCTGGTTGGACACTGATCCAGACTTTACAAAAAGTTCTCTCATCACTATCTGCTCTTTTTCTGGGCCAGGGTTGTTTACTCAGCTGGTAATCTTGAGAGATGAGGTAACATCTCCTGAAGGACAAGGAGCAGGTTTGCTTACTGCTTGCTCTCAAAGAAGTGGATTCCCCAAGCTCAGTGTTTTTCAGCTGTGTCTCAAACCTACTGCATGGGTAACAATCAACTGAGCCACATCGAGTTATCCCAATAGGACTTCGGGCAAAGAATACTGAAGCAAATATGCTGATGTTCATGCTGCTTGCTCTGCAATGAATAATAGAGTCCTTTATCTCAGCTCAGGAATCATTGCCTATTGCCAGCACTCATGAAACACTAACGGGCTCCCTTATTAGCTTGCAAGTAGGGGAAAATTAAATCCCAGATCTGGCAGTCTCCATCTCCAGAAGGCAATCTCAGTGTAATTTTTAATAAAACATCATTTAAAATGAACAAAATCTGGCTATGAGCTGGGGAAAAAAAAATCTCACTTTCAAAAGATTAATGAGGGGAGGGGCCAAATTTTTTCCCCCGAATTCAAAACTATATCAGAATTCAGAAATTGAAGCAAATTCTGTTGACATTCTTATGCTCATATTACTGCATGTCTCCAGAGCTGGTCTGTCCTCAGATCAAGTGAAATATTACAACATTGTTGAAAATTGTGTATTTTCTTTAAGAAAATTTTATCTTTGGAATTTTTATCAATCTAGCAACAGAAAAATTTTAACAACAGGCCAACTTAAATGGTTTACATATTTTCTAAACAAACACAGTAATTTTTAAGTCTGTGATTCCCAAATATGTTTGTTTTGGAAAATAATATGTTAAAGGAAGAACAGGACTGTTGAGAGGTTTTCAAAAAAGGATAAATAACACTCATACAAGTAAGACAAATACTGTATGATCTCAAGTATATGTAGAATCTAAAAAACTTGAATTCATAGAAACAGAGTAAATTGATGCTGCCACGAGCTTGGGAGGTTGGGGATAAAGGGGGGATGTCAATCAAAGGCTACAAACTTCTAGTTATAAGATGAATAAGTTGGATCTAATTGTGCAACTGGATGATTAAAGTTAACAATTCTGTATTGTCTACCTGACAGTTGCGAAGAGAATAGATCTTAAGTGTTCTGTCCACAAGAAAAAGATGTTAACTATGTGAAGTGATGGACATGTTAACTAACCTCATTTTGATAATCATTTCTTTTTTTTTCTTTTTTTTTAAATTAAATCTTTATTATTCAGATTATTACATTTGTTTCTCTTTTTTCCCCTCCATAGCACCCCTCCACCCAGCTCCACCCTTCCCTCTGCCCTTACCTCCCTCCCATTGACCTCATCCATAGGTGTATGATTTTTGTCCAGTCTCTCCCTGTACACCCCTCACCCCTTTCCCCCTGAGAATGATCAGTCCACTCCCTTTCTGTGCTCCTGATTTTATTATATTCACCAGTTTGATCAAATTTTTAATTCACTTAATTTTTAGATTCACTTGTTGATAGATATGTACTTGTTCATAATTTTTTGGCTTTTATCTTTTTCGTCTTCCTCTTCTAAAAGAGTACCTTTCAGCATTTCATATAATACTGGTTTGGAGTTGATGAACTCCTTTAGCTTTTTCTTCTCTGTGAAGCTCTTTATCTGCCCTGCAATTCTGAATGATAGCTTTGCTGGATAGATTATTCTTGGTTGTAGGTTCTTGCTGTTCATCATATTGAATATTTCTTGCCACTCCCGTCTGGCCTGCATCGTTTCTGTTGAGAAATCAGCTGACAGTCGTATGGGTGCTCCCTTTAGGTAATGAACTATTTTTCTCTTGCTGCTTTTAATATTCTCTCTTTGTATTTTGCTCTTGGTATTTTAATTATGATGTGTCTTGGTGTGGTCCTCTTTGGATTCCTTTTATATGGGGTTCTGTGTGCCTCCTGGACTTGTAAGTCTGTTTCTTTTACCAGATGTGGGAAGTTTTCAGTCATTATTTCTTTAAATAGATTTACAGTATCTTGCTCTCTTTCTTCTTCTGGCATCCCCACAGTTCTGATGTTGGTACGCTTGAAGCTGTCCCAGAGGCTCCTTACATTATCTTCACATTTTTGGATTCTTTTCTCGCTTTTCCAGTTGAATGTTTTCTGCTTCTTTATATTTCAAATTGTTGACTTGATTCTTGCCTTCCTCTAGTCTGCTGTTAGGACTCTGTATAATATTTTTTATTTCAGTTAGTGTCTCTAGTTGGTCCTTTTTCATCTCCTCTAGGCTTTCGCTAATTTTATCCAACTTTTCTAGCATATTCTTGAAAAACCTTATAAGCGTGGTTTTGAACTCTATATCCAGTCCTGTTTTTTTCTCCATTTCTTTTGTTTGTGATCCCTTCCCTTGTCTCAGCATTTTCACTATGCCGGGAGAACTGTGTTGGATTCAGCCTTATGATACCAGACTTGCAAAACCGAAGAAGCCTCTGTTGAGCTTGGGATGGGTGGAGTCTCAGGGCTTAAGGGACCGCCTTGCCTTCCAGTCGGCCCCACCCTCCACGGCCCCTGAGTCTCACGTGACTGGGTAATCGCTGGAGCGGTCCTTGTGTGCACATGCGCCTGCAGTGCCCCTAGACCGCTGCCTTTCCTGCTCCCCTGCACTTCAGGACCACACGAGTCTAGGTCCCCAGGGTTTCGCCCGAAACAGGGGCTTAGTGGAGTCAGAAGTGGCACAGTTGGGAGGGTCTGTCTCCTGCCCACTCTCGAAAGCCAGCAGCACAATCAGCAATCTGTCCTCTGCGCAGTGCTGTGCACACCACCAGATCTCCGATCTTTTGTGACTCCCCTAAATTTCCGTGCACTTCTCCCTTTTCACAGTCCAAACTCCCCCCGTATGAGTTTCGGCTGGATCTGGGGTCTAGTGTCATAAGATAAGGGGTTCAATGCCTTCGAGAGTCTCCATTTACCTCCTGCCAGAGAAAACCAGCCAGGTATTCCGGCACCCGCTCTCTCTACGCTTGCATCTCCGTACCTCAGCTTTCTGCAGCTCCTCTGGGTCTCCATGAGCCCCTCTCCTTCCCTCTAGCTGTAGAACTTCCACTCAGCCAGCTTTCCTGTGGTTCTGGATAATGTCTGTTCTGTCTTTTACTTGTAGTTTTGAAATTGTTGTGTGAGGCAGCAGTGTAGGTGTTTACCTATGCCACCATCTTGGGTTCCAATCTCATTTCTTATTATATGCACATAGCAAGTCATCACATTGCATACCTTAAACTTATGCAATGTTGTCAATTATATATCAACTAGAGGCCCAAGATTTGTGCATGGGGGAGTCCCCTCAGCCCAGCCTGCACCCTCTTCAATCCAGGACCCCTCGGGGGATGTCCCTGCTGGTTTAGGCCTGATCTCCAGGATCGGGCTTAAACCGGCAGTCAGACATCCCTCTCACAATCCTGGATCACTGGCTTCTAATAGCTCACCTACCTGCCTGCCTGATTGCCCCTAACAGCCCCCCCGCCCCCGCCTTGCTGGCCTGATTGCCCCTCATTGCCTCTGCATGCTGGCCTGATCACCCCTAAATGGTCCCCCCTGCAGGCCTGGTCACTCCTAACTGCCCCACACTGCTGGCCAGGTCAACTCCAACTGCCCTCCTCTGCTGGCCTGGTTGCCTCTAACTGCTCTCCCCCCACCTCCCTGCCTGCTGGCCTGATCAACCCTCACTGGCCCCCTGTCAGCCTAATCGCTCCCAATTGCCACCCCTCCTCCTTGCTGGCCTTGTTGCCCCAACTGCCCACCTCCCCACCCCACCCCCACAGGCCTGTTTCCCTCTTACCACCCCTCCTGCCAACTTGGTTGCCCCTTACGGTTCTTCTCCCCTCCTGCCCCCCATGCAGCCTGGTCACCTCATGCAGCCTGCTGTTCAGTCATTTGGTTGTCCCTCACTAACCCCCCTGCCAGCCTGGTCTTAGGCAGCTATCTTGTGAGGGTGTGAGGGTCATTTTGCATATTATCTCTTTATTATATAGGATAAAACTGGGAGTGGGGGGAATACATTCTTATAGCCTCTGCCATATGCCAAGGAACTGCAAAAAGTACTTTGCTGACATTTATGGGAAGCCTTATTATGACTGTTGTTTTAATTTTCTAAGGAATAGCATCTAAGGACTATTTAGTGCCTAAGAACACAGGTTCTAGAATCAGACCACCTGGACTCACAGCTTAGCCTGCTGGTAATTAGCTCTGAAACTGTGGTAGGCAGTTAGACGTGAGCAGAGCAAGGGCATGGGCCAGGTATAGAAGGTCATCAGGGTGGAAAGCTCCAGATGCCTAACAAAAGACTCATCCACAGGATGACCTTTTCTCCCTTAGCATAGCACACTGGTCATGCAGTTTGCACTCCTTGACCTTTCCTCCCTAGCGATAACATCAAGGCCTCAGTTGTGTTTCAGCTCTAGGCCTAGAAAAGCAGCAAAAGCAGACAAGTGATGCCACAGTTGACCTCAGAACCAGGTGCCTTGGATAATGACTCCCTGCCCTGGTGCTGGCCAGCCAATCAGTGGAGGCCTTCACCCTGAAAGAACACACCTGGAAAGCTACTGAATATTATATTGAGATCTTTCCCTGAGACCTCCCCTAAATTCTCCACCCTTAAAACTCTTAGTACAGAGGACCCAGTGCCTCCCCCTCCAGGAACCCTGGACTTTCCCTTCCTTTTCCCTTCCCCTCACCATCCCCTCAGGAGTTTTACCATTATCTTCCTCAAGTCTAAGCTCCAAGGCCCTTTTTTTTTTTTTAACTTCATAACTTGTTTCCTAAACCTTTTTCTTCTATGAATTACTTCTTCTACCTCTGTGATTTTTCAAATAAATGTTCTCTTATAGTTTGAGTCTTGGCTCTGAATTCTCTGCTAACCAGAACTCAAGTACTAGTACTGAGGTTACTGAACCCAGATCGGATCTGACCCCACTGGTCTAACACTGTGCTGTTCTCACAACCTACAACAAAACAAGGGATAAGTTATTCAGCCTCTCCATGCATTGGTTCCTCATCTGTAAAATGGGAATATTGGCTCCTACTTCATTGGGTTGTGTTATTTGAGTTAAAAGGGTTAACCCATGTAAAGTGCTTATGACAGTGCTGTTTAATTTCAATGGGTAGTATCTAGGTCAAAGACAGTATGTGAGTGAAAAGGATAAAAGAAAAAACTGTTATAAACTACCGGAGAAAGAATGACCATGTTCAGTTCACTCTTAAAATTCCAGGAAACTCGAATGAGGAAGTAACATACCTTGAATACCTGAGTTTGTGGATAACTATAAATTGACTCCAAAAACTTGTTTTTTGTTTGTGTTAACATCTTTCTAAAATACAAGAATCTAATTTTTTTTTATCTTGGACTTCCAGCCTACAGAACTGTGAGTCAATACATTTCCATTATATCAGCCTCTCAGTCTGTGGTACTTTGTTATGGCAGCTCTAGAAAATGAATACAAGAGGTTATGCTAAATTTCCTCTCTTTCCTGTCCTTTCCTTTTCTGATCAAAGTAAGACATAGTACCAAAAAGCCTATAATGACAAATAACAACTTCCTGCCTCATCCTTCCTATCTTCTAATCACACACTAAAGAGCCTTTTAAGGGACATTAATTTCCACTTCTTCAAAGCCCTTTCCAACTACCTGAAAATGAGATGCTAGTCTCTTTTTTTACTCAAATTATTCTGATATGAATGTTCCTCTTTGCAGTACATAAAACAAACTCCTAGGCCATGCATATGCATAATAACATTTTTTCCTGTGTTTGAATGACTCCATGTCAATGTGCTTTGGAAGGAAGTTTGTTTTTTGGAAGCCTGTTTAACACAGAGGTCAGTTGAAAATAGCACAGGTTTCCCACTTGGGAACACCTGGTTCCCTATCTTGCCTGCCACTGGTCAGGTTACTTCAGTGCTTTACTCTTGGTTGCCCTATTTTTAAAAAATGGGTGAAGGAAAGTAATATCTTAAAATATTGAACTCAGCTCTTCCTTCCTTCTTCTTTTCTTAATTGTTGTCTTTGAAATATGAAACAGCTACAGAGCTGAGTATTAAGGATATATGTCATTCTAAAGAAACCCCTCCCTAAGTCAGATGAAAGAACATCTCCCAGTCATTGATGTTCATTATCACTAACCACTAAGGAAATGCAAATTAAGACCCTGGCAATCTATCATCACACACCTATCAGAACAGCTCATATTAAAAATAGTGGCAATATCAAATGCCAGCCACGGATGCAGAGAAATTGGATTCTCACACATTGTTGGTGGGAATATAAAATGGTCCAGCTACTCTGGAAAACACTTCAGTAGTTTCTCATAAACCTACAATTGCCATGCAAGCCAGCAATTAAACTCCTAGGCATTATCATAGAGAAGTGAAGACTTATGTGCACACTCACAGACACACACACACACACATACAAATGTCCTTGAATAAGTGAATAGTCAAACTGTGGTACATCCTAAAGTGAAATACTACTATGCAATAAAAAGGGCACAAACTATGTTGTTTTAATTGTCATCCAAAGATATTTTTTCCATTGATTTTTAGAGAGAATGGAAGTGATAGGGTGAAGGGGGAGGGGAGAAAAAGAGAAATACAACTATTGGTAGCCTCCCTCACATGCCCCAACCAGGGCCAGGGTTTGAGCCAGCAACCTTGACCAAAAATCTAACCCAAGACCCTTTGGTCCATGGGCCAATGCTCTAATCACCGCTAGGACAAATGAACTATTGCTATGCACAACCTAGGTAGATCTCAAGGACATTATGCTTGAATACAGCCAATCTCAAAATGAAACATATTGCACAATTCCATGTATGTGAATTATTTAAATGATGAAATTATATAGGTGGAAAATAAATTTATGGTTGTCAGGGGCTTTGAAGGTAGAAGAAGATGTGAGTGGTGACTACAAATGAGTACCACAAAGGAGATCTTTGTAGTGATAGATTCATTCTGTGTGAAATTGTAGGTGATGGATATGCCAAACTACACATGTGATAAAATGATAGAACTATATACATCTGTGTACCAACTCAATTTTTACTATAATTATGTAAGATGTAACTATTAAGAGAAACATGGTAGCCAGGCCTTCACATTTCAGTGGTTGAGCATCAACCCAAGCACTAAGAGGTCACCAGTTCCAATCCTGAACAGGACACATGCCTAGACTGCGAGTTTGATTCCCTACAGGGGCCATGCAGGAGGCAGCCTATCGATGTTTATGTTTCTCCCTCATCAATGTTTCTAGCTCTCTCTCTCTCCCTCCCTCTATAAAAGTCAATAAAAACCATTTTTTTTAAAAAAATAGGAACATAGTAAAGGGTATTCAGGACCTTCTGCATTACATACTATTTGTGCATTTGCTGTGAATCTATAATTACAGTATTTTGAAATAATTTTTAAAATTCTGCCCTAACTGGTTTGGCTCAGTGGATAAAGCATCTGCCTTTGGACTGAAGGGTCCCAGCTGCAATTCTGGTCAAGGACATGTATCTTGGTTGTGGGCACATCCCCAGTAGCGGGTACACAGGAGGCAGCTGATGGATATCTCTCTCTCTCATAGATATTTCTAACTCTCTATCCTTTTCCTTTCCTCTCTATATAAAATCAATCATATATATATATATATATATATATATATATATATATATATATATTTTAGAAATTCTGAAGTACTCATCATCTATCATAAGATAGGATAATGCTTCCACTCCAGAAGCCCCCAACCCCACACACTCTTCTCCACTCATAACATCCACATTGATCTTGTGGTAGTCAATTCTTTTCTTTTTAATTTAATGAATCTTTATTGTTCAGATGATTACAATTGTTCCGCTTTTCCCTCCATAGCTACCCTCCACCCAGCTCCTACCCTATCCTCTGCCCTTACCTCCCCCACCATTATCCTCATCCATAGGTGTATGATTTTTGTCCAGTCTCTCCCCAAACCTTTTCCCCACTGAGAATTGTCAGTGCACTCCTTTTTCATGCCCCTGATTCTATTATATTCATCAGTTTATTCTGTTCATCAGATTTTTTATTCACTTGATTTTTAGATTCACTTGTTGATAGGTACGTATTTGTTCTTCCTAATTTTTATCTTTACCTTTTTCTTCTTCTTCCTCTTCTCAAAGAATACCTTTCAGCATTTCATATAATACTGGTTTGATGTTGATGAACACCTTTAGCTTTTTCTTATCTGTGAAGCTCTTTATCTGCCCTTCAATTCTGAATGATAGCTTTGCTGGGTAGAGTAATCTTGGTTGTAGGTTCTTGCTGTTCATCATATTGAATATTTCTTGCCACTCCCATCTGGCCTGCATAGTTTCTGTTGAAAAATCAGCTGACAGTCATATGGATTCTCCCTTGTAGGTAATGAACTGTTTTTCTCTTGCTGCTTTTAATAGTCTTTCTTTGTCTTTTGCTCTTGGTATTTTAATTATGATGTGTCTTGGTGTGGTCCTCTTTGGATTCCTTTTGTGTGGGGTTCTGTGCACTTCCTAGACTTGTAAGTCTATTTCTTTCACCAGGTGGAGGAAGTTTTCTGTCATTATTTCTTCAAATAGGTTTTCAGTATCTTGCTCTCTCTCTTCTTCTGACACTCCCATAATTTTGATGTTGGTATGCTTGAGGTTGTCCCACTATCTTCACATTTTTGGATTCTTTTTTCTTTTTGCTTTTCCAGTTGAGTATTTTCTACTTCTTTGTATTTAAAATCTTTGACTTGATTCTTGCGGTCCTCTAGTCTGCTAGTAGATATCTGTATAATATTTTTATTTCGTTCAGTGTATGTTTAATTTCTAGTTGGTCCTTTTTCATCTCCTCTTGGGTCTCACTAAATGTATCCATCTTTTCTAGGAAATTCTTGAAAAACCTTATAACCATGGTTTTGAACTCTCTATCCAGTTGTTTGCTTTCCTCCATTTCTTTCAATTGTGATGTTTCTTTGTCTTTGCATTTTCCCTGAGTTGGTAGAGTAGCTTTGTGTGCTAGGTGTCCTATGTGGTCCAGTAGCTCTGCCTCCCTTTGCCTGAGGTGGACACTCTTGGTGCACCCCTTTGTGGACTGTGAGTATAGTCTTGTTGTAGTTAAGTCTTGATTGTTGTTGGTATCATTGGGAGGAATGGATTTCCAAGCCAAGTGATTGTGAGGATCAGCTGTGTCTACTCTGGGATAACTTCTGTGCTGGAATCAGCCTTATGATACAAGACTTGCAAAATTACAAAAGCCTCTGCGCTCGGCTTGCATGGGGCAGAGTCTCAGGGCTGAGCAGACAGGCTTGGCTTCTTGTGGGCCTTGCCCTATGAAGCTCCTGGGTCTCAGTCTCCCTCGGTAATCTCTGCAGCCTTCTCTGTGCACACACACACATGTGCCTCCAGACCTCTGCCTTTCGCATCTCCCCTGAGTTTCCACATGCTCCGGGGACCTGTATGAGTCTGGGTCCCCAGGGTCTTGCCCGAAATTGATGTTCAGTGCAGTCAGAAGTGGAATTCAGAGCAGTTGGGAGGTTTGGTCTTCCTCCTGCTAGAGAAAGCCAGGGGCACAATCAGCAGTGAGTCCTCTCTGGGTGCACTGGTGTGTGTGCCTCCAGACCTCTGCCTTTCATGCCCCCCCCCATGAGTTTCTGTGCACTTCTCCCTTTTTTTGACAGTCCAGACTCCCCCCATATGAGTCTCTCCTAGAACTGGGGTTCAGTGCAATCGGGAGTTTCTGTCTCCTTCCCACTAGGCTCTACAGCAGCGGTTCTCAACTTGTGGGTCGCGACCTATAGGTTGAAAACTGCTAGCAAGGTCGCCTAAGACCATCGGAAAACAGATATTTATATTATTATTCATTAACAGTAACAAAATTACAGTTATGAAGTAGCAACAAAAATAATTTTAAGATTGGGGGTCACCACAACATGAGGAACTGTATTAAAAGGTCACAGCATTAAAAAAGGTTGAGAACCACTGTGCTAGAAGAACCAGCCAGGCATCCCACCGCCCGTCCTCTCCACAGGCGTCCATACCTCAGCTTTGTGCAGCTCCTTTGAGTCTCTGTGAGCCCCTCTCTTCCTGCTAGTTGTGGAATTTCCACTCAGCCAGCTTTCCTGTGGTTATGGATAATGACCATTTTGTCTTTTAGTTGTAGTTTTTAAATTGTTGTGTGAGGCAGCAGTTTAGGTGTTCACCTATGCTGCCATCTTGGTTTTTCCCCTAACGTGATTTTTTTCAGTAGTCAAGTCTTGCTTTTGCTTATATATTTGCCATTTATACCTGCTTCCTTAAAAATATAGTATGTTTTTACCTAACTTTTATGCAAATGGAAACAATTATATGACATCTTTTGAATCTGGCTTTTTTCACTAACCATCAAGTTTATAAATTTCATCCATAATGTGTGTGGCTGTACTCCTGTATTTCATCAAACAAATGTGCTACAATTTTTTTGTCCATTTTATTGCAGGTTACTTTTTGGGGTTGTTTCTAGTTTGGGGATATATGAGCAATGCTGTCATGAATATTACTGTACCTGTGAACACATGGGCATGCATTTTCTACAGACTATACACAGGAAAGAAATTTCTAGGTCATGGGTATATTTATTTTCAACTTTGCAAGAGAGTAGTAAACTATTTTCCAAAGGGTTGTATCACTCTTCACTTTCATCAGCTGTATGAGTTCTTGTTGCTCTTTTTGAGTACTAAAAGACAGATTTTAGGAGCAAATTCAGCCTCAGAACTGTCTGACCCCTGTCCAGGTGAACACCTTAGTGAGCTAAAGCTAGCAACCACCACTGCTGTTCGTGAGCACTTCTAGTTACTGTGTTAAGAAAGAAGCTATTGCTGTGTCCCCAGAGGGCCTCCCAGTAACAGCAAACAATGTGCCAAGTGATCCACAGCAGGAGGAACACCTGTCAGCAGCTTCAGACTTTGCACAGCCCACTGGAACTTATCCAGGGCCCAGGACAAATGTATATGTTCCTGAATCAACAACCCTGACTTTTCAGCAAAGAACATCCTATCTCTCAGAGCTGTTATAAGGATGCAATAACACACTGAAAGCATCCAGAACAATGCCAGTCTCCATTCAATGGATTCCTTCTTAGGGAGACCCATCCCTAACTCCAGTTATTCAGTAATTGGCTCAGTACCAGATTCACAAAACATCCTATGTGCTGATAATTCAGTAGCTCCCAAGAGAGAAAAAAGAGATACCATTAATCACATTGTGTGACCGTAAGTAATGCGGTTGATTCTCCTGAAAGATAACAGTCGGGCCTGGCCAACATGGTTCAGTGGCTGAGCTCAACCTGTGAACCAGGAGGTCATGGTTTGATTTCTGGTCAGGGCACATGCCTCGGTGCAGGCTTGATCTTCAGTGTAGGAGGCAGCCGATCAATATTGATGTTTCTCTCTCTTCCTCTCCCTTCCTCTCTGAAATCAATAAAAATATATTTTAAAAAGAAAAGAAACGTGACACTTGGACTTTCCACAGGAATTTCCATATCATTTTGAGCAGTGGTATGGTGCTGTCATTGGTAAAAGCAGAGCAGTCTCCCTACTTTAATGATCAGTATTCATTTAGTTGTGTAAATTCTTATGTCTGTTGTTTAGTTTTCTATCTCCTCATTATGTAGTTGACCTCATGAATATCATGTGATATTATGTAATTGACCTCATAAATATCATGAGATATTTGTCCAAGATGCTTTTCATTAGTTTTATGGTTCTCAGGAATCATTAGGCCCATACAAAATATCTATCTGAATGGCAAAATTTTCACTGTCATGTTTACATTTAGCACCTTAACCTCTTCCATTACCAGGCAACAAGTAACATCAGTATTTACAGTAATACCAGGTACATTCATTGATATAGGCATTGAGGCATTACAAAGGAGAAATTGGATATGGTTCCTTGACTTCTGGTTTCTGAGATCTGACCAGAAAGATAAGACAAGTTAACAGTGAAATCAGTAAAAATGTAAGGTAAAGGTCAAATAGAAATATGCTTAACAGTTTTACAATTAACATAGGCTTTACAAGGCCAAATTTGAAAGGAATCTATTTTTTAATATATTTTTATTGATTTCAGAGAGGAAGATAGAGAGATAGAAACATCAATGACAAGAGAATTATTGATCAGCTGCCTCCTGCATGCCCCTTATTGGGGATAGAGACTGCAACCTCTGGCATGTGCTCTTGATCAGAATCAAACCTGGGACCCTTCAGTCTGCAGCCTGATGTTCTATCCACTAGCCAAACCAGCTAGGGCTCATATTCATTTTTAAAGAGATGATGAGACAAAGTGAAATGGCTGAAAAAGAAATTAGGTGATTTGAGTTTTCTTCTCTAAGAAAAGAAGTCTTTCAACAACAGGGTTTTTATTTTGAATTATATGTAAACCATTGTTAAAATCTTTGTGTTACAATATTTTTTTTTAATCATTCAATGGGAGCACTTCTTAGAGAAAGGTAGGTAGATTATATGATACTAATTTTATATCAAAGAAGATGTATACATCAAGGTCATGTGACTTCAAAAATCTCACCTTGAGTCATAAGAGCAGAAATCAAGTCTCCTCAGCCTTTTGCTGTGTCTACTTCATGCTATGTTCACTGATTTTATTTTATTTTATTTTAATGTTTTTATTGATGTTAGAGAGAGGAAGGAAGAGGAAGAGAGAGATAAAACATTGATGAGAGAAACATCAATCAGCTGCCTCCTGCATGCCCCCAACTAGGGAATGGCTGCCACCTCTTGATGCATGCATGTGTCAACACTCAACCACTGAGGCACACCAGCTGGGATTCATTCTTTAAATGTTCTTCATACATCTTATAACCACTCAGTCACTGATTCTTAACCTGCATAATTTCTGACTTTGGTCCCTTGAGCCATGAGGACACCTCACTGCCATCACCCCTGCCCATGAGCCAAAACATCAGAACAAACTACACGGAAGTGAGGATAAAGAAGCAAGGAATGGGGTTAAAGGAAGACCTTTCAAGGCATTTTACCAAGAAGAAAAAAATGTGACCCATCCAAAGGGGTTTATACATGCCTTCTAAAACAATTCTTTCTTTTTTTATAATTTAATTTATTTTTTTTGAAAATTTTCTTTTTTTTGCAATTTTTTTTATTTTACGAAAACCATTTTAAATATAATAATGTTACATGCAATAAACAATTATTCAAGAAAAATTCTTACATATAATAATATTACATGCAATATACATTAATATTTCAAGAATAAAAGGATATTACCAAAACTGTACTAACATAGTATGATATCACAAAAGTTGTAGGAAATATTAAAAAATCTGCAAATAACAGAATTACTTCTGTTAGTTTCTAGAATATTTTCCTCCCTCTGGCTCTATTCTTGTTCATCAGTTTATGCTGTTCATTATATTCCACAAATGAGTGAGATCATATGATATTTATCTTTCCTGACTTACTTATTTCACTTAGCATGATGCTTTTAAAGTCTATTTTGTCAGATATGAGTATTACTACTACAGCTTTTTTTTTTCTTTTCTATTTACATGGAAAATTTTTTCCATCCCTTCACTTTTATCCTGTGTGTGTCTTTTGTTTTGAGGTGGGTCTCTTGTAGACAGCATATAGTTGGGTCATGTCTTTGTATCCATTCAGCTACCCTACATCTTTTGATTGGAGCATTTAATCTATTTATATTTAGGGTTATTATTGAGAGGTACTTATTTATAGCCATTTTAATTCTGTATGGCTAGGTTTCTCTCTCTGTTACTTCTTAGCAATCTCTTACAACAATCCCTCCTTTAGCCTTTTTTTTTTTTTTTTGTCTGAGAAACTCTTTATTTGACCATCTCTTTTAAATGATAGCCTTGCTGGATATAGTAATGGTCTCAGATCTTTCCATTACCTTGAGTACTTCATGCCATTCCTTTCTGGCCTTTGGAGTTTCTGATATCAAATCAGGTGTCAGCCTTATGAGAATTCCTTTGAAGGTAACAGTTTTCTTTTCTCTTGCTGCCTTTAAGATTCCCTCTTTGTCTTTAATTTTTGGCATTTTAATTATGATGTGTCTGGGTATGGATCTGTTTGGGTTCTTCTTGTTTGGGTTTCTCTGTGCCTCCTGAACCTGTGTGACTCTTTCCTTTATCAGGTTAGGGAAATTTTCTACTATTATTTCTTCAAACACCTTCTCTATTCCTTTATCCCTTTCTGCCATTTCTGGCACACCTACTATTCTAATATTGTTACATTTCACATTGTCCCACAGCTCACTTAAGCTGTCCTCTTGTTTTTTAATTGTTTTTTCTTGTTGGTTCTCTAATTGAGTGATATTTTTCAACTCTGTCTTCTAATTCACTGATTCAATACTCAGCTTCCCCTAATCTGCTGTGTATTCCTTCCAATGTGTTCTTTATTTGTGTTATGTCATTTTTTTTTATCTCAGACTGTTCTTTTTATATAGTTACTATCTTTTTTCATAGTGTTGAGCATTTTTAACATCATTACTCTGAACTGTTTCATATAAATTTCTTATCTCTGCTTCATTTTTCCCCCCCAGAGAATTCAATAGTTCTTTCATTTGGGGATTCTTTGTTTCCTCATTTTGTTATCTGTTTGGGTTTGTGACTATGTTTTAGGTAGGTCCTCTATACCTCTCAATCTCTACTGCAGGACAGAGTTAAAGTCTGTTTCTGACTAATTGGATCAAGCAGAGACTCAAAGCCTCCAGAGACCACCTCTGTCTACAGACTAATAGGATTCTGACTTGAATTGCCTCCAGACAATTGTCCTCAGGCATGGTGAGAGTTTTTTCAACAGGGTAGGGCAGTTGCCTCTGCCTGGAGGCTAATTGTTGCTTTTAATCTCTTAAGTGGCCTCAGGACAAGGTGTTTTCCAATAGGGTGTATTGACTGTCTTCCCCCCAGGCAAGGCAGATGGTCTATGTGGGAAAGATGTCCTCTGCTGTGTGAGGGAATGTCTCAGCACAGGAAACTTGGGGTGTCTGTCTTCTGAGCTCTATCCTCTGAGTCCCCTGTCCTAGGTTCTGCTCTCACAGCTCCAGTCTACTTCACCTATCCTCTGCCAGAGCACAAGGTGGGTGGCTCCACAGGGAATTTTTGTGCATTAGCTCTTTAAGAGGGTGCCCAAACTTTCAGCTGCCACTCCCTGGAAAACAGTACCCCTCTGCTTTTCACAGATAGATGTTATGTGGGTACCCTCCTCAGTTTGGTGCTCTCTGCTGGGGATCCCAGCTTCAGTATTAGGTCCCAGAGTTCTCTGTGGCACACCCCCCACCACCCAGATGAGATATCCCTCCAGGACTTCAGTTGCCCTTTGGTGCCTCCACCCCTCCTACCAGTCTCTATGCAGTCTCCACCTTCAGTCCTTGGGTATCAGGGTTCTCTCCTGTGAGGTTTCCATTGATTATTCAGGAAGCCTTTCCATATTTCAATTGTAATTCTGTCTTGTGTCTGGGAGCATGTCTGTGCAGCATCCTCCTACTCTGCCACCATCTGAAAATTTTCAAGACTATAGTTAGTTGAATTTGTGTCTGATTCTTTACATTGACTTGTTAGTACTCTTCTCATGGTAGGTATAAGCAGGAAGTATTCTGAAATGATTGCTGAGTATTCCTCTGAAACAATTCTAAAAACCAAGAAGTTCGGTTTTAATTCATTATCTATGAAAATTAATAAATAGGATGATGGAATTCTAAGTGTAGTGAAACTAGGTTATCAAGGACTAGAACAATCTATGCCAAATCTGCTAAGGTAATATGTCACAAAAACTAAACAACAAAATGCCATAAACTTATTTAATAGGAAATTTTCTTTTGCTTCTATACAATTTTTTCTTTGTCTCTATGAGAGATCAGTTTCTCTTTTCAGTATTGAGTTGGAGAACAGAATTGAAATCTATAGGTAAAGAACCTACTGTTTCAAACTGAAGTTGTTGACATGTTTGTTTCCAGTCTGAGCAGCCCTCAACATCATGAGGTTTGAGTTCTCAAAGGCCAGAACTCCCTTTCGTTTTCATGGCTTTGTGGACAGTTGGTTTAGCCCAGTGGTGGGCAAACTCATTAGTCAAAAGAGCCAAATATCAACAGCACAACGATTAAAATTTCTTTTGAGAGCTGAAAACCAACTTCTGCGCATGAGCTATGAAATTTCAATCGCATTGTACATGCACGCCCGCGCATGGTATTTTGTGGAAGAGCCACACTCAAGGGGCCAAAGAGCCGCATGTGGCTTGCGAGCCACAGTATGCTGACCACTGGTTTAACCCATAATATCTGAATGCCTGAACGGCCCATAGAAGTTGTTTGGCGGACAAACTGAAATGTGCCCACAGTGCAGCACTGCTCACCTGTAGCGGGTCACAATTGCAGTCATACGTCTCCATGGTGACATCTCTGAGCCAGGAGGCCAGAACAGTGGGCTTCATGACATGCCACGACTGGAGCAACCATAGTGCCGAGAACAGCTTTGACTACTGTAAGCCATCCCCACACCTCAAATTCAGATGAAAAAGCTTAAGAACTTAATCCACACTGAGGATCATTGAGGGTGATTCTGGAGGAAAGTCTCTCTGTGTGAGATCCAGGAGGCCCTTTCAATGCTGTCACTTTCTGGAGTCCCTGTAGTAGTACTTAAGAAGAAGGAAAGGCCAGAAAAAAGGATTCTGAGTACTTACTAGACAGAAACCAAGAATGAAAGAATGAGAATTTCATGATTGCTCATTATTCTTGGATACTGTCTTAATGGCCTAGTGTCTACCTCCATGTACTTAAGAAAGTAGCATTTTTTTTTTACTAGAGTTGCCTAGAAGAATATAAACTATTGTCCTAATTGCCTATGTAACCATCCTGAAACAGTAAAAATGAGTTTTTATTTCATTTAGGTGGTTCCGGGGAGAAACCTTTCCAGGACCCATGTATGGGCAGAGCTGTTTTCCCTGATCAGGATCCTTGCAGCACCCAAGTAAGACTGTAACTATCAAATGTATTTTTGTTCTGTCTTCGGCCACTGCTAATTGTGTTCTTTATTCCCTTTCTAACAGAAAGCTCTTACTGTTTTCTCCTACAATTGTGATATTTACTTCTTTTTATTTAATTTTTATTTACTAATTTGAGACAGAGAGAGAGAGGAGATGGGGGAAAGAGCAAGAGAGAAATATCAATTTTTGTTGTTCCACTTATTTATGCATTAATTGACTGATTCTCATATGTTCCCTGACTGGGGATCAAACCTGCACCTGTAGCATATTGGGATGATGTTCTAATCAATTGAGCTACCCAGCCAGAGCATGTTATTTATTTCTTGATCATTGTACCTTCTATTCACCAATTAATCAAAATCCAATCCACCAGGTTATTTTACCTAACTTTCCTATAGAAAAGAGTGTATAAAAGCAGTCTGACACTTTAGGGGCTTAAATGTCTCAAGTGTTTCAAAGTAAGTTCCATTAAAATGTTTGGAGAACCCATCTTAGACCTCTATACATTATGGTTCTGTCCTCTCAGAGGCTAAGTACATTTTATTTTAATGTACTCGTAAATGAGAAAAAACATAATTCATTTTTGTAGAAAATTAAATCAATCACTAAGTAGTCAAAGGACTACATACTTAATGGACTTCTTTATTTTATTTACTTATGTATGTATCTATGTATGTTAATCCTCACCCAAAGATATTTTTCCCATTGAGTTTTAGAGACAGTGAAGAGGAGGGAGGGAGGCAGGGAGGAGAGAGAGCGCTTGAGTGAGACATTGGTTGATCAGTTGCCTTCCCCCTCAACCAGAGCCAGGAATTGAACCTGCCCTTGTACGTGCCCTTGACCAGGAATCAAATCTGTGACCCTTCAGTGCTCTAATCACTGAGACACACTGGCCAGGCCTGGACCACCTTATTTAACTGCTTCTCCTAAAATGTAATCACCTAAGTAAGTATAAAAACGCCAAAATGTCATCTTACAAAGAAAATTAGAGAGGACTTGTCGAAGGCAATGTCTTTTTTGAATAGATTTTATATTGGTTTTTAAAGAGAGAGGAAGGGGGGAGAGAGAGAGACATCAATGTGAGAGCAAAACATCCATCAGCTGCCTCCTGCAGACCCCTAATGAGGACCAAGCCCCAACCTGGGCATGGCCCTGACCAAGAATTAAACAGGCAACCTTTCAGTGCATGGGAGGATGCCCAAGTGCTGAGCCACTCTGGCCAGTGTGGCAATGTCTTTATTATATACTAGAGGTCTGGTGCACAAAATTCGTGCACTTGAGGGGGGTCCCTCAGCCGGCCTGTACCCTCTCACTGTTCAAAGGCCCTTGGGGGATGTCCAACTGATGGCTTAGAGAGCCTAAGCCATCAGTCGGACATCCTTAGCGCTGCCACAGAGGCGGGAGAGGCTGTTGCCACTGCCGCTATGCTTACCAGCAGTGAGCCCAGCTCAGGGCTTCTGGCTGAGCAGTGCTCCCCCTATGTGAGCACACTGACCACCAGGAGGCAGTTCCTGCATCTGCCCCCTGGTGGTCAGTGTGCATCATAGCCACTGGTTGTTCTACCATTCAGTCAATTTGCATATTACCCTTTTATTATATAGGAAGTTTAATTTAGACCTCCCTAAATTAAGTGTGTGTGTGTGTATTTCCATAATGCCAATAGTGAGAGGATTATTTTAGCATTCTAGTAGAGATACACCTCTAGAACAAAGTTATGAACCCCCAAAATGAAAACTACCTGAGTAGCCAAATAATTGTCAAGCTCATGCATGGAACTCTATGTGAAATAGACTCAGCTCTCTACTTTGTACCTATTCATACTCCATCTAATGCACTCGGGTACCTGGTTTCCAAAGCACACAGCAAACCAGATGATGAGAACAGCTGACAAGCAGAGACAGCTGTCATTTTATGCTGTCAACTACAGTAAGTGGCAGCTGGCTGACAGGGAAAATGGCGGGAGAAAAAATCTTCCAAAATGCAAGCAGAGATATAAGATCTCAGGTCCCAGAGACACAGAGCAATTTGGTTTCCAGAACAGCAGCTCTAAGTGGCCTCTGCAATCATCACTCTATTTCAACACAGTGAGATAATTGATTTAATGATGCTCAACTGTTGTAGCTGAAAAGATAGCCTGGGGATCTAGTCCAAGTCTCCCAATGTACAGATGAGGAAATGGAGGCCTAGGGAAGCATTGGGAAACCAGTGCAGGGTTAGAGTGGGTTAGCAGTGAAGCTGCGAATGGAGCCAGGACCTCCTGACCCCAATAAACATTTTCATGACAAAATAGTTGAAGCCTTGTTAGTTAAATATGAGGATTCACTGAGATAAAGTATAGAAAGTTAGCACTCACAGAAAATGATTACACTCTTGTTAGGTTTTATTATGAATTAAAAGCCTATTTAAAAAAAAGATTTGAGTATTTTCAATATTAAATTTTTAAATAACTTTGCTTTTCCACAAAATTAAGTTTCAAGAAGCAATTTATTCTCAGATGCTAAAATGTCACCTCTCCAGAAAAGTTTTCCCTGACTAACCTATTAAAAATAGTACCTCTTAGCTCTGGCCCAGTACCTCAATTGTCTAAGCATTGTCACCATACACACAGGTAAAGTTTCTTTTCTTTTCTTTTCTTTTTAAATCACAGGTGGGGTTTCAATCCCCAGTCAGGGCAGACAGAAGAATAAACCAATGAATGCATAACTAAATGGAACATTGCTGTTTCTCTTTCTCTCTCTCTCTCCTTTCTTTCTCCCTCTCTAAAATCAATACATAAAACAATAGTATCTCTGTAACTATCCTTACATTGATTTTATGCTTCATAAGCTATCAACATATGAAATTGGATACATATGTATTTTACCCATAAAGCTTTTTTTAAATTTAATAGCTTAAATATTATGACTTTTCTCTAGTTTTTAAATAGAATAGTCCTCTTCTTTCCTTAGAAAAGATTTAGCCCTATACTCAATCTCTTAACCATGAAATGATCAATTTATAAGGGCGGAGTCCTTGGAAGAGCAGGAATCTCTGCAAACTGAGTCTAACCAGCCTGATTAATAATGTAATGGGATCCCTTTCAAATGATGGTGCTTAGCTATAAGGATGCATATTCCATTTTTAAGCTGCATTCTATCAATATTTACTACATGTAGTTATGTTTTAAGAGAAAATATTTGGCCTGTGGTATAGCGAAATTCCTATAATGCAAGCATTTTTATAGCATGGCTCCAATATTATTCTTATTTTACATAGCAGATAGAACTTAAAACACATAACTTCTTTTCCCATCCCTTTTCTGCATTCTTTAAAATATTAAGTATAGCCCAGCTAGGTGTGGCTTAGTGGATGAGCATCAGTGATGTACCAGGAGATCATGGCTCGATTCCCAGTCAGGGCACATGCCTGGGTTGTGGGCTCAATCCCCAGGAGAGGGGGCATGCAGAAGGCAGCCCATCAATGATTCTCTCTCATCATTAATGTTTCTATCTCTCCCTCTGCCTTCCTCTCTGAAATCAATACAAATATTTTAAAGATAAATAAATAAAATAATAGATATATTTAGTAGGTATTTTGTGAGTACATATGTTTATTAAAGCTGGGAACAGTGAAACCAGGAAGGGTGTAGGAGAGAAGAAGCAAGAAGAGGGTACCTAGGTGGGAGCGTAGGCTTCCTGAGAAATTAGTCATAGTGACAGAAATGAGCTTACTGAGCAGGCAGAGCACAGGGAGCCTTGGAGATAGGTTCAGGGGTCAGCCAAAGAGGAGCTACCACTGCCACCGCTCCCCTGGCCACAAGTCTCCTGGGTCCTTTAGAGTTTAAGAGATGCACACATGTGGAGGAAGAAGAGAGGGTGGGGAAAGCAAGCATGCTCCTGGGAGAGAGGGTGCGCCTAAAATAGCAGGTATATTATTTTTGATAATCAAGCACAAACTTAAACATCAATAAAACTAATTAGATATGTCTTAGATTGAGATGGGAGGACAGCATTTGACATAGTATTAGTTTGATATAATTTCTTTGTTAAACATTCTTTGTAAATAAGAGGTGGAGAAGTAGATTAGATGGTTGAAGAAAACTTAGAGAAGCATCAAGAAAATATCACTTCTCCCAAAGTATCAAACAATAAAAGCAATCCCTTAAAATTGTTATATTGTGAATCATCAAATGAGATACAAGACGCCTTAATGAGCCAATTAATTAGGACTCATTTATTGCACGAGGCTCAGAGGGAGGTGTCTCTTCCAAGTCTCTGAGCCCCACATACAGAAAGTTTCCCCATATTTATACTCTTCAAGCCTCTTTGTTTGCAGAGAGCTCTGTGTGAGTTATTGTTTCAGACAGTTGTAACCTTGAATACATAATGAGTTTGTAAGAATATGGGAATTGTTATTGGTGTTAGTCTATTTTAATCTATCACATTGGATGGCTAGCTTGCAAGGCCAGACAGTTAAGTTTATCTTTCCCTATTATTTAAACTAAAAACAAAGTCATTTTATAGAATAAGAGACTGTCTTAAAGTGACAAAGTTCACAATGACAGAATTCACAGGAAAAGGAACTAATAATAGCAGAGAATTCAAACAGCAGTTTTATACAAGATGGAGGTTACCATGCTTCAAAATAAAGTGTTGTGTAATTTACTTTAACATTTGTGCCTACTTGGAATTCCAACTATCTTTACATTTTAGTGGACTCTTAGGTATTAAAGAAACCCTTGCCATCAGCAATCAAAAGGGAATTAGAATTTAAGGTGACATAGTGAATATACTGCCACTAGCTCCCACTTATGATAATCTGTATTATGAATTAAAAACCTCCTCTGCCTGACCTCTAAGTGTTGGGATGTCTCAAGGCTCAGTCCTTCATCCTCTTTTCTCTTCCCCAGGCGATGTCATCTACTTCTAGAGCAGTGGTTCTCAACCTTTCTAATGCCACGACCCTTTAATACAGTTCCTCATGTTGTGGTGACCCCAACCATAAAATTATTGTCGTTGCTACTTCATAACTAATTTTGCTACTGTTAATGAATCGTAATGTAAATATCTGTACTTTCCGATAGTCTTAGGTGACTCTGCTAGCAGTTCTCAACCCACAGAGTGAGAACCGCTGCTGGAGAGCCTAAGACCATCGGCAAATACAGATATTTACGTTATGATTCATTTCACTTAGAAAGTCATACAACTAAACTATCACAATGCCTTAGGTCCGAGGTTGGAAAACTGAGGCTCGCAAGCCACATGCGGCTTTTTGGCCCCTTGAGTGTGGCTCTTCCACAAAATACCACAGCCTGGGCAAGTCTATTTTGAAGAAATGGTGTTAAATTTAAGTTTAAAAAATTTGGCTCTCAAAAGAAATTTCAATCATTGTGCTGTTGATATTTGGCTCTGTTGACTAATGAGTTTGCCGACCACTGTCTAGGTGATCTGGCACTGCTTACCCCACAGCTTTTTCCCTCAGAGCTTACTCCCTTCTCGCTATAGTCTTTCCTTGTTGGAATACACCAGACTCATTTTTGCCTTAGGATTTTTGTACCCCTGTCTCCTTTGTTTGGGGGAATTTCCCTCATGTCTTTGTCTTCCCATCTTTTAAGTCTCAGCTCAAATATCACCTCCCCTCAAAAGACTTTGTCCCTAAAGTAGTACCAAACTCTGCCCCAGTCATTCTTGATCTCATTTTCCTTTTCTTCAGTGGTCACTATATAAAATTATCTTGTCTACCCAGTTTACTTGTTCATTGCTTGATATCTTTGAAAAGATTAAGAGCTCCGTAGAGGTGGGAACCCAGTCTAGTTGCTCACCACTGAATCACAACAGCCTATGAGTGCCTGCTGCAAAGAAGGTGCCCAATAAATATTTGCTAAAAAAAAAAAATGGTTTGTTGAATAAATACTAACAATAAAATGTGGCATGAAATACTATTACACAAAGTTGTAGAATTGATGAATATTATAAAATTCCTTTTGTTTCTTCCTCATGAACTTTAGACCATTAAAAAAATCTATCCTGCCAGGGGATGCTAATTTGAGATGTGGATTGATGTCACAATTAATATTCCACTATGTATGCCATCATAATGCATGAGGTAAAATGTGTATGTCATTGTGTCTAAACTGTAAGATACTTGCTGTAAATAGCAAATAGAGAGGAAAATATAGAGACTAAATCATAACTGAATCTTACCCCCCTCACCTCCAATAATGGTTTAGGAATGTTCAGAATGTTTGAGGTTTTATGCATGTTATTCATCCATGTATTCTGAACTGAGTTAAACATATTGTGAAAATAGAAAAACAGTAATTGAAATCTGGATCCATTTTCTTCAGATCTCTAAGAAAAAACATTTTTTAAAAAATAATAGCTTTCTTGAGATATAATTCACATACCATAAAGTTCACCCTTTTATTTTTTTAAAGATCTATTTCTTTATTGATTTCAGATAGGAAGGAAGAGGGAGAGAGAGATAGAAATATCAATGATAAGAGAGAATCATTGATTGGCTACCTCCTGCATGTCCCCCACCTGGGATGAAGCCCGCAACCCAGACGTTTGTGTGTGTGTGTGTGTGTGTGTGCGTGCGCGCCCTTGGCTGGAATATAACCTGGGACCTGTCAGTCCACATGCCAACGCTGTATCCACTGAGCAAAACTGGCCAGGGCTCACCCTCTTTTTTTTTTTTAGAAAAGTTTATTTAGGAAGTCACAGAGGTAGAAGTGAACCATAGAAGAAATGGGCTAGGAAAGAAGTTATAGCAAAAGAAGGGCTCCTGGAACTTAGGCTGGAGGAGGAGGGGAGAGAGAGAGAGAGAGAGAGAGAGAGAGAGAGAGAGAGAGAGA
>JAAGEH010000012.1:68042897-68276422 GCA_011751065.1 Lasiurus cinereus
AGAGAGAGAGAGAGAGAGAGAGAGAGAGAGAGAGAGATCTTGAGAGACAAAAGAGGAAAGAGAGGTTCCAGCAGTGTGCTTGGGGTGGAATGTCTTGGGAAAGAAGGAGGTGGGGAAAGGCTGGAGAGCTCCAAGCTACACAGTTCACCCTTTTAAAGTATACAGTGGAATGTTTCATATATTCAGAGTTGTGGATCCATCACACTATCAGATTCCAGAACATTTTTATCACATCAAAAAGAATCTCCATATCCATTAAGCAGTTACTCCACATTCCCACCCTTCCTCTCTTGCTCCCTCCTCCCCTCCCACCCCCGCACCCTCAATCCCCAGGCTCCTGTCAACCACTATTCTACTTTCTGTCTCTGTGGATTTGCTGATTCTAGACATTTCACATAAATGGAACCACTTTTTATGTATGGTTTCTTTAACTTATCATGTTTTTAAAGTTGATCCATGTTCTAGTATGTATCAGTATTTCATTTCTTTTTATTGCCAAATAATATCCCATTATATGGCCATACCACATTTTGTTTGCCTGTTCATCAGTTGATGTATATTTGGCTGGTTTCCACTTTGTGGCTATTATGAATAATTTTATGAACATTCATGTACAAGATTTTTGTGTAGACATGTTAACATTTCTCTTGAGCATATACTCAGGAGTAGAATTGCTGCATCATATAGTAACTCTGTGTAACTTTTAAAGAATTACCAAATTATTTTCTACATTGAATACTCCATTTTATATTCCCATAGACAATGTCTGAGGATTCCAGTATGAGGGTTTCAATTTCTCCACATCCTTACCAACACTTTCTATTGTCTTTTTTATTATAGCCATTCTAATGGAAATGAAGTGATATTTCATTGTGGTTTTGATTTGCATGTCTGTAATGACTAATGATGGTGTATTTTATTGTATTTATTAGCCATTTGTTTTCTTATATCTTCTTTGGGGAAATGTCTATTCAAATGTTTTACCCACTTTTCAATTGGGTTGCCTCTTTATTATTGGATGTAACAGTTCTTTATATATTCTGGATAAAAGTCCCTTAAAATATATGATTTGTAAATTTTTGGTCCATTCCATGGGTTGTCTTTTCAGTTTCTTGATGAAAAGACAACCCATTAAAGCACAAACGTTTTTAACTTTAATAAAGTTTATCTATTTTTTCCTTTTGTCTTTTGTGATCTGGTGTTACATCTAAAAAAATGATTGCTTACCCGTGGTTAGCAAACTGCGGCTCGTGAGCCATATGCGGCTTTTTGGCCCCTTGAGTGTGGCTCTTCACAAAATACTACGGCCTGGGCGAGTCTATTTTGAAGAAGTGGCATTAGAAGAAGTTTAAGTTTAAAAAGTTTGGCTATTAAAAGAAATTTCAATTGTACTGTTGATACTTGGCTCTGTTGACTAATGAGTTTGTTGACTACTGGCTTAGTCCAAGGCCATGAAGATTTGCTCTGCTGCCTACTAAGAATTTTATAGTTTTAGTCCTATATGTAGGTCTAGGCTCTGTTTTGAGATTCACATATGGTGTGAAGTAGTAGTCCAGCTTCATTCTTTTGCATGTGTATATCCAGTTGTACCATAACATCTGTTGGAAAGTTTGTTCCAACACTAGATGGTTTTGGCACCTGTATCCATGAGTGTTCTCCAGAGAAATAAGATCAATAGTATATATATATATATATATATATATATATATATATATATGTAAAGAGATTTATTTTAAGAAATTGGCTTACATCATTGTGGAGCTGGTATGACTGAAATCTGTAGGTGCAGACCAGTAAGTGAATTTCATGTAAAAGTTGATGTTGAATTCTGAAATTTGCAGAGCAAGCCAGCAAGTGTTTGTGTTGCAGGCTTAAAACAGAATTGTTTCTTCTCCGGAAAACTCAGTGTGCTTTCCATCAAGGCCTCTACTACTTGGATGAGATCCACCCACCTGGTGGAGGTTAATCTGCTCTACTTAAAATCAACTGATTTTATTTTATTATTTATTCATTCACTCATTCATTCACTCATTAATTAATTCATTCAATCCTCACCCCAGGATTAAAATGCTTTCTCCACTGATTCCAGAGAGAGAGTTGAAGGGAGGGCACAGACAGAGACAGAGAGAGACAAACATTGTGGTGAGAGAGACGCCGATTGGTTGCCTCTTGCATGTGCCTGACCAAAACCTGGGATCAAGCCCAAAACTGGGACATGTGCT
Organism: Lasiurus cinereus; assembly: GCA_011751065.1. Taxonomy (NCBI): domain Eukaryota; kingdom Metazoa; phylum Chordata; class Mammalia; order Chiroptera; family Vespertilionidae; genus Lasiurus; species Lasiurus cinereus. Next base: position 68,045,120 of record JAAGEH010000012.1, read on the forward strand.
CCTACCTGGAATAAAACCTTCGGCCCTTCAGTCTGAGGGTGGACACTCTAACCATTAAGCAAAACCAGCCAAGGCTCAACTGATTTTAAATATTAATCACATACATAAATCTAGTGTTTGACCCAACAACTGGTAATAGCCTTGCCAAGTTGAAACATTACCCATCACAGAATTCTTGTAAAACATCAATTGACCACAAATATAAGGTTTTCTTCTGGATTCTCTATTCAATTCCACTGATCCATCTGTCTTTCCTTAAGCCCAGTACCACAGTGTCTTCATTATTATAGTTTTGTAGTAAGCTTTAAAATCAAGGTGTGAGTCTTCCAACTTCTGTTGGGTTCTAGATTGTTTTGGTTATTTGTAGTCTCTTGCAATTAATGTGAATTTTAGATCAGCTTGTCCATTTCTGGAAAAAAAAAAAAAGCAGTTGAAATTTTAACAGTTATTACCTTAAATCCTATATATCAACTTGGGGAGTAGTGCCATCTTGATATTAAGTCTTTCAATCCATGCATATGTAATGAGTTTTTATTTGTTTAGATCTTCCTAAATTTCATAATAAAATGCCCTCCTTTGTCTCTGATAACAATTTTAACATAAAATCTATTTTGTCTGGTTATATTAGTATAACCATTTTCGGTCTCTTGGATACTTTTTTCATGGTATATCTTTTTCTACCCTTTTTCTTGAAACCTGTCTGTGTTCTAAAGAAAAATATTGAACCTAAAAACTTAAATTCTTCTAAGTATATTTTTATTTAGGTGGGTGTTAAAATGTAGCAAATAGGGTTTTTAAATTCATTTACCACATTTAAGGGAAAATAATCAACATCAAAAAATAAAAGGTATTCTTCCTTCCCCCAACTCTTAACCAGTCCTTGATTTAAGTTATAAGTATTTATTCTACAAGATCAAATCTGGAGTCACTTACCTTCTAAAGGTTCACAGATCTGTTTAATGTCAAACCAGCAGGGAAAAGAAATTCCTCAGCAAGGCATTGCTCAGAAAGTACTGTACCATGTCTCCAAATTCCTGAGAATCAAGTCAGAAAACTGGAAGCAACAGAAAGCACTATAAGGTAGGTGATGTTCACTTTGTGACAAGTTACTTCCTAAATCTAATGAACAAAGTATGGAGGACAGCTATGTACAGCTAGCTGTTTATTTTATTCTCTAGTAAAGCACTGTCCAATAAAAATATAATGACTCATAAATGTTAATAAGATATGTAATTTTAAAGTTTCTAGTAGTTACATTTTAAAAAGTAAAAAATAGGCAAAATTGTTAATAGTTAATTACAGTTTATTAATAAATAAACCAGTATATTATCATTTCTACATGTGATCAATGTTAAATTGTTATGCTTAATTTCCTACTAAGTCTTCGAAATTTAGTGTGTATTTTAATTTAAAGCACATCTTAATTCGACAGAAAAGCACACATTTCAAGTGGTCAAGAGTCATAATGGCTAATAGTTGCTATATTGGACAATGCAGCTTATGGCATTTAATATTGAAAATGGCCTTAAAATGCTCTATGATGATCATACCAAACTGAATTTTTTCTTAACTACAATTATTATGCATTGCCATAACAAGACTACTTATGTAATAGGATTATAAAAACATAAGGATGGCCAGTGTGACTCACCAGTTTAGTATGGAATTGTGAACCAGGAGGTCATGATTTGATTCCCAGTCATGGTACATGCCTGGGTTGTGGGCTAGATCCCCAGTGGAGGGCATGCAAGGGGCAGCCAATCAACGATGCTTTCTCATCATTGATCTTTCCCTCTTTCTCCCTCCTCTCTGAAATAAATAAAAAATATTTTTAAAACCTAAAAAAAAAAAACATACATAATAATCTAACAGATAGATGTGCAATCAAAATTAAATTGATAAGTTTTAGAGGTTTCAATCTGCATTAGTAATGATAGCTAACATTTAAGCCTTTACTCTGTACCAGGCACTATGCCGAGTATTTTAACGCATGAAGAAAGGTACTTCTATCTCCACTTGATAGAAGAGAAACATCAATCAGTTGTACACTACACATACACACACACACACATGCATTGCAACCAGGGATCAAACCCACAACTTGGACATGTGCTCTGACCAGGGATGGAACCCATGACACTTCTCTGCATGGGATGATATTCCAATAGAACCACACTGACCAGTGCTGTAATAGTTCATTTGTATTATCTAAACTGACCCTCATAAGTTGTGACATAAAGAGTAACATGCACTTACAACTATCAGGACAAGTAGTTGTAGTTCTTTTAGAGTCCTGGGGCAACTTTAAACAAATTACAGACTGTTCATTTGGTAGAATCTTCTTTTATTTACATTTAGCACCCAATAAGCCAGAAATGTTAAGGTACTGCGTTATTAAGGCAAGACCAAATTCTGCCACAGTTGAGAGAAGCTTTCACAGAGGTTTTATAAGTCTAATTTCTCCAGCCACCTCTGATGTCTAAACACTCCCATTAACATGGAAATCCATACAACCAAGAAGAGTAGCTGGAGAAGATTCACATGTTCTCTTTCTAAGGATTTAGGACCAGACTATGCAGAGAATTTTGACAAACATCAAAAATCCTAAATTACCTCGGTTTCATGAAACAGTTGAAACTTCCAGTCTTTCATTTTCCCAACCTCACCCTTTTTCACAAGGGGTTCTAAATGCTCTAAGCAAATATGCTCCAGAACTTAACAGAGGTCGTGTCAGGTCTAATAAGCTAACAGGAAAGGCATCAGGAGCCAGCCATTCACAGTTAATCAGCCCAGTGGCAGCTAATCAGGAGTAAGCAAGACAAATTTTCTACCCTTCCATTTGATTTCCAAGTATAATGTATTGTTAGGACTTTTGTGATTAATAACACCATATCTTAACAGCCATTATTATTCCATTTTATAGGTGAGAAATTGAGGCTTAGAGATACTACATGCTCACCCAAGTTCACATAACTACTTAGAAACTAAAGACCCAAATCCACTCAAGTTCACTGTTCGTTACCTTTCATCATCTATTCTTGGGAAATAAGCTCCCTATTTTGAAATTTATAGATTTATGTTGGAATTTCTATTATCTAACAATTACTGAACAAATAGATGTACTCTCCAGGATCACTGCCAATAAAAACACTTATCACAGAAGGTGTTAAAAAATAACTGAAGATCAGGCCGTACTCTTGAGTATGACAATTTATCTTATTTCACTGGTAACCTAGTAATTAAAAATGGTTTATAGTATGTGATTCCCAAAATCTTAATAACGATAGGTGAGGAAAAAGCTTCCTTAGAATCCAGACTTTACCACTGCTAACAAGATGGAAAAAAAAAACAACTATTCCAAATTAATGTACATAGTGATCTATCTTTGAAGAAATAATGTATTATAAAAATGACAAATGGTCACATCTAAGAAACTTCAACTCTCCAGAGACAGGTCTGTAAACCTTTCATAGAGAAGCTTATCATTGTCACAGCTAAAACTTTCTAAGGGAGTTTTCTCCACAAATCAATTAGAATCCTTTAAAATACCTTGGCTGACAATCACAATTTGCATGGGGATCCCAGGGCCTCTAGGCCCAGAGATTCTGGACACAGTGGCCCAGATTCTAAAATGTACAGCCAAGCTTTTAAATTCGCCAAAAGGCAAAAAAATTTTTTTAAAGAATATTTTTTTCATTGATTTTAGAGAGGAAGGGAGATGGAATGAGAGAAATATCAATGATAAGAGGGGATCACTGATTGGAAACATCAATGATAAGAGGGGATCACTGATTGGCTGCCTCCTTCACGCCCCATACTGGGGATGGATGCAGCCCACAACCCAGGCAGGTGCCCTTGACCAGAATCGAACCCTGGACGCCCTTCCATTCACAGAGCCCACCCGGTAGGGCAAGGCAAATAAATGTTTTTAAAGTCGACTTGCAAAGAGCTAGAACTTGAGCAAACACAGGCAAACAGGAAATTAAATTTCCCCCAATTACAATAGTATGGACTGCCAGAGGTGGAGTACTCTCTACCTCAACCAATGGGTAACCTCCTTAGAACTGAGGTGTCCTTTTGAAGCCCAAAATGAACTGCGTTCTTTTTTCCCCCAGTCAACCTTAGCCCAGTGCAGCGGGGCAGAGTAGGAGGAACTCTCAGCCCGGGTGCGCTTTGATTTCCACCACGCGCTCTCAGCCTTGGGCAGGCCCTGCAGTAAAAAGGGAGACGGGGTGTATGAGCTGTGCATGAGTGTGCTGCCTCTTAAACAAGGTCTCTGAGCCCCCCCATGCCTGTAGGAATCAGTCAACACGAGAGAGCTCAACCCTACAAACCAGTGCTGCTCAACTCCTCGCAACCGAAGAGCAGGGCCCCCAAGCCCGCAATTCAAGGAAAGGGTCACGGGTCCTGGGGTGGGGAGGCCTGGGGGCGTGTGTGTGCCACCGAGCCGTGCCAGGGCAGCCGAGGGCCGGGGGCGGCCTGGCGGGAGAGCCCGGGCCGAGGCACCCCTCTTCCGGGCCAGCCCGGGCGTGAGTCCCGAGGGGCGCAGGCTGCGTTAAGGGGCGGCCAAGAGGGTCAGACAGATGGAGGGGTCGGTCGGGGGGAGAATGGAGGTGGAACTTGGCGGGAAATGGGTGTCAAAGGAGCTCTCTCTCCCTAGGGAGTCGGGGTGTGGGATCGCAGGGGCTGGGGGCGCTCCTGGGACGGCGGGGATGGGGCCGGCCAGCCAGCCAGCCAGCCAGCCAGCGGCGCCGAAATCTCCCGCGCTCTGAGCTGGCCCCTCCTCCCCGGCCGGGCCTCGAGCCCCCTCGCCGCGGCCCGGCCCGCCGGCTGGCTCTCCCCGCCTCCCCCGCGACGCCGCCAGGGGCCCCAGCTCAGTGGCTAAGTCCCGACCAGCCTGACCCACTCCTAACCCAGCGGCACGCCACGCGCCGCCAGTGACGGCACCGCAGGGTGCGTGGCCAATCGGCGTGGCTCCCGAGGAGGCGGCTTCGGCCCCGCCCCTCGCGCCCGGGGCCAATGAGGCGCGGACGCCGGCGAGCGCGGCGGGGTGAGGAGTCGCCAGGCCCCGCCCCATCCTCCCCTTGGTCTCCTCGGCCCCGCCCTTTCCCGCCCGGCCCAGCTCGTCCCGCGCGCCCAGCTGGTGCCGGTCCCCGCGCTGGGCCCGCCCCCCGCCCCGCCCGCCGGCCCGCCAGCGCGCCTCACGGCTCCTGTCTCCCCTCCCTCCTTCTCTCTCTCCTCTCTCTCTCTCTCTCTCTCTCTCTCACGCCTAGCGCAATGGCGGCGGCCGCGGCGGAGCAGCAACAGTTCTACCTGCTCCTGGGAAACCTGCTCAGCCCCGACAATGTGGTCCGGAAACAGGCGGAGGTAAGCGAGCTCGTCGCCCAGACGCCTGGCCCCGGCCGGCGCGCCGATCCTCCCCGCGGCACCGCCACACCGGGCCTCGGCCGCTCCGCCGCGGCGGCGCAGGCCGGGCCGGCGGGCGGCGGCAGCTCAGCCCACGTGTGAGGCGGCGCACGGCGCCCGGGGGTGCCCGGGGCCCTCCCGGCTCCTTCGGCCGCGGGGCACGGCGCCAGTTTCCTCCCGCCGCCCCCCCCGCGCACACGTGCGGCCGCTGCTGACATACTGCCCCCGCCCCGGCGGCGAAGCCGGACGGCGGGGAGGGAGGTGGGAGGTGGGAGGGGGGGTGTGGGGCGGGCGGGCCCCGGGGCTCCCCTCACCCCGTTCCCGCTTTCTCCCAGCGGCAGCCTCCCTCCCTCGCCCTTCTCCAGGGCAGCCCCCCCCGCCGGGCCTTTTGGGGTGTCCCCCAACCCCAGGCTGCTGCTACCTGACCCATCGTCACCTCTGCCCCTCCGCTGCCCCCTCCCTCGGAGCTGCCTGCCCTCTCCCCCTCTGCTCCCAGCCTCTGCGTTTGAATTGTCTGTCGAGCCCTTTTGCCTTCTTCCTACTTATTTCCACGGGAGCCCCCTCTTTCTCTTTTCTAGTTCCTGGGACCAGAAGCTGGGTTTCCCCCCCCCACCCCGTCTCCCCAGGGTCTTGTGAAGTTGTTACCTTCAGGGTTTCTTTCTCAGCAGCTTCCCCACCTTGCTTGTTGGCTCTTCCCTTGGGAGAAGGCTCTGATCTCTGGAGATTTGTGGCCTCATAGCGTAACTGGGATGTCCCGGCACCTCCCGTTTGTCTCCCTGGGCCATATGTTTGAGTCTTGCATTTTCATTAAATCTAACCCGAGTCATTCATTTATTTTATTTTATTTTATTATTTTTTTTTTTTTTTGTTCACGACCTCCAGCTCCTGGCCTCCGAAATGTGGAGCTGTGATAGAGTTTCAAAAAGACAGTATTGCAAGTTCCTTTTACAAAGTAGCAGTCAGGCGCCCCGGGCTCGCTGTTAAGACTGGTGGGCGGTGGTGCTGCTGTCCGGGTGGGGACCCAGGGTTCACCGGAGACACTTCCAGGGAAGGAAGGGCAGGAACTTTCTTGTAAGGGCATTAGCAGAAGCTGCCTCCAAACGGGATTATATACATACGGAGTTCTTTGCCGCCTTGTGATTGTTGATTTGGACGAGGCAGTGAAGGATGTTCAAGCCAGATCTTTTTATAAACAAACATTTATATCCCAGATAGCCAATGAAATCGGGAAACAGGTTTTTGTGGACGCACAAGATTTATAGTTGTCTTTAAAATCAGTGTTGTTGATAGACTTTTAATAGGTTTAAGAATCCTGGTTACACTTGGTGGTTTTTAAATGTGTGTGTGTGTGTGTGTGTGTGTGTGTGTTTAATTGATTTTAGGGAGAGAAACTTCAGTGATCAGAGAGAACCATCAATCAGTTAGTTGCCTCTTGCATACATACCCCCTTCCTGGGGATGAAGCCTGTAGCCCCGGTATGTGCTCTGCCCTGACCCTGAGGGCAGTCTGCCTTCATCCTCCTGGTTCCCAGACCCAGGCTCCACCTCTGAGCGACACCCGCCAGCCACCTTGTGCTTTTGTAATGAGCAAAGTAAGTACATTGAAGGTTCAGTGCTTTAAACAACTACTTTAAGCAATTTACTAACTTTTATCTTGATGACTTTTGATTTATTTATTAAACATTTGAATACCTACCTGTTCAGGGTACAATTTCAAGTAGTGCAAATAGTTTCTTCTCGTTCTCTAAAGGTAACTAACCACTTTTAAGTGTCTTACGAATCACCCCTGAAAGAGCTTTACTAAGTATGCATATTGTTCATTTTTGCATGAATGGGCTTTTAATACACATTATTGTGCAGCTTGAATATTTCACTCAGTATATTTCACATTGTCACATAAGAGATTTTGTTAAAGCAGCTATGTAGAATTCCATCCTATGGATGTATTATTTATGCAACCGGTCCTCTGAATGAACATTGAGATTTCCAGTGTCCTGCTCTTGAAAACAGTGCTGTATGTAGAAGTAAATGTATCCCTGTCTTTTCAGACTTTGCCAGGTTTATTTGTAGAATACTCAAAAGTATTTGTCCTTAAAAGTAATATGCATTTATTAGTTGTATCAACTTGTACTCTTGTGACGATGCCTATTAAAACATTGTAATGCTTTCTGCTAACTCTAGAAGTAATTTTTCACAGAAAAAAGTTCTTAATCCCAACCCATAATAGAAATTTCCATGTATTGCAAAGCAGAACAGTATTGTAATTAGTAAGCTAATTTAATTCTGCCTCTTCCTTCTAGTTGCTTAAGTCTCTATTGTCAAGCCTAGCGGGGAATCTCTCTTCTGTAGAACAAAAATATGTGTCTGGTTCAGCTTGAATTTCAGTTGGTGCCTGTTGTAAATTTTTTATCACTTCCATCACTTTGGGGATAGTTAAGCAGCACTCAGTAAATTGTCTCATATAGAATAATTGAAAATAAGTACTATTATTCTCTTAGTCTCTTTATTCCTAGTGAAAACTTTCAAATAATACATTTTTACTTTTTTAGTATATGTGAAATATTATAATACAGGATTGTCTTAATTTGACACAGAAAAAAGTGTTAGAGGGGCAGCTCCTTGGCACCTTATTACTTAGTAATATGCTAATCTGTAATGAAAGCAAAATATTATTTGAAAAAAGAATACCTGCACATAATGATACCCAAAACATTTTTTGCATTATAAAATGAGCCCTTTATCACAGCCTGATATAACAAATACATAATTTTTTTTTTTTAACCAAGGTCTTGGCCAGTGCTCAGGAAATATCTTTGTAATTTACTCAATCAAAATAAAAATACTTAGTTGACACATAAATACCAAACTGTTGACTAAGGTGACTTTTTTTATATTCAAATAGGAAGTTCAGTACAGTAAAAGATTCTTTTATTGTAATTATTTAAATCATTGAAGAACTTCAAAACTTTTAAAAGTTTAAGTTTTGCTGAAACCGGTTTGGCTCAGTGGATAAAGCGTCGGCCTGGGGACTGAAAGGTCCCAGGTTCGATTCCGGTCAAGGGCATGTACAGTGGTTTCGGGCACATCCCCAGTAGGGGGCGTGCAGGAGGCAGCTGATCAATGTCTCTCTCTCATCGATGTTTCTGGCTTTCTATCCCTTTCCCTTCCTCTCTGTGAAAAATCAATAAAAATATATTTTTAAAAAAGTTTAAGTTTTTTTCACTGTGTAAATCATTTGATAGGCTCTATATCTTTAAGGATTTTTCTCTTTAACTTTACAAAAATACATTTACACTATTTGAAGAAATTATTTAAGTGTCCTTGTTTCAAAATATAATTAACATGAATGAACAATTGAGTAAATAATTGACAGGTAATCCAGAGTTAAATATCCATGGTGACTTTTTTGTTTTTGTTATCAATCCTCATCCAATGACATTTTCCTCACTGATTTTTACAGAGTGGGGGTGAGGGGGTTGAGAGGAGAGAGAGAAAAAACATCAGTGTGAGAAGAGGTACATCCATTGATTGCCTCTCACATGTGCCAAAGCTGGAATTGCTACCAAGATATGTGCCCTTGACCAGAATTGAACCCAGGATCCTTCTGTCCACAGGCCAACACTATCTACTGAGCCAAACCAGCTAGGGCCATGATGACATATTTATATGAAATAAGTATTTTTCCAATCATATGCAAAGATTGTATGTTTTTATTAATTTTTTAAGTCCTCACCTGAGGATTTTTTAAAATTTATTTGTGAGAGAGAGAGGGAGAGGAGAGAGAGAAACTGATCGGTTTTCTCCCATATGCACCCCAACTGGGATCAAACCCATAACCTAGGTATGTGCCCTGACTGGGTTTGAATCCAAACCTTTTGGTGTGCAGGATGATGCTCCAATGAACTGAGCTACCTGGCCAGGGCTAATTAATTTTTCCCATTGACTTTATACCTCATCGATTCTAATATAGAACTTTAAATTGAAGGAGAACAACATTGCAATATTGATTTGAATTGAAGGAGGGTAACATTGAAAACTACATCTGATTTTTGAGGAACCCAGGTGTTTACTGGGTAAAAGTCTCTTTTATGTATCCATTCACAAGGTAGGCTCTCTAAATATTTATGGAATGAGTGAGATAAGTATGTTAGCATTTCTCCATTGTGAGCAGGAAAGGTGGGAGGTGAAATTTCCTTATATTGTGCAATTGTGCATGTAAAACAAATGGAATTGAAATTTCTTTTGCCATGACACTGGTGACATTCATTGAATTTGCCTGGACTAGTGCTAGGAATAGTCCTAGAAGTTTTCTTTATATTTGCTTAGAAATAATCTTCATACTCTAATGTGCTAGGTTCTAGGAATACAAAGAGGAAAAGATACCATACCTGCCTTTGTGGGACTCAGCCTGTTTAGACTAGGAAAAAGTTTTTATTTATTTACTTATTTACTAGGAAATTGGGCCTTGTCCTGTTTAGACTAAGAAAAAGTTTGTATTTATTTATTTATTTACTTACTTACTTACTAGGGAATTGGGCCTAAGCCAGCAGTCAGACATTCCTCTTGCAGTCTAGGGCTCTCACAGTCTAGGACTGTCACTTGCTCCTTAACATCTGCCTGCAGCGGATGGCTTCTGGCTGAGCAGCGCTCCCCCTGTGGGAGCGCACTGACCATCGGTGTCTGCCCTCTGGTGGTCAGCACACCTCATAGCAACCAGTCGTTCTGCCATTCGGTCAATTTGCATAGTAGCCCTTTATTATATAAGATTTTTAAATAATTTTTAAAGCCTCCCCTGAGGTCATTTTTTAAAAATTGATTTTATTTGAGAGAGAGAAACATTGATGTGAGACAGAAATATCAGTCAATAGCCTCTCAAATGCACCCTAAACAGGGATCAAAACCAAAACCTGGGTACGTGTCCTGACTGGGAATCAAGCCACCATATTTTGGTGTATGGGATGATGCTCCAATCAACTGAGCCACCCAACCAAGGTGAAAAAGTTACACCAGATTTTAAAGCTATTTTCTTTTTATCAAACTATTCTTTCTTTTAAAACTAATATCCTGACCTATGTTTTGTAATACTATATCTGAATTGCTACAGTGGAACAGATCAAATGGGAGAAACCTCAGGAGTCAGATGTCACTCATGCTAAACTGTTCCTCGATTTCTAATTTATAATGAAACTGGAGGCCCAGTGCAGGAAATTTGTGCGCGGGGGTCCCTCAGCCCACCCTGCACCCTCTCCAATCCAGTAGCTGTCAGGGGATGTCCTACTGATGGCTTAGGCCCACTCCTCGTGGTTCTCTGCTCTCTGTTGGGCTTGGGAGCTTTGCCGCAGCCATGGAGACAAAGCCCTCATGCCCTGCTGTCCGCTCTCTGCCTGCTGAGCCTGGGGGCTTAGCCGCCACTCGAAAGAAGCCCCCAAGCCCTGGGCTCTGTCTGCCATGTCTGGGGGCTTCCCTGCCATCACCCTGCAAACAAAGCCCCCATGCCCTGCTGTCTGGGCTCTGTCTGCTGTGTCTGTGGCTTCCCCACCTCTGCTGCACTAAGGAAGCCCCCAAGCCCTGCTGTCTGGGCTCTGAACAAAGCCCTCATGCCTTGCTATCTGCCTGGCCTGGGGGCTTCCCTACCTCCACCCTGCGTAAGAAGCTCCCATGACCTGCTGTCCAGGCTCTGTCAGTGACAGGCCTGGACATTCCAGCAGCGGCAGAGTGGCAAAGCTGGACCTGCCCCCTCCAGAGGCAGATCCAGCCTTGCTGCTTGGTCCCTGCAACCCCTGGCCAGGCCAACAGGCCCAGACACTCCGGCAGCAGGGCTGGGGGCTCTGGTCACCGCCATCTTTGTGATGGAGTGACAGTTAATTTGCATATTATTCTTTTATTAGATAGGATAGAGTTTACTATTTGACTTAATCCTTATAAATCTATTAGAATTAGCATAGGCTAACTCACACTAATAGTTTCAATGTGGCCAAGGTTAGAGATCATCAAAAATTATAACAGGATTTCTGAGAGTGATATACTAATAAATCAAGACTTTTTTTTTTTTTGGCCAAAACTTGATTTAGCCATTGGTGATTTAATGGTTAAACATTCATAACATTTACAGTATATCAGGGGCTCAGCCAAGGTACAAGGATAAAAAGACATTTTTAGTGTACTGTGAGAGATTATGTATAATTGAAAAGGCTATATTAGTTTTTTAGTTGCTTTGATAAAGATTAAGTGAAAAATCTCAAAGTATATCTATTTTTGCAATCTTTTGAATATTTTTACATAAATTGCATCATTTCTGGGTAAATAAATTCAATCCATCTTCTCTCAGCTGTGACTACTTTGTGTTACAGTTTTCAGCATTGTTATGTTCTATGTGCTTGTATACTTGAGATAAATGTGTGGTTATCAGAAGATTTTGAATTCTTCTTGAAGATTTTGAATCTCCTTTCCCTAGATTGAGATAATGTTTGAGAAATTTGAAAACTATGTAGTGCTGTATAAATAGAACTGGTTGTTTGGTGGAGTCATCCCCCAAGGGTGAAACCCAAAAGAGTATTTAGTGCCAAGGAGATTTTGAGTGCAGTTGGCCTCAGAAGACCAAGGTCTACTTTGGGCAAGTCATTTAATTTCTGAGCCTTATTTCTTTTCTAGAGGCCTGGTGCACAAGATTCATACACTCAGGGTCCCTCAGCCTAGCCTGCACCCTTTCTCCTTCCAGGAGCCCTTGGGGGACATCTCACCACTCCTGCGCTCACCTGCTGTGAGCCCGGCTTCTGGCTGAGCAGCACTCCCCCTGTGGGAGCACAGTGACCATCAGGGGGCAGCTCCTGCGTTGAGCACCTGCCCCCTTGTGGTCAGTGCACATCGTAATAACCGGTCATTCCACTGTTTGGTCAATTTGCATATTAGTCTTTTACTATGTAGGCTAAGATATGTCAGTATCTCTAGGATGCCATGGAGCAATCACTTAATAAAAAGTGTAACGTAGATTTGGATTCAGAGACACCCTATTTTCCCCTTTTTGTCCTTATCACTTCTGTCCAGCAAAACCAGATAAATTTTATGGGGTGGTAGCTAGTAGACAGCAGGCAAGCTTTCTGAACTTGGACTGCTACAAAATTAACATGTTATCTACATTATACCCTTGAAGTGGATAGATCTGAATGGACTATCTATACTTACTTATTGCCAATTCTAGTCTGTCAATTTAAAGAGGTTTCTTGGGGAAAGCAATTCAAAGTGTACTTAATGATTTCTTTTCCACAGTAAAAGACTGCTGTTGTTAGAATTTTTATACATGGACATGGATAATACTTTCACTTAATTTTGTAGACATTATATACTTAGGTCTTGTGTTTTGATCCACTCTGACCTTCTGTCTTTTTGTGTCAACTTAGTTTTTATTGTTAACCAATTTGCTCTCATTTGACATTATTAATAGAAAAGGATAGAAGTGTCCTAAGTCTCAAAACCTAGATTTCAAAATCTAATAAAGTCTCCTCGCCAAATTTCTTCTGATTGTATGTATTTTTGTGTAAATGTGGTTTTAGTACAATCCTTGCTTGAAAAAAAAGGTAGCATAAAAAATTTGAACACTTGCCCTTTCTCTGACTTGCTTCATCTGATAGTTTTAAGTCCTGCTCATTTGAACCAGTTCCATATCTTCTGATCTAAAAATGTTGACAGTTTTCCATAATCTAAGGAGATAGTGAACACTTACTTTACAGCATGGTAGCTCAAGTCACACTTAATACCTTCATAGGCCTTGAGTTTTGTTAATTAGGGGATCAAAAGTTGGGAAAATTTGTACACATCAAAATGGTAGAAAGGAATTTAATGAGTAACTCCTTGAACATCTTTTTTTCCCTTACCTATCTGAAGTATATTTTATGGTACAGGAGGAAATTTTAACACCAGGCCTACATTATATGACTTCGCATGCATGGATCTTTCCCAGCCTTCATTTCTTTTCACTGGTGTACTCGTGATGTTTTCTAACTACATTCTAACCTTTCCTGTTTTCCTTTTTCATGTAGGAAACCTATGAGAATATCCCAGGCCAGTCAAAGATCACATTCCTCTTACAGGCCATCAGAAATACTACAGCTGCTGAAGAGGTACTATAATATTTGAGAATATATTTTTTCTTATTATTATTACTATTTCAGAGAAAAAGGAAGAGGGAGAGACAGACACATCAATAATGAGAGAAAATCACTGACTGCCTCCTGCATGTCCCCTACTGGGGATTTAGCCTACCAACCAGGCTTGTGCCCTTAATCAAACCTGGGACCCTTCAGTCCGCAGATCGGTGTTCTAACCACTGAGTAAAACCAGTTAGGGCAAGAATATATTCTTATAAATTAAGTTGTGTGTTAGATGGTAGTCAAAGTGGATAGTGAGGACTACTGTTACTGTGTAGACATTACCAGAACTTTGAACTTATTTGCTAGAAGCTATTTTGTAGTTAAAAAAATTTTTTAAGTGCTCGTATTAAAAATCATGATGATGTATGCCCATGTCAAATGATGTGTCCAGGATATTTAGAAGTTAAATATTTTAAAAATAATTACATTAAAATTATTAAATATAAGTGATTTCTGTGGCTATAAAAAATTTTCTCGCTCAAGACAGTTCATTCTAAAAGAAATTTAATTATTTCAGTATTTTAATGTGTTGCTAAATGATTCTGAAAAGAGTACTTTTTATCTCTTTAAAATGTTATCTTTATAGCTATCTCTCAAAGATCCCCAGTCTGGGCACATGTGGGAGGCAACTGATCTGTTTCTTCCATTCATGTTTCTTCCTTCCTCTTTCTCTAAAAATCAGTAGAAACAATCCTCAGGTGAAGATTTTTTAAAAATACCTATTTGAACCCCATTTAAATCTTGATTTGATTTAGGAATTAGATGATTGTGAACTGGCCTCAGCATTTTTATTGTGGTTTCATTGTTTTCAGTACATATATATGTGAGAATAGAAATATTTCAGCCACTTTTATAGGAATTATAACCACTTTGAATTTTTGTTGTTGTTAATCCTTATCCAAGCCTATATTTCCATTGATTTTTAAAAAGTGTGTAAGGAAGAAGGAGAGACAGAGAGAAACCATCCATGTGAGAGAGACACATGGAATAGTTGCCTCCTGCAGCATCCCAACCAGGGTCAGGGATCGGGCCTACAACTGAAGTATGTGCCCTTGGACCCTTCAGTCTGCTGGCTGACACTCTATCCAATGAGCCAAACCGGCTAGGGCTAGCATATAAAGTATTATTATTTTTTTAATCATGATCTAATGGGAGAGTGTACAGTTTTTTTCTTTTTAAATATTTTTATTGATTTCAGAGAGGAAGGGATAGGGACAAAGAGAAATACAAACATTAATGATGAGAATCATTGATTGGCTACCTCCAGCATGCCCCCCACTGGCATCGAGCCTGCCACCTGAGCATGTGCCTTTGACTGAAATCAAACCTGGGACCCTTCAGTTCATAGGCGGACACTATCAACTGAACCAAAGCAGCCTAGGGCTAGAGTACAAATTTTTTAATAAGTTTGCTATCTGTTATAAGTAGTTCAGATGAAAAGATTTCTCAGTGAGAAGTAAATGAAGAAAAAAATTGGGAAATTTTATTTATATAGCTCACCTCTTTTTGTTGTTCATAGTCCCAAAGTAATTTGATAAAGAATAGCTGTAGCCCCAAAAAAAGAACATGTATAATTTGGTTTATGGGTTTAATATCAATTTTTTTATTTTTTTTAAAATATATTTTATTGATTTTTTTACAGAGAGAAAGGGAGAGGGATAATTAGAAACATCAATGAGAGAGAGACATCGATCAGCCGCCTCCTACACGCCCCCTACTGGGGATGTACCCACAACCAAGGTACATACCCTTGACCGCAATCGAACCTGGGACCCTTCAGTCTGCAGGCTCTATCCACTGAGCCAAACCGGTTTTGGCTAATATCAAATTTTAGAATGGTGTTTGTTTCAACTTTTGATAACCTTTGATAATATAAAGGAAAATTATATCGAAAACACCAAACTTAAATAAATTCTTCAGGTTTGAAAATGGGATAAGAATATGCACATTGAGATTCATTATCTTTTTTGTGTGTGTGTTGGGAACTTAAAATATTTGTTTGCATGAATGAAGCATAAACATAAATAGATTTGATAGCATTTTATCTAAAGAGGTTAATGAAAAGTCAGTAATATAGCAAGATAGACCAGAATGGTAGTATGTGACTATGTGGAAGATGCACTTTGGATACTAGAGTGAGTGCCAAATGGAGAAGTAGGAAATACAATTTTTATTAAGATCTTTTTTCTTCCCAAAGAGTGTATTAAAAATAGGAATTTTATTGAGAGAAAAAGTCAAACAGTCAAGATTAACTATTGAATTTGCAAGAACCACTAAATGCCAGTTGAGACAGGAGGCAACTATTCCATGTGTCTCTCTCACATGCATGTTTCTTTTTGTGTCTCCCTCTTTCTTACACACTTTCTAAAAATCAATGGAAGTAGAGCCTTGAATAAGGATTAACAACAAAAAAAAATTCAAAGTGGTTACATTTCCTATAAAAGTAGCTGAAATATTTCTATGCTCACACATACACTGAAAACAATGAAACCACAATGGAATTTTAAACAGGTTTATCACTGCTGTGATGTGTTCCTGTTTGAGATGTAATGTTCTTTTTTTTTTTTTTAAGAATCTGTATAGGAAAATTCACAAGAACCTGATTATCATTTATTCTGTTCAAAATGAGAGTGATTATGGATTCTGCATTTAGGGCCAAAATGATAGATGTTTGGGAAATGCAGTCATACCATTGGTGTTCATTATGTGGAGAATTAGTATTATAGTTTGCTTGAATATTGTTGGTTTTGTTTTTGTTTTTCGTTTTTTAATATATTTTATTGATTTTTTTACAGCGAGGAAGGTAGAGAGATAGTTAGAAACATCAATGAGAGAGAAACATCAATCAGCTGCCTCCTGCACACCCCCTACTGGGGATGTTCCTGCACCCAAGGTACATGTCCTTGACCAGAATCGAACCTGGGACCCTTCAGTCCGCAGGCTAATGCTCTATTAGAAATATTTTCATGTATTTTTTACAAAATCTAATAAATTTGCTTTTGGAATGAATTGTAAAAAGTCATGAGCCCTAGTCAGTTTTGCTTGGTGGTTAGAGCATCAGCCCCAGAAACAAAGGGTTATGGGGACAATTCCTAGTCAAGAACATATATCTTGGTTGCACACATACCCCATCCCAACCCCTACCCCCCTCAGGTGTGTGTGGGAGGCAACCAATCAATGTGTCTCTCTTCCTCTCTTTCCTTCCCTCTCTCTCTCCCAGTCTTCCCCCCTTCCACTCTATCTTTTCTAAAAATCAATGGAAAAAATATCCTTGAGTGAGAATTAAAATAGATTAGTGAAATACATAAATGGCAGAGGGAATCTAGTTTGTAGGAAATTTTTTTCTTTAGGAGGACACTAAGTTATAACAATGTTATCTATTTATAGGCTAGACAAATGGCTGCTGTTCTCCTAAGACGTCTTTTGTCCTCTGCATTTGATGAAGTCTATCCAACTCTTCCTTCTGATGTCCAAACTGCCATCAAGAGTGAACTACTAATGATTATTCAAATGGAAACACAGTCTAGCATGAGGAAGAAAATTTGTGATATTGCTGCAGAGTTGGCCAGAAATTTAATAGGTTTGTATGCAAATGCATTTATTATTATCTATATATATAAAAGCCTAAGTGACTGAACAACTAATGACCAGTCACTATAATGCACACTGACCACCAGGGGACAGACGTCGGTCCCGAACCCAAAATTGCCTGCCAGGCCAAGGGACCCCACCCTTGCACAAATTCGTGCACCAGGCCTCTAGTTATGTTATAAAAGAAAAAAACACAGTTGTCATTGAATAATATGGGTTGGAATTGCATGGGTCCACTTATATGGGGATTTTTTTTTTTTTTTTGCAATTTGCTTTTAGGAGTCTGGATACGGTGGGATGACTATGCATTGTTCTACACCATCTTATGTAATGGACTTGAGCATCTGTGAATTTTGTTACCTGACACAGGTTCTAGGATTAATCCCCAGTGGAATACTAAGAGACAAATTGGGGGTGTCAAAAGTTAATTGTGATTTTCTATTGTGTTTGGGGTCAGTACCCCTAAATCACCCCACCACTACATTGTTAAAGGATCAAGTGTATATTCTTTTTTTTTTTTTTTTTTTTTCATTTTTAAGTGGAAACTGTAGAGGAAAATTCACAAGAACCTGAGTATCATTTATTCTGTTCAAAATGAGAGTAATTGTGGATTCTGCATTTAGGGCAAAATGATGTTTGTGAAATGCAGTCATACCATTGATGTTTATTATGTGGAGAATTAGTATTATAGTTTGCTTGAAAATTGTTGGTTTTGTTTTTGTTTTTTATTTTTTAACATATTTTATTGATTTTTTTTTTTTTTTTTTTTTACAGCAAGGAAGGGAGAGAGATAGTTAGAAACATCAGTGAGAGAGAGAAATCAATCAGCTGCCTCCTGCACACATCCTACTGGGGATGTGCCTGCACCCAAGGTACATACCCTTGACTGGAATCGAACCTGGGACCCTTCAGTCCACAGGCCAATGCTCTATCCACTGAGCCAAACTGGTTAGGAGAAAATTGTTAGTTTTATTCCCCCTTAATACGTACAATTTTGAAAGCATAGGCTGACTTAATAGCCTACTTTATGGACTTGCCAATACAAGAAGAAATTAGTGGCATTTAGGTGCATTTGCTATTTGTGTATTTTTATATTATGTGCTATTATACTATTTACATGATAAACTAACCAAAAATATTTTTAAAGGATGAGATAAAAGAAAACCATCTAAAACTTTTTGGTCACTCTAAAAATATTAATAAAGTACTTGAATGTTCTTTGTTTTTTGTTTTTGACAGATTCATAAATGTAATTTTATTATATTTTTATTTTAATAAATCTTTATTGTTCAGGTTATTACGTTTGTTCCTCTTTGTTCCCCTCATAGCTCTCCTCCACCTGGTTCCCAACCACATCCTCTGCCTTTACCTCCCCCCCCGCATTGTCCTCATCCATAGGTGTAGGATTTTTGTCCAGTCTCTTACCGCACCCCCACATCCCTTTCCTCCCGAGAATTGTCAGTCTACTCCCTTTCTATGCCCCTGATTCTATTATATTCACCAGTTTATTCTGTTCAACACATTTTTTTATTCATTTGATTTTTAGATTCATTTGTCGATAGACATGTATTTGTTCATAATTTTTATCTTTATCTTTGTTTTCTTCTTCCTCTTCTTAAAGAGTACCTTTCAGCATTTTGTAAAATTGGTTTGGTGGTGATGAACTCCTTTAGCTTTTTCTTATCTGTGAAGCTCTTTATCTGCCCTTCAATTCTGAAAGAGCTTTACTGGGTAGAGTAATCTTGGTTGTAGGCTCTTGCTGTTCATCACTTTGAATATTTCCTACCACTCCTGTCTGGCCTGCATAGTTTCTGTTGAGAAATCAGCTGACAGTCGTATGGGTACTCCCTTGTAGGTAATTAACTGTTTTTCTCTTGCTGCTTTTAATATTCTCTCTTTGTCTTTAGCTCTTGGCATTTTAATTATGATGCGTTTTGATGTGGTCCTCTTTGGATTCCTTTTGTGTGTGGTTCTGAGGTTCCTGGACTTCTAAGTCTATTTCTTTCACCAGGTGGGGGAAGTTTTCAGTCATTATTTCTTCAAATAGGTTTACAGTATCTTGCTTTCTCTCTTCTTCTGGTACCCCCATAATTTGGATGTTGGTACGCTTGAGGCTGTCCCACAGGCTCCTTATACTATCTTCATATTTTTGAATTCTTTTTTCTTTTCCAATGGAGCCCCCATAATTTGGATGTTGGTACGCTTGAGGTTGTCCCACAGGCTCCTTATACTATCTTCATATTTTTGAATTCTTTTTTCTTTTCCAATGGAGTGTTTTCTGCTTCTTGGTATTTAAAATCTTTGACTTGATTCTTGTGTTCCTCTAGTATGCTGTTAGATCTCTGTATAATATTTTTTATTTCAGTCAGTATATGTTTAATTTCTAGTTGGTCCTTTTTCATCTCCTCTTGAGTCTCATTAAATTTATCCGCCTTTTTCTAGGAAATTCTTGAAAAACCTTGTAATTGTGGTTTTGAACTCTATATCCAATTGTTTGCTTTCCTCCATTTCTTTCATTTATGATGTTTCTTTGTCCTTGCATTTTTGCTGCTTCCCTGAGTTGGTAGAGTAGCTTTGTGTGGTAGGTGTCATATAGGGCCCAGTGGCTCAGCCTCCCCCAATACCTGGGGTGGACACTTTTGGTGTACCCCTTTGTAGACTATGTGCACAGCCTTGTTGTAGTTAAGTCTTGATTGTGGTTGGTATTACTGGGAGGAATTGACCTCCAGGCCAATTGGCTGTGAGGATCAGCTGTGTCTACGGTGGGAGAACTTCTGTGCTGGAGACACCCTTATAGACAAGACTTGCAAAATTACAAAAGCCTCTGTGCTCAGCTTGGATGGGGTGGAGCCGACAGCCTTGGCTTCTCTTCAGCCCTGCCATATGAGGTTCTTGAGTCTCAGTGTCCCAAGATAATTGCTGCAAGCACCTCTGAGAGAAAGCCACCCTTGAGTTTCACCCATTGCCAGACAGTCCAGTTTCCCCCTGAATGAGTCTTAATTCCCCGAAACTTGCCTGGAACTGGAGATCAGCATAGTCTGGAGCTTCCGTCTCACTTCCGCTTTAGAAAGCCAGCCGCGCACTCAGCAGTCCTCCCCGCGCATACCTCCGAACCTCTGCCTTCTGCAGCTCCCCTGAGTCTCAGTGTGCTTTCTCTTTTCCTGACAGTCCAGATTCCCCCCCAAATGAGTCTGTGTTCCCAGAGTCTCGCCCGGAACTGGAATTAAGCGCAGTCAGGAGCTTCCGTTTCCTTCCCATTTGAGGAAGCTAGCCATGCACTCAACCGCCTGTTCTCTCTATGTGTGCGCACGTTTCCATACCTCAGCTTTATGCAGCTCCTTGGAGTCTCAGTTGCTTTCCTCTTTCCTTCTAGTTGTAGAATTCCCACTCAGCCAGCTTTCCTGTGGTTCTGGATGGTGTCTATTTTGTCTTTTAGTTGTAGTTTTGATATTGTTGTGTGAGGCAGCAGTTTAGGTGTTTACCTATGGTTTCTCCCATAAATGTAATTTTAAACTCAAGTCATTTAAGTGACATTTTCAAAGGTTGAAAGGATATCTCACTATAATAAGGGATAAGTGGGAGAACATTGTTGGTTGTACTAGTAAAAACAAAAAGAAACCATTACCAATTCTTTAATCTCAACTACTAAAATCATTGAAAACCCACTGAAACAAATTTTTTTTTTAATCCTCACCCAAGGATATTTTTCCATTGATTTTTAGAGAGAAGGAAAGACAGAACTATCAATGTGAGAGAAATACATTGATTGGTTGCCTCCTACATGTGCCCGGACCAGGGAGGAGACTGCAACCAAGGTACATGCCCTCAACTGGGATTGAACCCAGGATCCTTCAGTCTGCAGGCTGATGCTCTAGCTACTGAGCCAAACCGACTAGGGCTAAAATAATATTTTTAGTATGAATTTTTACTGATTTTAGAGAGAGAGGAACATAAGTCAGTTGCCTCCCAATATGTTCCCAACTGGAATCAAACCCAAAACCCTTCCGTGCATGGGAGAACTCTTCACAACTGAGCAACACTGATCAGGATGAAACTGTTAATTTTGAATTTTTAAAAAAGCTTAGGAAATCCTATTTTAAAATTTTATTATTATTTTTACGTATTTTTTTTATTAATCCTCACCCGAAGATTTTTTTTTCTTTTTTTTTTTAATTTAGAGAGAGTGGAAGGGATTGAGGGGTTGGGGAGGGAGTGGGTGGGACATCAATAGGTTGCCTCCCATGCATGCTGTGACCAAGGCCAGATATTGAATCTGCATCTGGGGTACATGCCCTTGATGAGAATTGAACCTGAGACCCTTTGGTCTGAGGGTGAACACTAAATGAGCTAGGGCTTATTTTTAAATTTTTTAACTGTACAGATAGTTTTTATAGGTGACATTTTTTAACTCAATCACTTGATAATAGAAGCATTTTCAAAATGTTTCAAGGTGTTCTGTTCGTAGTAGTTTAAATTTTTTTCATTTATTGCCAGGCCAGTGTGGTTTAGTGGTTGAGCATCGAAGTTACCACAAAGTTACCATTCAATTCCAGGTCAGGGCACATGCCTGGGTTGTAGGAGACAGTGGATCAATGATTCTCATTATTGATGTTTCTATTTCTGTTTCTCCCTTTCAAAAATCAATTAAAAAATATATTTTTTTAAAGTTCTTTTATTAGTTTGAGAGGAGAAATAAGTTCATTGTTCCACATATTTATGCATTCATTGGTTGATTCTTATATGTGCCTGACCAGTGACTGAACCTGCAACCTTGGTATATTGGGATGATGCTCTAAAACTGAGTACGCTGCCAGGCCCGTGGATACTTCTTTTTAAGCAGTTATTTTATTACCGCTCAAAGTAACATTTGTATGTTAAAGAGATAGGTGAAGGGTATTTTTCTTAATCTCACTTAAGTAGCACTCATTTCAGAAAATCAGCAAATAATGGGAAATTTTAACAAAAAGTGCAATTGCAATTTTTACAACTCTTTACATTTTCTGTACGGGTATAAATGGTGAGTTAACTAATACAGTATTTTTGTGGTTGCTCATTTTTATTACAAAGTAGCACAAAAACTTTGTATTTTAAAATCTTGTTTAAAAGTAAATACATTGATAAAATCTGTTATCACTTAAAACTGGAAAGGATGAGCACCCTGCTCTGGGTCTGGGTCCTGGGGTTCCCACTCCTATATCTACAGTTTGAAAGTAATAATTTGGTTTCAAGACCTTGTTACCATATTTTAGCTTTGCCTACTTTTTAAACTCTTTAATAGCAATAGTGTGTGTGTGTATGTATATATGTGTGTATATATATATGTACACACATATACATACACATATATACACATATATATACATATACATATATACATATATACATACAAAAAAAAATTCAACCAATCAAATAGTCACAGTGATGCCTTTTCTCCAAATCCCATTCCTTAGAAGTGACCCCTTTTAATACTTGTGCTAGGTAACCCAAATATAAACAATTACTTTTTATAAGATTATTATATCATTTTTAGGTTAAAGAACCTAATTGTGTTAGAAGTTTTTTTACTATAGAGCAAATGACATTTTCTGCTACTATATTTTGAATAAGGCTTATAATGAAAGGACTCACCCTTAATCATTTGAAGTTTTGACTTATACACTTTATGCCTGGATTTCTTTACTTTTAGATGAGGATGGTAACAACCAGTGGCCTGAAGGTTTGAAGTTCCTTTTTGACTCAGTCAGCTCTCAAAATATGGGACTGCGGGAAGCTGCCCTTCACATTTTCTGGTATATACATAGACCTAATTTTTTTTAAATGTTTATGTCATGAATACGCAAACACATTTTTATTTTCTAATGTAACAGCTTGTTATTTTTGAAAGTCCTTCAGATAAGCTTTGTATTTGTGTTGGAAGTAAAATTGGGCCAGGAGGGGGGCGGGACCAAAGTTTTTTATTTCACATTATGATCCTCATTTGTATATGAGGGCTCTCTGGAGCTTTATTTATTTATTTATTTATTTATTTATTTATTTATTTTATTATTATTATTGATTTCAGAGTGGAATGGAGAGGGAGAGATAGAAACATCAGTGATGAGAGAGAATTACTGATCAGCGGCCTCCTGTATGCCCCTCATTGGAGATCCAGCCAACAACCCGGGCATGTGCCCTTAGCAGGAATCAAATCTGATTTATAGATCAATGCTCAACCACTGAGCCATGCCCAGCCAGGCTGGAACTTCATTTTTTTATTTTATTTTCTTATTCTGAAAACATTCTGGAACAGTTTCTTCAGCTTTATTTGGAAATGGACACAGTACTAAATGTAGCTTTTAAAAAGCTGCTTTAGTAACGGCATCTTGAAGAAGAGAAAGAAAAGGTGCATGCCTCCCTTCGTTTTCTGGGTCTTCTGTGGTCAAGCTTTATAAAAATGTAATATTTTAATAAACTGTTGTGTATTTATAAGCAGATGGTCGAAGTTTAGAATGCAGAAACTATCTGCATTAAAAATTTTGCCCTACCATGTTATACAGTTAACTGCATTTAAAATAAAATTTGGTTTATAAATTTTAAGGATTATATATATTTTTTTAATAAGATATACCTTGAGCATCTGAAGAGGATACAGGTAGATATTAACATCTTTTTCTCCTTTATTTGTCAGATGTATTTTATTTATATCAATAATCCAGGGTAGAGAATTAAATAAAAGTATTTAGTTTGTTTACCTAGAAGTAGAACAGAACTTAAACTACCCTAGATCACCAAGACTAGGAGCAGACTGTGTGAGAAAGCATGGTTACTGCAGCTACCATGTGCAACTAGATGGTTGTTCTTATCCCATCCTGCACTTAGGTTAGCTTCCCACTGAGACAGAGCGTAAGAATAAAGTGCTGGGATGGGTGGCTTAATCATGTACACCTGGGTCTTCCCCTACTCCCAGACTAATCAACCTCCACTATGTTTGTTTCATTCACCCAACCCCAAAAGAAGATTGCTTGGAGGGGTGGGTATTTTTCAACCTTAAGGATTAATACACATTTTTGAGTCAGGTAGGCATTTAATTAAATATTCTAGTTACCACTTTACTAAGATGAAATGTAGTTTCTTTTGTTTTTTTTTATTGACTTTAGAAAGAGAAGAAAAAAGAGAAAGAAGCATTGATTTGGTTTTCCATTTATTTACATATTCATTGATTCTTGTATGTGCCCTGACCGCAGATCTAACCCGCCGCCTTGGGGTAATAGGACAATATTCTAAGCAACTAAGCTATCCGGCTGGGGCAGATGTAATGTATTTTTTAAAAAAAAAAACATTTTGAATTTTTTTTTTAGGAACTTTCCTGGAATTTTTGGGAACCAACAGCAACACTATTTAGACGTCATCAAACGGATGTTAGTTCAATGTATGCAAGATCAGGAACATCCAGCGGTAAATCATTTCAATTTTCTTAATGTTAACACCTAATTAAGATAACATCTAATTTGTAAAGGAATTTATATATTTGGAGATTGTCTTTAATACTTTAAAATACAAATGCTAGGCTGGTGCCATTTGGGGGCTCAGCCCATCTGGTTTTCCAGATGACCTAATAAATTTATTAATTCTTAACCCCCTTCCCCCAAATCTATATATAAAAAGGCTAAGTGACCGACTGTATGTATGTATGTATGTATGTCTGACCGAGTGGCCGACTGATACATGTGATGCCCACTGGCAATTTAAAAATAAATGTTGACTCTCACATGCACGATATATATAAAGCTCTTCCTGGTGCCAATCGCACGTGTGTGTTTTGATCTGTCATTGTTGGTCATGAATTTGGTTAACACTATTATAGAGAGAGGGTGAATAGCAATATTAAAATAATTCTTCTTCTAATTCATTTCCTTTCAATGTGCACCAATCTGTGCACTGGGCCACTAGTCTATATATAAATAATTTTATTGATATGATAAAGAGAAAACTTCATCCTTAGTAACAAATCTGAACTTGCATCCATTAAAAATCTCTCGTTTGTTATTTTTTACTCTCATCATTTTAGATCCGAACACTATCTGCTAGAGCTACAGCTGCATTTATACTTGCAAATGAGCATAATGTGGCTCTTTTCAAACATTTTGCAGACTTGTTACCCGGATTCTTACAGGTAAGAAAACTACTTAAAATAGGTGATAATTATATCTTCATTGATTTCTGTAGTTTTATAAATGCATATCAGAGTTACATTCACTTATTCAGTAAATAATACATTGTCTACTATATGCTGGTACTAGGCACGGGATATAGCAGTGAACAAAACTTGCAAATCATTGTCCACTCTGAACTTACATCTGTTAGCTTTGATAGGTTCTTAGTCTTTTAAAATACTTAGGTTAGAGTTTCAGAGTTTTTCTTCTATAATACAGATGATAAAAGCAGCTTATGCTTACTGAATATATAATCACATGGTTTACTTCCATTGAATCAACCAAATAACCTGTGAAATTAAATGCCCATTTTACATAAGGGAAAATTAAGGAGGAGGGGATAAAAAAGTTGGCAAGGTCACAGTGTTGGAAAGTGGTAGAATCCTGCATGATTCAAACCCAAATCAAACTGCAGTTCTTAACCTTAACCAGAAGGTTTATAGCAGTTTGTATTATAGTTTATGGTTAATTCCCATTATTGAATGTCAAGGATAAGTTATGTTAAGGATACCTGCCTCAATAAGAAGGCAAAGTAAGATTGAGTAAATTAGAGCAGTTAATCTTGTTAAACCCTAAACCCATTTTTTTATAACATATTTTGTAACTTCCCATAGTCTGTCCTAAAATGAAATGCATAGGTAACGTAACTCACATATATGCACAAGTTTTTAAAATATCAATACATGGTTCTAAGTGAATAAAAGAATTTTAAAAGTAACATAATAAAAATGGCATGTTTTCTACATATAAATGCTAAGGCATGACTACCACAAAAGACATAGTAGATTAGGTGATTTTTTTTTTTTTAAGGGAATCGTGGTACTTTTTTTTTTCACAGTACATTTTTAAAACTATGCAAAATATTTTTATAAGTAAGTTCATTTTGTGTTTTATATTTATGATCTTGTGAGATGCATGATAAGAAGATCTTGTTAATTCTTTAGAAGCATTTGTGTCACAAATGGAGGATATCTACTACTCCTTGTTTTTGCCCATCTTTAGTCATGTCAACCAAGAAAACACCTCCTAAGAGAAATAACAACCCTATTGCAAACTGGTTAGACAGGAGTTAGGAGGAGGTAAAACTGAAATATTCTGCATGGGTCAGAGGATTTAGTAGATATTTTTCTTTCATTGTCATCAAACTGAAAAGAGTTTAGGTCAATGACAAATCATTAACTTTTCCATTCTATTTTATTAGTTCATTACCAAACTTTACATTCTGTTTCATCTTTTCTAGGCTGTAAATGATTCGTGCTACCAGAATGATGATTCGGTCCTAAAATCCCTTGTGGAAATTGCAGATACTGTTCCGAAGTATTTGCGTCCTCATTTGGAAGCTACTTTACAGCTAAGTCTAAAGGTAAATTAAATACTTCAGTAAATGTTGTGTTTATTATTTTCAGTGAATAAACTACTAAATATATGCAAATATGTCTTCCTTGTAGTTGTGTGGAGACACTAGCCTCAATAATATGCAACGCCAGCTTGCCCTTGAAGTAATTGTGACCCTCTCTGAGACTGCGGCTGCTATGTTAAGAAAACATACCAATATTGTTGCACAAACTAGTAAGTCAGAGATCTTTAAATGGTTTATATTAATGTAGGAAAATTGTTGAATAAATGTGCTGAGAGTTGTATAAGTTTACAGGTTTGTTAATGTTCTTTAACATTCAGAAGTGTCTGGGGAAGTGCATCTCTATACATACTTACATGTATGTACCCAACTTGTTGTCTTTGCTGCAGCTCTTTGAAACCTAACATGATAGTAGGCATGACTTATGATACCTAGAAATAAAATTTAAAAAATTATGGAGAAAATTGTACATGATATTGAAAGACCAAAAGAAAAATTGAAATAACTAAATATCACTTCTCCTCAAATGGGTCAATAAATTCAGTATAATTTTACTCAAAATCCTAATTTATGTTGAAGAACATAGGTTCTTGAGTAAAATGATGCTATTTTGTTAAACCAAATAGAGGTCTTGCCCTATCAACTGTTAAGATTTACAATTCGTTGATGGTGTAGGTGTAGACAAATGCATTGGGTGGAGCAAAAGGGTGTGGGAGCAGAACCACTCAGGTGGAAGCAAAACTGACTTCATCAAAAATCATTGGGGCAACTGGTTATTTCTATTTTTAAAAGTACCACGATCTTAAGTATTTTGTAACAATCAATTTGGGGTTGATTAAAAACTAATGCAGACACATTTTATTTTTTTTAATATGTTTTTATTGATTTCAGAGAGGACGGGAGAAGGAAAGAGAGAAAAACATCAATAATGAGAGACAATCATCAATTGAGTGCCTCCCACCCACCATACACTAGGGATCAAGCCCTCAACCTGGCTATGTGCCCTGATTGGGAATCGAACCATGACTTTCTGGTTCATAGTTCTATGCCCAACTACTAAGCCATGCCAGCTAGGCCATAGACACATTTTACAAATAAAACTTGATAGTAGGGAAGGATTTTTTAAAAGATTTAAAAACCATATATGTAAAAACATTGCTAAATTTGCAAAAAGGAAAACAATTTTCTGACTATCCAAGGACACCATAAATGAAATTAAAAGATAGACTACAGACTGGAGAAAGTAGTTGCAGGGCACACAGTCAGCAAAATTTTGTTATTCAGAAATTAGACAAAAGTTAGTAACAGGAAATTCACAAAAGAGGAATCTAAAATAGCTGAAGAACACTGCTCTGTTTCAATAAAAAGTATAATTGTAGAATATAGTGTATTGGAAACTTTGACAATATCAAGTATTGATGAAGTGTGTAAGATAGAAGACATTTTTACAGTTCTAGGATACTTCACACATTGTAGTGAAATAAGACAGGCCTTTGAAACTCCCCTTAGCAAGCTTATAAAACTTTAGAGAGCAGTTTAGTACTGATGAAGAAGATACTTATAGGTACTTAAACTCACACTTGCCAAGGAGCTATGTATAATTTCATCAAAGTAAAATTTGTAATTGGAAACAACCAAAATGTCCATCAACAGGATAGTGTTTATATAATGGAATGCTATGAGAAAAAAGAAAATTGCTAGAGGATACATATAGTATGCCTAGGGGCCCAATGCACGAATTCATGCACCTTGAAAGAAACTGAGCTGCGAGGCTGTGGTTGGCACAGGGGGTGGCTGGTCTCGGCACATCTCGCCGTAGTACTGGTCTCCTCTCTGCCAGAAGCTCTGTTCCTGCCACTGCAGCTCCCACACACCCATGGCACCAGCACTGACCCCTCTCACACCTGTTGATGGCGTGGAGCAATTGGGGCCAGTGCCCCTCAGGAGCAGCGAGAGGCAGAGAAGCCCTCAGGGCTTATCGGGGCCAACAGCCACTGCTCACACATGCTGACAGTGCTGAGCAATTGGGACTGGTGCTGGGCACCAACAACAGGTGTAAGCAGCAGTAAGTGTGAGCACCAGGCAAGACCACAGGGTATGGGAGCAAAGAATTCAGTAACCACCGGAGGCTCATCCTGATGATAGTGACTGGCGCCACACCTTGGTCTGGCACCCCTGCTCATCTGCTCCACCATCCCCCTGCTGCTAACACTTGCCATGTTCTGCATACGACCCCAGGTGGTCAGCACACATCATAGTGACCAGTTGTTCTGCCATCCAGTCTATTTGCATGTTAGGGGTTTTTATATATAGATACCATCTATCTAATAATGAAATATGCAAATTGTCTGGAATGCCATCCCAGCAATAGTAACTATCAGCAAGCTGCTTGGAGTGACCAGGCCAGCAGGGGGGTTAGTGAGGGACAACCAAACAAGTCAATAGCAGGCTGCTTGGTGCAACCTGGCTGGTAGGGGGGTGGGGGAAATTGGGGGCAATCAGGCCTGCAAGGGGGGGAGTTAAGAGATGATCAGCTGGCAGGGGGCAGGGGTGGCTAGGGGTGATCAGGCAGGCAGGTAGGTGAGCAGTTAGGAGCTAGCGGACCCAGACTATGAAAGGGATGTTTTGGATTGTAGAGGGTGCAGGTTGGGCTGAATTTCGTGCACTAGGCCTCTAGTCCTATATAATTTTATATAATAAAAGTCTAATATGCTAAGTGTCTGGTCAGCCATTCAACCAATCAAAGCAAAATATGCTAATGATGTGCTAAGGCTGCTCAACCACTCTCTATGACATGTATTGACTGACCACCAGGGGCCAGACAGTTGATTGGTCAACCAGTTTGCTATGATGTGCACTGACCGCCAGGGAACAGATGCTCCAAGCTTAATGCTGGGGACATGCCCTGGAGCCTTCCCTCAGTACCTCCTCAGCTGGCCAACCTCCCGTGTCTCTCCCTGGCCCTGATTGTACACTAGACAGAGAGCCTGGGGGGAGGTGGGGGTTGTCCCTCAGCCTGCCCTGCGCCCTCTCACTATCTGGGATCCCTTGAGGGATATTGGAGAGCCGGTTTCGGCCTGATTCCACAGGGGGAGCCCCACTCAGCCAGAAGCCGGGATCATGGCTGGTGCGCACAGCAGCAGTGCCTCCGCACCAGCACTAAGGATGTCCAACTTGGGCCTTAGCTGTCAGTCAGATATCCCCCAAGAGCTCCCAGAATGCAAGAAGGCACAGGTCGAGCTGAGAGAATCCTTCCCCCCCCCTGCCCCCAACCCACACCCTCTAGTGTATTATATATATAAAGTATAATCTTGAAATAGTGCTCTTTCGTATATAAATACAGAGGTCTATAGTTCAAGTGTAAAAACAGTTTGAGAATGGAAACATTTTATTTTTTATTATGGCGCTCAATACTGGTGAAGGAAGAGAATACAGTAGGATTTGTGAAGTTTGACTTTAATTCTTAAATGTACTTCTTAATAAGATGTAAATGTGGCCCCTAAAAAAACAACAAAATCCACAAACAGTTAAAATTAAAAACAGGTGTTGGGCACACAGGCAAATAATTTTTTTTTTTCACTCTCTTAGAGGCAAAGTAAATCCTTCATTTCTTACTTAGTGAGATTTTTGTTTGTAAATGATGATATTGACAAAATAAAAATAGCCATGTTCTTCAAGTATGAAATTATTTCCTTTAGTTCCTCAGATGTTAGCAATGATGGTTGATCTAGAAGATGATGAGGACTGGGCAAATGCAGATGAACTAGAAGATGATGATTTTGACAGGTAATCAATCATACACAACAAATACAGTATAAAGGTTCCTCATTGACAGGATAGAGCAACATGAGAAACAATAAGAGCTTTAGGCTTATGAGGCCCCCACCTTTCTCTCACTGTATTCCATAATTTGAAGTTAAACTTTTAAGTTTGGAATATGGGACACTTAGGCTTCTTGTTGTATGCATTTCTGCATGCGATTTTGTAAATATTTTAAAGTATCTTTTCTACCCCAATCTAACTTGAGGCTAGAGAGGAGACGGTGTTGAAATCTGTATACTAGGTGACATAACACTGGAATTGCTATTTTACTTGTTGTGACTTAGGAGTCCCCCCATGAATATAGATTCTTATGGAAAAGTCAACCAAAATCTATATTTACTGTCCCAATAGTGATGATGGCCCCTTGCCATGTACATGAATCAACACTTCAGAGATCTGTTAATTTGATTCTTTCAATAGTCTTAAAGATATATTTATTATAGATAACAGAATGAAGAGAAAAGGTTGAGTGATTTGCTCAATATTGCATAGCCAGTTAGTAGACTGGGCTTTAATACCATTTCTGTTAGTCTTCCCAGGGTATCATACTATCTATTTCTTAAAAATATAGAACAGAAATTATTTCCAGAAAGGCTAGCAGTCAGTATAAGCTACTATAATAATACTAGAAATGAAAGACATTTGACTTGTAGGATATATGGTGGCTTCTGAGGCTAACTCCTATTATTAAAAATGACTGGGTTCTGACTTAAAATACTGTGTTGGAGTGTATGAAAGTAGTCCTTCGCTGGAAATAACCTAGCAGGGCTGAAGAAAAGATCGCTCAGATCTGGTTTCCTTCTCTGGTTCAGTTACTCTAATGCGCTGCTACTTGACCTGGAATTTGCCCTGCAAAAGGTCCTTGAATTTATATGGTTTATGAAGCTGTTTTTTCTGGACTAGGTGAATAAGGTTTTCTTATCTGTGAGTATAAACGGTCATGTATTTATTTTCAAAATCAGTTTAAGTCTAAGAACCTGTTCTGAAGATAATTTGTAGCCTTTCTTTGTACACATGTGGAGGCCAAAGTAGGTTTATAGTTGTGGGTATCCAAAACAGCTTATTCTATATTACTATTTATTAATTACTGTATTGTTTTCCATATAAACAGCTGTAAAGCTACTTTTGCCCACCCCTGTATGTCTTGTCTTCAGAACAGTTAAAGATTATACACATGACAAACTCACTGCTGATCTTAGAGTTATAGGACAGTGCAAAGGCTTTTATGCCTGGTTTTCTTCAGTTTTCAGTGAAAACACTGGGATGGAGTTTCACTTACACATAATTTTTGGCAATGCTATTTACACCCCTTTAAAGGTAAATAAATTCACAGTGAGGAGAAAATCATATACAGTCTCAGCCCCCTTTCAGTTTTCTATGTTCTGTTCCCTGGTCATTTTGAAGGATATATGTCCAGGAAATGAGAAACACAAGGTTCTCCTAAATGCTCTGCACACACTTCTGCATCTTGAAAATATCAGAAGCTAATTGTTAGGCAATGTGGGGGGTGTGCATGTAAAGAGAGAGGAAGAGGAAAGAAGCCTTGAAAAATAAAATTTGGATGTAGGACTTATTAAACTACAATGAATCAGGGTAAGTTTATTTGCCTCCCTCCCCTTGTTTAACTCTAGAGTTTTTAACTCACAATTTACTATATACATTCAGAAGGCTGTTTGACTTACTCTTTTTCAGTCCTGTTTAATAACAATCCACGTTTAGAAATATGTATAGTGTACTATTCTTGTGTATTTTGAATATGTTGAATACATTACATGCTGTTTTGTGCAGCAATGCAGTTGCTGGTGAGAGTGCTTTGGACCGAATGGCTTGTGGACTTGGTGGAAAGCTCGTTTTGCCCATGATCAAGGAACACATTATGCAGATGCTTCAAAATCGTAAGCTCTCTCTTTCAAATGCTAGAATAATGGAAAATTGCTTTCTAAATCAGAAACTCTTAACAAATGCTTGGACTGTGTCTAAAAATTATTCTTTGCCTTTTTATATCTGTGTTTAATCTGATTTTTATATTATGTTGATAAAATTATATTTAGTTGTCTTTGGGGCCATTCAGTCTTAAGCCAAAGAATATTTTTCCTCACTATTAAAAATAACCTCAGTCTCCTCAGTATTGGCCTAATTTTATAGGAAAAATATATAAATTCTAAGGAAATTTTATAGTTCTTTCTTTAGCCAGAAACATCTAGATTTAAATTTAACTAAGATGATATTATTTTACTATTTATGAAACATTTGATTCAAATTTTTGAGACATATTTGATTTATATAATCTCCATTATTTTATTTTAAAAAATAACTAGTATTTCCTAATAAATATTTGGTCATATCAATACCACCAAACATTGTCTACATGTTTTTGTGGGGGTGTGTTTTTTTGTTTTGTTTTGTTTTTTTAATTACAAAGTAAATGTGTTTGAATTTTTTCTTTTTTAATTCAAATACAAAAATGTATAACTAAAAGTCCCTTACCTTAGATTCAGAGGTGGCCACTGTTAAAAAGTCTCTGAGAGTGTTTTATTTGCCTCTTTTCCTCACCCCCTTTCCTTTTTCTTTTTTCTTTTCTTTTTTTTTTTCTTTTTCTTTATCTGGGCATATTGGCAGGGGGCAGTTTTGGAATGTGACCATGCCATATAGGCTAATCACTCTTAACCTTAAGCTTTTGCCACACAGTACGGTATATCACCACACAATAGCCTCCCTTATTTATTTTACAGCATATAGCATTCCACACTTCCCCACTGAATGTTAATAGTTTTTGTTGATTAAAATAATTGTACTGCATATAATTGTACAAAAATAAATCCTAGTTTGCTTGTATGAATATTTCATATATAGAGTACATTATAGGAGACAAATTTGAGGGACAAATCCTTGATTCAGGATCTTAAAGTAGTAAAACAGTTGCAATACCAGCCTCAAATAAAATTGAATTATTAAAAACTCTAGCTAGCCCTTAAATTCTTTACCTCTCTCCTTCTTATTCTATAAGATTCTTATTTACCCTGAAAGGCATTGCCCAAAACCATGATCCCTTTTTAATGATATGATTTTATATTTGGGTCTTGAATAATAATTTTTCCCTTTTTTTAATCCCTTGAATTATTTGTGTTTGGGGGTAGTTTTGGGTTAATCCTCACCCAAGGATACTTTTCCATTGATCTTTTAGAAGGAGGGAAAGACAAAAACATGGGTGTGAGAGAAACACATCAATTGATTGCCTCCTGCACACATCCAAACCAGGGCCAGGCCAGGGAGGAGCCTGCAACCAAGATATATTTCTTTGACTGGAATGGAACCTGGGACCCTTTGGTCCACAGGCCCAATGCTCTATCCATTGAGCCAAACCAGCCAGGGTAATCCCCTGCATTTTTTTTTTTTTTTAGGGTTTTTCACAAAAGGATAGGGACAGATAGCATCACAGATTGCTCAACCTCTAATTGCTGCTAGAAAGAATCTAGCTTTTTCATTTTAAGATGAAAGTAAAGCCCAGAGACATTTTGCACAAGGCCAACCAGCTAACAGTGTTTTTCCATTGATTCACACTTTTTGGATTGTTTTGTTGTGGGTGTGGTTTTGTGATTTTCAGTTCAAGAATTTGACTTTTAAAGTCCTGCTACAACTTACTAGCTTACTTAGTAAAGAAGGCTTTACTTGTATGGCAATGGACACATGAAGATTTGTTACTGCTGTATGACTTTGAGCAAGTCTTTATTTTCTAGTGTATTAAACTGGAAAATGATGCTTGCTCTACACCCAGGATTACGTTAGAATCCAAAGCTGTATTTAATTTATGTGAAAAGTGCTTTAACAATGGCAAATGGTATATATTTCTTAGTAACATACACTTCACTTTATTTTTCAAATTTTTTATTGTCTTCGCTTTAAATAATGAACTGTGAAATTTTTTAAATCTTAAAATTCAGAGGAGAAAGACCATTTCCAAATCCCCATACCATGCCATCCAATTTGCTCAGCATTCGTTCAGACACTGCACATAGAGAATGTATGTTTCATATCTCTGAATCAAATAGATATTTTTCTATATCAGTATTTATTGCATTTCTTTTTTAATTTTAATTAGTAAGTACAGTATGCACAGATTAGTATAATATACTGACATATTGGTTTCCTAAGATTATTATTCCTCAGTTGACTCATTTCTGCTTTACTGATATATTAATTAAACATATTAAAAACATACAAATTTATAAATGATAAAGTTTTAATGCTTAACATCAATATTAGCAATTTTTCAGAACATTTTTCCATTAGTTACAACATAGTTCATCTTTACATAGGTTTCAGGCTCCCCAAAGTGAAAAATGTAGTATGAAATATTTTAGGTTTTTTCTACCATGTGGTTTAACCTTTATGCCAGCAGTTCTTAAACTTTCTCTTTTCAAGATGCCTTCACACTCTTAAAAATTACTGAGATTTTCAGAGTACTTTTCTTTACATGTGTTATATCAATTTGTATTAGAAATTAAAACATATTAAAAATCTTTATTTAAAAATAATAAGAAACACATACATTACCAGAAATAACATTTTTGTGAAGAATGACTCCTCTAAAACAAAAAACATATTTAAAAATGTTTTTGCTGTTTTTTAAATATTTTTAGATGCCTTAGCTGAATTTATGTGGAAAACTACAATAATTAATAAATAATACAAGTACAAACTGTTATGCATATTCACAACTGTAAACCTACTTTTGCCCTACCTTGTATTTATGTGTATCTTGCTTTGTTCTTGAAAGAATTTTAGACATAAAAGTCAGGGAAATTACATATGAGAATATAAAGTCTAGTAAAAAAATAAACATTGCTTAGTGAATATTCTGTTAATAAAAAAGCAAATACACATTATTATGTTAGAATACAAATAAGACTCATCCATATTCATTTGTCATATCCTATCTAATAAAAGAAGAGTAATGTGCAGATTGACCATCACTCCCAACACATAAGATGACTGCCCCATGTGGTCAAAAGATCCTGCCTCCATGTGGACATAAGATGACCAGCAGAGGAGGGCAGTTAGGGGTGAGCAGGCCAGCAGAGGGGGGAAGTTGGGGGTGACCGGACCTGCAGGGGAGGGCAGTTAGGCATCAGTTGGGCAGGCATGAGAGTGGTTAGGGAGTGAGCAGGCTGACAGGCAGAAGCAGTTAAGGGCAATCAGGAAGGCAGGCAGGTGAGCAGTTGGGAGCCAGCAGTCCTGGATTGTGAGAGGGATGGTCCGACTGCCCTCAAGGGGTCCCAGATTGGAGGGAGGGCAGACTGGGCTGAAGGACAGCCCCTCCAGCCCCTCCCCTCACCCTCCCTGCATGAGTTTTGTGCACAAGTTTCTAGTTACTAAATAAAAGTTCTTTAAAAGCAGCACATTTTTCTCTCTAAGTATTTGTTCTTTTTTTTCTTTTGGAAATCAACAAATCTGTGTTCAGTAAGGAGCAATGTATGACAGAAGATCCAGGCATTTATTGCTTATAATAAAATATCAGAGGAAAAGTCTTTTAAGTATTATAAATGCTGATAAGCTCTTTGCTTCTATTTTGCCTTTTAACCTTTGGCATGCAAATGTGTGTGTGATGTAACCACTATTACAATGAAATAATACAGTCAGTTATTTTTTTCTGTCCCATTTTTTAAATTAACACATATGTAAAAATATTTCATAACTCCTTACAGAGTAAGGAGAACTTTTAATATTCTGCTAGAATGACATGTTTGTAGTGTCTCATTGCTGTTCTTTTATTTGCAATTTTTTCTCTGTAGCTGACTGGAAATATCGACATGCAGGATTAATGGCTTTATCTGCTATTGGGGAAGGATGCCACCAGCAAATGGAAGGAATTCTAAATGAGATAGTAAATTTTGTTTTGCTTTTTCTTCAGGATCCTGTAAGTACCAATAACTGTTTGATTCATAATTGTTACTATAGTTTCAAATGGCAAATAGAAAAACCTTTACTAAAACCAAGGAGTATATTCCAGCATCCAAGAGTGAGATATGCAGCCTGTAATGCAGTTGGACAGATGGCTACAGATTTTGCACCTGGTTTCCAAAAGAAATTCCATGAGAAGGTAAGCCACAAGTCCTCAAACACTCAAACTTGAAGAAGAGGGATAGCATTTCAAAATGTATGCTTACATGATTTCCTTTCACAGGTGATTGCAGCTCTACTACAGACCATGGAAGACCAAGGCAATCAGCGAGTGCAGGCCCATGCCGCTGCTGCTCTCATTAACTTTACGGAGGACTGTCCCAAGTCACTGCTTATTCCATATTTGGATAATTTGGTGAAACATCTACATTCCATTATGGTACTTAAACTTCAGGAGGTAAATTCTAAGATCTTTAACCCCTCTATTTAGATATTAATTCAGATTAATTGATAGGAACTGGGGGACTTTTCAACATGCTATCAAGAATAGAAAGTTGGGTCCAGCCAGTGTTGGTTGGGCATTGGCCCAGGAACCAAAAGGCTCAATTCCTGGTCAGGGCACATGTCTAGATTGCAAGCTCAATTCCCAGTTAGGGGGAGTGCAGGAGGCAGTCGATGGATAGTGTTTCTCTTTCATTGATGTTTCTATCTCTCTGTCCCTCTTTCTTCCCCTCTCGAAAAATGAATTTAAAAACATTTTTGTAAAGTATTTTTTTTTAAAAAATAGAAAGTTAGAAGGATATTATAGGCCTGACCAAAAAATGATCCAATTTTAGAACTAGGGAAGATATGCCCTAAAGGCTAGGTAAAACCATTATATGAATTGTCTTAAAAACAAGGCAGAGTTATTTTTTAACTCTAATTTAGGTAAATTTGGAAGAACCAATTTATGCTTTTAATTGCTCTAAGAAATCATGGTAATATGATTTTAGGAAATTAACAAAGTAGCATTGTGGGACTAAAAAGGGAGATGATTTAAGGCAATGGCATCATGATCATTTTTCAGGGAGCTTAGATGGTAATAGTGGAATTTGGGGGGGAAAGGTGTCTAAAAGACATTTCTTGAGAAGCACACAGTTTCTTTCTACCAGTTTGAATTTCAAAACATGAAAGAGAAGAATGTAAAAAATGTTGATCTCCTAAACCAGGTCACAGAAATAGACATGTGGAAAAGATTTTTTTTTTTCTTTAAGTATGTTGTTTTTAAAATAAGACCTGGCTATTCAAAAAGAAGATGGTTTTAGTTATACGTTAAGTAATAGGGGCAGCTTACAAATAGTTGAATGGTATTAGTACAGAAGTGTGTGGGAGGAAAGACGCAAATAAGAGAAGTAAAGATTGGCCTTGCCCAGTGGTCAGCAAACTCATTAGTCAACAGAGCCAAATATCAACAGTACAGCGATTGAATTTCTTTTGAGAGCCAAATTTTTTAAACTTAAACAACTTCTAACACCACTTCTTCAAAAATAGACTCGCCAGGCAATGGTATTTTGTGGAAGAGCCACACTCAAGGGGCCAAAGAGCCACATGTGGCTCTCGAGCTGTGTTTTGCCGACCACTGGCCTAGCTAGTTTGGGTCAGTGGATAGAGCATCAGCCTGCAGACTGAAGGGTCCCGGGTTCGATTCCAGTCAAGGGCAAATACTTTGCCCTCAGGGGATGGGCAAGAGGCAACCAATGATGTTTCTCTCTGACTCTCCCTCTTCTTTTCACTCTCTCTAAAAATCAATGGAAAAATATCCTCGGGTGAGAATTAACAGAGAGAGAGAGAAGCAAAGATTGAGTCTCAGTTTTTAAGTATAGTGAAAATAAATTACTACTATAAAAATAAAATAAAAAGGGAGAATCCAAGATGGCAGCATAGGTAAACACCTACACTGCTGCCTCGCACGACAATTTCAAACCTACAACTAAAAGACAGAATGGACATCATCCAAAACCACAGGAAAGCTGCCTGAGTGGAAATTCTACAACTAGAAGGAAAGAGACGGACGCACAGAGATCCAGAGAAGCTGCAAAAAGCTGAGGTACAGAAACGCATGCACTGAGAGAGCGGGTGCCGGAGTACTTGGCTGGCTTTCTCTGGCAGGAGGGAAACGGAGACTCCCAACATCATTGAACCCCTAAACCCCAGATCCAGCCGAAACTCATACGGGGGGAGTTTGGACTGTGAAAAGGGAGAAGTGCACAGAAATTTAGGGGAGTCGCAAAAGATCGGAAGGCTGGTGGCACGCACAGCCCTGCGCACAGGGGACAGACTGCTCATTGTGCCGCTGGCTTTCGCGAGTGGGCAGAAGACAGACCCTCCCAACTGTGCCACTTCTAACTCCACGAAACCCTGGGGACCCAGACTCATATAGTCCCAGAGCACAGGGGAGCCGGAGGGGCAGCAGTCTAGAGGCACTGCGAGAAAGCTCGCGCGCACAGGGACCGCTCCAGCGATTACCCAGTCACGAGAGACTCAGGGGCCATGGAGGGTGGGGCCAACTGGAAGGCAAGGCAGTCCCTTAAGCCCTGAGACTCCACCCATCCCAAGCTCAACAGAGAGGCTTTTGCGGTTTTGCAAAAGTCTGGTATCATAAGGCTGAATCCAACACAGAAGTTCTCCCAGCATAGTGAAAATGCCGAGACAAGGGAAGGGATCACAAACAAAAGAAATGGAGGAAAACAAACAACTGGATATAGAGTTCAAAACCACGCTTATAAGGTTTTTCAAGAATATCCTAGAAAAGTTGAATAAAGTTAGCGAGTCCCAAGAGGAGATGAAAAAGATCCAACTAGATATGATAAAGGACCAACTAGAATTTAAACATACACTGACTGAAATAAAAAATATTATTCAGAAACCTAACAGCAGACTAGAGGAAGGCAAGAATCAAGTCAAAAATTTGAAATATAAAGAAGCAGAAAACACTCAACTGGAAAAGCAAGAAGAGAAAAGAATCCAAAAATGTGAACATAATGTAAGAAGCCTCTGGGACAGCTTCAAGCATACCAATATCAGAACTGTGGGGGTGCCAGAGGAAGAGAGAAAGCAAGATACTGAAAACCTATTTAAAGAAATAATGTCTGAAAACTTCCCACATCTGGTAAAAGAAATAGACTTACAAGTCCAGGAAGCACACAGAACCCCATATAAAAGGAATCCAAAGAGGACTACACCAAGACACATCATAATTAAAATACCAAGAGCAAAAGACAAAGAGAATATTAAAAGCAGCAAGAGAAAAACAGTTCATTACCTACAAGGGAGCACCCATACGACTGTCAGCTGATTTCCCAAGAGAGACAATGCAGGCCAGATAGGAGTGGCAAAAAATATTCAATGTGATGAATAGCAAAAACCTACAACCAAGAATACTCTCTCCAGCAAAGCTATCATTCAGAATTGAAGGG
Source organism: Lasiurus cinereus (assembly GCA_011751065.1). Classification (NCBI taxonomy): domain Eukaryota; kingdom Metazoa; phylum Chordata; class Mammalia; order Chiroptera; family Vespertilionidae; genus Lasiurus; species Lasiurus cinereus. Next base: position 68,084,990 of record JAAGEH010000012.1, read on the forward strand.
CAGATAAAGAGCCTCACAGATAAGAAAAAGCTAAAGGAATTCATCAACTCCAAACCAGTATTATATGAAATGCTGAAAGGTACTCTTTTAGAGGGAGAAGAAAAAGGTAAAAGACAAAAATTTATGAACAAATACATATCTATCAACAAGTGAACCTAAAAATTAAGTGAATTAAAAATTTGATCAACAGAATAAACTGGTGAATATAATAGAATCAGGAGCACAGAAAGGGAGTGGACTGATAATTCTCAGGGGGAAAGGAGTGAGGGGTGTATAGGGAGAGATTGGACAAAAATCATACACCTATGGATGAGGTCAACGGGAGGGAGGTAAGGGTAGAGGGAAGGGTGGGAGCCGGATGGAGGGGATCTGTGGAGGGGAAAAAAGAGAAATGTAATAATCTGAATAATAAAGATTTAATTTAAAAAAATGAAATAAAAAGGACATAAAAGCCTTTTTCTACTATTATATTTAACAGATAAAAAGTTAGATTGCTGTAAAATTTCTAACACTCATTTCCTGTACTTTAATATGAATTGGTAATAGACAAGTTCACCAACCACACTCTGCATAGCACTGGTCTAAAGAAGAATAGGCTGAAGAACAAGATAAGCAAAAAACTAACAACAACCAAACCAACAACTCATAGCCACAAACAGCAGTATAGTTATTACCAGAGGGAAAGGGGGAATAAATGGTGAAGGAAGGAGACTAGACATGGGGTGGTAAATACACAATAAAATATACAGATATGTATTAGAGAATTGTATACCTGAACTTTATTAACCAATGTCACCCCAATAAATTAAATATTTAAAAGAGATACAGTGTCTCAGAAGGCAAAGAAATCAATTTGCAGCAAAAAGGGATGTACTATATGATACATCCATATGATAGCAGAGTAGGAACATGAGTGTTTCTGCAGACAAAGATGTAGATCCAGGTTGCAGGCAGATTGGTTGGCTGGTTAAGTCAGGAATAGATGAATCAAATGTGATTTTAGGCTGAAGTGTAAAGAATAAGAGTGTCCTGCAGAGGGGCAATGTGTAAGATATAGACTGAAGGAAGTAGTTGCTAAGATAGGATGGAGAGGAGGATATATTATGTGAGCAAGAGTTTTATGAAACTAAGGAAGAAGGACATTCCTTCTTAAACATTAAATATGGAGCAGTTACTGAGGTACAGAAGAAGGGAATAAATTAACTTCTTAAAGGTGTGCTGGAACCCAATACAAGTGAGGAACTCTGAGAGTGTGGTTGTAGTAGATGGGGAGAAGAAAATCTGGGTGTAGTTACTAAGGCAAGTATTCTTGTGAATCCACAAGGAAGTGTAATATTACCAGGTGACAGCATTAAGCCCAGCTACAAATACCCAGTTAGTATTAATTACTGGGTAGGTCAGAAAATACTGTAGCTCTCTGATTCAAGAGAAAGGATGATCATCACATCGAAGACAGAAGTAAGTGAAAAAAAGGACCCCAGTAGCATCATTAGTGTATCTTCTCAGAATAATCAAATTAGAAGAAAAAGGAATAGAACAAAAAGGGAATTTCCTCGACATAGTAGGACAACACAAAATACATAGTAAGTGGGAATAAATGAAGAAAAATGAATAAGAAGGATAGGTATTTGATAGCAAATTTGTGCTCCAAGACTTGCTGTGCTGTGAAATAAAGCAAAAACAAGTAAGGAGGCCTATAGTAATTGAAGAGAGAAAGATCCCACATAAATAGTTCAGTAGGGATTCTTAAATTTCATCTAAAACCTATTACCTTCACTATGGCTGCTAAAGAGTGGTTTCATCTTGCCATTTCAGAAAAACATTTGGAAACTTGGAGTATTTCTTCCAATTTCTCATTTACTTAATGTATTTTGTATGTCTTCCTTCTTCTAGTTGATTCAGAAAGGCACCAAGCTAGTTTTGGAACAAGTTGTGACATCTATCGCATCAGTTGCAGATACCGCAGAGGAAAAGTTTGTCCCCTACTATGACTTATTTATGCCATCACTGAAGCACATTGTTGAGAACGCAGTTCAAAAGGAACTTAGACTTCTCAGAGGAAAAACTATTGAATGCATCAGTCTCATTGGTCTGGCTGTTGGGAAGGAAAAAGTAAGTGATTTACAATATGTTGAATTTACTATAATTTGTCTATGGAGGCATTGAGGGTACAAGAGGGTTTTTGCCTTCTGATAAGTGTTTTTCTGGGTGCTTTTTTTCCTTCCATCAACTTACACCTAAGATTCCCATTTTATATATAAACTAAAGACCTGGTACACGAAATTAATGTGCGGGCTGGGGTGGGGGCGGGGGTGCATGTGCGGTCCCCTTCAGTTCAGCCTGCACCTTCTCTAATCTAGGACCCTTGGAGGATGTCCTGGGGATCAGGCCTAAACCATCAGTCAGACATCTGTTTCACAACCCGGGACTGCTGGCCCCTAATCACTCGCCTGCCTCCCTGGCCTCCCAACTGCACCACCACTACCCCCACCAGCCTGGTCGCCCCTAATTGGCCACCGCCCCCTTGCCATCCTGATCGTCCCTTACTGCACTGCTCCTCTTCACCCCTCCGCTTCTGGCCTGGTTGCCCTCAGCTGCCCCGCCTCCCCTGTTGGCCTGGTCTTCCCAACTGCCCCTCTCTGCTGGCCTGGTTGGCCCATGCAGCCTGCTGTTCAGTCATTTTGTTGTCCCTCACTAATCCCCCTGGCAGCCTGGTCATAGGCAGCCACTTTGTGAGGGTGTCAGGGTAAATTTGCATTTTACCTCTTTATTATATAAGATAAATTGTTGCCTTCATTTTTTCATTGTTAATATTAAGGTTTTTAATCCAAGTTATAGTCTTGAGACCTCCTTTCTTACCACATGTACAGTCTATCTCTTGGGAGCATGTGGAGTTCAGGATCCATGTTTAGTTTCACTCATTTGAACATTTGCTTGGAAATACTCCAGTTGCTTTCCTGTTCACTTAAAAAACATCAGGTGGCCCTAGCTGGTTTGGCTCTTGTGGATAGAGCATCAGCCTGCACACTGAAGGGTACCAGTTGGTTCCAGTCAAAGGCACATGCCTGGGTGGCAGGCTCAATCCCCAGTAGGGGGCATGCAAGAGGCAGCCAATCAATGATTCTCTCATCATCATGTTTCTCTCTCTCTCCCTCTCCCTTCCTCTCTGAAATAATAAAAATATGTATATATTTTTAAATCAGGTGTCCTGAGAGAGAAATCTTTATATATATATAGCTTTTAAGAATGTAATTACCAAGGAGCATTGGCCATTGTGTTTTTTCTTCCCAGCCAACAACTAAGAGTTGTCAGAACTAATCAAAAAGAAATTGTTCTGTCATCCACCCCTCACGTTCTGATTCTCAGAACTACCAACATAGAACCCCTCACTGTGGTCTCTAAAATCAGCATCAATATTAACCTACCTTTTAAACTGTTTTCTGTGGGATACCGAGAAGCTAACCAGTAAAACATTTTTATGTTACATACTCTGTATATCTGGCTTTCAAGTATTTTTTAATCACTGCCTGTTTATACAATAGAGATTGCCAGAACCACAGTTAAATGAAAATCATATAGGTCTATGGAGCAATCCAAAATTTTCTTTCTGGATTTGGATTATCATTTTACTGCTGGAAATGCATAAGCCATAAACCAAAATTTGATGCCATTAGAAATAATTTTTATTATTTCTGCAATTCACTTTGACTTTAGCAGAGTATATTTTTTCTAGAAAGAGCACTAAATCTATTGCAATATGGTAAAAATTTTTCAACATAATACTTTTATCTGAGGAGTTATGATCAATATGGGAAATGTAATAGATCTTTTGGGCAAGTTTTGTTATTATACAAGAAACATTAAGTACCTCTCTTATTTGATAAACAAGAGTCATTTTTGTTGTTTTTCTTAAATATTTTTTTCTAGTTCATGCAAGATGCATCGGATGTGATGCAGCTATTGTTGAAGACCCAGACAGACTTCAGTGATATGGAAGATGATGATCCTCAGGTAAAGCAGCTTCAGTATGTTCCATCTTAATCCATTTAGGTGTTTCAGCTAGTGCAAGGTTAAATGTACTTTAAAAAAATGGAATAATAGGTTTCCTGAGAAATATCAACCACATGTTTCAGAACCATTCTTCACTAGTTTGACTTCAGCTTCTCATAAGTATTCACAATGCCTAACATAAAATAGACACTTAAATATTTTCAGTTGAATTTTTTCTTTTTTTCAGTTTGCTGTAGCTGCTCTTTCTTCTCCACTCTCAATGTTTTGATGCTCTTGAGGGTCTGTCGTAGGCCCTCTTTTCTCCTCATTCCCCTCTGTTCTGCTTGTAACTTCCAGATCTTTCTCTGAATTTGGGCTTTATTTATCCAAACACTTACTAAGATTCTCTATTTGGATGTCTCCTAGTCTTTAGAATGCCACATGAATTCCCCTCCCCTATCAAAAGAAAAGAAATGCAGAAACCTAACTATCTTAGAACATGCCATGCTCTCTTCTCTCTGCCCATGAATATTAGTAAACAATCATTTCTTTAACTTAGAACCCTCCCCCACTCAACCTGGCTAATTCCTGCTTATATTTCACGTCCAGTACCGGTTTCAGTGGTGGGTACTTATGACACTATTGTAATAATTATAATTGTTCGTCTAATCTTTTTTTTTTAATTAATTTTTATTAATTTTTTATACATATCTCCCCATTGCCCCCCCTCCCTCCCAGGCGTACCCCGACCCCCCAGTGTCTGTGATCATTGGTTATGTTTATAAGCATGCATACAAGTCCTTTGATTGATCACTTATTTACCTCACCTAACTTTAATCTTTCTGCTATAATTTCACAGTCTGTTTGATGCTTTATGATTTTTGTCCTCCTGAGAATTATCAGTCTACTCCCTTTCTGTGCTCCTGATTCTATTCACCAGTTTATTCTGTTGATCAGATTTTTAATTCACTTAATTTTTAGATTCACTTGTTGACAGATGTGTATTTGTTGTTCATAATTTTTTGTCTTTTACCTTTTTCTTCTTCCTCTTCTAAAAGGGTACCTTTCAGCATTTCATATAATACTGGTTTGGAGTTGATGAACTCCTTTAGCTTTTTCTTCTCTGTGAAGGTCTTTATCTGCCCTTCAATTCTGAATGATAGCTTTGCTGGATAGATTATTCTTGGTTGTAGGTTCTTGTTGTTCATCACGTTGAATATTTCTTGCCACTCCCGTCTGGCCTGCATCGTTTCTGTTGAGAAATCAGCTGACAGTCGTATGGGTGCTCCCTTGTAGGTAATAAACTGTTTTTCTCTTGCTGCTTTTAATATTCTCTCTTTCTCTTTTGCTCTTGGCATTTTAATTATGATGTGTCTTGGTGTAGTCCTCTTTGGGTTCCTTTTCTTTGGGGTTCTGTGTGCTTCCTCGACTTGTAAGTCTATTTCTTTTACCAGATGTGGGAAGTTTTCAGTCATTATTTCTTTAAACAGGTTTTCAGTATCTTGCTCTCTCTCTTCCCCTGGCACCCCCACAATTCTGATGTTGGTACGCTTGAAGCTGTCCCAGAGGCTCCTTACATTATCTTCACATTTTTGGATTCTTTTCTCTTCTTGCTTTTCCAGTTGAATGTTTTCTGCTTCTTTATATTTCAAATTTTTGACTTGATTCTTGCCTTTCTCTAGTCTGCTGTTAGTACTCTGCATAATAGTTTTCATTTCAGTCAGTGTCTTTATCATCTTCTCTTGGGTCTCACTAAATTTATCCATCTTTTCTAGCATATTCTTGCAAAACCTTATAAGCGTGGTTTTGAACTCTATATCCAGTCGTTTTTTTTCCTCCATTTCTTTTGCTTGTAATCCCTTCCCTTGTCTCGGCATTTTCACTGTGCCGGGGAAACTTCTGTGCTGGATTCAGCCGAAGAAGCCTCTGCTGAGCTTGGGAGGGTGGAGTCTCAGGGCTTAAGGGACCGCCTTGCCTTCCCGTCGGCCCCGCCCTCCACGGCCCCTGAGTCTCACGTGACTGGGTAATGCCTGGAGCGGTCCTTGTGCGCGCGCGCACCCGCAGCGCCTCTGACCGCTGCCTTTCCGGCTCCCCTGCGAACCAGGACCACACGAGTCTAGGTCCCCAGGGTTTCGCCCAAAACAGGGGCCCAGTGGACTCAGAAGCGGCGCAGTTGGGAGGGTCTGTCTCCCGCCCACTCGCGAAAGCCAGCGGCACAATCAGCAATCCGTCCTCCGCGTGGTGCCGTGCGCAACCAGACCTCCGATCCTTTGCGACTCCCCTAAATTTCCGTGCACTTCTCCCTTTTCACAGTCCAAGCTCCCCCGTATGAGTTTCGGCTGGATCTGGGGTTTAGTGTCGTAAGAGTAAGAGAAGGGGTTCAATGCCGTTGGGAGTCTCCGTTTCCCTCCCGCCAGAGAAAGCCAGCCAGGTACTCCGGCACCCGCTCTCTCAGCGCGCTCGTCTCCGTACCTCAGCTTTTTGCAGCTCCTCTGGGTCTCCGCGAGCCCCTCTCTTTCCCTCTAGTTGTAGAACTTCCACTCAGCCAGCTTTCCTGTGGTTCTGGATGATGTCCGTTCTGTCTTTTAGTTGTAGTTTTGAAATTGTTGTGCGAGGCAGCAGTATAGGTGTTTACCTATGCCGCCATTTTGGATTCTCTCTGTTCGTCTAATCTTAATAGTACTTAGAATGCCTAGCATAACACAGGCACTCAATAAATAGTTTGATTGAATTTTGGCCTTACACAGCCACGCTATAATTATTTCCCTTACACTCAAAATTGTGTTGTTGGGTTTTTTTGTTTGTTTGTTTGTTTTTGTTGTTTTTTTCTAAATTAGGAGTGGGAAGCAATGTATGTGAGATAAATATAGGTGAGTAAAAAAAAAATCTTTTTCTGGGTTACAGAGCCTAGATTCTTTATAGATAAGTCAGTCTATGTAAACATAGTAGTAGAAGAGGTGTCAAATAGACCAGTCACTTACACAGAAAATTATAACACCTATGAGAAAGGGATGTTTTGTTTCTTGGGTGTTAATATTTAATGGATGGAACACTGAGCAGTAAGGATACAAAGTTAAATAAGATGTGTCTGCCTTCAAAAGAAATTAGTGCCTAGGATTTTAAGTAGGTTGTGTGTTTTTTTTAAATATATTTTATTGATTTTTTACAGAGAGGGAGAGGAATAGAGAGTCAGAAACATTGATGAGAGAGAGACATTGATCAGCTGCCTCCTGCATGTCCCCCACTGGGGATGTGCTGGCAACCAAGGCATGCTCTCGACCAGAATCGAACCTGGGACCCTTCAGTCCGCAGACCGATGCTCTATCCACTGAGCCAAACCTGTTCAGCTTAAGTAGGTTTTATTTATATGACTCAGGTGATAGTAGAGAAAACTACATTGCTTCTTGGACATAGAAAAAATAGATATGATCCTGGTCTTTCTGTATTGCTTCACTTGCTGTGACTATATTCCACTGTAGAGGTTCCCAGTGATTTTGTTATTATTTCTGAACATTTTAAGTTTATGACCTTAGAAAATGCTTAAAAGCCATGAATATAAAATAAAACATTTCTATGAAAGGAAATTACTTTCTTTATGTCTTATTTACCTATTGTTTTTAAAATTAATTTTTCACTTTCCCCCCCAGATTTCTTACATGATCTCAGCATGGGCCAGAATGTGCAAAATCCTTGGAAAAGAATTTCAGCAATACCTTCCAGTGGTTATGGGGCCTTTAATGAAGACAGCTTCAATTAAACCTGAAGTAGCCCTTTTAGATAGTAAGTGTCTTCATGAAGACAAGAATTGTAAGATTTCTTTTTGTTACTAATTTTAACATGAATTTGTTTTTTCCTCTGTAATAGCCCAAGACATGGAGAATATGAGTGATGATGATGGTTGGGAATTTGTGAACCTTGGAGACCAGCAAAGTTTTGGTATTAAAACTGCAGGACTGGAAGAAAAATCAACTGCTTGTCAGATGCTGGTAAGTAATAATGTTTAAACATTATTTAACAACTCATAAAAACATGCATATATATATATATATATGATAGTGATGCTTTTAATAGATGCCAAGAAAACTATTTTGAAGAGCAAGAATATATTCTTTGAAAAATGTAGAAACCTTTTGACCTAACATTTCTACTTCTGGGTTTTCATCCTGAAGAAATCATGTAGATACAGCTTTTCATTATCAGTGCTTTTTCTAATAACAACAACAACAAAAAAAATAGCCTGAATGTACTTTGGAGTATTACAAAGCCATGGAAGGCAAGGATTTTTGTGTTTTGTGCTTAGTTTGTAAGTACATAACCAGGAATATTTTTTGAACAGTAATGTACTCATGATGTTAAAAATAAAACTGCTATCTTTTCAGTTGTATAAACAAACATGGTAGCAAAATTAAAATGTTCACAGTGATTATTTTGTGGTAGTATGAAGTGTGTGTTTAATCTTTGGGTTTTTCTATTTTATTTTTACTTTATGAGTATGTTATAGACAGTGAGGTTTAATGTATTTCATTATTAAAATGAATTTTTACAAAATAGCATCGACCTGTTGCTACAGATTTACAAAGTAAGTGATATGCTATGATTAAATTTTTGGGTTTATATCTTTAAAATGTTTTTTTTTCTTAAGTGATATATTTTGTTGGGAGCATTTTCATTATAAAAATGCTGAAACTTGATAAATTTACAAGAGAATGACTTTGAATGACAATATACTGCATATACAGTAATCATTCCATGGCGCTTTCCATTTTACCTTTTTATGTTACAAGATTAATTTGATAGTCATGCATGCATTAAATGTAATTCTAGTCAGGACAACATCCTCTGGTCCTTAGATTCTGCTGTTTGTGAATAAAAATACCTGTAAACTAATGTGGATCTTGACTTCTTTTTCAATACTTTGGTTTCAGGTTTGCTATGCTAAGGAGTTAAAGGAAGGCTTTGTGGAATATACCGAACAGGTTGTCAAACTGATGGTCCCTTTACTGAAATTTTATTTCCATGATGATATCCTATAATATTTAAATGCAGAACATGTCTAGATTTAGATAAATTGTAGCTTGTGCAGGTATTATTAAACTTTGTGTTAACTGAAGGGTACATCATCATTATTGTTTGTGTTTGTATTAACTGTACTTTCAGGTTATAAACTTGGTTCTTTGTTTCACTTGTGCCAAAAACACAAAAAAAGAAAACGTTACCTATCCTCTAGTTGGCAGTTTTCTGTGGCCCACTAAAGGATTTTAAGGATTGGTATTTTATTAGCAAATGTTTACATTGTATATAATTGCTACTTTTCCTAAATGTCTTTTGGTAATGTTAAAAAAAAGTAAGACCTTTCATAATAAGTTAGAAACCCACTAATTCTTAACTTACTGCTACACAGAATCCTACATTTCAAATGAAGATAGCACCTTTGGGGAGAAACATCTCTTGGTAAATCTGCATATTAAATGTTTCACTCCTCAACTTAATGATAATTAATAGATATAGGTGCATTTTTATTATGCCTTTACGCACACACAAAATTTACATAGATGGGTATAAAAAGGAGCAACTGAACAGAGTGGTAGAGCCCAGATCCTAACGTAGATCTGTCTGCTTCTGGAGTCCTTGGTTGTGGTTCCTCGTGTAGTCTTCTGTGTAGTGTCCTTTACAGAAGAAGCTTTTGCCCAGCCAACACTTCCCATCATGCAAAAGGACAAAACATTGTTTTTAAGAGGAAGTCTTGAGACTCCATTTTACAAATGGTGTTAGATAAGGAGAGGCAACTTAAATCATTGAAAACTGAAAAGGCTAATATAGGAAGAGACCCCTAGGGACTGGTCTATTCACAGTCATATTTTATGTTTTTGGTTTACATTGGAGGTTCATTCTTGCTATATTGCAGCTGACAGAAAAGACAGGAGGTATGCCTTATGAGCAGGGAGACTTCTATTTTTATGCACATGTCATTTAACACAAACTCTTGGATGGCAGTCTTAGATAAATAGAAGTTGCCTAGCACTCCTGTTAACTCAGTGAGCACTTAAACATTTAAGTAAGCAAAAGATAATAGAACAGGCTTTTAAGGACAATGATTACATTTCCTTAACAATAAAACGTGTTCGAGTGGCAGCAGCAGAATCCATGCCTCTTCTCCTGGAATGTGCAAGAGTTCGAGGTCCTGAGTATCTCACACAGATGTGGCATTTTATGTGTGATGCTCTAATCAAGGCTATTGGTACAGAACCAGATTCAGATGTCCTCTCGGAAATAATGCATTCTTTTGCAAAGGTAAATATTTTTCTTTTCAAAATATGTATAAAGTTGGGTGTTCATTTATTAGTCTTGCTAAATATATTGGAGGATTTTATTGATTTCAAAGGGGAAGGAAGGGAGATAATAGAAACATCAGTGATGAGAGAGTAGAATTTTTAAGTCAAAGCCTTTCAGTTTTTTTAATGTTTTATTGTCATTTTGTATTTTGTGTTTTTGTTTGCTTTTGTTTTTTTAAGAGTAGCTTCTCTGGTATTCCAGGCTTGAGTATCATCTCCAACTCACATGTAGTTTCTGTCCTAGTCTCCCATATTCCTTTTTTCCCTCCCTGTTGCTTTTTCTCTCCTTTGTGCTGTTTTTACATCGTCAGTTGGTTTGTTCCAGAGGTCGCTTTTTCTTTTCCTCCCAGTTCTTTTCTCAAGAATTAATTTGCCCTTTGTTTGAATCTCATTCACTTTTCCATGTTCCTGGTTACCACCATAGCACATAGCTCCATAACTTGCTCCACAGTTTGGTTTAAAGTTCTTCAGCATCTTTATTTGTCCCCATTTACACTTCTGCAATTTAAAATTTATTTTATTTTTCCAAAGAAAGCCAGATTTTTCTGTAACATCCTAGTCTGCCCATATTATTCCCTGTGCCTCTAATGCCCTTTCGTGGCAGACTTACCTCTTCTCCACTGCTATCTTTTAAAGAGTGTATGTGTAATTGAGCTCCTAGAAGCGAGTTGGAACCTTAGCAACTAGCGTAATGCCTGGCACTTCAGATATGCTAAGGACAAGTTTTAAAAATATATTTAAAAAAAAAATTTTTAAATACTGGCATATTAACAAAAACACACACACACACACAAACAGAAGTGTATCTACTCACTTAATAGTTTCCAGGGTATTGAATTATTGAATTTCTCATTCTCTGTGATTCTTAATGAAGTTTAACTTTTGACTCTTAAAAAAACATAAATCTCATGGGTTGCTTTCTTTGCTCAACCTCATTTTAGTGCATTGAAGTAATGGGAGATGGATGCCTTAATAATGAACACTTTGAAGAATTGGGAGGTATACTGAAAGCTAAACTCGAAGAACATTTTAAAAATCAAGAATTGCGGCAAGGTAAGTTTTTTATGCTTTTATTTTTTAATGTAATACCTGACCATTTTGATGACCATTTAAAAAGACATGTATTTGTGTGTGTTTTAGTTAAAAGACAAGATGAAGACTATGATGAGCAGGTGGAAGAGTCACTACAAGATGAGGTAAAAGGTTAATAAATTAATTTATATAACCATTTGTATCTGGAAAAATTTTAAATGCGTAAGTCTCTAATTCATCTGACTTGTCATTCTGATAAAGATTACTTATCAGTAATCTTTAGCAGAAGACTGACGTATTTCATTTATTACTTAGAGAATAAGTAATTTGAAATTAGCTGATTTGTGTTTTGAATGCTATGTGTGCATTTTGTTGCAATACTTCATACATAAAAGTACTTAGAAGTTCATCTAATATTTTCTTTTAAATACTCCTTATCACAACCATTTCTATTTGATGGTGCTTTCACTTTGCTAAAGATACTTGAATGCAATTCAGATGATAAATGACTGCCTAAAGCCACACGCTGTTGAAGACCTAGGGCTTTAAGCCAGTTTTTCTTGTAACAATCAGCTGTCTTTCTAATGGACCACAGGATAATGTAGATTTCCTTCTAATAAATAATGTACATGCACTGGTTAATAGAATTCTTCTTCACCTTGTGACTCAGTTCTCTCCTCATCAAACCACTTGACACCATCAAACATATTTCAGCTGTGTATTTCAAATCCAGAATACGTGGCATGTTGCCATCCTGGAGGACCAGGTCTTCCCAGTACTCTGCAGAATGCTCACATGCTGCTATACAAAAGTCAGTGAGATGTTATAAGTAATTGACCCACCAATCCAATCCAAAATTAGAAACAGTTCTTGGGGGAGAAAAAAACTAAAGTAAAAACACCTTTGTTTCAGAACTTTGAAATTTTGGATAATTTTTCAGTCACATATATTTTACTGTGTACCTAGAAAAATCTGCAGTGAGTGCAGTACAATACTTGCCGAACATTTATCTTTTATAAATAAAGTAAGAGGCGTGGCACCCAGATTCTTGCTATGCATTTAAGAAAGTGATAAGAAATTTAATTTTCTATGTTTCTTAGATTTAAAAAAAATGAATGCTATTGTTAATAGTGGGGATACTTTTTAATACATATGAGTGTGTTTTGTTTTAGGATGATAATGATGTTTATATTCTGACCAAAGTGTCAGACATTTTACACTCAATATTCAGTAGCTACAAGGAAAAGGTGTTACCATGGTTTGAACAGCTGCTTCCATTAATTGTCAACCTAATTGTAAGTATTGCCTCTCCTTGACAGTTATTTTAGATAGTTGATTTGGAATTCTTTCATTGCAGCATTTGGAAACTTATACTTTGAAATTAAAATGGGTCTTAGAAATCACAGTTTTCACTGTGCATCTTTAATTTTATCACTCAGTGTGTATTTTACGTTTGCTAATTGGTCTTTCCATAGTTCAGTTAAATTATAATCTAAAGATATACATGTGATTTTAAATTTCAGATTATGCCTTCCTAAGTTAATAAATGAAAACAGAATGATTACATTTTTTGCAAAGGACCCTACAGAATTCATTTATAACAACCAGTAATCAAATTCTGGTTGATAGCCTCATATATTTCGTTTTTATAAATATAAAGTAAATAAATGTACATTTGTTGCCACTGTCGGTTCTTCCTGGTATATGGTAGTATCACATTGTGGAATTCCATAACAAATTACACAGGCTTTTAAATCTTTACTTATTTAAATCTGTATAGTACTTTGAGGATTTTTATTCACAAGAAGTGATTGTTGCTTTTGTTTTTTCTTGCCTGTATCAGGAATATTTGTGGAAGCCAATAGTCTATAGTGACTATTTATGTATTTATTTATATTTGTATATACTTCAATATTCAAAGCTTAAAAGAATATCTCTTTTGTAGTGTCCACATAGACCATGGCCAGACAGACAATGGGGATTATGCATCTTTGATGATGTTATAGAACACTGTAGTCCTGCCTCATTTAAATATGCAGAATATTTCTTAAGGCCAATGCTCCAATATGTATGTGACAGCAGCCCAGAAGTCAGGCAAGCAGCTGCGTATGGCCTGGGAGTCATGGCACAGTATGGTGGAGATAACTATCGTCCTTTTTGTACAGGTACTGATGTTTATTTGGTTACATGCATGTCCTTCCAGGCATCCTTTTGTTTTTACCTCATGCTTCCTCTGTACCCCCAGACATTCTCTACCTATTTCTGTTTTATTCTCTCTCTCTTTTTCAAAAATTTTATCTGTAGCCCTTAAGAATTTACAGCCTTTATTCTCATAGAAATGGAAATGAAATCAGAGCCTCTCCATCTTGATTTTTTTTGAGTTTGGGGGATATATCATAGCCCTAACATGGGGCTTTTAAAAATGTTTTTATTAAATTTATTGGGGTCACACTGCTTAATAACATCATACAGATTTCAAGTGTACTTTTTTTTTTCCTTTTTATTAATCCTCACCTGAGGATTCCAATGATTTTTTTAGGGAGAATGGGAGAGGAAAAGACAGAAACATCTGTGTGAGAGAAACACATCGATTGGTTGCCTCCTGCACGAGCCCTTACGAAGGCCCAGGCTGGTGAGGACTCTGCAACCAAGGTATGTGCCCTTGACTGGAATTGAACCCAGGACCCTTTGGTCCACAGACCGACCTGCCTGTCTACTAAGCCAAACAAGGGCAAGTGTATATTTCTGTGATATAAGATTGTATATTGCACTGTGTGCCCACTACCCAAAATCAAATAATTTTTCTAAACCCCCTTCAAACCCCCACCACACACACAAACACACCACCTTTTTCTCTTTTTCAACCATCACACTGCTGTTTTTGTCTATGCTTTTCAGTTTTATATCCCACATTTGAGTGAAGTTATATGGTTCTTAGCTTTTTCTGACTGACTTATTTAATTTAGCATATTCTTAAAGTCCATCCATGTTTTCACAAATGGCAAGTATTTCATCTTTTCTTATGGCCTAGTAGTATTCCATTATGTATATACTAGAGGCCCGGTGCATGACAATGGGAGTCCCCTCAGCCAGGCCTGCGCCCATTAGCAGTCCGGGAGCCCTTGGGGGATGTCGGACTAATGGTTTAGGCCCTCGGGCCTAAGGTGCAGTCAGACATCCCTAGTGCCGCCACGGAGGCAGGAGAGGCTCCCACCACTGCCTCTGAGCTCACCAGCCATCAGCCCAGCTTGTGGCTGAGGCAGCACTCCCCCTCTGGGAGCACACTGACCACCGGGGGTAGCTCCTGCGTTGAGCATCTGTTCCTTGGTGGTCAGTGTGTGTCAGAGTGACCAGTCGTTCCACTGTTGTGGTCAATTTGCATATTACCCTTTTATTATATTAGGACTAGAGGCCCAGTGCACAAATTCGTTTATGGATTGGGGCCAGGCCAGCGGTGGCAAGGGGACACAGGTGGTTAGCTGGCCACCCCTGACCAGCTAGGGGTGACAAACAGGGGGACCGGGCTGGGCCTGGCCTGCCAAGGGGAAAGGCCACAGGAGGTTGGGTGGGCCACCGATTGGGGTCCTTGATTGTCCCGGCTGCAGCAGTGCAGCAGTGCACATTATAGTAACTGGTTGTTCCAGCTACTTGGCTTTTATATCTATAAATGTACCACATCTTTATGCAATCCTCTATCACAGGACACTTTGGTGGCTCCATGTCTTAGCCACCATGCATGAAGCTGCGATGAACATAGGGGTGCACATATCTTTGCATACATGTTTCAAGTTTTTCTGGTGTATGCCCAGAAAAGTGATTGCTGTGTCATATGTAACTATTCTTAGTATTTTTAAGAATCCCCAAACTGTTTTTCCATAGTGACTGAATCCATCTACCTTCCCATCAGCAGTGAATGAGGGTTCCTTTTCTCCACAACCTCTCCAACCATTATTACTGCTTGCCTTATTGATATTAGCCATTCTAACAGGTGTGGGATAGTAGTATCTCATTGTAGTTTTGATTTGCATTTTCCTAATTGTTAGTGAGGTTAAACATCTTTCCATATTGTCTTTTTGGAGGGAGGTGTCTGTTTGGGTCCTCTGCCCATTTTTTAATTGGGTTGTTTGTCATTCAGTTTTATGAGTTCTATATATATTACAGACATTAAACCTTTTTCAGAGCTATTGTTTCAAAATATCATATCCCATTTAGTCTGCTTCCTCTTTGTTTTGTTATCTGTTTCTTCTGCTATGCAGAATTAGTTTAATATAGTCCCACTCATTTATTTTTGTCTTTACTTTCCTTGCCTTTGGGGTCAAATTCATAAAATATTCTCATAGCCAAAGTCCGTAAGTTTAGTACCTATGTTTTCTTCTGTGTGACTTAATTGTTTTAGATCTTATAATCAGGTCTTTGATCCATTTTTAATTAATGTTTGTACATGAGGACAAACGAATCTAATTTCAGTCTTTTGCATGTGGCTTTCCAATTTTCCCAGCACCATTTATTGAAGAAGCTTTCTTTTCTCCATTGTGTATTTCTGGCTCCTTTTTCAAAAATTATCTGCCCATTTACATTGATCTGTGTCAGTTTTTCTGCCAGTATCATGCTGTTTTGATTATCATAGCTCTGTAGTGTAATTTGGAGTCCGGTAATTTGATACCTCTGGTTTTGTTCTTATTTCTCAGGATTGCTTTGGCTATTCCGAGTCTTTTGTGTTGTGGTTCCATGCAAATCTGATGGGTTTTGTTGCTGGATTTCTTTAAAAAATTACATTGGGATTTTGATGGGTATTCCATTAAATCTGTATATTGCTGTGGTTAATATGGTCGTTTTAATTTTTTTGATTCTTCCAATCCATGAACATAGACTATTGTTCCATTTTGTTGTGTCTTTTTCAGTCTCTTTTAATAATGCTTTGTAATTTTTAGTAGATAGGTCTTCCACATCCTTTGTTAAGTTTATTCCTAGGCATTTTATTCTTTTGGTCACAATTGCAAAAGCAATTTTTTTTTACTTTTCTGAGGTCTCATTGTTAGTATGCTGGAAGGCGATGGATTTTTGCACGTTGTTTTGTGTTTTTTTTTTAATATATTTCATTGATTTTTTTACAGAAAGAAAGGGAGAGGAATAGAAAGTTAGAAACATTGATGAGAGAGAAACATTGATCAGCTGCCTCTTGCACGCCCTCCACTGGGGATATGCCTGCAACTAAGGTACATGCCCTTGACC
This sequence comes from Lasiurus cinereus, assembly GCA_011751065.1. Classification (NCBI taxonomy): domain Eukaryota; kingdom Metazoa; phylum Chordata; class Mammalia; order Chiroptera; family Vespertilionidae; genus Lasiurus; species Lasiurus cinereus. The sequence continues at coordinate 68,101,576 of JAAGEH010000012.1, forward strand.
AGAATCACCTGGGACCTTTCAGTTCGCAGGCCGATGCTCTATCCAATGAGCCAAACCGGTTTTGGCTGCACATTGATTTTGTATCCTGTCATTTGACTGTATTTGTTTATTGTTTCAAATAGTTTTTTGGTGGGGTCTTTAGGGTTTTCTAAATACAGAATCATGTCATCTATAAAACGTGACAGTTCCTTCCCTGTTTGGATGCCTTTTATTTCTTTCTCTTGCCTTATTACTCTGGCTAGTACTATGTTGAATAAGAGTTGGCATCCTTGTAATGTTCCTAATGTTAGGTTATTTCAGATTTCTGTTGTTCCTTGAGATAGAAAGGCCCATTCTATGTAATAAAAGCCTAATATGTAAATCAACTAAATGGCGGAATAATTGGTCGCTATGACATGCACTGACCATCACGGGGCAGGCAGTCAATGCAGGAGCTGCCCCCAATCTGCAGGCCACAGGCCAGCCAAGGGGGGTGCCAGCAGGGACCCCCTGATCACTCCACAGAGGAAGGCGACTAACAGAAGGCAGGACCAGCAAGCATGCCGTGCCAGGCAGGCCAAGGTGGGGGCCCTCTGATTACCCTACCAGTTGCTCCACACATTGGCCCAGATCACTGGCCAAGCCTACAGACCCTACCCGTGCACCAATTTTGTGCACCAGGCCTCGTAATGATATAAACTTCTCTCTTATTACTGCTTTTGCTGCATCCCAGAAGTTTTGTTATATCAGATTGAAATTCTCATTTGTCTCTATATATCTTTTGATCTCACCTTTTATTTCTTTGACCTAGTCATTTTGTAGTAGTATGTTGTTTAATCACATATTTGTGGGTTTCTTTACTTCCATTTTGTAGTTGATTTCTAATTTCAAGGCTTTGTGGTCAGAAAACATACTTGATATAATTTCAATGTTCTTGAATTTGTTGAGGCCAGTTTTATGACCCATATTACAGTCTATCCTTGAGAATGTTCCATGTGCACTGGAGAAGAATGGTATAATCTGGTATTCTGGGATGTAGAGGTCTGTAAATGTCAAATATGTCCATTTGGTGTAGTGTGTTATTTAAAGGCCAGTATTTCTTTATCGATTTTCTGTTTGGGTGATCTATATAGCACTGTCAATAGAGTATTAAGGTCCCCAACTATGATTGTGTTTTGATCTTTCTCCCTTTTTTTCTGTTAGTAGCTGCTTTCTGTATTTCAGTGCTTTCTGATATTTTTCAAGAAGAGTTAAGTCTTCTTGATGTAGTATCTCCTTTATCATTATAAAATATCCATTATTGTCTCTTATTACCTTGAAATCTATTCTGTTAAGAGTAAGTATGGCTACGCCTGTTCTTTTTATTATTGTTGTTGTTAATTCTCATCCACAAATATGTTTTTCACTTATTTTTAGAGAGAGTAGAAGGGAGGGGGAGATAGGAACATCAGTGTGAGAGAGACACATTGATTGGTTGACTCCTACATGTGCCTCTACCAGTGCCAGGGATCAAGCCTGCAAACATAATATATGCTCTTTACTGGAATCAAACTTGGGACCCTTCCGCCTGATGACCGATGCTCTATCCACTGAGACAAACTGGCTAGGGCTGCATCTGTTTTTCTATGATGTTATTTACTTGAAGAATCATCTTTTTTTTTTTTAACTATGCTATGTTTTTATTGATTTTAGAGAGAGAGAAACATCAATAAGATGGGAGAAACACCAATCAGCTGCCATCTGCATACCTCCTACTGGGGATCAAGCCTGCAACCAGGGTATGTGCCCTGACTGGCTGTCAAACCAGGGCCTCTTTCTCTCCTCCCCCACTCCCAAATCAATACAAGGCTTTTATTGTACATCTTTATAGTTTCACAAACAAGTGTGAAAATCATTTGGCATCTCATATTTCTATAGCTGGACAACTTAGACCTTATTCATCAGCCTGCTGAACTGTTCCTTTTTCAGAAACATAGATACCATCCAAAAATTTTCTGATATCCTTGTTTTTAACTGTTGTTGCTTGCTGAATCAAAGCAGCTGAATTTGATACAAGTTCAATGTCATTTCCTTCAAGAATCAACTCATCTTTCTGGGCTTGAGATACTGAACAAGCAACGCCTGACCTCATCCGACCTCTGCGGATGTATTTTTCGCCCAAGAAATTTCTAATTTCAACAAGAGAACCATTCTCCTGAATAACGACGTTGATGGGGAAGTGAGCGTGCACAGACCTCATCTTGTAACGGAAGCCCAGTGTAACACCCTTGATCATATGTTCAGTACATTACTGCAGATAGTGCCAACTGTGGCCAGTTCCTTTCGATTTCCCCACCATTTGTCAACCCGGAGCCTCTTGTTTTTCTTTTCGAGGAGACTGAGCTCTACATTGATGTGGTTGAAGTCTCTCCGCAGGGTGCCTCCTGGGCCCTTCACAATAACTGTGCGTCTCTTCACAGTGATGTCCACATTTTCTGGAATGTCCACAGTCTTATTGCTGAGAATGGTCTTCATCCTCGCAGTAGATGCAGCAAAGAGCCAAACCAGGGCCTCTTATTGCATGGGACAACACTCAATCCACTGAACCACACTGGCCAGGTTTCACCCTTTGAGTTTATTTTTGCATTTGCAGTTTAGATATGTCTTTTGAAAGCAGCATATGGTTGGGTTTTTTCTTTTTATTCAATCTGCTACTCTCTGCCTTTTTATTGGTGAAGTCAGTCCTTTTATATTTAGGGTAATTCTTGATATATGAGGATTTCCTATAGCCATTTTATTCTTTTTTTTTCTTGTAGCTCTGTGACTCCAAGTGTTCTTTTCCTTTGTGTTTCTGTCTGTTCTTTTTGTTTGGAGGTATTTTATACTTCTTTTCTCTGTTTCCTTTTTTTAAGCTATGTGTCTGTTTTGGAGGTTGTGTGTGGTTACTATTAGGTTATGAAAAAGTTGCATATATAGCAGTATATATGCATCTGATCTCCATCCTCCTTTACCAGTTCAGACCTTTATTCCCTCCCCTATTATGTTTTTGTTGTCACAAATTATCCCTGTTTGTGCTATAAATTGATTTTATTCATACATAGTGTTGTGACCTTATGCTCTTTGTTTCAGGTGGAATACCCCCTTGAGTATTTCCTGCAATGGAAGTTTTCTGGTGATAAATTCCCTCAGCATCTGTATGTCTGGAAAAGTCTTTAATTCTCCTTCATATTTAAAAGATAACTCTACTGGATATATTATTCTATATAATAAAAGAGTAATATGCAAATTGACCCTAACAGCAGAACGACCGGGCGCTATGACATATACTGACCACCAGGGGGCAGACACTCAATGCAGGAGCTGTCCCCTGGTGGTCAGTGTGCTCCCACCGGGAGAGCTCTGCTCAGCCACAAGCTGGGCTAACAGCTGCAAGCACAGCAGTGGTCGCGGGATCCTGTCCTGTCTCCTCGGCAGCGCTAAGCATGTCTGATTACAGCTTAGGCCTGCTCCCCCTGGGGTGTGGGTCTTAGCTGTTAGTTGGACATCCCCTTAGGGCTCCTGAGCTGCCAGAGAGATGTCTGACTGCCACCCTGCCTCCTCCTCTCCCCCCCAGGAGTGGGCCTAAGCCAGCAGATAGGCATCCCCCAAGGAATTCTGGACTGCGAGAGTGGGAAGACCGGGCTGAGGGATCTCCTGAGTGCATGTATTTTCATGCACTGGGCCTCTAGTAGTATGTTAACCTTGGCTGGTATTTTCTCTTCTATTTAAATATTTGGTTCCACTCTCTTCTGGCTTGCAGAGTTTCAGCTGAGAAGTCTGATGATACCCTGTTGAGTTTCCTTTGTAGGTCACTTCCTTCTTTTCACTGGCTGCTTTGAGAATTTTCTCTTAGTTAATTTTTGACAGTTGTAATACAATATGCTTTGTAGAGAACCTCTTTGGATTGAGGTAATTAGGAGTTGTGTTTGTTTCTTGGATTCAAGGATATTGTTCTTTCCATAGGTTTGGGAAGTTCTCATTCACTATTTGTTTGAATGGGCTCTTTGATCCTTTATCCCTCTCTTCTTCTGATATGCTTATTATTCTTATATACTGGAGGCCCGGTACACGAAATTCGTGCACTGGAGTGGGGTGTCTCAGCCCAGATTGTGAGAGGACGCAGGCCAGGCCAAGGGACCTACTGGTGCACGATTGGGGCTGGGGAGGGCTCCCGGGCATGTCCAGCCCATCTCCCTCAGTCCCGATCGGCCAGATCCCAGCGGCAAGCTAATCTACCAGTCAGAGTGTCTGCCCCCTGGTGGTCAGTGCAGCTGAGCGGCCTTAGCATATCACTAGCATATTACACTTTGATTGGTTGAATGGATGACTGGACACTTAGCATATTAGGCTTTATTATATAGGATTGCTTTTTCTGATGGAGTCAGTTTTTGTAGTGCTCTTCCTTGTTTTAAAATATATTTTTATTGATTTCAGAGAGGGAGAGGGAGATAGAAACATCAATTGATGAGAGAGAATCATTGAGCAGCTGCCTGCTGCATACCCCACACTGGGGATTAAACCCACAACCTAGGCATGTGCCCTGACTGGGGAATCAAACCATGATATTCTGCTTTTTAGGTTGACAATCACTAAGCCACACCAGCCAGGCTCATTTACTTGCTTTCTCCTTCCTTTCTTCCTTTCTCCCTTTCCTTCTTATGTTCAGGTCTCTTTTTTCTTCCCTCTGCATCATTTCTAGATTCCTACTTTGATATCACTAATTTTTCTCTTCATTTGGTCTGCTCTGTTTCCTATTCTCAGTAGTTTACTCCTAATCTCCATAATTGAATATTCATTTCCAGGATTTTTTTAAAGTTTTGGTCTCTTTAGTAAAGTATGTAATGTTAACTAATTTGTTTTCTGATTACATTGAATTCGCCTATCAGTATTTTCTCATATTTTATCACATATTTCCATGTGTTCCAGTTTGTTTTCTGGGGATTTTTATTTTATTTCTGAGCTTACTCAGTACCATGGTTATTTATAGTATTTGCTGGTCTCTTCTTTTTAGGCATCTTTGTATTACTGGCTTTTTCTAGCAGCTTTCTCACAAGAGGCTTTCCACTATTTTCTAGTAGGTAGTGCTGAATCACAAGATTTTTTACCTCTGTGAAATCCTACAGCTGACTTCCACAACTGTTGTACAGCCCTGCTGCTTGGGGGTGTAGTTGTTTTTTGTTTTTGTTTTTTGCCTCTTGGTAATGGTAATCCCATTACCAAGGGAAAAGGGAGCCAGCGATTCTGCTGCAATAGCTATCAACTTGCTAAAGTTTCAGGGCGGGGGAGGCCAAGAGACCCTTTCACGCTGCCATTCCTCTGACCTCACTTTTAGGACTTTGTAAACATACCAGAGGTCCCTGTGCATTTAACATGAATACAGCTGGGCAGCTTTTAAAAACTTAAGAACCCTAAGTTAACCAGGAGAGTAGTAAACCTGGGGGGACTACTAACTTCTTGGAGTCTTTTAAGTTAACAGAATGCTAATGTTCCTGATTCTGTCGAGGCAATCCCCCTTTCATTACTATGTTTATAGCCAAGATAACAAAACATTCCTTTCACTTGAACATTTCTTCATTATAACCAATAACTGGACCAAAGATAAAAGAAATATTTATGTTCGTTTTCAAGAAAATGTGAGGTTTTAACTGGCCTTTTCCAAATGCTTATTTTAGAAGCACTTCCACTGCTGGTAAGAGTTATTCAATCTGTTGATTCCAAGACCAAAGAAAATGTCAATGCTACAGAGAACTGCATCTCAGCAGTAGGGAAAATTATGAAGTTCAAACCTGACTGTGTGAACGTTGAAGAAGTCCTGCCACACTGGTTGTCTTGGCTTCCACTACATGAAGATAAAGAAGAAGCTGTTCAGACTTTCAGTTATCTGTGTGATCTGATTGAAAGGTAAGAAAAGAGACAGAAAGGCCTCATTTCTTTCGTCTTCACATAAAACAGTGCTTCTTGTGCACAGCCCTCAGCTCTGTAGGTTTGTAATAACACTTGCTGTCAAAATCACTAGTGCCCCAGTGCACAAATTCATGCACATTGAAGGAAATTAATTAGAAGGTGGCTGGCGGGGCAGAACTGGGCCGAATGTACCCTGGAGCCAACCTCTCATGGTCCCTCCCTGGCCGGCTACGGCTGGGGTGGCATTGTGGTTCTAAAAGTGTCAGGGTCTCTCTGGCAGGTGGGATCTCTTGGCCTGGCCTGTGGGGATTGGGCTGAAACCAGCTCTCCATCTCTAAGAGGTCCTGGATTGTAAGAGAGTTCTGGAATCGGGCTCCCTCCTTCTCTCTAGTTCCAGAGTGCGTAACCCAAGAACTGCCACTGCCAAGACACCACAGCTCAGCTCCGCAGCTCCTACATTGAGCATCTGCCCCCTGGTGGTCAGTGCACATCATACCTACTGGACAGTCGGACAATCACTTAGCTTTTTATATATACAGATATTAACAAAGTGTATACTAAAGATGGCCTCATAATCTGATTTGGGTTATTTTTTATGGAATTAATTTCAACAGATGAGGCATTATAGAATGTTGATGTTTTAAAGTTTTCTTCTAAAGTTTTCTCCCACCCTATCTATTTACTTGGCATTGGATTTTTTTAAGTTTTTCTTTTTATTGTGGTATAATTGACGTAATATAATTGACTAGTACAGTGGTTCTCAACCTTCCTACTGCCGTGACCCTTTAACACAGTTCTTCATGTTGTAGTGACCCCCAACCATAAAATTATTTTCGTTGCTACTTCATAACTGTCATCTTGCTACTGTTAATGAATCGTAATGTAAACATCTGATATGCAGGATGTCTTAGGCGACCCCTGTGAAAGGGTCGTTCAACCCCCAAAGGGGTTGCGACCCACAGGTTGAGAACCGCTGGACTAGTAGCATGAGATTGAGGTACATTGTTAATACCATTATTTTGAAATTCAGGTGTTTTTGTTTGGATTCAAAAATCCATGATATGGGCAAGTATACCAGACTGGCAATCAAGATCTGGCCCTGTGTCTTAGCATTATTAATATTACTAGAGGCCTGGTGCACGGGGGGAGTTTAAGGCGGGTCCCGGAGGGGGTCCCTTCACCCCGGCCTACACCCTCTCCCAATCCAGGATGGCTGGCTCCCAACTACTTGCCCCTGCCTGCCTTCCTGAGTACCCTAACCTCTTCTGCCTGCCAGCTTGATCACCCCCTAACCACTTCCCTGCCTGCCTGATTACTCCTAATTGCCCTCCCTTGCAGGCCTGGTCACCCCTAACTGCCCTTCACTGCTGGCCATCTTGTATCCAGATGGGAGCAGGCATCTTGTGTATTGGAGTTATGGTTAATTTGCATATCACTATTTTATTAGATAGGATTTTGTGCCTATGAGTAAATATTAGAGTTACAACAACCTGGAGGTCACCGAAGCTATCAAATCAAAGGTGAATTCTCTGGTGGTCTATTTTCTAAGTCTAAGTTCTCCTGAGTATTAGTCAGATCTGGGCTCTATCACTATTAATTACTGCTATAACAGCCCTCCTGGAGACCACACATTTCTTACCTACATCTGCCTCTGAAGTGACCAATTCTCCACCATACTATTTTATTATCTCCCTTGGAAATGACTACTATGCGGGAATTCTAGTTCAGTTCACTGTTGTATTTCCTTGCAGTAAACCTGCCTGCAGTTTATATCCTGGCTTATTCTCAAAATGCCTATCTAGCATTTGAACTTTAAATTTAGTTTAGAAACCATTTTGTACTATGTAAATGAAATTTGTGTTAAAAAGCTGTTTTTCTTGCCCTGACTGATTTGGCTCATTGGATAGAGGACCAGCTTATAGACTGAAGGATCTCAGGTTTGATTCCAGTCAAGGGTGTGTACCTCAGTTTCTGGACTCAATCTCTGGAGGCAGCCAATCGATGTGTGACTCTCATATGGATGTTTCTATGTCTTTCCCCCTCCCTTCCACTCCAGCTGAATATCAATGGGAAAAATCACTTGGGTGAGGATTAACAAAAAAAAAAAAAAAAACCTGCACTTTCCAGCCCCAGCTGGGTAGCTTGATTGGCCTGGAGCATTATTATAGTGTGACTATGATCACTGGTCAGGGCACATACAGTAATCAACCAATGAATGCATAAATGAATGAAACAACAAATCAGTTTCTCTTTCACACTCTTTTTCCCTCCCTCTAAAATTAATAAAAATTAAGGGACAAAAGAACTGTTGTTCTTATTAATATCTTGTTTGTTTGTTTGTTTGTTTGTTTTTAAGTACTTAGCGCAGTCTGTTTTTGGCCCTTAAAACAGCCCTGAGAGATGAGCCAGTATTTCTTTCTAATTTACGTGGAAAGAAACTAAAGAGGTAATAAGTAAAATAAGCTGGCTTTTCTCTAAATTTTAAAAGGTAGTTGATTTTAGTGAATGCATAATCATTCTGTGAAAAAAATAGCTCAATTCATTATTGGAGGGAAGTTATACTCAAATATGGCTGCTTGAGTGATTTCTCCTTGTAATTTGTATTTATAATGATTTTCTTCTCTTTTGTCAGTAACCATCCAATTGTTCTTGGCCCAAACAATACCAATCTGCCCAAAATATTCAGTATAATTGCAGAAGGAGAAATGCATGAGGCAATTAAACATGAAGATCCTTGTGCCAAACGTCTGGCTAATGTAGTTCGCCAAGTACAGGTAAGCTGATTTGATTAAATTGGGAAAAAATTGTTTGGGTTTTTGGGGTAGGGGCTCATGTTCTCTATTACAAGCAGCAAATAATCTAATGAACTTTCATTTTTATATTCTTCTGACTCCAGGCCTCATATGACATATATATTATATACTGTTTGTGTGTGTGTGTGTGTGTTCATTATATATCACAACTAAAACATGTCTTACATTTGAAACATTTTGAACCCTTCGGTTGGTGCTTAGCACTTACTCATTATATATAAACTAGAGTCCCGGTGCATGAAATTCGTGCACTGAAGGGGGGGTCCCTCAACCTGGCCTGCACTCTGTCTGACCAGGGATCCCTCGGGGGATGTCCAATTGCCCTTTCACAGACAGACAGCCCTCTCACAATCTGGGACCGCTGGCTCCTAACCACTCACCTGCCTGCCTGATCACCTCTAACTGCTCTCCCCTGCTGGCCTGATCGCCGCTAACTGCCTCTGCCTTGGCCATTACCACCATGGCTTTGTCTGGAAGGAGGACCAGATGACTGGAAAATGTCCAGTCTACTGGGTCTAATTAGCCTAGTACCCTTTTATTAGTATAGATTTGTCTGCATATTTGTGAAGAAGATGCACCTGATCTAATAAACCAGGGGGAGTGTACAGTGCTTAAGAGCATTATATTTTTAAATTATTTTTACTCCCTAAATTCATGTGTGTTGGTTACTTACTAGGTCACCTAGCATAGCTTTCTCCATGCAAAAATGAAGAAAATTTACTGTGCGTGCAATGAACTTTAAAGAAATTAACCGATTTCTTGCTTTTACAATGATGTTCATCTAATTTGTAAATAAAGTACATTGTCATTATTCCATCCACCAGATGGTAATTATTAAAATATTTCTGAATGATCATTGATTGCACTTGATCTAAATCTGTGAAAATGGTTTTTTCCCTAGACTTCGGGAGGATTGTGGACTGAATGCATAGCACACCTCAGTCCTGAGCATCAGGCGGCCATACAGGAGCTCCTGAATTCTGCTTGAAGGACCTTAAGATCACCACCAGAAAACTGACTCCGAATAAACGTTTACCCTTTTGTTTAGGTTTCTTTGTTTTGTTTTTGAGCAAAAGAGAGCAGTAGAGTTGTGTGTAGGCCATTCTTCTGCAAAGCCACAACAGCAGGAAGAGAAGCACTGGGTTTCAGAATGGTGTTCAGATGGCTTTCTACCATACCACTGAAGAAGTCCCCGTAAGCCCTACAGTAGCACTGAAGAATATTTTTCTATTGGTATAGCCCACCCATCTGAAGGTAAAAGGGAAATTAAATTCATTTCCTCATTAAACATAAGGAAATTTAAAACCATCAGCTTTAAGATCCGTTATTCAGCATAGATGTGTATTAAAACAATTTGCTATACACCTAGTGTTAATTCTATTAATTGAGTGTGAGTCTTTTGTAGGGTAGAAAGAAGGCTACCCAGCAAACTAGTAGATCCAAAAATTGAGGGAAAAGCTGAAGACAAAAACAAGCACGAAGATGTCATACTTAATGTCACCGGGTTCTTTTTCCCAAAAGGCTGATGTGGTGACTCAGTTCTGAAAGCTTTTCAGCTTCCAGCCCTTGAATGTGAAGTGTCATTGGCATGTCTGGCAGTAGTCTCTCTTTCACTCCTCAATAAACAACATTGAAATACAAAGAAGTTTGTGTAAAAATTCCATACGGTCTGGCTTGGATTCATTTGATTATAAGAATAATCTAATATTTTTTTAAAGTAGTAACTGGCTCTGAATGTTTATTTTTTCCCCTTATATTTTCTTTGTGCCATTCAAACTTGAAAACATCTAGTTTTTACCAACTTCCACTTTAATTTAAGCTAAGTTATGCTACATCTACTCTGTTCACAATTAGTGATTTTTTAAAAAACTAGGATTGTTCCGATTAGATAAAAGATTTGGCTTAGTGTTCTTGCAAATTGTAATTGCTATAGAGCCACACACAACTTTTAATTTTATGAGAAATATGACAAATTATTTTCTGATAAATTCAATAAAATGTGTGAATGTTTTTTCCTTTATGTATTAACCTCACAGCAGTAAATGACTTGTTTCTTTAGTTTTTCTAAAGGATCTTAATAGATTTCTGTTGAAACATCAGTGTTAACATTTTTATAGTTTGTACTAAATTTAACCGTGATATATAAATGCATTTTATGCTTAGATCAGAATTAAAATTAAAGGTTTTTTTCTTTAAATGATTTGCATTACTTTATTAAAACTAAATCTGAAATGGAATAGAAAATACAGCAGGTTATATTAAGATGGTTCACTTGGTACCAGATACCTTTCAAATATAATTTTCAGTTTTCAGCACACTTATTAGCCCAGAAGCCTCTGTGTCTGGCAAAATAACGTGTTGAATGACTTTACCATCACAGTCATTGCTTTTAGTATGTACCTATTAGACATTTATAATGTATGTGGGGTAATATTTGGAGCTACTTTATACCCCATACTAGAGGCCTGGTGCATAACATTTGTGCACTGGGGTGATCCCTCAGCCCAGCTGTGCCCTTGCGCAATCGGGGATCCCTCGGTGAGCAGGCCTAACCCGGCAGGCAGACATCCCCTGAGCAGTCCTTCGCACTGCTGTAGAAATGGGAGAGGCTCCTGCCACCGCCACTGCACTCAGCAGCCACGAGCCTGGCTTCTGGCTGAGTAGCAAGCTTCCTGTGTTGAGCATCTGTCCCCTGGTGGTCAGTGTGCATCATAGCAACCAGTTGTTTAGTCAATTTGCATATTAGGGTTTTATTCTATAGAATTATTTTATGTTTAAAAACTTTAATTTTATTGAATTTATTGGGGTGACATTAGTTAATAAAAATATGTTTCAGATATGCAAATCTGTGTAATACATCATATTGTATTGTGTGTTCACTACCCAAGTTAAGTCTCCTTCCATTACCATTTATCCCCCCCTATACCCTTATCTATCGCCCCCACCCCTCCTTCCCTGTGGTAATATCCATACTGTTGTCCGTCTATACACCCTGTATTCTTGGAGTAAATGTGTGAAGATAATCCCTTCTACTTTCTTAAATAGAATAGAGTTTAAAAAGCCAACCAACTGGAGCAATTTGTTGTTGTTTTTAATTATTGCTACACTTACTAGTAAAACATGGTAGGAATGGGGCATGCCTGCCTAAGTTTAAATGGAAGTATGATCTGAAGATGGCTACATTGTTTTGGAAAGTCTAGTGTTTGCAAAGTGCTTGTGGTTAAGAATATCTTAGCAGCTAGTTTAAATGGGAAACTCAGAAGATGGACCACTAAACTGTCTGAAGAGTAAATTCAATTGCAGACTGACAATCCTTGATAGAGAAATCAGAGCCAAGCTGGCATGGATTGGTGGTTGAGAGTCAACCTATGAACTAGGAAGTCATGGTTTGATTCATGGCCAGGGCATATGCCTGGGTTGTAGCCTCCATTTCTGGTGTGGAGTGTGCAGGAGGCAGCCAATCTGATTCTCATCATTGATGTTTCCCACTCTGAAATAAAAAATATACTTAAAGAAAGAAAAACAATGGGAGATTAATCAAATTATTGAGGGAAGGTTGGTATTTAAATTGTTACTGGGACAAGAGCCTGCAATCTCAGGCTCAAAAGTAATTGAAATGTGTTATCCCAGTATTTATTTGGGGAAACTTAATACCTCATTTAGTCTACACAAGATGAAAATGTTTTACCATTTATGCCAAATTTAGTGATTTTGCATGTCAGCCAGTAATGATACATTTATGAACCTGAGCTAGTTATGAAGGAGAAAAGATGTGTGGCTTTTACATTTTGTAACAATTTAAGTAAATTACGACCACATATGTTAGAAATTTTTAGCATAACTCATTTGGTGTATTTTAATGCTGTACATTTGAAAAGTAAAGTCAAAACTAATTTGACATTGTTATAATAGGCAACTTTTTTATAATTCTGGAGTTTAAGAATAAATGAGTGGTATTGCTGTTGTAGGCATTATATTTTATGATTAACTCTTGAATGATTGCCTCTTTAGAATTTGAAAGGGTAAGGAACTAGCTTAATGTTTTGTGTGTGTTTTAAATACAGGTTTCATTTCAGAGGGTGAGAGAGAATCATCAGTGGTGAGAATCACTGATCAGCTGCCTCCTGCATGACCCCTGCTGAGGATAGAGCTTTCAACCCAGGCATGTACATTGAGTGGAAGTGGAACTGTAACCTGGTTCATAAGTCAACACTCAATCACAGCCACTGTTTTCAGGTGGTCGCTAGCTAAATGTTTTACTTAAATTAGAACTGCTTCATTCTACCTGTGAGCATTGCATCAGATGATCTGGTTCTTGGCTTGTTCCATGGAAATCACTTATCTCTCTGCCTAAAACAAGTAATAGCTAAAACCTGCCATCTTTCATTTTCTCAGCCCTAAAAGTATAAGTCATCACTACTTTTTTAGAAGAAAGTTTATCTGCAAGAAAACCAAAAGCAATGTTTGTAGGTTAAACACACACACACACACACACACACAAATGGTTTTAAAATTCCAGTTGAGGCAGCAGAGTAGAATTGTGAAACATTTCTTGATAATACTGGATCTTTCCTATTACCTCTTGATTTACACATTTTTGTCCTCTTGACTATCATTCATAATCTAATGGAAATCAAGCCTAATGCCATTTGCTATTTAGAAATTAGTTCCCCTACTTCTCTAAGTTTTGTGCCAATTGGGACAGTGCCAGCCCATCCTCCACCGCTGCTGGGCGTTGGCCACAGCAGGATGGTGGAGCAGGTAAGCGGGGGTGCCAGACCAAGGCGGGGCACCAGTCACTGTCATTGGGGCAAGGCTTTGGTGGTTACTGAACATTCTTTGCTCCCGTGCGCCACAGTCTCACCCAACACTCGACCTGCTGCCAGTGCCTGATGCCGGTCCCAATCATTCAGTGCCATCAGCCAGGTGCAAACTGGCTGTGAGCCCAAAGCACCCCTGAGGGCTTCTCCACCTCCCCCTGCTCCTGCGCAGTGACCAGGGCAGCAGCCACCACACTCACCCATTGACAGCACCGAACCCAATCGCTCCACACTATCAGTGGGTGCGAGTGAGGCTGGGGCCATCAGTTCATGGGAGCAGAGCTGGTGGGAGTAGGGCTGCTGGCAGACAGGAAACCAGGGGTGTGGCGGGAAGGGCTAGGTAGGGTCCAGAGAATGGGCAGAGACCTGCCCCTGTGCCTATTGCAGCCTCGCAGCCCACAGCTCCTTTCAAGGTGCACGAATTCATGCACTGGGCCCCTACTAGGAGTAATGGCCACCCCACAAAATGAGTATGTGGAAGATAATATTACCACTTTTTACTAATTGAGGCTACCAGATGTTTGCATTGTGAGCACCTTGTGTGTGGTTTTTATGATTATTTGGGGGTGGTATTTTCGGTTATTTAAAATGTTGTCTCTGGAGAAAAGTGTGAGAACCTTGAGGGGGCAGCAGAGGAACATCACAGCTTAAAAAGTTAAAAGAACCGTGGCTGAGCTTCATAAGTTGGAGGGCTAACTTATACTGAAGCTGTTTCTAAAGATTATACCAATTATTTAGAAATACCTCAACACTGAGGTCTTCCCTCCAGTCGTCAGGTGTGTATAATGTGTCTACCATTCCCTGGTGCTGGTCAGGATTATACTTTTATCCTCCCTTGGTTAACTTTCAGAGCATATATAGGCAAGAAATGAGGTTATAATGAACAATTAGAACCTTTGGGGTAAAAATGATAGAAAATGATTCCCAAGTGGAATGATTCTCTCTTAAATTAATAATGTGTTTGCATTTTCTTTTTTGACATGCCTCTATTTTCGGGACAAATAATCTAATTAACAACATAAATATAGTAAATAAGGCCTGAGGCCAGAGCTATTATGTAAAATTACTTTGAAAAATTTTCACTTTGGAGGATTTTCTTAAAAATCCATCCTTTCTATACACAGCAAAGGAAACCATCAACAAAATGAAAAGACAGCCTACTGAATGGAAGAAGATATTCACCAACAATATATTTAATAGTTAATATCCAAAATGTATAAAGAACTCATAAAACTCAACACACACAAAAAAAAATAAAAAATCCAATTTAAAAATGGGCAGAGGACCTTTATAGACATTTCTCTAAAGAGGACATACAGATGGCCAATAGACATGAAAAGATGTTCAATGTCACTATCAGAAAAATACAAACAAGCATTGACAAAAATATGGAGAAAAAGAAACCTTCATATACCCTTGGTAAGAATGCAGCCACTGTAGAAAACAGTATGGAAGTTCCTCAAAAAATTAAATATTGCCCTACCTGGTTTGGCTCAGTGAATAGGGCATCAACCTGCAGACTGAAGAGTCCCAGGTTTGATTCCGGTCAAGGGCACATACCCTTGTGGGCTGGATTCCTGGTGGAGGGTATGCAGAAGGCAGCCTATAGATGATTTTTCTCTCATCATTGGTGTTTCTATCTCTCTCCCTTTCTCAAATCAATAAAAATCTATTTTTTAAAAAATTAAAAATGGGACTGCCTTGCAA
Source organism: Lasiurus cinereus (assembly GCA_011751065.1). Classification (NCBI taxonomy): domain Eukaryota; kingdom Metazoa; phylum Chordata; class Mammalia; order Chiroptera; family Vespertilionidae; genus Lasiurus; species Lasiurus cinereus. Next base: position 68,116,817 of record JAAGEH010000012.1, read on the forward strand.
TTCCACTTTATGAGTATATATATGAAGAAACCCAAACCACTAATATGAAAGAAAATATGTACCCCCTATGTTCATTGCAGCGTTACAATAGCCAATATATGGATGCAACCCAGGTGCTCATCAATAAATGAGTGGATAAAAAAGATGGAACATATATATGATAGAATATTACTCAGCCATAAAATAAAAAGAAGGAAATTTACCACTGGGACAGCACAAATAGACCTAGAGGGTATTATGCTAAGTCAAGTAAGTCAGAGAAAGACATACACCATATGATTTCACTTATATGTGGAATCTAAGGAACAAAATAAAATTGAAACAGACTTACAGATGCAGAGAATAGACTGATGGTTGCCAGAAGGCTTGGAACTGGGTGAAAAGGGTGAAGAGATTAAGAAGTACAGATTTATGGTTACAAAATAGCCACAGGAATGTAAAGTGCAGCATTGGGAATATAGTGAGTAATCCTATCTAATAAAAGGGTAATATGCAAATTGACTATCACTCCAACATACAAGATGGCCACTCCCATGTGGTCAAAGATGGCCACCCCCATGTGGACACAAGATGACCACCACAAGATGGCCAACAGGAAAGGGCAGTTGGGAGGGACAAGGTCTACAAGGGAGAGCAGTTGGGGGAAACTAGGCCTGCAGTGGGGGAGACTTGGGGAGGGACTCAGGCCTGCAGGGGAGGGCAGTTGAGGGAAACCAGGGCAGCAGGAGAAGGCAGTTAGGGGTGACCGAGCCAGCAGGGGAGGGAAGTTAGAGAGGACCAGGCCAGCAGGGGAGGACAGTTAGGGATGACAAGGCCTGCAGGGGAGGACAGGGGTGACCAGACAGGCAAGGGAGGGTAGTTAGAGGTGACCAGGCCTGCAGGGGAGGGCAATTAGGAGTGACCAGACCTGCAGGTGAAGGCAATTGGGGGCGACCAGGCCAGCAGGGGAGGGTGGTTAGGGGTGATGAGCCTGGAAGGGGAAGGCAGTTAGGGGCAATTGGGCTGGCAGGAGAGAAGTTAGGCATCGATCAGGCTGGCAAGGGAGTGATTAGGGGCAATCAAGCAGGCAGGCAGGTGAGCAGTTGGGAGCCAGCAATTTTGAATTGTGAGAGGGATGTCCCAGATTGGAGAGGGTGCAGGCTGGGCTGAGGGACACACATACCACCTCCTCCCCCACCCCCTGTGCACGAATTTCATGCACCAGGCCTCTAGCATTGTAATAACTATGTATGGTGCCAGGTTATGGGGGTTAGAGGGAAGCACTTTGCAAGGTATTTTATTTTCTAATCTTAATGCTGTACACCTGAAACTAATACAAAATAATATTGAATGTAAATTATAATTTAAAATATTTACATTTTTAAAACATTTTCTGTACATTCAGTACCTAATAATTATTTGACCTTCAATAAATGTGGGAAAGAATTCATTGCTATTTTATATCTAGCATTATTTTGAAAGCAATGTTTACATTTTAAGTAAGCAATGACTAAGAAGAATGTGGAAAAACCATGAGAGTTTTGTGATCAAAATAATAACAGTAAGATTAAGAGAATAAGTGAAGATAAATATTAGAAAATATGAAAAACAACTTGTTACCCTAAAATACAGGTTAAGCTATCTCTATGTACTTACATGTCTGAAAGGAAATATGTGTGTCATATGGCGAATACTTTTTACACTGTAATAAATTTGGCAAATGCCTATGAAGAAAATAATAGCCTTTATATATAATACAAAGATATAATTTGGGCATAACACTGGATTTTTAAATTATCTTAATCCTCCCACACTAAGCAGTCAACATGAACACTCAATTTCTTAGTTTCTGTATATGATATAGCTAATGATGTTGAACATGTTGTCATGTGTATCTATCTCCTGCTTGGTAAAATATTTGGTTATATCTTTGACCTATTTTACAACTGGATTGTTTGGTGTTATTTTGCTGTCAAGTTTGGAAAATTCTTTATATATTACTAGAAGCCCATTGCAGGCAGATTCCTGCAATAGGGCTTCCTGCAGCGATCTCTGCTGCCCTGCCTGCTTCCCACCCCCACCCCCTGCTTCCCTCCCTTCTCCACAGCTTCCCTCCCTTCTGCAGCACTTGCGTTTCTTCTATGCTGTCTTCAGTCTTCACTCTGCACCAGGATATGCAAATTAACCATCATCTTGGCTGGTTTAATTTGCATACTTGCTCCTGATTGGCTTGTGGGTGTGGCTTGTTGGTGTAGCAGAGTTATGGCCAATTTACATGTTTCTCTTTTATTAGACAGGTAGGTATAAGATCTTTGTTAGATAAATGATTTGCTAATATTGTTCCCAGTCAATAGCTTATCTTTTCATCCTCATAAGTGTCTTTTGCAGCACAATATAGGACAGGATCTGTATGCTGAAAATCATGTTGATGAAATAAATCAGGTAATATCTAAATAAATAGAGAGATATACTGGACTTACGGATTGGAAGACTCAATATAGTGTAATGTCAATTTTCTCCAAATTGCTATGTAGGGTCAACACAGGTTCTATCAAAATCTCAGCAATTTTTTTTGTAGATATAGACAATCTGATTTTAAAATGTACAATCTAATTTTAAAATGTTGGATTCCTATCACTTGCAGTGGAATGGCAAACAAGAATAGCCAAAACAATTTTGATGAAGAAAAATTAAGTGGAAGGAAATACTTTGCCTGATGTTAAGACTTACTATCTAGCTATACATAGCAACCAATACAGCTGGTATTGGAAGAGGAACAGACATATAGATTAATGAAAGAAAAAAGAGAGCCCAGAAGTAGGTCAGTGCAAAAATTCATTCAAAAATGAATATAAATTTAAATGTAAAAGTATAACCATTGTCAAAGAAAACATAGAAAAAACTCTTTAGGATTAGGGCTAGGCAAAGAGTTCTTAGACATGACATCAAAAGCATAAACCATAGAAAAAATTATAATAAATTGGATGTCATCAAAATATTTGTGTTCATCTCCTTTTGAGGGACCATTCTTCCTCAAACCTCCCTCTCTAGATAAAGGAGTTGCCATTTTCTTACACGATCCCTTCTCTTCCGTTAGAAGAGATGGGACACCTGACCCAAGCCAGATCAACTGCAATACCTAGTCATCTGGTCATGAGAATTAGTGAAGCATGAACACATGATGCAAGCTGGCCAATCAGAATACCCGTGAGCTTTTTCTACTTGTGCCCTGGAGGAAGTAAGTCCCCTTTTTTCTCTAAATATAGTATTAAGAGTAGGAGCCCAAGAGGCTACATGAGACAGCAGGTGTGCAATGGAAAAACATGCAAAGAAACTATGCCAAGGAGAGCAGAGTCACTGATCAGTCTTACATGTTCTTACTTCAAGGTGCTAGCCCTGGCTAATCCCATCCCTTCCCCAGAGCCCAAGGGAGGAATATCGCACACACCTGTAACCCATGCACAGTATACTGTTTGGGAATCTCTGCCATAGCCAGCAGGTCCCCCTTCTTTCTATCGCTGTTTGGGTTGGGTGCCTATCGCTTTCAATGAAAGGAATTCTGACTACTTCAGTTTGTGGACTCAGGAATATTTGATTTAAGGGCTGTGTTTTTTACACCATGAGACACACTGCCTCCAGCACAGGGTGCCCTCAGCTTGATGAAGTATCCTAGAGAAACTTTTTCCTTGTCTTAAAAATTCACTCTTTTGGGGAGGATCATCATCTATGCATCTAACTTGGTTTCCACTACCTTTTCAACTATAATAGATGCTCCTGTCGGTAAAGACTAGAAATTAAAAAAAAAAAAAGAAATTTAGCTAACTATTGCTGATTATCTACATATGCCAGTGAGCATGCTTTCTAATGTATTTTCATATAATGCTCAAGTATTTCATGATGTCATAATTTCTGTATTTCCCAATGAGGACACTGAGGTGTGTAAGGAATTGGCCCAAAGCCAAAGGTAATTTTCATCCGACCGACACTCCTGTGTTTCCTGTCAGCATTGTCCTTGAAGAGCTCCAAGTGCCTTTTATTTTTTTAGAGAGAAAAAAAAATCCTATTGGAACATTCGTATTACTGGTGGGAATGCAAAATGGTTCTACCACTATGGATAACAATTTACTGGTTCCTCAAAAATTAAACATAGACCCATTCTCCAGAACTGTGAGAAATAAGTTTCTGTTGTTTATAAACAAAAGATAAAAAAAATTAAAATTAAACATAAAATTACTATATGTCCCAGAAATTCTTTTGGTATGTACCCAAAAGAATTGAAAGCAAGGTACTCAAACAAATACCAGTACATGGATGGTCATAGAAACATCCCAACTGCCCCTCAATAGATGAATGGATAAACCAATTTGGTATGTTTATACAATGGGATATTACTCAGCCATGACAAGGAATGAAGTATTGATACATGCTACAATATGGATGAACCTCAAAAACATGCTAAGTGAAATGAAAGACTCAGACACAAAAGTTCACATGCTATATGATTCCATTTACAGTGGTACCTCGAGATACGAGTGCCCTAACATACGAGATTTTTGAGATATGAGCCATTGAGCGAGCGATTTTTGCTTTGAAATATGAGCAACATTTGAGATAGGAGTAATCGCGCGGATTAGCTGGCTGCACACGACCCACCAGTTTACCGTGACTCGAGTGTCTCATAGTTTCCCATGCCTCAAGGTTACAGAACGAATTAAACTCGTATCTCGAGGTACTACTGTATAGAAAATATCTAGAATAGGTAAATCCATAGAGACAAAATGTACAATGGTGGTTTTTAGGGGTTGCAGGGAGAGGAGGAATATCTAGATTTTTATTTTTGAATGATGGAAATATTTGGGAAATAGGTAGAAGTATGGTTGCAGAGCATTGTCAATGCACTAAGTACCACCAAAATTTTCTCTTTATTTTTATATTATGTGAATTTCACCTGAATAAAAATTTTAAAATTCTCATGAACACATACATATCATTGCGCTGAAATGTATGAAATGCGTAAAATTATTGTATACTGTGATGGTTAATTTTATGTATCTACTTGACTGGGCTAAGGGATGCCCAGACAGCTAGTAAAACATTACTTCTGGGTGTTTCTGTGAGGGTGTTTCTGAAAAAATTAGCATTTTAATCCATAGGCTGAGTAAAAACGATTGCCCTCAGCAATTAGGGTGGGCATCATCCAATTTCCAGAGGGCCTGAAGAGAAAGAAAAAAACAAATTTGCTTCCTGCTTGAGCTTGGACACCCATCTTCTCCTTCCTTGAGACACTGAGCCTTAGGACGTGGACGAAATTCTACCACCAGCTTTCCTGGTTGGTTCTCCAGTTCATAGATGGCAGATTGTGGCCTCAGCCTCCATAATCCCATGATCCCATGTCTTTCTCGTGTGTGTGTGTGTGTGTGTGTGTGTGTGTGTGTGTCCTGATATACACACACATATACACCATTGATTGTTTCCCTAGGGAACCATTTTAGCTTGGCTTCTTTTCTCTCCTCCTTGTATCTTCATATCATGTCTTCCCCATGACATGAAGATATAGGGAGGAGAGAAAAAAAGAGAAGCTAAACTCATATTAACATTGTATTTCCCACCAAAACCAGTTTGGCTCAGTGGATAGAGCATTGGCCTGGGGACTGAAAGGTCCCTGGTTCGATTCCGGTCAAGGGCATGTACCTTGGTTGCGGGCACATCCCCAGTAGGGGACATGTAGGAGGCGGCTTATCAATGTCTCTCTCTCATAGATGTTTCTGGCTCTCTATCTCTCTCCTTTCCTCTCTGTAAAAAAATTAATAAAATATATTAAAAAAAAACATTGTGTTTCCCTAAAAATATGTCATTTACAAGGGTTTTTAGTTATCTTATGAAATGGAATCATACTATACATGCCTTCTAGATCTTGCTGCTTCCCCCCCTCCCCCCAGCAGAAATTCCTACTGAAATAGATCCAAGTACTGGTTTAACCCTAATTTGTTTATTTTTAATGACTATGTATTGGTCTTCTAGAAAAAACTGAAAGAAGACCCTAGTTCAGTCTACAATGTTTTCTATATGTTGTTTTGTTCTCCCTTCTTTGTTTTTAATTTAAAATATATATATATATTATTGATGTTTTTACAAAGAGGAAGGGAGAAGGATAGACAGCTAGAAATATCGATCAGCCACCTCCTGCACACCCCCCATGGGGGATGTGCCCACAACCAAGGCACATGCCCCTGACCAGAATCGAATCCGGGATCCCTCAGTCCACAGGCCAAAGCTCTATCCACTGAGCCAGACTGGTTTCGGCTGTTCTCCCTTCTTATTTCCTTAAAAATCCTCTAATTCTGTCCTTCATCTATTAATAATCCAATATCAATGAATCATATATTTTAAATTTTTTTTCTAATTGTGCTGATGGACATAACCATATTATTTCACCCAGGCCATCTTGGGACCAGTGACGTGCATTTTTAAGAAGGCCAAGATCGAGGAGCCGTTTGTAACTGTTAGGAGCAAAGTTAACTTGTCCATATTGGTACTGAACCCAAAGCCTAGGCCTCATTACTGCCATGCATGAACCATGGAGACATCCAGTGATGAAGATAATTAGCTGTGTAGACAGACTCTCTTCCCATGAGACCTTAATAACCTGAACAATCTTTTGAAGCAAATAAAACAAGCTCAGATTGTTTTTCTGCATTAAAATGAAATCATTTTTCTCAGCTTCCTCCAAAATAAGATTTCTTAAAATATTTTTTTTATTGATTGCAGAGAGGAAGGTAGAGGGAGAAAGATATGGAAACATCAATGATACGATAAAATCATTGATTAGCTGCCTTCTGCATGCTCCACACTAGGGATCAAGCCCACAACTGGGCATGTGCTCTGACCTGGAATAGAACCATGACCTCCTGGTTCATAAATCAACATGACCGCTGGGGCACACTGTCCTAGCCAAAATAAGATTTAATAATAAGAGTTAGTAGTTTCAGAGGTTAATTGCACAGGTGAAAAATGGAAGAAATATTTCTTATTTTGTTCATCCAACTTGCCGACATCTGAAGCTATTTTCAATTGTTGTTTGTAGTCAAGGGAGAAGGCACTTAAATTTATGGAGCGTATCCAGCATAGCAGGCTGCCAACGCAATGTTCTTCCCAATGTTCTTCATCCCAGGAAAGTGCCAGCCATTGTTATTGCTCTGCAGAATGAATGAGTGGTCTTCACTAATGAAGATTAAGCCATGGGCTGGGTAAATTTGTAATCCTTGAGGGTGAGATAAAAATGAGAGATGGTGCTAGGCTGAGACTTGCAAAGTCACAGTGGCCTCAGATATTCCTACACACCTCTCCTAGAAGATGCAAAACATGATCTTGCTGTTTATCAAAGGAAGGAAAGCAACTACAATTTTATAGTAGGAATGTTCCAGATTTGGTGTACTTGAAAGTTATGCTCCTAGTGTGGAGCATGCAAATGGGACTCTCCAAGAAAAAGAATACACAAAAATATTATTTTTGAACACTTTACAAAAATTGATGGCCATTTCTAGGGGCCTCAGAAGGAGCTTATACAAATAAGGAAACCTGAAGCTTATACTCCACTTGCTCCAATAAAACCATCCCTGCTTGTGAGGACCTCCTACTATATGCTAGAAATTTTCACATGTGTTCTCTCATGTATTCCTCCCAACAATTTCATGAGGTTGGTGTTCTTACATCCATGCTTTCAGCATAGTGAGAAAAGTAACCACTTTTTTATTGTTTATATCTTTTTGTATTATTTGAATTTTCTATATATTACATATTTTTTTTATCATAAACAACAGTGAAGTCATTTTCATTTTGGAAAAATAGAAGAAAATATAACCACAGAATTGTGTAGGTTTTAATGCCATTTTACCATCAAGTAGCACACAGAAGGTCCTCAGTAATATTTGTCATCTATTTAAACAGATCAATCCTGCTTAAAGGCTACATTCTTTACATACCTAAGTTGTCTGTAAAAGGCTCAATGCCAGGCTAAGGGAACGGAAAGACCATCTTATGAATAATGAGTGTATATCAAGCAAAGGCTACGATTCTAGAAAAATCAGTATGGCTCTTTGATCCCAAATTATCAACATCCTCTCCTTCCCTATTATCATCTCTGCAAAAATAAGCTGTGTCCTTATGTCTGTTGAGACTTTATATTTTATTAATAAGAGGTAACATTATTTTATCTCATAACTAGGGTTTCGGTGCATGAAGATTCATGCATGGGGGTTGGGTCCCTCAACCCAAACTGCAACTTCTCCAATCTGGGAGTTTCTGTCTGTCTTTGCAATCATATGAGCTAATTGTCTGAAACCCCAGCCCAGTTTGTTTTTTGCTCACAGAATAATAAAGGCTTTTTTTTTTCTTTGCTTCATTGGTGGAGATTTCCTGGAAGTTTTAGGATATCTTCCCTTTAATTTTTCCTAGACACTGATTTTACTTGTGTCTCTTACTTTGCTTTCCCTCCATCCCCATGGCAACAGTAACTTGCTCCAGGATCACTTTGCTCTAGAGCAGTGGTTCTCAACCTTCCTAATGCCGCGACCTTTTAATACAGTTGCTCACGTTGTGGTGACCCCCAACCATAAAATTATTTTCATTGCTACTTCATAACTGTAATCTTGCTACTGTTATGAACTGTAATGTAAATATCTGATATGCAGGATGTATTTTCATTGTTACAAATTGAACATAATTAAAGCATAGTGATTAATCACAAAAACAATATGTAATTATATATTGTGAAATATTTATTTCTAATTACAAATAAATGAAATTTTGTCTTGAATCGTGGTGTAGCATGGGCAACAGTCTTCATATAACAACAGTAAACTACATTGCTACATTTTGCTACACCAAGGAGTGGTGTGTTGGTTCCTAAGACCATGGGAAATATGTGTTTTCTGATGGTCTTAGGTGACCCCTGTGAAAAGGTCTTTTGACCCCCAAAGGGGTCTCGACCCACAGGTTGAGAACCGCTGCTCTAGAGTCTAGGAGATCTTTGCCACCAGAACGATAATTCCCAGCATTCCGGGTGCTCCCCATGCTGTTGGTTTCCTCTTCCTGCTCTGTCTCTGTCCCATGGCCTCCTGCTCTGCCAAATCCTCCAAGCTGCCAGCTCTCTCTCTCTGCTCTCCATCTGGTGGCTTGGGGAGCCAAGTTCCCCCAAGCCACTCCACTCTCCACCATCTCTCCCACTCTGCTCTCTACCCGGTGCCTGTGTATGCAAATTAACTCACCATATTTATTGGGTTAATTTTCATACTTACTCCTGATTGGCTAGTGAGTGTAGTGAAGGTACAGTCAATTTACATGTTTCTCTTTTATCATATAGGATTAGAATTAAGGTTTTAACATTCCTCTGGGATTTTAACATGAATCCCTCCTTTTTACTGCAGCTGATTCTTAAGAACCATTTGTGGAGAAGGTGGTGCAGTAGGCTCTCAGAGAACTGACTTCTGGGCAAAATTAGGCACCACCTCATCCAGAATCAATAAAATCTGATGGTGCCATGCTGAGGAAAGATGTAGTAAGTTCCAGGGTGTGAGTCCCTATGTGCACCACAAGGACTGGGCTTGTTTTTCCTAGTTCTTGATGGCAAGGCTCAGGCCAGTGGGTGAAAGCTGTAAAAGCCCAGGTGGGGCCCATCAAAGGAAAAGGTTCCCAGTAAACAGAATGGATCCACAGAGGAACGGGTACTGTATGGAGAAATTAGCTTTTCATTACCATTAATGTTCAACCTAAGGCTGACGAAGTGATATTATAGGGGCTTGGACAAGGCATTCACATTTTAAGGCTCTCAGTTTTAAGAGTTAATTATTACTTTTGTGGAGCTGAGAATTTGGGCTAGCTAGAAGAGTATTTACACACTACATTCTTCATTCTGCAAAATATTTTGGTTGTTCTGTCACAAAATCCATATGTTCTTACCAATACAAAGATCATCATTTTTCTCCTAGAAACTTCTACATTTGTCATGGGGAAGGCTTTATTTAGGGTAGGTAGCCTAGAAAATAATACACTTCATTTTTTTTCTTTTTTAAAATATATTTTTTATTGTTTTCAGAAAGAGGAAAGGAGAGGGAGGGAGAGATAGAAACATCAGTGATGAAGAAAGAATCATTGATCGGTTGCCTCCTGCATATCACTGGGGATTGAGCCCGCATCCTAGGCATGCGCCCTGACCAGAATCAAACTGTGGCCTCCTGGTTCATAGGTCGATACTCAACCACTGAGCCATGCTAGTCAGGCTACCCTTCATTTTCAATTTGTGAATACAGAGGGAGTTGAGAGAAGCTATCTGCTTGAATGCATTTTGTTTGTATAGTCTTACTCCTACACAGGAGACTATAGTTTTATAGATAACCAAAGATAAATTAGAAAATCTATGTAAGAGCGAGGCTGCTGGGAGTGGGGTCAAGTGGCCAGAAAGGGGCTGCAGCTGGGGGACATCCAGGCCAGCATCTAGCTGAGGGCGTGCACCCAGCAGGTCCCTGTCCCACGGTTCCACCTCTGCTTGCTCCTTCCTCCCCCCCCTCCCCGTCCCACCTCCCCGTGATCTGTCATGAATATTGAGCATCCTCTGTTGTATTTCCTGAGCTCCACTGCCAAGGTGGGAGGGTGGGGGTGCTTGTATCTGAGTCTGGCTCCAGCGCTGCCAGCTGAGTCCTCCACTGGGTGGGAGCCGCAATGTCTCAGGCTGTGCAGAAGAATGGAACTAAACCATTAAGCAAAACATGGGAACTCGGTTTATATGAATTACAAGGAACACCTCAGGAAGCAATAATGGATGGCTTGGAAATTGTGGCTTCACCTGAAGTCTCCGCAGTGAATGAATGTCCCCGTTTGTTGGGATATGTTGAAGAACACCCTGACTACAAAGGAGTGTTTACGTTGTTTCTGCCAGACTGCATTATCACTGCCCTCAGCAGTGGCAACAAAGAATGTCCTACGTGTCAGAAAGAGCGATTTCCAACAGATCACTAAGGCCCTAACTTGGATGCACTCATCATCAGAATTTATCCGGGATGAGTGTAAAGCTCCTCAAGAGAGTATGAATCAAGAGAAACAAGCAAAACCGAGAGCAAGCACTGGGTCACAGCATCGAGGTAGGACCAAAGTACAGGCCATGAGCAGACGACAGGGAGCTAGGAAGCGACAGATCAAAGGGGCCAAAGTCAGTTCTCACGGTAGCAGCACATCCACACACAGCCAGCAGGAAGCAGGACCCAGTAACAAATGGACCAAAACACCAGATTCTGGGCTTGAGCTTGATAACAGTGCAACAGTGGCAACTGATACAGTCATGGATGGTGCTGGGGAAATGGAGTCAGTATTTAGGCTTCACCCCACACTTATGGGAAAAGATGACAGTGCTCAGACAAGGTACATCAAGACTTCAGGTAATGCCACTATTGATCATTTTCCAAGTATCTGGCGGTGAGGTTAGCTTTAGAACTTCAAAGAAAAGAAGGACGAAACCAGGCGAACCTTGATACAGCCAGTGAGAAGCACCATACCATCTGCACAGCAACAGCCGGTGGGCAGTTCCCTGTATTAAATGGCCCTTTTTCTTTGGAATTGTTCAGTGAGAAATGTTGGAAAGTGAACAAACTCATGGAACTTTTTATGTACCCACGAAGGAGCTTTTATGAAAGCCATTTCGGAGAATGCACTGTTTTTATAGCCTTTTTTAAAATTAAAAATGTATCATTACTTTTGTGGACAGAATCTTGGATATGTTGGTCAGTTTTCTTCCTGAGCCAGACTTATTTACACTATTAGAATCTCCTTAATTTAAGATTTCCTTTTTGGAAAGGATTACAGATATTCAGAACTTTTTATTTCCTTGTTGCTGTTGCATGTGAGAGTAATTCATTCTTTTTATTGTCTATAGTATTCTATTGAATAAATGTATCAAAATGTGTTTATCTCTTCAACTGTTCATGAACATTTAGGTTTATTAAGAACAATGCAGCATTATTCACAGTAGCTAGGAGGTGGAAATAACGCAGGTGTCCATCAGGGAATGAATGGATAAACGAAATATGGTTTATACATACAATGGAATATTATTCCTTTTTTTACAAGGAAGGAAATTATAACACCTGCTACACCCATGAATAAACATTGAAAACATTATGTTAAGTGAAAAAAAAAACAGTCACAAAAGAATAAATACTGTATGATTCTACTTATATGAGGTGCCAAAGTAGTAAAATTCATAGGAATAGAACGGAGAATGATGATTGTAGGGGCTGGGGATAAAGAGGAATGGAGAGTTATTGTTTAATGACTATGCAGATTTAGTTTAGGAAGAAAAGACAATTCTGGAAATGAATGGTCATGATGGTTGTACAATGGTATAAATGTACTAAATGCACTAAACAGATTTTCTTAGGTGTATTTTGCCACAATAAAAAAGGAATGAAAAAGAACAATGCTGCATTGCACATTCCTTTTTTCAGCTTTATTCCCCCATTCTCCCAGCTTTATTGAGATGTAATTGACATATAACATTGTGTAAATTTAAGAGGTACAACATGCTGATTTGATATCTATACTAATAAATGGATAATATGCTAATTAGACCGGGTTGACTGGACATCTTCCGGTCATTCAGTCCTCCTTCTGGACAAAGCCACAGTGGTGGGGGCCAAAGCAGAGGCAGTTTAGGGGCAATCAGACCAGCAGGCAGAGGGGTTAGGGGCGATCAGGCAGGCAGGCAGAGTAGTTAGGAGCAGTTAGGTAGACAGGCAGGCAGGTAAGCGATTAGGAGCCAGCAGGTCCAGATTGGGAGAGTGATGACCCAGATTGGAGAGGATGCAGGCCAGGTTTATACATACAATGGAATATTATTCATTTTTTTACAAATGACCCCCCACCTCTATCCATGCATGAATTTTGTGCACTGGGCCTCTACTATGTATATATTGCAAATTGATTACCCCAGTAAGGCTACTTAACACCTCCTCACACAATTACAATCTGTTTGGTATGTGGTGAGACCATTTAAGATCTATTCACCATTTAAGATCTACTCTCTTAGCAGCTTTTAAGTATGCAGTATTGTTAACAATAGGTACCATGCTGTACATTATATCCCCAAGACTTATTCATCTTATAACTGGAGGTTGTGCTCTTTGACCAACATCTCCTCATTACCCTCCTGCTTTCCCCCAGACCCAGCAACCACAATTGTACTCTCTGTTTCTATAAGTTTGTCTTTTCTATTTTATTTCAGATTTCATATGTGAGTGTGATCATGCAGTACTTGTCTTTCCCTGTCTGACTTATTTTATTTAGCATAATGCCCTCAAAGTCTGCCCATGTTGTCGCAAAAGGCAGGATTTCTTTTTTTATCACTGAAAACTATTCCATTGTATATACACACCACATTTTCTTTATTTGTTTATCTATTGATGGACACTTAGATCGTTTCCACATCTTGGCTATTGTGAATCATGTTGCAATGAACATGGAGGTGCAGCTATATCTTCAAGATAGTTATGTCATTTTTTTAGGATATGTACCCAGAAGTGGGATTGCTGAATTATATGATAGTTCTATTTTTTTTAAATATATTTTATTGATTTTTTTACAGAGAGGAAGGGAGAGGAATAGAGAGCCAGAAACATCGATGAGAGAGAGAAATCCAACAACCACCTCCTGCACACCCCTTACAGGGGATATGCCCGCAACCAGGATACATGCCCTTGACCGGAATTGAACCTGGGACCTTTTAGTCCACAGGCCAACGCTCTCTCCACTGAGCCAAACTGGTTTTGGCGATAGTTCTATTTTTCTTTTTCTTTTTCTTTTTTTTAATATATTTTATTGATTTTTCACAGAGAGGAAGGGAGAGGAAAGTCAGAAACATCGATGAGAAAGAGGCATCCATCAGCCACCTCCTGCACGCCCCCTACTGGGGATGCGCCCGAAACGAATGTACATGCTCTTGACCGGAATCGAACCTGGGACCTTTCAGTCCGCAAGCCGACGCTCCATCCACTGAGCCAAACTGGTTTCGGCCTATTTTTGCTTTTCACAGTGGCTGCACCAATTGACATTCCATCAACAATGCACGAGAGTACCCTTTTCTCCACACTTTCCCCAACACTTGTTATCTTGTCTTTTTTATTTTATTATTATTTTTTTAAAATATATTTTACTGATTTTTAACAGAGAGACAGGGAGAGGGATAAAGAGCTAGAAACATAGATGAGAGAGAAACATCTATCAGCTGTCTCTTGCATGCCCCCTTCTGGGGATGTGCCCGCAACCAAGGTACATGCCCTTGACCGGAATTGAACCTGGGACCTTTCAGTCCCCAGACCGACGCTCTATCCACTGAGCCAAACCGGTTTCAGCTATCTTGTCTTTTTTAGATAACAGTGATTCCAACAGGTGTGATACATTGCACACTCTAGTACATGGCTTTTGATGAACATACTAATTTTCCTTGAAATTGCTGAATCATAGGACAGATGTATGTTTAATTTTAGTAGCTACCTAGACCAGGTTTTTAAGCTTTGAAGGGCCAGTCACATTTCGGAGATGGTTGTCTTCATTTCTATCATCATGTAACAAATTAGCACAAACTTATAGGCTTAAAATAGCACCCATTTGTTATTTCGCAGTTTCTTGGAGTCAGGAGTCTGGGCCCAGCCCAGCTCAGTCCTTTCTCAGGACAATTTGGGAAAATTTCCCCGAGATGTACTAAAAGCAGCCTCCAAAGGAGAATGACCAAGAGACCAAAGAAAGAGGGTGACAAGTGACAACGCCAGAATTAGACAGATTCAGTCTTAGGTGGCGGCAAAATAGTGGATCTCCAAGCCGAAAGGGGATGGGGGCTTGATATACAGAGCCTGCGGGATCACAGGTGGCTTGTAGGCAAGTGGTACCTGCTGTTAAGAGCTTTATACTCTAAAGCAGTAAACAACTTAATGAGCTTACTTAACTATGGAAGAACATTCCTTTCAGGTGATTACAGGCCTTCCCCTCCTGGAGTAAACTCGTGGTCACAGAGACACATGCTTCCTAAGATGATGTCTGTCACATCAAGTCCAGAAACCATTAGCCTAACATTGGGGTCTCCAGAGGCTGTTATTAAGGTGTCAGAGGCTGCTGGGGTCTCATTTAAGGCCCAGCCTCCTCTTCAAGTGTATGTGGTTGCTGGCAGAGTTGGATTCCTTGCAGTGTGGGTCATTCTTGCTTTCCACAGTGGCTCTGTGAACAGAGATTTCAACCTCTTTCCAGTGATGCCTGTGGTTTTGGCATTGCAAGCCCTCAACACCTCTGGTTTTTTGGAAGCATGCCGGTGTAGTCCTCTCAAGTAAGTGTTGCCTTGTGTTGCCAATGTCCTATCTCAGGTTCTGACTACGTTCTGCCTGTGAGCCATTTTCAATGCTGAGGAGGCAAAGGATGATAAAAAAAATTGGCTGAAGACAGGACAGCCCAGAACTAGGGGCATTGTGAATTTCCCTCTGATTTAGCCAGTGGAGGACAAGAGCCAAAAGCTAAGTGCTCCTGTCTCCTGTCCCTCAGGTGGACACTTCTGAAAGGTAATCTGTACCCTTCCAAGGGCCTTTGCTATTTCTCCATTGCAACTGTTCATTTCTTAAAATTATGTTTTTTAAAATTTCTAGCATTTCAGCATCAAGATCTAGAGAATGCAATTTATACTCAGCAATATAAGGACCCTCAAATAAAGATGAAAGTTGTGTCTGTCTATCTATCTAGTTCCTAAATATTTTTAAGCTTTTAATTTTGTTTTGTTTAAATAGGTTTTTAATGATTTCAGAGAGAGGAAGGGAGAGGAAGAGATAGACACATCAATGAAGAGAAAGAATCATCTTTTGGCTGCCTCTTGCACACTCCCCACTGGAGATTGAGCCTGAAACCCAGGCATGTGCCCTGACCGGAAATTGAACTGTGATCTCCTGGTTCCTGGGTCACACCAGCTGGGCTAAGCTTTTAATTTTGAACTAATTTTAGAATTACACAAAAGTTGGAAAAATAGTTCATAATTCCTACATACCACTCACACAACTTCCCCTAATAGTAACAATTTACATACCCGTGGTTCAATGATCAAAACCAGACCTTTTGGGACAATATGTTTAAACAAACTGTGGACCTCGTTCAAATGTCACCAGTTTTTCTATGAATATCCTTACTCTGCTCCAACACCCTATCCAGGATTGCACATTGTATTTATTATTATTTTTCATAGTCTCCTCCAGTCTGCGATAGTTCCTCAGTCTTTCCCTGTCTTTCATGATATTGACATATTTAAAGAGTAAGCTTTAAGCTTTGAAGGGCCAGTCACATTACACATGAAGGGCCAGTCACATTACACAAACCCAAATTGAGCGTAGAATTATTTAGTAGACTATCCCTCAATTTGGGTTTGTGTAATGTTTTCTCATGCTTAGAATGATGTTATGGTTTTTACCAAGAATATCATAGAAAGGCTATTATGTCCTTTTCAGTACAGTAGACACAGTGGTGCCTGATGTCAAAATACCTTATTATTGGTGACGTTAATTTCCCTTGATTGCTTGGTTGTGGTGGTGTCGGTTGGCTTTCTCTACTTTAAAGTTACTTTCTTTTTCCCAGGGAGATAATTTCAGATTAGGTCAACATCCTGTTACCTCTCAAAGCTTCACCTGCTAATTTTAGCCTCTATTAGTTCAGTGGATCTTGACTGTCACACTTATGTGTTAGCCTAGTGACAATTTTTATTTCTCTATTTTCTTCTACTTAATTAATTGGAATTCTTCTCTAAGGAAGAGCTGCACCTTCTCCCATATATTTGATCATTTCTATCAGTATGGAATCATGGATATTATTTTATTCTATGTACTGAATCCAATACTGTCACTATTTATTTGTTATTCAGATTGTTCCAGTTCTTCATGGAGCCCCTTCAGGTTGAGTCCTGCGTTCTTTCAAGAAGCTCCCCCAGCTTTTTTGGGCACTTCCTTACTCTGGCGCCACAAGATGTGCCAAGATCATCTTGTATTTTCCCTCCATTCCTGGAACTAAGTAACCGCTTTTCCAAGGAGCCCTGGTTCCTTTTGTTGGAGAAAGGTGTTTAGAAACCATGATTGGAGTGCCAGGTGCTCTCATTGTTGTGGAAGAGTCATTGCTTCCAGGCCCTTTCAATAGACAAAGCCAGGAAGGAGATGTATACATATAAACTAACCCACACATTCCCACACACACATGCACAGTATACACACACAGCTCCATGAATATTTCTATATCTGTCTGTGTACTGATTTAAAACCATGAATTTATACTGATATCTCTGATTCTAATTCAACACCACAAGGTCCATTTTAGCCTTTCTTTGGAACTTCTTTTTCCAGGGATGAAAAAACCTGGCTTTTATTATCTACTAGAGGCCCGGTGCATGAATTCGTGCACAGGTGGGGTCCCCATAGAGATGGGGAGGTCGGGACACGATTGGCCCTCTGGCTGGGCAGTGGGACACCCTTGCTGGCCCGGGATCCAAATCCATCCCACTGACATTTGTGCCAGTTATAGGGAATACCTGGTGGCCACTTTTGTATTGTTTCTCCCTTGTGGAGCATCTAGAGAAGGGAAGCTGTGGAGCCCAGCGGCACTGTCGGGGTTATGCCAGCAGCACTCGTCCATTGGTGCCTGTCCCATTCTCTGGAAATTGGACCTGCAGGACTACTGATGGAGGGAGTGTCTGCCAGCAGGCTAGTGGGCCTGGTCTCAGCCGAGCAGCACTCCTGCTGTGAGAGCACACTTACCACCAAGGATCAGTTCTTGCTTTAAGCATCTGCCCTCTGGTGATCAGTGCATGTCATAGTGACTAGTTGTTCCAGTTGTTCCAATTGTTCAGTCACTTAGGCTTTTATATATATAGACTCAAGTTCCAGTGCATAAAATTCATGCACAAATAGGGTCCCTAGTGGCTTCTGGCTGTTGGCTGGGGCCTCCCTGTCCCCAGCTGCCTGCCGCTGCCAGCCAGGGCCTCCCTTTGCAACCAACTCGGCCTGGCATCACCCACTCACCTGCTCCACCATCCTGCTGCGGTCCCACTCTTGGAAGGCCCATCAGGACCAGCAGCACCTTCACTGATGCCTGTTGCTAGTGTCACATTACCAACACCGCCATGTTCTGCGTCACCCCTGGTGGTGAGCGCATGTCTAACTCCCAGTTAGTCAAACTCCTGCCCATAGGAACAATTTGCATATTAGTCTTTTATTAAATAGTATAGTGTATTTACTTATGTGCACAATTCTTTTACACCTATAGTAATTTAGGAGTCACTAACCTGTACATCTGTGAGAAACACACTAACAAGATTATAGCATCAATAGTGGCCCAGTGCACAAATTCATGCACATTGAAAGGAAATTAATTAGAAATAATATTTTAGTATCGCTATTTACCCTTTCTCTATAATACTAGCAGAAGTGTCAACAAAATTCACAATTGACAATGACAAAATGAAACATAGGCGTGCAATTGGTGCCAGCAAGAACATTATATGTATTACGCATGTGTGAGTCAATTTAGCCTTTTATAGATATAGAACAAACTTGCTTAAGTAGACCTGCTTTGTGATTTAGCTAAACTTTTTCCACCCCAGTGAAGCACCCCAACTTGTCTTTCAGGTCATTGTCAGCAACGCAGCAGTAAATATCAGCATGAAGCAGATTATTATTATAGATCACACAGGAAGAACAAAGGGTAAAATATTTAACTGCAATAGTGTTTGACTATATTCTGTGCAGTGACAAAACCTGAGGTCATTTTCAAGGTCTACCATTTCTTACTTCTTTTTAGTTGGGTCAAGTTCCTAAACTTTCTAAATCTCTATTTTTCTAGCCAATGAAAATGAATTAGGATTCCATCAAGTCTTCTATCTACCTACTCCAGGACTTCTGTGAGGATTAAATGAGATGAGGCACAGGAAAACACTTCACAGACATTTGGTTACAGTGTAAAGTGTTTCCACCTGGCTATAAAGCAAGTCGTGTTTCTGGGTTGAAGAAACTGCAAGGAGGCTAGTTTTCACTAGGGAGAGAAAGCTGGATGTTGCTATGTGACATCATTACCAAACAGAGGGAAGCATACTTCTCATATTAGCCTCTTATATAGAGAGAGATATTCTGTTCTGTTGGTGTCTGGTAAAGGTATCATTTATCAAAGTTACCTACATTAGTACATTTCTTGAACATCCCCTTCAGTGCTATTGGTGATTTGTTTGTGATTCAGTTAAGGATGATCTGTTGGCATTTATGTTTTATTTTTGTGTTTGAAGCATTTATTTTTGTGCATAAAGCATTAGTGTAGTTCTAAGGTATACTCAGAGAAATGTCAGTCCCTCCATAGCCTTCATGCCTTGATTTCATTCACCTCCTTTTCTCATTCCTTTCCTATCCCTCCCACCATCGATAATTGGTGTCTCTTTAGTTCCTGATTTATTCCTCCTCTATTTTAAACAAATAAGCAGATACAGATTTGTTTCCTTATAATCCCTTCCTTCTTACAAGAAGCTTAGCTTACTAAACATAAGCTCCCACTCTTTGCTTTTTTACTTCACAAAGTCACTCCATACCACTGCATAGAGACATTCCTTCCTTTTTCTATAGCAGTGTATTACTCCATTACTTGGATTACTACAGCTTATTCAGCCACTCTACTACATGTGGGCACTTGGGTTATTTCTGATATTTCACAATTATAGTCAATGCTTCCATGAATAATCTTATGCATTGTTGGAGGCATATCCACAGTGTCGATTCCTAGAAGGCAAATTGCTGAATCGCTAGGTCAAAAAATGAGAGTGCATATATAGCTTTGTTAGATTCTGCTAAGTTTCTCTCCAGAAAGATTATGCTGGTGTGCATGCCCACCAGCAATATATGAATTTTCATTTCCCCATAACCTTGTCAACAGAATATGTTGTCATATTTTGAAATCTTTGCCTGTCAGATAGGTGAGAAATGGTATCTCAGTATTATTTATTTTGAGTGAGGTTGGATATTATTTCATAGGTTTGAGAACAGTTTTTATATTGTTTCTTTTTTGTGAATTATTTGTACACGTTCTAGTCCTATTTTTCTATTGTATTTTTCATCTTTTGCCCTCGTTTTTTGGAAGTCTTTTTTAGATATTAGTAGCCCTTTCCTGTATAATATTTTGCAACTCTTCTTCATATAATCTTTGCACATATCTGTTCTGATCATTTCCTACCTATTCCACCTTAAGGAGGGCTTTCCCCACCCTAAATAGTGTGCAACAGCTGAACACAGCACCAACACTGGTCACACAAAATGGACAGCAGTGTGTTAGGCACACCCGCTCACAGTCCAGGAGGACACCACATGCTGTGTGGCCGCCCAAGGGTTGCACTCAGGATCTGAGTGAACCAGAAAATGTGGAAGGAAGATGCTATAGTACCAGAGGTGCCCCCTGGTTCCTGCAGGAGAATGCGATTGGCTTGTTTGAATAGACTCAGGGATTCTTCCCCCTTCCCCCACCCCCCCTCCCCCCGGGTGGCCAGCATATCTGACAGGGACAGGAGAACTATGGCTAAGTCTTTGGGACCCTGTGAGGCTCAAAGTTATCAAGGCAGTATGTGGAATTTCAAGCCTTACAATGCAATATCTTGTTAAATTTATTCCTGAGTGGTTTATCTTATTTGGTGCCATGGTAAATAGGGTTTTCTCTACCATTGTCTGTAACTAAACAATATTTTTGAAAAGTTAATGCAGGCAGCAGGGGAAGGCATCTGCCATTTAGAGATGTGAATACAAGAAAGCCTCAATTTTACAACTGAAAAACCAGGAAAGACATTTACAGAGCAATTTAGGCCTTGGCATTGCCATCCTGGGTCATTTACCCTATCAAATTCTTCTGCTTTGAAAGTAGAAGAGCTGCATTTGTAAATCCTCCAGAACAGAACAAGCTACCATTAAAAACCATCCATTTCAAGGATCATTAAAAATGGACAATTTAATTTGCATTTCAAAGGTAGACTCAGAGAAAAGAAAAATCTGTCAGTAGGACTAGTAGGGGAAGTTTAATGATGCAAATTATTATCTTTTGTCTTAATGGGAAATACAATATATAACAATAAGGTATTAAAAAGGAACTAAAATGATATAAAAGCAACCATATTAGTGATTTAGCAAAAGAAAACAATGAAACCAACTATTCCTCAAAATAAATTGCAAACCATGTTTAAAGATCCATAGTGAGATTAATGTCTCATTCATTTATTTATTCACAGCCATTTACTGACTGCCTACTCTGAGTCAAGATCCATTTTAAGAGCAGGCATTCCGAGGCCAAGTTTATAGTCCTGACACTCAAGTTGCTTACAGGGAAAATGGGCAAGCAAATAGGGGTGTGCCAGGCATCACAGGGCTCCACTCAGCTGTATGAGGAGGCAAGGAAGGGACACCTACCCAGACTAAGAAAGAGAAGGCTTCTCAAGGGATTGGCACCTAAGCCTAAGTTCCAGGGGTAGAGAGGAGTTTTCCAGGCAAAGGAAGATAGGAAGGGAATTCCTAACAGAGGGAAGAGAATCTGCATTCAGGGACGTAGAAAAGAAGACCTGAGTGGCTGGAACTTAGGGCAGAGGGAGGTGTGACTGCAAGGTAGGCAGGGGTTGAATAAGAAGGTTCTTGCATTCCATGTGAAGAATTTGGACTAATTCTAAAAGCTATGGGGAGTGCTGAAGAATGTTAAGAGGAGTGATAGGATCAGCTATGCAGCTTTAAAAAACTACTCTGGCTCCTTGAGAAGGACAGACTGCAGGTTTGGGAAGACAAGTAGAAAGATGATGTAATAATTCAGAAAGAACAATATGCTAACCTGGAGGCAGTGAATGGGAGAAGAAAAGTGGGACAGATATGGGTTCTATTAAGGAAAGAGAATGGAGGCAAGGCTGTCCCCAAGCTCTTGACTTGGGTGATTCAGGTTTTAAGGAGCCAAGAAGATGGTAAGTTCCATTTGATATATGCTGAGTTTATTAAAGTTAGCAGTCCTGAAATATTCATTAGACCAGTGGTTCTCAGCCTTTTAAGTGCATGAGAATCACCTGGCAGTCTTGTTCAGCTACAATTCTGTAAGTCTGGGATGGGCTCACAGTCTGACAGGCTCCCAGATGATGCTGCTACTGGATGATGAACCACACTTTGAGGAGTAAGGCCTTAGACTTAGGAGGGCAATTCTTTTTAAAAAATGTTTGTATTGATTTTAGAGAGAGAGCAAAGGAGAGGGAGAGGGAGAGGGAGAGGGAGAGGGAGAGGGAGCGAGAGAGATAGAAACATCAATGAGAGAGAAACATCCATCAGCCTCCTTCACGCACCTCCTCCCTGCCCCCACCAGGAATTGAGCCTGCAACGGGACATGTGCCCCTGCCTCCCTCTGCCTCCCAAATCCTTCTCCAGCTTGTGCATCTCCTCTCAAAGCCAAGGGCTTTCTCAACCAAAAAGGGGATGGGATTCTCTGCGGCATTGTCTGAGCTTTCTGCTTTGGGCTTAGCAATCCCCCAAATCATTAATGAACCCCTGAAGCAAAGAAAGACAGAATCATGTTTCTTGGAACAGAGAGGAGAAAAAAAATACCCAGAGCAGCAAGAGACAGACGCAAATTAAAATGTGTGGTGACAGGCTCCCTGTGGGGTTGCTCAGAGATTCATCAGCACCATGGCCTTGAGTGAGAATGCTGGCTGTCTGGAACCTGTGGTTTCAGGAAGAAGGGGTATGGAGGGGTGTAAAGGAAGGGGTGAGAGCCCGCCACAGAGAAGTGCTGAAATCCTTGACAGTATGGTTACAATCGTATGTTCTCTGTAGAAAAGAGAATATAGTTTTTAAGTGTCTAGGAAATATTGTATCAGTAGAAAGAGAAATCTATTTTTTTCTATTTTCTGAAAAGAATGAGTATATTTCAAAGATAAGTCACTGTAACAGCAGCCAGCTAACTGTAACTAGAGAACTGTAGCTTTGTGGATTTTCCTCTGAAATTATTATTGTTTTAAGTTGTTAAGAATAAATTATTGCCAAAAATTACTATACTACAGTCATTCATAAGTCTTATGACTGAAGATCTGCCCAGTGTTTAGATCTTTGTTATAAAACAACCATTACTCTGATTTATCAGATTAGTAATACAAGATAGTCAGATTTCATGTTTTTTGGAATTGGGAAATAAAACACTTTAAGAACTGAACCTCAAAATATATCCCAAAAGGCACCGTTACAAAGACCCATGCAAATTGTGTTACTTTATTTAGATTTTAAAAAATATCTGGAAGGCATAACATTAGCTTGCTAATATATTAATATTTATTAATAATAATTTATAATTATTACTAAATTCAATGCACGAAGATTTGTGCAAGAATGGGCCTTTCTTCCCCTGGCTGCTGGCAGCGCCTTCACGCTAGCTGGAGCCACCTTCCTGATCTGGCTCGGAGCCGCCTTTCCGCCTTCCCATGCTATCCAGAGGCCCAGAGAGGCTGGCGTGGTGCAGAATGTCTGTGTCATCACCATGGAGATGATGCAAACATCCAGCCCCACCCCCAGTCACTCAGCGCCTGTGTATTCAAATTAGTCTGCCATCTTTGTTGTGTTAATTTGCATACTCACTCCTGATTGGCTGGTGGACATCATGAAAGTATGGTTAATTAGCAAGTTACTCTTTTATTAGGTAGCTAATATGATCTCCACTAATAAAAGAGAAATTATATTGCAAATTGACTGTCCCTCCACTATGCCCACGAGCCAATCAGGAGCAAGCATGCAAATTAACCCAACAAAGATGGCAGTGGCCACAGAGCTGGAGTGAGCAGGAGATTCGGGTTGCCCCTGGGATGGAGGAATCTAAGCTTCCCACCTGCCCTGGCCTCCACTCAAGGAGTGGCTGGGGTCCTGGTTCACCCAGGGGCATGATCAGCCTGAAAATGACCCTCACCCAGGTTGGCCAGGCACCCCAGCAGGACCCCCACCCTGTTGGGGGTGTGGACCCTTACCCAGGCTGGCCACACCCCCATGGAGTAAGAGTCTCTGCTAGAGGGGTGTGGCCATCTTGCAAACAGCCCTCAGCCCTTCACCCAGGTTGGCCAGTCACCCCAGTGGTGACACTTACCGCATGGGAGCATGGATGGCCTGCAAACCACCACAGGCCCCTTGCCCAGGCCGCCCCATGCTCCAGAGAAGCCACCACCCTGATATGGAAAACCCTTCAGGGCAAACCAGCCAGCCCCCACCCATGCACTAGGTCTCTATCTATACTAATAAAAGAGTAATATGGTAATTAGACTTGGAGGCCTTCCAGGAGAACTTCTGGGCATTCTTCTGGACAAAACCATGGTGGTGGGGCTGAGGTAGAGGCGGTTAGAGGCCAAGAGGGGATACAGTTGTGCATGATCAGGCCAGTGGGGAGGAGGGCCGGTGGGGGTGCTCAGGCCAGCGGATGTGGGCAGTTGGGGGTGATCAGCCTGGTGGGGGGACATTTGGGGGTGAGCAGACCAGCAGGCAGAGTGGTTAGGGGCAATCAGGCAGGCAGGCAGGTGAGTGGTTAGGAGCCAGCAGTCCCTAGATTGCAAGAGGGCTGCCCAACTGCTGGTTTAGGCTTGATTCCTATAAACTGGCAGTAGGACATCCTTCGAAGGGTCCCAGATTGGAGAGGGTGCATGCTGGACTGAGGGACACCCCCCACGGTGCACAAATTTTGTGTACCAGGCCACTGGTATTATTATAATTATCAATATAATTGTGATAATTATTTTCTTCTTTACTTGTTAAACATTTTTTAACTACAGTTGACATACAATATAATAATACTAGAGGCTGGTACATAAATTTGTGCATGGGTGGGATCTGGCCAGCCTGCCCCAATGGGGGCCCATCAGGCCAGGCTAGTGGTGGGGAGAGGCCACAGGCAGTTGGCCAGCTGGCCCCACCCTTGATCAGGGTGTTGGGGGCCGATCAGTAGCTGGGCCAGTTGGGGTGGGGAGGGTGATCAGGGCCCAGATCAGTCTGGTTAGCTGCCACAGTGCATGTCCTAGCCACCGGTCATCTGGCCGTTCTGGCCATTTCATTATTCTAGTCGCTGGTCTTTTATATAGAGAGATCATATTAATCTCAGGTGTACAACATAGTGATTAGACATTTAGATAGCTTATTAAGTGATCCCCCAATAAGTTTAGTACCCATTTGACACCTTATGTAGTTATAATATTATGCACTAGCCCTGGCTGGTTTGGCTCAGTAGATAGAGCATTGGCCTGCAGACTGAAGGGTCCCAGGTTCGATTCCGGTCAAGAGCATGTACCTTGGTTGCAGGCACATTCCCGGTGGAGGGTGTGAAAGAGGCAGCTGATCAAAGTTTCTCTCTCATTGATGTTTCTCTCTATGTCTCTCTCTTCCACTCTGTAAAAAATGCAATAAAAATTAAAATATATATATTATGCACTCTATTCCCAATGCTGCACTTTACATCCCAAATTACTACTTTGTAACTACTGATTATTTTTTTAAATGTATTTTTATTTATTTCAGAGAGGTATAGAGAAGAAAGAAAGATAGATACATGCCAGGGTTGGGGAGTCAGATTCAGGGTTCAGGAGAAAATGTCTGGAGAAGTTGAAACATTTCACATGTGATCCTCTGTTTATAACCTGGCAACTCTATCTTCAACTCTGACTTGTATTCCATAGCCTAGAAGCAAACAGAGAAGGGAACTGGGAATTTCACTGCTTCTGAAACAGTCCTCTAATAATCCTATATTTAGCTCCTTCTTCACCTCTTCTAGATGATACTGATAATTTGGTGGCAGCACCCCTGAGTAAATTTTGGTTTGCTCTCAGCTTTCTTCACTATTGGTCTGTAATTCAAAATTCTAGCTTCCAGCAAGTCAATCTGTTTTATCTAATCCTTTCCAGCTTTCCAAAATTTGGTTTGTTTCCTTTTTTCATCCTTTTTGTCCTAATTATTTATGCCTTCGTTTAAAAAACCAATTTCTTTGCTGAAGATTTAGGAAGTTGGGGAGACTCATGGGTATATTCAACCTGCCATCTTATTCGAAAGTCAGCAATCATTCAATTTTCTGCCCAATGTGTGAGATAAAAACAATAAAAACAACAACAACAACAACAACCATCCATTTCACGACCCTTTCCTATTCTTACACTCCTCCTTCCCCTCAGGTTATACTTTATTCTTATTGTACTGAATATCAGAGCAAAGATGCTGGTCTTGGAGACAAATAAACCAGAAATATTGCACCATCTTCAGGCAAGAGCACTTTGCCATGTCCTCAGCACATTTAGGAGATGCCAAGCAGTCAGGAATGGTCTTATCATTTTCAGAAGACACCTAAGGGTAATAACAAATGTCCAGTATCATTAGAAATGAACATAACCAATGTTCACACAATGGTGTGTCTTCTCTGTGTGCTTATAAAAAGGCCTAATGCCCTCAGAGCTGTGGGCCATAGACCAGGATTGCTCCTGAAGTGATAATATTTTTGCAGCAGATTCAGTTCTTACACATCAGCATTGTGCTTATTTTAGTGAAGGCAACAACAAAATGCCCAAAGGACCTGATGCTGCAGGAATCAACTGGAACAGCTAGAGAGGGCAGAGCCCCTCAAAAATAGGCCTGGGAATGTCTTATGAAAGCTTCACCCAACATAGATGAGGTAGGAGTGTTTGAACAATTAGTAAGTTAGATGGGTGACTGGTACAGAAGAGTTTATTAAGCAATTCCCCTACTTCACAAAGGCTTAACATTTTTAATAGTAAAAAAAAGTTCAAGGGCGGGAAATAAGAATGCCTCATCTGGTATCCTGCCTCACGAACAGTTGCCTGGAATTATTCAGGTAGTTGCTCCTCACATTGACCACAAATAGTGAGTCATTCCAAGGTATGTTTTCTGCACGGCAAAGCGCACTTCACTGCCGCTTCATACTGTATATGTGTGCGCACACACACCTCCGCAGCTACAGTACTTCACTCAGGGGTGCTCTTTTAGACATAGTGGGAGCACGGGAACACAGCAGAAACATCACTAGAACAGCAAGCAGGAAATGTGTTCTAAGGCTTTTAGCAAATCACATACTCCCTGAAATCTGAAAAATGAAGGAAGCAATTTTCATGATCACTAAGGTTCTCCCAGAAGTAACCACCCATGACCACTGTTGTGACTTGGGCTTATTAGCATCTTGCTCTTCACACCTGGCCCCAGACTGAAACACACCGTTTGACATGAGCCTGATTAATGTGCCAGATGCGGTAACTAGGGCTTTGGCGGAGGGTGGGAAGCTGGGGTGGAAGGAGTGCCTGTGATACAGTGAAAACCCTGTCACTGGGAATCAAGAAAGCTTCTTAAATAGTATTTTGAAGTCCCCTTTTCACCACAGATTACTTGTATTGTCTGCACACCATCTTTTCAGTGATTTTTTTTCATGGAAAGAAGGTTGTGATCATGAGTCTTACAGTCATTTCCAGGGAGCACTTGACAAGTACTCCAGGGAGTATTTACTAATTCTCAGTCAGTAGCCCCATTTAATGTTGATTTGAGTGGTGGATGCCATAGCCAGCAACTCTCCTTCGAGAATATGCTTTCTGGATACACTAGCATATGTAGTGAAAGCCTCACGTGCAGGAAGGTTTGGTGCAGGGCTGTTTGTAAAAGCAGAACCTCAACTACGAAACAGACGTCTACCACAGGGAATGGTGAATAACATGGGCCCATCCGTGCCACGGGGCATTGTGCCACCGTGAAGAAAGGAGGCAGATGTGTAAGACTCACAGTGAGGCAAGCTGAAATGTGTTCTTACTGATATAAGCATAGCAATTCATGCATAATGATAAAAATAGCTAGCATTTGTAATATGCCCACTCAGTTCCAAGCACTTGTTTAAAAAAATTAATCTTTATTGTTCAGATTATTATAATTGTTCCTCTTTTTTCCCCAATAGCTCCCCTCCACCTGGTTCCACTCCACCTTCTGCCCTTACCCCACCCCCATTGTCCTCATCCGCAGGTGTAAGATTTTTGCCCAATCTCTTCCCACACCCCCCACACCTCTTTCCCTCTGAGAATTGCCAGTCCATTCCCTTTCTATGCCCCTGATTCTACTATATTCACCGGTTTATTCTGTTCATCAGATTTTTTTATTCACTTGATTTTTAGATTCACTTGTTGATAGATATGTATTTGTTCATAATTTTTATCTTTACCTTTTTCTTCTTCCTCCTCTTCTTAAAGAATACCTTTCAGCATTTCATATAATACTGGTTTGATGGTGATGAATTCCTTTAGCTTTTTCTTATCTGTGAAGCTCTTTATCTGACCTTAAATTCTGAATGATAGCTTTGCTGAGTAGAGTGGTCTTGGTTGTAAGTTCTTGCTATTCATCACTTTGAATATTTCTTGCCACTCCCATTTGGCCTGCATAGTTTATGTTGAGAATTTAGCTGACAGTCATATGGGTGATCTCTTGTAGGTAACTAACTGTTTTTTTATCTCTTGTTACTTTTAATATTCTGTCTGTCTTTTGCTCTTGGCATTTTAATGACGATTTGTCTTGGTGTAGTCCTCTTTGGATTCCTTTTGTTTGGGGTTCTGTGCACTTCTTGGACTTGTAAGTCTATTTCTTTCACCAGGTGGGGAAAGTTTTTAGTCATTATTTCTTCAAATAGGTTTTCAGTATCTTGCTCTCTCTCTTCTTCTGGCACCCCCATAATTCTGATGTCAGTATGCTTGAAGTTGTCCCAGAGGGTCCTTATACTATCTTCATATTTTTGGATTCTTTTTTCTTTTTTGGTTGAGTGTTTTTTCTTCTTTGTATTTCAAATCTTTAACTTGATTCTTGGGATCCTCTAGTCTGCTGATAGATCTCTGTATAATATTTTTTATTTCAGTCAGTGTATGCTTAATTTCTAGTTGGTCCTTTTTCATATCCTCAAGGGTCTCACTAAATTTATCAGTCTTTTCTAAAAAATTCTTGAAAAACCTTATATCTGGTTTTGCTTTCCTCCATTTCTTTCATTTGTGATCTGTTTCTTTGTCTCCGCATTTTGGCTGCTTCCCTGATTTGATAGAGTGGCTTTGTGTGCTAGGTGTCCTATAGAGCTCAGTGGCTCAGCCTCCCCAGTTACCTGAGGTGGACACTCTTGTTGTACCCCTTTGTGGGCTGTGTGCACAGTCTTGTAGTTAATCCTTGGTTGTTGTTGTTGTTGTCCCTGGAGGAATTGACCTCCAGGCCAATTGGCTATGACAATCAGCTGTGTCTATGTTGGGAGAACTTCTGTGCTGGAAACACCCTTATGAGATAAGACTTGCATAGGCTTCTGTGCTCAGGTTGGATGGGGTGGAGTCTCAGGGCAGAGCAGACAGCATTGGTTTCCCATCAGCCCTGCCTAATAGGCCCCTGTGTCTCAGTGTCCTGTGGTAATTGCTGCAAGATCTCTGAGAGAAAGCAGCCCACGAGTGCTGCCTGCTGCCAGACAGTCCAGTTTCTCCGGGAATGAGTCTGGGTCCCCAGAGTGTCTCCCGGAACTGGAGTTCAGTGCAGTCGAGAGCTTTTGTCTCCCCCCAGCTTGAGAAAGCAAGCCACATACTCAGTTGCCCACCCTCTCTTGCCCATGCCTCAGAACCTGTGCCTTCAGCAGTTTCTCTGAGTTTCAGTGTTCTATTCTCTTTCCTGACAGTCCAGTTTCACCCCATATGAGTCTGGGTTCCCAGAGTTTTGCCTCCTCATTCACAGGGCTCAGTCCTGCCTCCAGGGAAATTCATTATGTGGCTTCCCTAGTCCGTAGAGACTGTTCTGTTATTCATGAAGTGAGTTGAGTACATATGTGACAAGTCAGGCAGCAGAAAATTGCTTCAAATTGACCACTGTGCTGAAAAGTTTCTTGGGGATTCCTGGAATCACATTGAAGTAAGGGATCTCAAGATATCCGCAGTGTGGTCATTCCCAGACCTGACTGATCACCAGAATCATCTGGGGGGTCTTTTGTTGTTGTTATTGTTTCTACAGATTGCTGGACCTGCCCTGAAAATTCAGTAGCTCTGGGATGGGACCCAAGAAATTGCAATTCATCCTAGTTGATATCTGATGTGTGGCCACATTTGGGAGTCACTGGTTTGGCTTACTTCGCTCTATTTACCCATGTAATTTTGACTCATCCAATTGTGCTTCAGTGAAGTATCTGGTAAGTCAATGAATAATGAAATGCCCTATGAGGTGTTTAAAGATACAGTCTGCTGCATTTGCATGGACGATATCGATTATAGTAGAACAATATGTATGGGTAGAACACACATGCTCGGCACTTTATAGTTAAAAAAGCATTTGCAGATACTGTAACAGAGGCAATGTGGTGTCATGGTCAAACAATAGGTTTTGAATTCAGGCTTCTTAGCTTCTGAAGGAGCTCAGAAAGTGCCATCCCCCAAATAGGCCACTTTGTCATGAGGATTATCTTGAACTGAAGGCAACTGAGAGTCAACAGCTACAGGAAGAGTTCTCTGTACCCTCTTATCTGCCTAAAAACAGGGCATGAATCTGCTTTTGTGAAGATGTGTCCCCATACCAGAGACAAAAGAGCAACTTCCATCAGTGAGATGCCTTTGCATACACAGGCCTTACAAAAATAACCCTTTGCTTCCATTTGTTCCCCCCATGATTTATCACCCACCAAAGCCCAAACCCGTTTTCTTTGTTAAAATGGTGTACATAACCTCCTGAGTCAAATTTTTCCTTGAATGTCATTCTTTATTGCAAACTCTTATGCATGTTAACATTATTAAATGTATGCCTTTTCTCTTGTCCATCTGTCTTTTGTTTAGTTTGCAGGCCTTCAGTATATGAACATAAGAGGTAGAAGAAAAAATTTTCCTTCCCAAACTTTCAAACATCAGTTCTACATTTTTCTATCTATGTTAATTCAGATTTGTTTCCTTTTTTTTCTTTCCTTTTATTTTTTAAGAATTTATTTATTTATTTATTTATTTGAGAGGAGAGAGAGAGAAAGAGAGAAACATGGATTGATTGCCTTGACTGGGAATTGAACCTGCAACCTGGGCATGTGCCCTGACAGGAAATCAAACCTGCTAACTTAAAAAAAAAATTTTTTTTAAATCTTTATTGTTCAAAGTATTACAGGTGTCCCCTATTTTCCCCCATTGACCTGCCCCACTTTTGGTGTATGGGATGACACTCCAACCAAGCCACACCGGCCAGGGCAGACTTGTTTTCTTTTTAAAATTTCTCTGTACCTCATTTTTGTCATCTACAAAATTATGGTAATAATAGTACTATCATGGGGTTGTAAAGTTCAAATAAGTTAATACTTTTAAGCCCTTAGATCTGAGTCTGGTAAGTAGTAATTACTTGGAATATATTAACTGTTATTCTATGTGATCTTCACAAGGTATTATTATCGCAATTTTATGACTATGAAAATTGAAGTTTGGAGAGTTTAAACTACTTGTCCCAAGTCAGAAGAAAAATAATGGAAACTTAAAACCAGATCTTCTGACTCCAGATTTCATGTTGTCTAGTTTTTGAGTATTTATTTAACATTATAGAGTTGTCTATAACATTGATTTTGCCAAGAGGATTTGGAACAAATGTTTAATACTGAGGACCGGAAGATTCTGGTAATATTTTAAAAATTGGAAAAGTGTAAAACAGCAGAGAGAACTTGCTTTAAAAACAGCTATTGAGCCCAGCCGGCTGTGGCTCAGTGGTGGAATGTTAACCTATGAACCAGGAGGTTGCAGTTTTGATTCCCAGTCAAGTTGTGGGCTCGATCCCCAGTAGGGGCATGAAACCAAGTTGGTGGCAGAGGTAAACACCTAAACAGGAGGCAGCTGATAAATGATTCTCTCTCATTATTGATGTTTCTCTCTCTCTCTCCCCGCTCTCCCTTCCTTTCTGAAATCAATAAAAGTATATTTTTTAAAAAGAAAGAAAAAACAGCTATTGAGCCCTGGCCAGTGTAGCTCAGTTGGTTGGGCATTGTCCATTGCACTGCAAGGTTGCACATGCTTGGGTTTGGGGCTCAATCTCCAGTCAGAGTTGTGCACAAGGCAGCTGATTAATATTGTGCTCTCACATCAATGTTTCTCTCTTTACCCTTTCTATCTCCCCAAAAACCAGTAAACTATTTTTAAAAACAAACAGCTATTGATAACAAATAAAGGAGAGGTTTTGAACAACAATAAATAACATGTAAGCATAAGTATAGGTATGAAATTGAATTAAGTGAGGTTGCAATAAAAATTTTTTAAAAGTCAAGTGTGCTTTTGTCAAATCTACCAAATATGAGAGTAATATCAAAAAGAGGAAGTTCCATTCTACAGTTACTGCCTCCTGAGTATCATTCAGTTGATGGGGAGACTATGCATAGACTTTTACCATGTTATTGTAAAGACTAGGGGCCCAATGTACGAATTCATGCATCTGGAAAGGAACTGTGGGCCTTGAGGCTGCAATGGGCACAGAGGCAGGTCTCCTTCCTCCTCTGTGCCCCCATTCGGCCCCTCCTGCCACAGCCCCCAAGTTCCCTGTCTGCCAGGAGCTCCACTCCCACCTTTGCGGCTCCCATTGACAGTGCTGACCCATGCACTTACACCTGCTAACAGTGCAGAGTGATTGGAGCCAGCTTCAGCAGTGGGTGTGAGTAGGGCCATCACTGGCAGTGGGTGCAAGAGGCAGCTGCTGGCCCCAATCACCCTTCAGGAGCTGGAGGAGGTGGAAAAGACCTGAGGGGCAATCAGGGCCAGCAGTGACTCTGGTGCCAGCAGTGGGTGTGAGTGGGGCTGAGACCAGCAGCAAGTATGAGTGCCTGGTAAGACCATGGTGCATGGGAGCAAAGAAGAATGTTCACCAGAGGCTCGCCACAATGACAGCAATCAGTGCTCTTCCTTGGTCTGGTGCCCCTGCTCACCTGCTCCACCATCCTGCTGCAGCTGATGCCCACCATGTTCCACATGTGCCCCCTGGTGGCCAGTGCACATCATACCAACTGGTTCTGCTGTTTGGTCTATTTGTATATTAGGGTTTTATATATATAGATACTCAAATCATTCAGCTCAACACTAGGGTGAAATTGAATAGAATTAGTTATGTGAAAACAAAACATTATAAACCTCATATTATTTCATTCAAACGTGGCAAGAGATTGTAACTGAAGCCAGACACTACAGGACTTAGTTGCAGCTTAATTTTAATTTAAATATATTTTTATTGATTTCAGAGAGAGACAAACATAAATGATGAAAGAGAATCACTGATCAGCTGCTTCCTTTATGTTCCCCCACTGGGGATCTAGGCTGCAGCCGCGGCATTGGACCTTGACCAGAATCAACCAGGAGACAATTCAGTCCACAGGCCAAGGCTCCATCAACTGAGACAAACCAGATAGGGCATTTTTTTTTTTAACGTAAAGAAAAGGTGAGAGAGAAACCAAGTTGGTGGCAGAGGTAAACACCTAAACTGCTGCCTCGCACAATAATTTCAAAACTACAACTAAAAGATAAAACAGACATTATCCAGAACTACAGGAAGGCTGGCTGAGTGGAAAGTCTCTACAAGTAGAAGAAAAGAGAAAAACACACTGACATTCAGAGGAGCTGCAGGGGGCAGAGGTACTGAGATGCACATGCAGAAAAGACTGGCAACTGAGTGAGCAGCTGGCTTTCTCAAGCTGGAGGGAGAAAAAAGCTCCAGACTGCGCTGAACTCCAGTTCTGCGTGAGACTCTGGGACCCATACTCATTCGGAAAGAAACTGAACTATCTGGCAGTGGGCAGAACTCGAGGATGGCTTTCTCTCAGAGGTGCTTGCACTCAATTGGAAAAGCAAAAAGAAAAATGAATCCAAAAATTGGAAGATAGTGTAAGGAGCCTCTGAGAAAACTTCAAGCGTACCAACATCAGAATTATGGGGGTGCCAGAAGAAGAGAGAGCAAGATACTGAAATCTTATTTGAAGAAATAATGACAGAAAACTAGTGAAAGAAATAGACTTAAAAGTCCAGGAAGTACACAGAACCCCAAACAAGAGGAATCCAAAGAGGACCACACCAAGACACATCATAATTAAAATGCCAAGAGCAAAAGACAAAGAGAGAATATTAAAAGCAGCAAGAGAAAACAGTTAATTACCTACAAGGGAGAACCCATATGACTGTCAGCTGATTTCTCAACAGAAACTATGTAGGCCAGATGGGAATGGCAGGAAATATTCAAAGTGATGAATAGCAAGAACCTACAACCGAGATTACTGTACCCAGCAAAGCTGTCATTCAGAATTGAAGGGCAGATAAAGAGCTTCACAGATAAGAAAAAGCTAAAGAGTTCATCAACATCAAACCAGTATTATATGAAATGCTGAAAGGTACTCTTTAAGAAGAGGAAGAAGGAGAAAAAGGTGAAGATAAAAATTATGAACAACAAATACATATCTAACAACAAGTGAATCTAAAAATCAAGTGAATAAAAATATCTGATGAACAGAATAAACTGGTGAATATAATAGAATCAGGCATAGAAAGGAAGTGCACTGACAATTCTGGAGGGGAAAAGGGTGTGGGGGTACAGGAAGAGACTGGACAAAAACCATACACCTATGGATGAGGACAGTAGTGGGGAGCACATAAGGGCAGCGTGTCGAGTGGAACTGGATGGAGGGGAGCTATGAGGGAAAAAAGAGGAACAATTGTAATAATCTAAATAATAAAGATTTATTAAATTTAAAAAGAAAGAAAGAAAAGGTGATGCAGATTCTTTGAGAAACAAGCTTTTAGCCAGCCATTAGTCTTTTTCAATAGGGGAAAGTTTCCAAAAAATTTACCATAAAATTTAAGTTACCTATGTATTTATTATGTAACTTTTAAAAATTCTTTGTTAAGCCGAAACCATTTTGGCTCAGTGTATAGAGCCTCGGCCTGCAGACTGAAAGGTCCCAGGTTTGATTCTGGTCAAGGGCAAGCATCTTGGTTGCGGGCGCATCCCCAGTAGGGGGCGTGCAGGAGGTGGCTGATGGATGTCTCTCTCTCATCCATGTTTCTAACTCTCTATCCCTCTCCCTTCCTCTCTGCAAAAATCAATAAAATATATTTTTAAAAAATTCTTTGTTAAGAAGGACAAAGGGCTTTCTTTTAAATTAAGCGGTCAATTTTAGGACTTCTAGGGAATATTCACTTATAATTTAAATAATATTTGTCACATGAAACTCTTCTAGTTCATAGTTTATGTCAAGTTTATAACTATGACAAAAATAGGGCTTGATTTTATCTGCTATGTTTGTAATAATTACTGTATCACTAATCTATTTAACTAAAGATCTGTGTTAATTCACTTAAATTTAGGAACAAAACTAAAGCATTTATTACTTGTAAAATTCTAGGGTTTTTTGTTTTGTCTTACTGATTGGTTCAAAATGGTTTTCAAATTTGGTGTTGTGTTTTTTTAATATATTTTTATTGATTTTCAGAGACGACGAGAGATAGAAACATCAATGATGAGGAGAGAAGCCAAGATGGCAGCATAGGTAAACACCTACACTGCTGCCTCGCACAACAATTTCAAACCTACAACTAAAAGACAGAACGGACATCATCCAGAACCACAGGAAAGCTGTCGGAGTGGAAATTCTACAACTAGAGGGAGAGAGAGGGGCTCACAGAGACCCAGAGGAGCTGCGAGAAGTTGAGGAATGGAGAAGCGAGCGTGAAGAGAGTGGGTGCCCGAGTACCTGGTTGGCCTTCTCTGGCGGGAGGGAGACAGAGACTCTCAAAGGCATTGAACTCCTTATCCTATGACACTGGACCCCTGATCCAGCTGAAACTCATTTGGGAGGGAGTTTGGACTGTGAAAAGGGAGAAGTGCACTGAAATTTAGGGGAGTCGCAGAAGATCAGAAGTCTGGTGGCGTGCACAGCACTGCGCCGAGGAGGACAGTTGATTGTGCCGCTGGCTTTCACAAGTGGGCGGGAGACAGACCCTCCCAACTGTGCCACTTCTAACTTCACTAAACCCCAGTTTCGGGCGAAACCTTGTGGACTCAGACTCGTGTGGTCCCATAGCATGGGGGAGCAGAGGGGCAGCAGTCTAGAGGCACTGCGAGAGAGCACTCGGTACAGGGACTGCTCCAGTGATCGCCCAGTCACATGAGACTCAGGGGCCGTGGAGGGTGGGCCCGACTGGAAGGCAAGGCGGTCCCTTAAGCCCTGAGACTCCACTCATCCCAAGCTCAACAGAGAGGCTTTTGTGGTTTTGCAAGTCTGGTATCATAAGGCTGAATCCAACACAGAAGTTTCCCCGGCATAGTGAAAATGCCGAGACAAGGGAAGGGATCACAAACAAAAGAAATGGAGGAAAACAAACGACTGGATATAGAGTTCAAAACCACGCTTATAAGGTTTTTCAAGAATATGCTAGAAAAGATGGATAAATTTATCAAGTCCCAAGAGGAGATGCAAAAGGACCAACTAGAGATGCAAAAGATCCAACTAGAGATGATAAAGGACCAAATAGAAATTAAACATACACTGTCTGAAATAAAAAATATTACACAGAGACCTAACACCCAGACTAGTGGAAGGCAAGAATCAAGTCAAAAATGTGAAATATAAAGAATCAGAAAACACTCAACTGGAAAAGCAAGAAGAGAAAAGAATCCAAAAATGTGAACATAATGTAAGGAGCCTCTGGGACAGCTTCAAGGGTACCAACATCAGAATTGTGGGGGTGCCAGAAGAGAGAGAGCAAGATACTGAAAAACCTATTTCAAGAAATAATGACTGAAAACTTCCCACATCTGGTAAGAGAAATAGACTTACAAGTCCAGAAAGCACACAGAACCCCATATAAAAGGAATCCAAAGAGGACTACACCAAGCCACATCATCATTAAAATACCAAGAGCAAAAGACAAAGAGAGAATATTAAAAGCAGCAAGAGAAAAACAGTTCATTACCTACAAGGGAGCATCCATACGACTGACAGCTGATTTCTCAACAGAAACGATGCAGGCCAGATGGGAGTGGCAAGAAATATTCAATGTGATGAATAGCAAGAACCTACAACCAAGAATACTCTATCCAGCAAAGCTATCATTCAGAATTGAAGGGCAGATAAAGAGCTTCACAGATAAGAAAAAGCTAAAGGAATTCATCAACTCCAAACCAGTATTATATGAAATGCTGAAAGGTACTCTTTTAGAAGAGGAAGAAGAAAAAGGTAAAATATAAAAAATTATGAACAACAAATACATATCTATTAACAAGTGAATCTAAAAATTAAGTGAATTAAAAATTTGATCAATAGAATAAACTGGTGAATATACTAGAATCAGGAGCACATAAAGGGAGTGGACTGATAATTCTCAGGGGGAAAAGGGGGAAGGGGGTACAGGGCGTGACTGGACAAAAATCATACACCTATGGACTCATCAATTGGGGGGGAAGGTAAAGGTAGAGGGAGGGCTGGGAGCGGGAAAAAAGAGAGACAAATGTAATAATCTGAATAATAAAGATTTAATTCAGTTATCAAAAAAAAGAGAAGAAAATCAATCTAAATTCTAAAAAAAAAAAAAAAAGGAAACATCAATGATGAGAGCAAATAATTGATTGGCTCCTCCTGCATGTCCTCTACTGGGGATCAAGTCCAGTATGTGTCCTTGACCAGAATTGAACCCAGGATATTTCAGTACTCAGGCCGACACTCTATCCACTGAGCCAAACTGGTGAGGACATAAAATTATGTGTTTTTAAAAAATAAAAATAAAGGATTTAAAATTGAGTAAAAATCTTGACAGGTGCACCAGTGGCTAGTCAGATATGACTTGGAA
Organism: Lasiurus cinereus; assembly: GCA_011751065.1. NCBI lineage: Eukaryota > Metazoa > Chordata > Mammalia > Chiroptera > Vespertilionidae > Lasiurus > Lasiurus cinereus. The sequence goes on from JAAGEH010000012.1 coordinate 68,154,687, forward strand.
ATCTTGGCCACATTATGAAGTGCCTATATTTGGGTTCTGAATCAACATTACAAAACAGATGATAGAGACATAGGTCAGTGGAGCATGGCTGATTGTGATTAATTATAAACCAACAGGGAAGTAGGCTAGAAAACCCCGTGCAGATGCCAGCTAGATCCGTAGATGCGGAGAGAACCGGGAGGGAGAACAAGGAATGTCTCACTCTTCTTTTCATCACACCTATTTTGAGAGGAACCACTGAGAGTACAGAGTGTGGGTATACTGGCAGCCGTAGGGGTATACACCTGGGCTCTTGCTTCAAGAAGAACTTGTGGTGGAGTAGAGGGAGGTGCAGGGAACCAGTAGCTTCCAGCTGTAGCACCTTTAGGCTCTACCTCCGCTTTCAGACTGAAGCCTCACTGGCCCAGGCAGCCTGCAGCCCAGGACTGGGCTCAGATGGAAAATGAGGGCCTGGCCATTTCTGCCCAGCAGGACTCCTTTCGTGGACCATCTCTGAGCTCCTAGTTGCGTTATGCAAGACTCTGAGACCTGCAACACAGGCTCAGGCTCTCTGCCCAATCCTGCTTCCTTCCTCCTCTCTTTCCGGGTGTCAGATTAGCACCAAAATCTGAACTCTTTTTCTGTATAATTCTCATTTGTCTTCCTTCACCTCTCACAGGCATTATCCCACCCCACCTGCCAATAAATTGCTTCTAACTCCATCTCAGCTTCTGCTTTTGAAAAACCGCGAATGAACGATGTGATCAGTAGTCCTTTGATCAATATTTAATCTATCAATCAATTCGTTAATATTTTATCCTTCCAATTATTATCAAAGAACCAGGTGACAGCATGAATAGAAACCAAAATTTTATTTCTTTAAGAAGGATGCTTAAATGTTGGCAGCCTCCTTTTTATACTTCGGCAGTTGACAGAAATACCATGGGTCTTTGTAGCACCCTACTGCCTTTGGAACAGCAGTGGGATATAAACCTTTGGCGACGCTTCCCGGGTGACCTCTGCAGATGCTTTCTAGCTTTGAAGTTCTTTGGCTCTATGAATAATTGAGTATTTTTTACAAAAAGAAGGGGAACTGATTTCTTCTGGATTGCTCTAACAGGCAGAAATAAAAGTAGTTATGGTTTTACTCCATACAGAGGAAATCCTTTGAACTGGGAGAGCTCCAAAAGGAAAGGGACTGTCCCTGGAAGTTGTAGGCTTCCGTGTTAGTCGCTGAGGGCTGCGACAACAAAGTATAACACACAGGAGTTCATTTCCTCACCATTCTGGCTAGAAGTCCAAGATCAAAGTGTCAGCAAATTTGGTTTCTTCTGAGGCCTCTCTCCCTGGCTTTCATGATAGCCACCTTCTTGCTGTGTCCTCATAGGGTCTTTCTTCTTTGCCCATGCACGTCTGTGTCCAAATTCCTTCTTCATATAAGGACACCAGTCATATCATATTGTCTATTCTAGACCAAATGGGGACCTGCACTACTGCACGTTCTGTCTGAATGTGCTGCACATCACTTTGGCTGTGGCTAAAATAGATTTTAGGCTGCAGAAGAAGCATCAGCGATGTGCCTACATCTCCTTGGCAGGGGCCGTTTTGAGAATGCCAGCCTAACTTCCAGCTGTCAGCACCTGCACTCTTTTTTTTTTTAATCCTCACCCAAGGATATGTTTTTATTTTATTTTTTTGTTAATCCTCACTAGAGGATATTTTTCCATTGATTTTTCAGAGAGAGTGGAAAGGAGTGAGGATAGACAGAGAGGGAGAAAGAAACATCAATGTGAGACACACGCCCCCGAACAGGGCTGCAACTGAGGTATGTGACCTTGACTGGAATCAAACCCAGGACCCTGCAGTCCAAGGGCTGACACTCTATCCACTAAGCTAAACCAGCCACGACCCAAGGATATGTTTTTATTGATTTTAGAGAGAGGGGAAGGGAGAAAGAGAGCGAGCGAGAGAGAGAGAAAGAGAAATATTGATGGGTTGACTGGGCCAGTAACCTTTTGGTGTACGGGCTGATGCTCTGCCCAGCTAAGCCATCTGGACAGAGCAGCACCTGCAACTCTACCATGAGGCTCTTTCTAGCTTTGAGTGGGATAACTGAGGTGAAACTCTTCATCATCTCCAGCATGCAGGAGCCCCAGTTGCACACAGAGATAATTTGTTTAAAGAGCACCTTATGGCCCAGCTGGTGTGGCTCAGGCCTTGAGCGCCAGCCTATGAACCAGAAGGTCATGATTCAGTTCCCAGGCAGGGACATGCCTGGCTTGCGGGCTCTATCCCCACTAGAGGGCTTTCAGGGGCAGCTGCTTAGTGATTCTCATCATTGATGTCTTTATTTCCCTTTTCCTTCTTCTCTGAAATCAATAAAGATATGCATGTTTTTTAGAAAAGAGCACCTTATGAGGTAAGAAGGGGAGCACGCTGTCGTCAAAAGACCATTTGTTTCTTGGAACATGGCAGAACTCTCGTGAATGTGAAGGTGAGTTCTGTCAAGGCTGTTCTACTCAAACTATTGCGTTAAAAATGTTTTACTGTAGGAAAGAAAGAGCGATCACATGAAAAGTGAAATCACCAGGAATGTCATCTAACCCCTTAAAGTATGTGGCAAACATTTTTTAAGTCTTCAAAATTGCACTTTCATGTTACATAGAATGATGTAGAACTGTATTCTTGATGTATGCTCTATTCAGTGAATTAAAAGCCAAATGCAGAACAATTTGTGAGTAGTATGGCACCACTGTGTAAAGAAAACGTGGATCACGAGCTGGTGTGGCCCAGTGGCTGAGCATCAACCTATGCATCAGGAGGTCACTGGTTCAATTCCCGGTCAGGGCTCAATCCCTAGCAGGGGACATGCAGGAGGCTGCCGATCAATGATGATGTTTCTCATAGATATTTTTATCTTTCCTTCGCCTTTCCTTTCTCTCTAAAAATCAAAAACATACTTTTTTTTTAAAAAAAAGAAAGGGTAGATCTATGATCTCATGTATTTATTCATGGGCTATCTCTAAAAAGATCCCCAAGTCTTTTGCAATGGTGGAAGGTGTGCTGAATTGAATGACAGCTCACTCCATTTCCATCCCACCCTTATTTTAAGGTGCCATCCTCAACTGAGAAGGTTGGAAAGACAAATACTACATTCCCAGACTCCTTTGCAACTAGGATTCTGAGAGTGCAGTTTCCTTGGTTGGATTTGGGAAGCAGAAGTGAGGGGCAGGACATCTTCTTGCTGCTGTTTTCAGTTGGTAAGCAGGATGGTGGGACTCAGGCCGCTCAATCCCATGTCCCAGTATCAGAAGCCACTTGTGGAGGCTGGGAAGCCGTATGATGACTGTGGCACTCTGGTTCACTGCCATGGTGGGTGCCCTTGAATTCCGTAACCAAAGGGGCAGCCCTTTATCCCTCTTCCAGCCCTACCAGAGGTTTTGTAAGCATTGAATTCTTCATATTAAATCCCTTTCTTCTTGAAGTACCTTCAATGAACTCTTGCTCATGTAGCACTGGAACGTGGTGAAAATGAAATGAGAGGAAAACTTTTTTTTCACTCCATACTTTTCATTTAATAAACAATTTTTTTTTAATTGTGGTAAAATACACATCACACTGAAGCTTCCAAAATGAATATCTGCCCTTCTCTCCCTTTCTGTTCTCTAAACTGTTCTTTGGTCTTCTCAGAATGTTGATTCTTACCCCTATAATGTTCATCTTTTTGCAAAGTGTTGGCCTTTTGCACATATATCCAGTCGATCAGAGGACTCCTTTGCTTCCTTGGGATAAACTGAATAATTACAATCCATGGATGGAAGATCTGGGTCTCCAGCACTTTAGGGTTTCATTTGTTTAATGTGTTGTTAGAGTTGTCTGACATCAACCAGCATAAATTCAGAGGAGCTAAATATAACTATATCTATGGTTTTAGTTTATAGGATACAGTGCTAAAGCCAGCTAAATATGAATTTATCCTGATTATGAGGAAGGGCCATGATAAAAGAGAAAAAGGAATTTCAAAACTACAAAGTATTTATTCTGGGGGAAGGAGACACCTGATCAGGAGATAAGTGCTCTGAGTCTCACTGAAATGTGAATGAAGTTGCCCTAAAAAATCTCCAATTTTGTGCTTACCAAGCAACCTTCTGATTGCTCACATGGCTTCCCAAGAACCTCAGTGTGTGGGAATGAGGACCCAGGCTGGATGACTAAGCCTTGTCAAAGGCATATGGAAGGGGATGTGAATAAATTTATCATCAGAAATTAGTTAAGCAGCCTTCTAGTTTACATATTTCTAGAGGCCTTGTGCTTGAATTCATGTACCAGTGAGGTCCCTTGATCTAGTCTGTGGGATGGGGCCAAAACTGGATCTCTGACATCCCCTGAGGGGTCCCAGATTGTGAGAGGGTGCAGGCCAGGCACTGATTGGTGAGGGACCCCACCAATGCACTGATTAGGGCTAGGGAGGGATGTGGGAGGTTGGCCAGCTGGGAAGGGATTGCATGAGAACTCCAGGGAGTGTCCAGCCCATCTCACTCAGTCCCAATCAGCCAGACCCCAGCAGCAATCTAATCTATTGGTCAGAGCATCTGCCCCCTGGTGGTCAGTGCACATCATAGCAACTGGTCAACCAGTCGACTGTCTGTCTTACCCCCTCCACCCCTGCCTGTGATGGTCAGTGCATGTCATAGTGAGCAATTGAGTGGCCTTAGCATATCATTAGCATATTACACTTTGATTGGTTGAATGGATGACCAGATGATGGACACTTAGCATATTAGGCTTTTATTATATAGGATTAGTCCCTTTTGAATTTGATTAGCACTGTCTGACTAGCTATGGGACATGACCAAATTGTGCTTTCAAGTATATAAGACAGAATGTCAAATTTGAGATTCTGATAAATTACTAAGGTGATAGGTAATGCACAGCCAAACAGAGCTTATTTCAAAACAGCAATTATTTCATCTTATCTCTCATTTAGTAACTTAAATGTCACCTCACAATAGGTCTGTTCCTGTAAATCGGATAAAAATAGATGGCGAAATGGTTACTTGAAATTCCTTTCATCCTTCAATAGAGTATCACAAGGTTTTGAGTGGCCTTGTGCAACTTTACAAGAAATTACTTCTTTTCTAAAAGTAAGGGTAGCTTATAATAATCGAATTGCATTTCTCCTTCTTTTCTGGTTTATAAAGCTGTCACTTTCTAGGAGACATTGTAAAGGGCCAGACGGAAGGAAAGAGTTACACAGGCGAATGCAGTTATCCACTCTGCATTAATAAAAATTAAATGACATTAATTTTTTTAAAGGACAGCTGTCTACCATGAAGTCCGGAAACAGTAGCAGTGTTCAACCAGGCTATGACTCCTGCCAACCTCCATGCGACATATTAAGTCCATTTAGGCAGCGTTCATAAGAGTTATCAAGTTTATCCTAGTAAAAGCAATAGTGAGTCCACATCAGTGACATCTTCCAAATTTCCAATATCATTTATTTGAAGGAAGTTTACTCTGTCTTTATTCTGTGTTTCAAAATCACTAGATTTTATGTAACATGTATAGGTTGAGACTGATGGATTGAGTCAAAGTAAAGGGAAATACTGGCTTGCTTCCCTGCCCCCTACTTTGTTATTTAAGTACATGCTGCACAGAAAATGACTCCAATATGAATATTGGCTCAATTCTTCCCCAAATACTGGAAGTCTTAAAAGACCCCCTAACTACTGACTAGCCTACTCACATTTCCATGTAAACTGGGTAAAAGAGCTAGATTGCAGAAATAGGTAGTAATAAACATTTGAATTCTATTAAAACTGTTACAAAATACAAATGTTATTGAAGAAAGTTAGTTTCAGTGTATCACCATAATCTAATTACTGTTTTGAAAGTGGGAATCTGACCCAGAGGAATAGTAAAATGATTTCTAAAAGGGACTCAAATCCCCTGTTATCTGAAAAGTAAAAAAAATGTTTCTGTACCTTACTCCAGGGGAAACTGTGCAATGTTTATGTCTATAGAGGAAAAGCAGCAAAGCAATGCCACGCTGGGTCTCTGGTTCTTATCGTTGCTTGCTATGCGTTGTCATTCCTCCGTCCTCCAGAGAGAAATAATTCACTCTTAACAAGCTGAAGTATTTTCAGCCACACATCACTCCTCCAAGCTCCCAGAGGATTCTGGGGAGTCCAACAGTTCTTCTATTAGAACTCGGTCTTCAGCTAGAAGAGGTCAATGGGGGAAAGGAAGCATATGTAAAACTTTCAAAAATAAAGTTAAAAAAAAGAAAAAACAGGCCTTCCTATTAGTATGAAGGAATATTGGTCAAGGTAGGAGGGTAGAGGATATTTCACTTACCACTTTGTTAGTTTGGCTCGAACCCTGAAGGATTTAGTCCTATACTCTGGGCTTGCAGACGCAGCCACTATCTCCACCTTCACCTCCACGTGGCATTCTCCCCGGGTGTGGATCTTTATTATCGGCTAGGACAGACCTAGCCCTTAATATAGATCCACTGCACAGACGGGAAGACTTAAACAGAAATTAAGTTCCTCACAGTTTCGGAAGCTAGAAGTCCAAGATCACTGAGCCATGAGAACTGGTTTCTGGTGAGGCCTCTCTTCCTCTTCAGGATATGAATTAGAGCTTTAGGATATGAATTTGCAGGGAACACAGTTCAGTCTGTAACAGTTCTGTGTCTCTCTCATCCTATATAATAAAGAACTAATGTGCTAATTAGACCAAATAGCAAAACGACCATCTGGACAACCCAATGGACGACCTTCTAGCCAAAGGTGGGGCAAGAGCTGGCTGAGGCTGCGAGGATGAGCCCCTTGCACAAAGTTTGTGCATCGGGCCTCTAGTCCTCTCATAAGGACACCAGTGATATTGGATTAGCGCCCAGGCTTCTCTACTATGACCTGAACTTGATCACATTGGCAAACACCTCATTTCCAAATAAGGTCACGTTCACAGGTACCCGGGGTTAGGACCTCAGCACATCCAATTGACTTTAGCAAGCACTAATGTTGTGTTGAATGACCCAGCCATCCTTTTGACCATCGATGGATGTGCTGAGTTGTGATTCAGTGATGTCTTCAGGAAGTGCTCTAACTGGTGGTGGCTGCTGATTGGCGCTTCAGGGTTGTGCCTTTTAGTGCAGTGATCTTCCGGGGCTAGAGGGCTCGGCTTTTTTGTTCAGTGAGGATTCTAGACTAGGGCAGCACATAGTGCATTGACTTTTGCTGAGTAAATGCTTCTCTGGTCCCTCCTTGTCTTGTGGTTGCCTGAGTAAAGCAGAAAGATTTAGCTCACAGCCTGACCCTGGTTCTCTAATAACTAAAGGTGTGTGTGGCCTTAGGCAACAACATACCTAACAGTGGTTCTCAAGCTTCAGAATCCCCTAAATGACTTCATAAAACACACCCTCAGAGTCCCTGATTATAAAAATTGTTTTAAAAAAGCAATTGCTGATAATGCTGATAATGCTGGCCTGGGGATGACACTTTGAGAACTATCATGATATGCCATTGCCTACAAAGGATGATCTAGTCAATCAAAAAACTTCGAAAACGTGTTATTATTTCAAAATATATATATTTAAAAAACATAGAAAGGTGGAGAGAACAGTAGAATGGATCGCTGGCTATGCATACCCCAGCAGGGCCAGCTTCTTGAGTGTATGAGCTGTGTGTACAGGTTCCACCAATGATAGGACCCCATGCTGTGTTTAATGCTAAGCTTCACGGTCCTGAAATTCTTAATAATTTCTCAACAAGGGGGCCTGCATTTTTATTTTGCAAATTATATAGTTAGTCCAGCTTCCCCATGCTGACCAGATAAATAGTTATCAAGGTTTTGCCCATCTTAATCAGCAAAATTTTATGAAGACCTATTATGTGACAACTCTTGTACTATGTGGTGGGATCCAAAGACCAATAAAGTAGAATCCTGCTATCTAGTATAGATAACATTAATAAATATAGCAAATAAAAATACAGGACTCCCAGTTTGAGTAGGCACCAAATATAAAATTTGGTCTCTGAATGTTTCTGATGGCCACCCTACCAGTAAAGTTTGGGAGACATGCACACATTTGTTTAATTATACATTGTATAAATATACTAGTATCATTAGCTAATATGTTAAGGCAAGAGCTATCCTAATCTTGAGAGAGGCAATGTCTGTGTTGGTTAAGGGCCGGGTCTGGAGCCAGGCACAGCTGGATTTGGATCTTCCCTCTCCAGCTGTGTAGTTTAGGCAGACTGCTTAGCTGCTCTGTGCCTCTGTAAACTGTTGTTGAGCACACTGACCATGCCTCCTAGGGTTGCTGCATGGCTTACACGCTAATGCATTAGAGTACTCAGCACAGTGTTTGGCACAGGGTGGTTGTGCAGTAAATTCCAGACTGTCTCCAGATCCGTAGGAAAGTTGATAATAAATGATAGTAGGTGTGACAGACCAGTTAAAACATTTATGACTCCAGCTAACCGTGATCATTCAAAGTACAATCATTTAAACTTCTTTTTTCTCTCTCAGATGTATTTAATTGGGCACATTATTTTTTTTTAACTGTAGAAAAATACAGATGGCATAAAACTTCCTATCTTAACCACTTTTAAATGTACAGTTCAGCAGTGTTAAGTATATTCACATTGCTGTGCAAACAATCTCCACAACTTTTTTATCCTACCAAACTGAAACTATACCTGTTCAACAATAACTCTCCTTTCCTGCTACCACAGACTCTGGCAACACTCTTCTACTTTCTGTCTCTATGAGTTTGACTACTTTAGCTATCTCATATAAGTAGAATCATACCTTATTGGTCTTTTAGTGGATGGCTTATTTCACTGAGCATAATGTCCTCAAGTTTTATATGTATTGTAACATGTGACAGGATTTCTTCCCTTTTCAAGTTTGAATAATTTTTCATTACTAGAATCCATGCACCAATTGAGTCCCTTGGCCTGGCTTGCGGAATTCAGGCTGAAATTGGCAGTCCAACATCCCCTGAGAGGTCCTGGAGTGCGAGAGAGCACTCTGCAAAGTTGCTGTTGCTTGGCAGCTCCTGCATTGAGCATCTGCCCCTTGGTGATCAGTGTGTGTTATAGCTATTGGCCAGTCAGCTGGTCAGTCAGTCACTTAGGCTTTTATATATATATAGTTATATAGATACTGCATTTTGCTTATCCATTTATCTGCTGATGGGTACTTGGGTTGCTTCTGTCCTAGTTATTGTGACTAATGCTGCTATAAACATGGATATGTGCATGTTATCTTTAACCCGTTAACTGCCATGCATCCAAAATGGAAACCATACCCACCCGCCATGATATTTTGGATTTAATTTAAAAAATCAATTTGCGATCCTATCTAGTAAAAGAGTAATATGCAAATTGACTATGCCTCTGCTATACCCACAAGCCATTTCCACCAGCCAATCAGGAGTGAGTATATAGATTAACCTAGCCAAGATGGCTGTAGCCACGGAGTGAACAGGAGGCTTGGGTTTCCCCAGCAATGGAGAAGCCAAGCTTCCTGCATACCTTGGCTGGCCCAGGCTTCTGCTCAGGGTACAACATTTCAATTATGGAAGATAAATAAATCCCAACAAAAATAGCTGTAACCACAGAGCAAACAGGAGGCTTGGGTTTCCCTGGCAATGGAGGAAGGCAAGCTTCCTGCACACCCTGGTCAGCCCAGGCCTCTGCTCCAGGCTACAGTTTCAATTATAGAAGATAAATAAATTCCAGATACCAGGGCCTCTGCTTGGGTCACTGGGGGGCGCGGCCAGCCTGCAAACCACCACAGGCCCCTTGTCCTGGCCGCCTCAGGCCCCAAGGGAACCCTCACCCTGATCTGGAACACCCTTCAGGGCAAACCAGCTGGCCTCCACCCATACAGCAGGCTTCTATCCTATCTAATAAAAGAGTAATATGCAAATTGATCATTATTTCAATACACAAGATGGCTGCCCCCATATGGTCAAAGATGGCTGCCCCCATGTGGACACAAGATGGCCACCATAAGATGGCCAGCAGGGGAGGGCAGTTGGGAGGGACCAGGCCTACAAGGGGGAGCAGTTGGGGATAATCAAGCCTGCAGGGGAGGGCAGTTAGGGGTGACCAGGCCATCAGGGGAGGGTAGTTAGGAGCAATCAGGCTGGCAAGGGATCAGTTAGGCATCAATCAGGTTGGCAGGGGAGTGGTTAGGGGGTGATCAGGCTGGCAGGCAGAAGTGGTTAGGGGCAATCAGGAAGGCAGGCAGGCGAACGGTTGGGAGACAGCAGTCCTGGATTGTGAGAGGGATGTCTGACTGCCCATTTAGACCCAATTCCTGTAGGATCAGGTGTCCCAGATTGGAGAGGGTGCAGAATGGGCTGAGGGACACCATCCCTTCATGCTCAAATTTCGTGCACCAGGCCTCTAAGTGAGTATTATAAAAATTAATGTTACTCATAATTTGGATGTTCTTGAATATTTTCAGCTGAAAATTCTCACAAAAATTATTTTAAAGTTGGTCAAGGCTGCCACTTAGGGAAAACTTTTTTTTTTTTTATATAGACACACGTGGTGGGTGGGAAGGGCTGTCGCTTGTGTGTAAAGTTTTTGGACAAAAGAGAGTAGGTCACACATCAAATATGCAAAAATCATGAGTCCATATTACAGCTGTTTAAAAATATAACTCACAAATCTTCTGAGTCCTAAAGAACCAACTTATTGTTTTATAAACTGGTAACTAAATGGGAATGATGAGTCCTGTGGTCTGCCTTTCCAGTATGAACTGTGTTTGCTATGTTTCTCTTTCTAGAAGTATTTGTCTCAGTTTCTATAAAAGAAGGATAATAGCATTAGATTATCTATAAATACTTAGTATATTTTTTAAAAAATAAAAACTCTTTTCTGAACACATAACCATGATTTAATGACCACATTGAAAATATTCAGTGTCCAAATGTTCGCAAATGAAATCATTTAGGCAAGGATAGTCAATGAGCATAAACCGCATAAAAAGAGACAACCAGATATTATCTGCCTCCTGTTGGAAGTCTACAATATCTGCTTATGAAGTATTCCTGCCAAAAAAAAGAAAAATTGAACTGAATCCGATCAGGTCTTTAAATCTAACTACCAGTTACAGGAGATACTGGAGTCAGAGGAACATATTAATACCACAAGAGTGCTGTTGCAAACTCCAAAATATGGGAAACTACAAGGCAAACAACCTGATTTCTTCAATAATAAAAAAAAAAATCAAGAAAACACCCATGCACTCTCTCGCGCACACACACATAAACATGCAGAAGAACCTATACATTAAAGAGATTTATGAGCCCAATTGGTGTGGCTCTGTGGTTGAGCATCGACATATGAATCAGGAGGTCACAGTTGGATTTCCGGTCAGGGCACATGCCTGGGTTGTGGGCTCCATCTCCAATGGGGGTGTGCAGGAGGCAGCCAATCAATGATTCTCTCTCATAATTGATGTTTCTAGCTCTCTCTCCCTCTCCCTTCCTCTCTGAAATCTGTCATCTATCTATCTATCTATCTATCTATCTATCTATCTATGTCATTTATGAGACAACTGGGGAAACTTCAATATGAATATTTTAATGAAAGTCATCATATTGTGATTATATAGAAAAATAGTAATACACCAAAATATTTACAGATTAAATTATATGCTACCTAGAATTCACTTCAAAATAATGCGCAATTGTGTGTATATGGGGATGGGCCTGAATGGGTTGTAGATGGCCAAGAGTTGGTAAATGTTGAAGTTGACCATTGAACGTTTATTATAGTACTAGAGGCCCGGTGCATGAAAATTCATGCACTGGAGGAGGGGATCCTTCAGCCCAGCCTGCCCCCTCTCACAGTCCAGGAGCCCTCAGGGGCAGGAGGTGACTCAGCAATCAGGGGAAGACAACACCCCCATCACACCTCTGCTGCTGCCACTGCTGACAGTGTAAGCCTTGGCTGGCCCTGGTTACCTGAGCCTCAGGCCAGCCCTGAGCTGGTTGGGGGCTGAGAGGACTGAGCACCACCATCTTTGAGGGTGGGGCAGTCAATTAATATATTCCCTCCTTATTGGCTGTGGGGGCCACCATCTTTGTGACAGCATGAAGGTCAATTAGCATATTCCCTTGTTATTAGATAGGATTCTTTCTACTTTTGTGTATGTCAGAAATTTTTCATCAGAAGTGGAAAAATGAATGATGAATGAAAGGACGAGTGAGCAAACAAACTTTCTGCGCTCCCTCCCTCAAGGTGACAAGCCTCCAGGGATGATGGCACCCCCTCCCTGTTCAGAGTCCAGGTTGTTTCCTCCTTTGCAGAGTAACCTCTCCCATATCACAAAGAGGCTGATGCTGCCAAAAGCCTTGACATTCATTTTTCAATTCTCCTACATCGGATAGAACAAAAACCTCCATTGATTCCAATCACACCAACCTTTAAAAGCAATTAAATACACATTTCACGAGGCAGAAGCAATCCACAGGTAAATATCATCTGGTCCTTAAATAGTGTTTAATATTTTTCTCCTGGGACCTTAAAACAAATCCCCTGTTTTCATCATGGCTCACTTATACACATATTGCTTTATATACATATTGTTTTCCCTGTGTGTTATATAACATTTTTACTATCAACCTGCCTTGAAATTAGGTCAACATTTATCTTTTAGGGGTTGATTTTTCTCTCTCTGAGGTTCCTCATGCTGTTGGCCTAGTTAGTCTTGGCCGATGCCCTCCATCCTTTAGCAGAGCTGCAGGGCTCCTGCTGAGGTATTGGCCCTGAAACTACACAGATGACTCCTCGGGCTTCCTCTGCAGGACCTGGAGCCCACTCCCGTCTGCTGTCCTCCTCATTATAGAATAAAGAGGAGAAGAGCACATGTTTTGGAGGAGGAAACAAGGTTTTACAATTTTTTTTTCCCTGATAAAGGGCTAAATCTTGAAAGGGCATTCAAAATTTGAAAAATTTTTTAAATGAAAACATTGTTACTTTGAGATACTTTTTAACCTTTCTTTGTTGTGCTGAGAAAAAAAGCCTTTGCATGCTTTTTTAACCACATAAAACACAGAATAGGTAGAGTATAATAATTTCGTTTTAATTGAGGTAAAGTTGCTAGTTTCTAGTCTTTAAATTAAAAAAGAAAAATGAGCTTTCAAATCCTTGTAGAGACTAATTTTATTTTTAAAGCAGCATGCATTGCTTTAATAGAAACCTGTATTGGTTTAACACTTTCTATATTCTAATTGGAGAACCGTCCCTGGGAAATGTTAAAGCATTCCACTGTATTTAAAGTGGGAGTAGAGGCTGGAAAAAAAATACAGATTAACTTAAAAAATACACACACACACACACAATTTTGGTTCTAATTTTATCTTTGTCAGTTTTAAGTTTTCTTCCTTTCAGATTCTCTAAACTATGGGCAATATTCATGGTTTTGATACTAATGAGAATGCACTCATTTTAACATGTTGGAAATATTATGTCATGACTCACCAGTAATTACATCTTTGCTCTGAATGAGTGTCACTGCCATGCTATACTCCCAAATTCTCTTACATTTTATCAGTAAAATGAAAATTTATGGAGCAAACAAGTGACAAATCTTAGTTTCAGCAAAGAGGAGTCCCAGTTTTTGAAAAGAAGAATTTTGACCCTAGCTGGTTTGGCTCAGTGGATAGAGCGTTGGCTGCCTCCTGCACACCCACTACGGGGGATTGAGCCCTGACTGGGAATCGAACCATGACCTCCTAGTTCACAAGTCAATGCTCAACCACTGAGCCACGCCAGCCGGGTAAGTCTCTGTTCTTAAGTCACCTCCTCAGAGAGATCCTCCCCGACCACCCTGTCCAACACTGCTCTCCATTCCCAGTCAGTCCTATGACATTTGACTGTTTCATGTCCTCCTGGCACTTATTCTCTCCCCACTACCCTCTCCAACCTGTATGTTCACCACTGCTGTTCCCTCTGTTTGAAATACTGTTCCCCACAGGATTATGTTGCCTGTCTCCTCCCTCGTTTAGGTCTCTGCTCTAATATCACTCAGTAGGAAAGCTTTCCTTGATCACCCCAATATAAAACTGCTCCCATTCCCTGTTCTCTCACCCTGCTTTATTTTTCTTGTTGGCACTTACCACCATCTGATATGTTAATATTTATTAATTTCCTGACCTGTTGTTCACCCCCAACTGTCTGTAACAGAGTGAAACCTCCATAAAGCAGTGATGTTTTTCATTCCATTCCTGATTTGAGGAAGCCCTCCCAAAGACGCCTGGCTGACATGATATGTCTGGGACTTGCTTTAAAGACATTATTGAGCCCGGCCGGCATGGCTCAGTGGTTGAGCACCATCCTATGAATCAGAAGGCACATGCCAGGATGAGGTCTCGATCTCCAGTAGGGGGAGTGCAGGAAGCAGCTGACCAATGATTCTCACCATTGATGTTTCTATCTCTCTCTCCCTCCCCCTTCTTCTCTGAATCAATATATATATATATATCTTAAATGACATTAGCAAATTAAAAATATGCTGCCATAGTCAAGAGTACCAGGAGCTCACTTGAGAAGTTATCTAATACAAACTGTATGTTTGAGTTAACATTATTGTCACATAACAAAGACAGGTTATCCTGTGATAACTACTGTAGATATTTTACTCACATGTATCCTCTAAATTTACCATGAAAAATTTCAAACAAAATTAGAAATAATAGTAGAATAAATTCCCATAAAACAAAACCTACATTAAGTTATCATCAAGATTTTGTCATATTTGCTTCCTTTTTCCTACTCACAGTAATATTTTACAATGCATTTCACATTTCAGATTTCATGTCATTTTACTCCTACATTATTCATAATGTGTCTCTAAAAATTATAGGCATTTTCTACATAACCACAAAGCCATTTATCACACCTCATAAAATTAACAATAATTCTTGGAATCACAATACCCAGAGAATAATAAAAATTCCCTGATTGTCTCAAAAAGTCTTTCTGCATTTTTTTTGTTAGAATCAGGATTTAAAGAAATTCCACACATGTTCTTTTGTTCTGTCTCTTTGTCTTTTCAAATCTAAAATCAAATCCCTTTATTTCTTTTACATGCCATTTGTTGCATAACATATTTTGTTTTTTTCTCCCTAAACTCAGTGTTTATTTCAGAAATACAGCTGAGGACAAAGGGGAGAACAAGAATGTCACTTGCATGTACAATGGAGATACAGTCTGGTTAAGAACTCTTAGAAACACAGAATGAGGGAGTAAGGATCTCACCGGTTTCTTGCAGAGATCGCTGGGTGGGACCTTGATTGACTTACAGTCTGCTTCCTGCTTCTCCACGATAATAATGACTTTAAATGAGTGTGCTTTCCAGGTGCTGGTGGCGATCTCTGCCTCTGGAACATTTAGTTCAGTGCCTGCTGCAGAGGAGGCTCTCTGTGACAGCTGAAAAATCAGACGATGTTATCAGTAGAGGCTGTAAAACAATACACTCGTATTTTGTCTTAACATGGAATATAGTTGTCAGAATTTAATCATGAGGGGTGGTGAAGAGAACATGTTTCCAGTCTCAGGTTTGTGGGTTTGGGTTGTGGGCCTTTGGGCAAATCTATAATCTTCCAAGGCCTCAGTTTCCTCATTTATAAGATTTTATAAAAATACATTTTAAAGTGCTTACTATCTTTGGTGTAAATTTTTAAATGAAATATTATACACCATTTTGTATAATATGGTGTTTCATTTTGTATAATATTTTTAAAACTTTTTTTTTTATATTTCAGAAAGGAAAGGAGAGGGGAGAGAGGGATAGTAACATCAATAATAAAAGACAATCATTGACTGGCTGCTCCTGCATGCCCCCTACTGGGGATTGAGCCCGAAACCCAGGCATGTGCCTTTGACTGGAACCAACACTATCCACTGAACCAAACAAGCTAGGATGGAAAATGCTGTCTTTAGACATCAGGTGTAGTAGAACAGGCACATAAACAGACCAGTAATCAAGTTAGAAACCTGCATTTTGTTAGTTACATCGTCCTAATTGTGCTCACTCTGTCTCTTTGGCATTTAGTGAAGAAATGTAAAGGCTGCAGCATGAGGTGAAAAGAGGAAACAGCTACAGGGGTGGGCCGTGTCTAGCACATTAATTAGGACTCTGTTGACATAAGTAGCACAAACCGGCTCCGCCTCGCCTACCCCAGGACTGTCACTGGAGCACTGCAAGGAATGCTAAGGCCCTACAGCTGGGCTCAAGATGGAACCAGGGCCTCCGAGCAATGGGCAGGCCCAGAACGCCTTCTGTTTTGGGTGGAATTGTGTACCCCCAAAAGGTATGTTGAAGCCCTAACTCCTGGTACCTGTGAGCATGACCTTACTTGGAAATAGGATCTTTGCAGGTGTAATCAAGTTAAGATGAAGCCATACTGGCATAGGACGGGGTCCTCTTTGGAAGGGAAGAAGAGACACAGACAGAGGGAAGAATGCTATGTGAGGATGGAGGTAGAGACTGGAGGGATGTGTTTACAAACCAAGGAGCACAAGGATTGCCGGCAACACCAAAAGCAAAGAGAAAGGCGTGGAACAGATCCTCCCTAGATCCTTCAGAGGGAGTATTGCTTTCAAGCCTCGAGGTTCAGACTGTGACAGAAGACATTTCTGACATTTGAAGCCATCCAGTCTCAGACACCCGGTGATGACAGCCCTGGGAAATGAATCCACCCTCTGCTTCTTTGTCTCTGCCTCCCGCTGAATACCTGTGCCATCCTCTTTCATACGGCACACGAAAGGTTTCTGTTTCCTGGCTCCTATGCTAGAAAACAGTTGTCAGCAACTTTCATGTTTATGTGACATAGCAATAGTGATACAGAGAGAGAGAGACTAAACAGTTTTTTTCTTTAATCCTCACCCAAGAATGTTTTTCCATTGATTTTTAGAGAGAGTGGAAGAGAGAGGGAAAATCAGAAAGAAACACCGATGTGAGAGAAACACATCAATTGATTGCCTCCTGCACAAACCCTCAGGAGGAGCCTACAACCAATTATATGCCCTTGACCGGAGTCAAACCTGTGACCCTATCCACTGAGCCAGTTAGGGCTAAACATTTTTTTTTGTTTTTACATTCCCATTCCAAATAGTCAGGAAAGGGATGTTACCAGCCTCAAGATAGAAATCAAGAGAAAAGCCCAGAGAAATTTCCAGGCAGGTTTTATTAAGCTTATGCTTGAGCACAAGGGAGGCAGTACCGAGAAAAGAAAGATAGGTTCTCTGGCGGGGGAATGTGGTGGGGCTGGCTCTGCAGGGCTGCTTTTATAGGCTGGGGACGAGGCAGGCTTTTGAGAAAGGTGGGCTTTTGGAAAAAAAAAAAAAAAGCCAGCTTGCAGGATTTTCCATTTCAGGGTGGGGTGACTTCTTTTTCCATCCGCATTGCCTGGTAAGTATGCTTACACCTGTGCAGTGGGGCCAAGAAGGTGAACTGCTCATGACCCTGGAAAGGTGTAGCAGTCAAGCCTTGATCAACTGTGCCTGTGGCTCCGTAGGTTGAGCGGGCAGTGAGAAGGGAGAGTCAGCTGCTCCTGTGCTTCTGAGTAGGGAATGGAGGGGTGGTGACATTTTTGTTTCCCCCCTAGCCACTGATTTTAACGTGGCCTCCTGGCCCTCGGTGTTTTCCATTGCCAGGTCCAAGTGCCTGTGCTGTCTCAGGGACACCTGGTCCGTCTCAGATTGAGTACCTGTCTCAGGCCCCATCAGAGGCCGCCTGGGTGGGATGATGTAGGATTACCTTTATGGGGGAGGCGGAGTTGATGCTCAAATAATAAAACAGAAGTCTACTAGATAGGTTCAACAGAGAAGGAAGGGCAAGAGCAAAGCTGGCAGAAGTCGGTGAAGTGAGAAAGCCTCAAGGGAAAGGGAACATTGGGGAGACAGAGATACCTACCCTACTTCCTGGCAGGATATTCTCCTGGGTATTTGAGTTTTGTCTTTTCTTTTCTTTTTTCTTTTCTTTCTTCCTCTTTCTTTCTTTCTTTCTTTCTTCTTTCCTTTCTTCCTAAGAAAAATGTTTATTTTGCTTAAATGCTTTAGTTGAGTGGTTTTATTTAATCCTCCCAAAAGCCATGTAAAGAAGCAATTCTCATGGCCACAAATGCAGAAACAAAGGCTATAAAAAATGAAGTTAGATGTTCAAGGTTACATTGCCAGTATGTAACTGAGTCAAGATAGCACATAAATATAAGAGACATCTGGCCAGTGATGGGAGAGTTGGACAGCATACATTTTATGGTCCACTAAACTCTAAAAGTTCTAGGAATGTTGATTCATAGCAATATTAACAGTACTCTTATGCAATATATGTTTTATAAGTACCTTGAAGTACTTTTGTCTCATAGCAATGCTAACAATACTCTCATGTAATATCTTTTTTTTATAAGGACCTTCTCATATATTTCCATTTGATTTTATATATTCTCCTAAGATATTTTGATATAATATAAAAATATTTTTAAAAGACAAAATAATGTTTATGTTCCAATCTAATCTTTCAGTTACCATTGGTTTTAATGGATATGTATTTCTTGAAAATATTTCTACTATTCTTTCTTTTAAATAACAAAATATTAAACTGCAATATTTTAGCGAGTACTTATTAGAGAGATGCCACTTAACCACCTCTACCAAGGCACAGAAATGTCTTCTTACTTTCTTCCAAAAGGATTTTTTGGGTTGAGGTCAGATTCTGGATTTTGTTTTTCCACTATTGACTTTTTAATGTCTATTTTATTCTCATGTCATTCTCTTTGGCTCTTTTCTCATAATTCTCAGAGACTTATGTTTTCTTTAGATGTGAGTCCTAAAGTGTAGTTTTCTGCGCAAAGCGGCTTCTCAATTTCCCCGGCCCTGTTCTGTGTTTCAGAGCCTTGGTCCAATGTTGTGCAGATGTTGAAGTCTCAGACATCCATCAGTGGGTTTTTCTTTGGCCCAATTGGAGAGACCCAAAGGAGTGGGTTTGGATCTCGTGGGTTTTGGCCTCCCTAATTTCTTAGCCAGAGTTTGCTCCTGAGGTTGGGGGGTTGGAGTTGGGGTGGGGGGAAGGGTTGAAGAAAAAGTTGGAAAATGGGGGTATCTCTACACCAGGCTTTACCTAATTTTCTCTTAGTCATTCAACATCATCTTATCTTTTCCCCTGTGGGAAATATTTTCCATGAAGAGTCTCCTCTTCTCCCCCTCCATCTGGTCTATTTGATGGATTCACATTTCTTGTAATAGCATGACTTTGATTCCAGTACTGCTGAAAATACTCTGGCTTTGTTTTGCTGAGAGAGCATCTGTCTCTCCTCCCCACAACATACTCTCCTGGGTTTTTTTTTTGGGGGGGGGGGCGGGCGCCTCATTGACAATAAATTGTATTACTCCCAAACCAACCTTTTGCAATCCCTTGTGGTTTACTCCTCATGAGAACACTATAAAATGGAAGTCACATAAAATGTAATCAGATGAACTCTATCCCTGCAACATCCATAAGTCAATGTAGTTTGAACCCAATTCCCCAGGATTTAGGTAATAGAAGAGTAAGGCAAATATAATAAAATGAGTTTGATTATGACAACTTTCGCACACACACAAAAGGAAATTCTCATTCGAGGTAGGTTATCATTCATTGTTAAAAGAGATCGATCTAAGGGTAAACTTTAACTGGTATACCATCAAATGCAGTTAGAAGGCAATGTAAAGAACATTAAGTAGACAATACCTATTGTTTCATATTAGAAAACACCCCAAAAGCTTCGGGAAGACAGAAAAGAGAGGTCTCCCAAAGTTCAAATGACCTCAGAGATGCTCAGCAGCAAGTGTTGGGGTGCTGCAAGGTGTAACTGATTCCACAAGTATTTGAGCAAAGAGTATTGGAAGAGCAGTTCTGGAATAAACACTGTGGGGACCATCTTTCCCACTACCTGCCAAGCCCCATACCTGTTTCCTACCCTTTCAGGCCCCAGCTTAGTGCACTTTCCTTCCTGAAGGATCCCAATGCTCTGTGCATCTGGGTGCCCCTGCCTCCCGGGGGCCTCCCTCTCCCGCACCACCCCCCCATCCCACCTTCACAGCACTTCCCTAGCAGTTTCGTGCTTGCAGCCAGCCAGTGCGCCTCCTGACTGCACTGCCAGCTTCTCCTTGGCAGGGGCCGCCTGGCACACATCCTGGCGAACCATGCGCTCGCAGGTACTTGAGGTGTAAATGGATGATGGACATTTCTTTGAAGATATTCAGATTCTCAAAAGCCAACCCCCCAATTATGTTTAATGTTCTGTGGCAACAGGGGAAAGAGAGGAAGTTCTTTGAAAGGAAATGAGAAAAGAGTGAGGGATTTCCTCCAAACTAAGAAGGAAAGAGGGGTCTGTGGTCCTGCAGGCAGCAGAGCCCGGCCTCACTTGTGGTCCCACTAAGAGGGCAGGGGAGTCACAGAGCTATTGCACCGACCTAACGGCAGTGATGTGGTCCCCAGAAGGTCTCCCTGACCCCTTGGTGCTATGTGAGCTCCTGGGACTCTGCTGTCCTATAAGAGGTCCAGGGGAGGGACTGAGGTCAGCTCCCCAATGACTGAGGGTGAGTTCTTCCTGCCAGGTGGGATGGCGTTTGGAATAGAAATTGATTTAAGTGATACTTTTGAATAGCCGAATTTGGAAACAAATATAGAGTTGTTTCCATCATGGAAAGAAATCAAAGTCTACTCATTCCACTATGGAAAATAAAATCAAAGTCGCCAGTTAATTACAGTATGAATCTGTTTTGATGACTAATTTGTGAGAACTGAAGAAAAACGTAGGGGTAATCAGCATCAAATTGCGTTAAGATGGCCAATGAGATCATTTTGAGGCGGTGGGTGGTGGAAAGTTCTTTAGGTGACTGGATCATAAAAACTGGAGTGGAATAATTATTGAGAAAATTAGAAGTTTCCCCTTGGAAATGCTTTAAAATAAAAAAGACGGATAGCCTCTGTCCAGCAAGGGGGTTGACTAGATGCCATTAGAAAATCCTTATTAGGTCTTTAGATTACACCAAAAGAAACCAAATAAGAAAATAAATGCACATAAAATCAGAAAAGGCTTTGGGGAAATAATTAAGTGTAAACCAGAAGTTTACTTCTTTCAGGTTGTGGGAAAATGCTAAAAGTGTAAAGGTTTTATTTGTAGAAGCATAATTTCAAATTTTTGGATAATTAGCTCAGTTTGGAGTAGCTTAATGCAAGTAAAATGGGAAAAGTATGAAATGGTAGTTTAATTATGGCTAATGATGGTTTAATTGCACATCAATACCCATAAAAAAAGAAATTTGTAGGAATATTGGTAGAAAGACTTCTACAATTATAATGTAATTTTGAGCTGTACATCCTAATTCCTCCTTTCTGTCACATTTCATTCATAGGCTATGCTTTGTATATAGCAGTAAGCATTCAATTAATAATATAGGAATGAATGAATGATGGTGTATAATGACCACTTGTCATGTAAATAGTATGAATCCCTTTTGTCAAGGATGGAAAGCTTCCACCTTTCTGAGTGCCCATCTGCCCACTCACCTCCTGTTCCTCTTAGAATTGCTAAATTGTTGGATTGTGTGGACAGTAGGTGAAATCATATGCCCTGAGGAGATCATCTCTTTCTTTGAAACTGTTGCTGAATGAACAATGATAGGAGAGAAAGTAAGAAAGGATCTTTAACATAGGAAAATACATACAACTTCACCAGTAAAAAGTAAGACAAGCAACCCAAAATATACAGAGATATGTTTTTATACCTATCGGACTGAAACACACACACACACATAAAACTGTGATAGTCCACCTTGTGGTGAGGCAGTGGGGAAGTTGGAAGTTTCTTTTTTTTTATTTTAGTAATATATTTTTATTTATTTCAGAGAGGAAGGAAGAGGGGAGAGAGAGAGAGAAAACGATCAATGATGAGAGAGAATCATTGAACGGCTGACTCCTACTGGGGATTGAACCTGTAGAAGAGGGGAGAGAGAGATAAAACCATCAATGATGAGAGACAATCATTGAACGGCTGACTCCTATTGGGGATTGAACCTGCAATCCAGGCATGTGCCCTTGACCAGAATCAAACCTGGGACTCTTCAGTCTGCAGGCTCTATCCACTGAACCAAACCAGCTAGGGGAGCAGAAACTTTCATATGCTGCTGGTCTAAGTGTGAGTTGCAACAACCCCGTGAAGGGCAATTTGAAAAAGTGCATCAGTTATATTCATACATGTACAGAATGGCACAGAGTTACTCATGGGAGCACTTGGGTATAATACCAGATAGCAATGGAGTACTATGCAGACATAAAAAGTGAGGAAGCTTTTTAAATAGTGATATGAAATTATTTCCAAGATTTTCCCAGGAAAAAAATAAAATAAAATGAAGTTCTACCATTGCATTTAAAAGGAAAAAATAACATATATTTGGATTGGCTTGAATTCTCTAGAAAAAGAAGAAACTATGAGACCTTGCTGAGTAGCCCAGCTGTTTAGAGCATTGTCCTGATACCTCAAGGTTATGGGTTCCATCCCTGCTCAGGGCACATACAGGGATCAACCAGTGAATGCATAAATAAGTAGAACAACAATTCAATGTTCCTCTCTTCCCTCTCTTAAAAAAATAAAAGGAGGAGGAGGAGGAAGAAGAGGGGGAAGGGAGGAGGGGAAACTATTGACAAGGGGCCTCTTTTGAGGTGGGAAATGTGATGAGAATGAGCAATGGGGGGATGGGAATAGGAAAGTTTTTTGTGAAATACCCTTTAAAATGGAGTTTGATTTAGAATCAGGTAATGTGTTCTCTTTTGAAATTTAAAAGGGGATGAAGATGCCGTGTTCTGCCATGTTGTTCCCTCTATCTGCACACACTCACCTCTGCTGGAGGTTCTTATATTTTGGGGGCACCATTTGACTAAGGTTCTGGGCTAAGCCTTGGTTGCCTCTGCGAACTTGGGATACGGTGCTAGGACAGTGGTTCTCAACCTGGCTGCACATGAGAATCTCCTAGGAAGCCTTAGGAATCCTGATTGCACCCCAGGTCAGTTACATTGGGCTCTCCGGGAAGGGGAGGAATGACTCAGGGGTAACTGAGATATTTAAATCCCCACCCCCAAGATTCCATTATGCACCCATGTTTGAGAACCACTGGCTTACATACATAATTACTTTTGCGTTTCACATGTACTCTCATTTCCTGTGTCTCTCTGTTCTGGGACTTTATAGCTACCTGAGGTGACCAGCAGAAAGAGTTTAAGCATTTCCAACTCCTTTGTCTGAGACATTTGTAACTAGGAATTAATTGTTAAAGAAAATAAAAAAAAAACCAAACACCAAAATAAAAAAATAATACCACTCTCTCCCCCAAAAAATACCCCAAGAAAAACATCTGCTAGAATGTTAGTCTTTTAGTTAGAGTTTGACAAACCAAATATTTAATACCAGGTTCATTTGTTACGTTATGAATTTAGAAATTGATTAAGAAATTTGTATTAAAATGCACATATTAGGAAACATGACAAGAATGCTTTCTCTTCAGCTAGATCAGGGGTGAGGAACATCCAGCCTGTGGGCCCCAAATAAGGCCAGAGAAATCATTTGGCCTGGCCCTGCCAAGGCATTGGGGTGAGTTAATTAAATGTTTGACCAAATATAGCAGGCTAATTTGTAAGTTGTAATTATGTATGGCCCTCAAATGATGTTATAAATATCATCAAATGACCCTTGGCAGCAAAAAGGTTCCCCACCCCTGCTCTCGATGAAGAGATCTGTAGTTCATAGGGCAATTAATTATGTGATAATAAGGCTGATCCTGATCTTTTTTTCCAGTATTTTATTTTTTATGACAGTTTTACTAGTTATAATTCATATGCCATACAATTCACCACTCATTTTAAATGTACAATTCAGTGGGTTTTGTTATATTCAGTTTCACAATCCTATCTAATAAAGAAGGAATATGCAAATTGACCATCACACTGTCACAAAGATGGTGGCACCCAATCCCCTCAGCCCCACCAGAGTCCTCCAGTCCTTACAGCGCCACTGTGGGTGTGGCAGGCATGTGGTGCAGCCGGACCTGCCCTCAGCCCCCCAGCTGCAGAGGGCTGGCTTGAGGCACAGGCAAGCCTTAGATGGCAGCTGCCCAGCTGACATCCAAGGTGCAGACAAGTTTCGATGTCAGCTGCCCAGCTTCCCAGGGCTGGCTTAAGGGGCAGGCAAGCCTCGGATGGCAGCTGCCTAGCCACCCAGGGCTGCCTGAGGCTCAGGTAACCAGGGCCTGCCGAGGCTTGCCCTGCAGGCATTGATAGCAGCAGAGGAGTGATGGGTATGTCTTCCCCTAATTACGGGTTGCCTCCCACCCCTGAGGGCTCCTGGACTGTGAGAGGGGGCAGGCCGGGCTGAGGGAACCCCCGCTCCAGTGCATGAATTTTCATGACGGGCCTCTAGTGATCTGATCTTCATAATCAATTTTAGAATATTTTCATCACTCCAAGAAGAAAACCTCTATCCATTAATAGTTAGTCCCCATTTCCTCCAACTCCCCCAGCCTGAGGCAACCTCTAATCTACTTTCTGTCTTTTCAGATTTGCCTATTGCCTGATCCTTCATATAAATGGAATCATATAATACTAGAGGCCTGGTGAACTACATTGTGCACTGTGTGTGTGTGGGGGGGGCATCCCTCAGCCCAGCCTGCACCCTCTCACAGTCCCAGGACCCCTTAGCGGACATCCCCCAAGGGGTTCTTAGCCTGGTGCTGCACTCAGCAGGTGTGAGCCCAGCTTCTGGCTGAGAAGCACTCCCCCTGTTGGAGAGCACTGACCACTAGGGGGCAGCTCCTGTGTTGAGCATTATAGCGACTGGTCATTCTGCCATTTGGTCAATTTGCATATTAGCCTTTCATTATATAGGATATTTCATTGTACAGATATATCCCATTTGATTTATCCATTCATCATCTGATGGAGATTTGGGTTTTTCTATGTTTTGTCATCATGCATAATGCTCATATGAATATTAATGTATAAGTTTTTGACATATGTTTTCATTTCTTTTGGGCACATACCTAGGAGTGGAATTGATCATTTTATTATAAAAATTTCAAAATTACAACAAAGTTGAAAGAATTTTATAGTGAACATGCTTCTAGACACCACCATGATTCTACTATTAACATTTTATTCCTCTTTTATTAAAGTTCTGTACTTGTTTCTTTTCTTTTGAGGTAATGTTTAAATAGAATGAAATGCACAAATCAATTATATATTCACTAAGTTTTAATATAGTCATCAGTATAACCCAAACCTCTGTCAAGATAAGTACATTATAGTCACTCCAGAAGGTTCTCTCATGTACCTTCCCAGCCAATCTCCACCCTCTGCTCTTCGAAGAAAGCCTCCATTCTGAGTTTTTTGTAAAATATCATAAAAACAGAAAAGTACAATATGTACCTTTGTAATATTGGATTACAATATTACATATTGTAAATATTGTAAATATGTATTTTTGTAAAATATCATAAAACCAGAAAAGTACAATATGTGTGTGAAGTTCCTTTTACTCAGCAGAATGCTCCTGAGATCCATCCATGTCATTGCATGTAGCAATATTTCTTTTTACTGCTGAGTGGTAAGTCTGTAATGTGTGAATAAACCCCAGCTCACTTTTCCATTCTATTGATGGGCATCTGGAGTTTTATTAATAGGGCTGCTACAAACATTTTTGTATGAATCTTTTTGTGGACATATGTTTTTCTTTTTCTTGGGTAAACAAACACATAGGAGTGGAATTTCATGGTCTTACAGTAAGTGTGTTTACCTTTATAAGAAACTGGCAGATTTTCGCTTAAGTGGTTGTATCATTTTGCATTTTCATTAGTGTGAGATTCAGTTGCTCCACATCCTCATCAAACTTTGATGGTGGCGGTAATCTTTTTAACTTTAGCAATTTTAGTAGGCGTGCAGTGTGTTTCAATGTGGCTTTAATTTGTGTTTCCCAGACAGATAATAAGCTCTTTAATCACTGACTATTCACATATTTTCTTTTGTGAAGTGTCTATTCAAATCTTTTGCCCATTTTTTAAAAAATTTACTATCATGATGTTTGGAACAGTCTTGAAAAACAACTAGTAATATACAAATCTGCTCTATTTTTAAGCATTTCTAGGAAAGGAAATTTTTATTTTTCTTTGGTATTGCATAACAAAAACTTAATTGACTTCAGATTACTGTCATTTAAGTCCATTCTCTTGGTTATTCCTCATTCAGAATTGAAACAAATATTTAGAGATGATTTTTTATTAAACACTTATTTAGATTATATTTCAATGTATATAGAAATTTAAATTTGTTAAAGGATAGAAATTATTTCATGAATTATACACCTTTATTTCCTCCTTTCCACTGGTATTCTCAATTTATATGAAAGGGATAAAAAGGAATAATTCAAACAAGTACTAGTTTATTGCTATGTTTGTCTACTTTCAACCCTTTCATTAATGAACTAAACAACAGAGCTCTTGTTGCTGGGAAGAGTAACATCCCACTGCTTAGGAAAAATGTGTGATTGTATTTAGGATTCACTTCTTTTCAAGGATTAAGAGCTATAATTAAGTAGCCTTGATCCCTTGCAGGAGGATAAAAATGCTCCTAAAGGCCAGTTCATAAAAAAAAAAAAAAAATTTCCCCACAGACTTGGTGGGAATTGGGGGTTTTAGGAGGACTGGTTGTTTGCCCTTTGCTATGTTGAAGGAAGAGTAAAGTTTGGAGTTAGAGGCATATATGTGGACCAGCTGTCCATTCTATCTAGGGGGGAGCAAGTACACAGTTGATTTCTTTAATTTATCTTTGGACAACCCTGCAGTGTGTCTTAGCTTATAAATTTTCAGCAGCCATTGTTGGAGTGTGGGGCAGGGAGAACTTTTCTTTACCTTAAAAGGTGTTTAAGTTCAATTTAAGCTGGCATGGCTCAGTGATTGAGTGCCGACCTATGAACCCAGGAGGTCACGGTTTGATTCCTGGTCAGGGCACATGCCCTATTGCAGGTTGACCCAGCAGGAATTGGCCACGCAGTGATTCTCTTGCATCATTGATGTTTCTATCCGTCTTGCCCTCTCTCTTCCTCTCTGAAATCATAAAAAAAATTTTTTAAAGGGGATAATTATGAAAAACTATGAAACTCTTATTACAGATTTCTAAGCATTACAGTGATTTTGCATTGGCCATCATACATGAAGTCAATTACCCAAAGGGTTCTGATTGTGGAGACAGACAGACATACACACATGTATTCTCACCCCCCCATTTCTATTTCAATTCTCAACGCATTTTTGAACAGTATAAATGCTTCAAGTGACCATCAACATGGATATACTTTCCCCTTATATGCCCTTTCAATCTCTGAGAATCGAAAGGCAAGATCACAGGCCAGATACAAAAGGACTGCAGTCTATGACCTTCCCCTGGTTTCCTCCTAAATTTCTCCTTTTGAAAGGAAAGTGGAAAAAAAAAAATGACCCAAAGTTCTTACTTTTATCCTATTCTATTTTCTATCCTAAAAGAAGTATATTTTTAATACTTTCCTCCACTTGTCCTAGATTTATGACTCTAGAGTCATGACACAGCATTGTGGCTAAGAGCATGGCCTCTGAAGCCTTACTACTTGAGTTTGAAGCCCTTTTCTACCCTTTACTAGCTGTATGACCTTGGGTGAGTTACTTAACTTCTCTGGGCCTCAGTTTCCACATCTGTAAAATGTGGTTAAAAGAGGATCAAGGTAATTATAAATTTTTATAGCTTGAAAGTTAGGCATAAATGACACAAAATGGTGAGGGAACACCTTAATTATTCAGGGTTTGAATATCCAGGTTGCAGGTTTTCTAGGCCAGTTACCCCTGGCTTTTCAGTTAGAAGAATTTAAAAAGTGCTTTCAATTAGTTTAAGTACAAAGCACAGAATATTTGTGAAAGCTGGAAGGAAACTGGGGTTGAGGGTACTTCAGCCTCTCCCAGCTGGAGCCCCCAAGCCTCCCCTCTTTTCTCCTATATTAACTCTTTCCCCACAGGCTCCTACCCTCAGCTTGCAAACTCTCTTAGATCACCTCTTTTAAAAGTCACCTTCCCTCAGGCAGGGATAGGTGGGTGGGAAGAGACTCATCAAAGAACTTGTATGCATATATGCATAACCCATGGACACAGACAATACTGTGATGAAGGCCTAGGGCAGGGGTGGGGGGCCAGTAGATGAGGTCAATGAGGAAAAGAAGGGGACACATGTAATACTTTCAACAATAAAGATTAAAAACAAACAAACAAACATTGGGTTTCTTTGCATTTATTTATCTATTTATTTATATATACATATATTTTTATTGGTTTCAGAGAGGGAGAGGGAGAGAGAGCTAGAAACATCAATGTGATAGAGAATCATTGATTGGCTGCCTCCTGCACGTCCCACCCTAGGAATTGAGCCCACAACCCAGGCATGTACCCTTGACTGGAATTGAACCCAGGACCCTTCAGTCATCAGGCCCAACGCTCTATCCACTGAGCCAAACCAGCTAGGGCAACAATAAAGATTTTAAAATAAATAAATAAAAACCAAACAAACAAAAAGTCACTTTCCCTCAAAAAATACTTGTACGTAATAAAAAGATAATGAAACAGCATCAGATGTTATATAATAGGTCCTCGAATAACATCCCTTTGTTCAACATTGTTTTGTTGTAACATTGCGATGCCATAGGAGCTTAACTCTTGTTTATACCAAACAGCCTCTGGTATAATTGGTTTCATTTAAAGTTGCAGAACCTATTAATGATGTTAAGTGAGGACTCCTGTGTTACAATTATATGTATGCTAAGAGCAAAACAGCACAATTTACACTAGAAAGAAGATAAAAGAAACACTATAGAAAATAGTTGTAAGATGATGACTGGATAAATGTCACTTTTCTAATTTTCTGTGAGTTCTACAATTTTCCAGTTGAGAGGTATGGCATGGAGCTTTGCCTCCTATGCAGTGTCGTCCCTGGACTAGCAAAACAAATAAACAAACAAAAACAAAAAAAAACACACAGAAGTTGAGAGCTTGGCAGAAACAGTCTCAAACTCACTAAAGCAGAATCTGCATCTTAACAAGATCCCCAGGTGATTCATACATATTTTAAAGTTTAAAAAGCTCTGTCTACAACAATTGTTCTCAAAGCTGGCTGCACATTGAAATCACCTGCAGAACTTTAAAAATACTGATCCCAGCCCCAGAAATACTGACATGCAGGGTATTTCTCTCTCCCCGACACCCAAGAAAAATGTATACCCACTTTAACAGCTGATAACTCCATTTTGAAAATGAAATGTATTTTAATAAACACTGCCTTTATAATTATTGAAAGTGTGTGTATACATTTTTTGGGGGGATATCTTATATTTGGCTAGGCCATTCAGGTTTTTAAAAATCTTAGGAGATTCTATGAATTTAAGATCCATCACCCCATACAGTGGTTTTCAACGTGTAGTCCCAGCACTATTAAGGAACCTGTTAGAAGGGCGAATTCTCAGGCCCTCTTTCAGATCTGACAAGATGGTTGAAATTAGCCCTCCCAGTGATTCTAATGCACACAAGAATGGAGAACCTGAGAAGGGAGGTCTGAAGTGGGGCCCAAGAATTGGCACTTCTTAATGTCCTGGTGCTGCTGCAGGTCTGAGGACCATCCTTTGGGAACCACTGGCCTAAAACCTCTGATACACGTTAATCTCTAAAGTCACACAACCGGTTAGATCAGAGCCAAGCCTGGACCGCTGTTAACTGCTGTTTCCTCCTAGGGTTGAGGCCTATATGGCCCTGTTCACTTCCACCTTTACCAAATACGCCCGCAGGTTTTGTTTTTTTCTCAAATACAGTTCAGTACCTCATCCTCAAAATATGTCTCTGCTCCTCTCCAGAAACTACTCACACTAGCTATGTACAAATACCCCTACTTCTCCCGAGCTGTTCTTGTGACAGCCACTCTTCCTCAAGGAGGCCCTGCCCTGCTCCTTGTCATCGAGGGTTCAGCTGTGACCTTGCCCATGAAATCCACCCTCCAGGCTTGAGGCCACTGAATTCCTCTACGTTGCAAAACCAGCCAGGGGTTCTGGAGCTCAGAGGCAGATGCCCACTAGCCTGGGGATCTAGCACAGGGTTGCTTTCCTTCCTAGCCTGCTGCCCTCAGACCTTTTCCTCTCCCCAACAGAGGGTCGACAGAGCAGCAAGAGTGAGTGAGACCTGGGATGCAGGAAGCGGGGGGATGGTAAAGCGGCAGCTCCCAGCTGGGGTGGGGCAGTGACCTGTCCCTCCTTAGGGCTTGCCTCCTGGGTCCTGAATCTTGCTCCCTCCTTTATCGACTTCCAGAAATCCTGAAGGCGAACAAGAATCTGCAAACCAGCTTCTAAAATATTCCACGCCTTTCCCCCAGAGGGGGCGAGTGTGTGTGTGTGTGTGTGTGTGTGTGGTGTGTTTCTGGGATTCACCTGCGTAGAGGACGCTGCGCCCTGCCGGGATGGTGAGGGGGACATAGCAACTGTCCCTCGGTGGTTAAAAGTCCCTCGTGGGTGCCTGCAAAGCGCCGCTCCCTGCGCAACATCCTAAGGTCCCAGGTGTGCACACAAGCGGTGCGGGTCCTCCACAAGTGACCTGCAGAGCCCGCGCTACTGATCGCCCTCCAGCCGCTCCTGGTGTTGTCCCTGCGCGTCTCTCTCCCTCTCCTTCTATCGTTTTCAACCACAGCAGCAGGACTGGCGTGTCCCAGGTGGCGCGGCGCTCGGTTCTGTGGCGCAGCGCGGAAGGGACGGGCTTCGGCCACAGGACCAGGTGAGGCACAAACGTGAGGTGTGCCCGTCCGGGTCCGGGAGGGGCGTTCCCGGCGCGCCGTCCCTGGGCGCACCTGCCCCCCAGGCAGAGGCAGAGGCGGGCGGGCGGGGCGGGGCGTGCGGGCGCGCAGGTCGCCGGCTGAACGCTGGAGGGGGCTGTGGCTCTCCCGCGGTCCCCGCGGCGCTCGGGCTGCACGGCGCCCCTGCTTCCCCCCGCCGAGGGGCCGGCCCAGGTCCGGGGAGGGGCGCGACCGCCTTCACTTCCCGCTCGCCGGCCTCGGAGGCGGCGGGTCCCGCGCGGGCGCAGGGCTGCGGGCGCTCGGCTGGGGCGCGGGGGTGGGGACGCGGCCGCCGCCCGCTTTGTCCCGCTCTTCCTTGGCCCGAGTGGGGCGTTCGGGCCGGCGTCGAGGAGGCCATGGCGACCCTGAGCACGCTCCCCACCCACCCTGCCTGCTCCGCCCTCCCCTCCGCCCCACGCCACCTTTGATGGCTCGGACCTCGGCCGGCCACCGCCAGCCCTGCTCGCGCGCTCGCGCCGCCGCCGCCGCCGCCGCCGCAGCCGCCCGCGGGTATTAATAGCCGAGCGCCCCAGCTTGCACGCACGCCCGCAGCCGCCGCGCCCTCTGCAGCCGGGCCCGGAGGCGCGGAGTAGGAGCCAGAGTCGCCGGCGCCGTGGAGGTAGGAGGCGCGCGGGGAACAATGACCGCGGTGGGGCGGGCGGGCGGCAACTTGTGCGAGTCCGGGCGCCTGGAACCGACCCACCGGGGGCCGCGGGTGGCGGTGGTGGGAGCGTGGCTTCGTGGAGTCCTTCGCCGAGGAGGCGGGCGGAGTGCGGGACCCGGCTTCCCCAGCGAAGGCGGGAGAGGCGCCCGCGGGCC
Organism: Lasiurus cinereus; assembly: GCA_011751065.1. Lineage (NCBI taxonomy): Eukaryota > Metazoa > Chordata > Mammalia > Chiroptera > Vespertilionidae > Lasiurus > Lasiurus cinereus. The sequence continues at coordinate 68,186,433 of JAAGEH010000012.1, forward strand.
CGAGCCAGTCCCCGCAACAATAGCTCCGCTCGGGGCCTCCGGGCGCCGCCTGCCCTTTGCACCCTTCTCACCTCCGCGGACGCAGCCCGCCGGGCTCCGCGCTCCTCCGCGCTCGCCTCCTCCGCCCCGCGGCGCCCTCCCCCCCCCTGCGTCCCAGCCCACCCAGCGCTGTGACAGCGCCGCCGGGCGCCGCTTCCGGACCTCCGGCCGCAGCCTCGGCCCCGGGAGCAGGTCGCGCGGGGCCGGGAAGGCGGCGGCCGGCGCCGGGGCCAGCGCTCCGCCGGGCGCCCCCCCCAGCGCCCCCACGCGCGGCGCGAGGACCTCGGTGGGTGACAAAGGGGAACACACCCACTGCCTAAGTTCGGTTTTGTGTCTTTCCCTCCTGCCTGTATGGGGGACAGGATGCTTTTTCTTTTCTTTTTTCTTTTTTTCCCTTTTTTAAAAGCCAAGGACACAGATTTTTTTTTGTGGCGAGCGTTTCAGAACTACTTCTGATTGTGGTTTTAAGATTTAAGTTCCGGAAACTTTAGCTGTATGATCTGGCCAGACCCTTCAGAGTGTGTGTGTGTGTGTGTGTGTGTGTGTGTGTGTGTGTGTGTTTAATTTGAGGGGGGGAAATGAGTTCATCATCATGAGTCTGGATTTTGTTCGAGTCCAGCGGCTGTTGGGGGGGGTCTGTGTAGGGTCCCCCCCCCAAAAAAGGAGAGAGGTGGGCCTCACCAAGAAAGGAGGACCCTGGTAGCACACCAGCCCCTGGAGATGTTGAGAGATTGAGTCTCATCTGGAACAGTTTAGCGGTCTCCGCCCGTCTCTCTGTGCCTGCTGGGGAGCCCCGGTGGCCTCTGGCTGTTTCGTTTTATGATTGCTTTTAATGTCTTCCTTGTTAGTTTCCCAAGTTGGACTTGCCCAGCCTGGCCCTGCCTGTTTCCTCGCTCCCTCGGAGCCGTGGCTTTTAGGGACCCCCCCCCCCCACCTCCTCCACGAAGGAAGCAGAGGCTGTGCCTCTTTGGGTTATGTTCAAGGTGCTTTGCACGTGGTGACTTTGCCAAGCCCACTTCAGAAGGTCCTCCAGCATTGTCCTGCTTTTCTTATTCAGCCTAAACAGGAGGGGAGGTAGAAAGGCCTTCTCCGTCCTGAAAGCTGTGGGGGAGTTGCCTTAACATTTGCCCTCATTGTTGGGATCAGGTGGGACCTTCTGAAGCCTTCTTCTATCTTTGCCTTTCTCCCCTCATCCCACAGGCCCCCTGCTGGGGTGGGGTGTACCCTCCTTTCCAAAGGGTTGGTTCTCCTGGGCATGACAGTTTGTGACCATGCACTGCATCTGTGGGTTCATCATTCACATGGCTCACTTTATATTCCTGCAGCATCGTTCTGCAGCAAGGCACCAATATTGGAGCTACTCCAAGCACAACGTAACGTTTGTGTTTTTGGAATGTCTGGCTAATAGATCTGCTTCTGGGAAAAATAAATAGACACATTATTGGCCAGTGGCAGGCTTGGTGAATGAAATGTTGGGGGAGAGTGTGATGCCTTTCCAGTCCAGTTCTTCCTAGAATCTCTTGTTTCTTTCTTTTTTTTTTAATATCCCCAATTTTTATTGAGTTCAGAGAGGAAGGGAGAGGGAGAGAGAGTGAGAAACATCAATGATGACAGAGAGTCATTGACCGGCTGCCAAACTTCAATGATGAGAGACAATCATCACCCCCTACTGGGGATAGAGCCCACAATCCAGGCATGTGCCCTGACCTGGAATGGAACCAGTGATTTCCTGGTTCAGGGGCTGATGCTCAACCATTGAGCCACACCATTCTCTTGTTTCTTTGATGAGGATGGGAAACTTGAAATACTTGGTGATGGTGTAGCTGTGCCCCCTAGGGTCACAGGTTCTATAGCAAGCCCCCCTGTGAGTGGGGTGTGGATTTTCATTTAAGAATTCTGCCCTTGCAGGAATTCTGGAGTTAGGTTTATAATGCCCTTTTCACAGTGAGAGTGTCTCTTTCCTGAAATGTATACATGGATTTAATTCCTCTGTGGATAAGATATTAACGCTGCTCTATTGTCCAGTTTACCAAAAGGAGATTTAAAAACCTATCCTAGACATTTTTCTTCTGGTTTATGGCAGTGATTTTATAAGTGTTTTTGTTTTTCTTTTCATGAAAGAAACTGTCCAAGGAAATGTCTTTTTTTTAAAATATAAGAATTAAATAAAATATTGAAATGTGTATTTTTTCCCCCCAAAAGTGGAATTCATTCTCTGACATTCATTGAACATAGGAGTTTAATTCATTTGGAAAGTGATACATATTTATGAGGAGGGTAAAATCAGAAGAGAAAACCTTTTTCGGTTCTGGAGGAGTAGAGAACACTGGAGAAAAGACAAGAGCCTTGTGTCTGCATGCTGAGCACTCTAGGAAAGGTGGCATTGTGACTTTTCCAGAGGATGAGGGAAGTTTTATGGATCCATGGGTACCTGGTGAAGTGCTTTGACAGCATTCGAAACACACCTGTTGTAACTGGCCTTGCTTATTGCAGATAACTGCCTGGTATTTTGAGGAAAGCACTTTCCGCTCTAATGGAAGATGCTACAGATACGAGGGGGGCACATATAAACCCAAACACAGTCGCTTGAGGGCTTCTACTTTAGGTTACTTTAGGTGCACAGGTAGCCCAGTCTTCTCCTCCTTCCCCTCCCTCCTTCCCTTCCCCCCTCCTCCTTCCCCTCTCTTCCTCTCCCCCTCCTCTTCCTCCTTTTTTAAATATATTTTTATTTATTTCAGAGAGAAAGGGAGAGGGAGAAATAGAAATATCAATGATGAGAGAATCATTAATCGGCTGCCTCCTGCATGCGCGCCCTCCCCCCGGATCTAGCCCGCAACCCACCGGCATGTGCCCTTGACAGGAATCGAACCTGGGACCTTTCAGTCCACAGGCCCATGCTCCATCCAAAGAGCCACGCCAGCTAGGGCTGTTTCTCTTCTTTTGTTTGGTGCTCTCCCTGGAAAGGAGGGCTAGCCAAGCCTGGGAAGTGGTGGATCAATTTCTTTTCTTGCTCTTGAGTGGCCTCACTTCATCGTAGTCCCTGCGCCCTCTGTTTCTGCCAGGTTACTGTGATAACCATTTCCACATGTCCAGAAAGATCAGCGCCCAATGGTTTCTGTTCACATTACTTGAAATACTGATTTCGCCAGGCCTTTTATGCCAAATAAACCTTTGTCAAATACAACCTTTGTTTTTAATCAAGAGGCCCCCTAGAAATGTTCCGTACAAAGTGGGGAAACTGGCCTTTTATAGGCTGCCCTTATCCTGGGTTAAGTCAGTTAACAATGTTTTGCCAAGTGGATACTTGGCACAGAAGTGAGCGATGGATATATAGCAAATAAGGTGCTGCAAGTTTTTGAAACTTGTGAAATAAGCCAGGGACCATCAAATACAATGTGTCTTAAAACTGTGCTGCCTATGAACTCAACTCAGAACCGCAGCTTTCTTACTTTAATGTGGAATGGAAATCATAGACAGACTGCAAGATTGGCAATTAAATGAATGTGAGGATATATCATTGACACTGAATTAATTTCATGTGTAAAATTGGGTGTATTTGTGCATACATTTTCAAACAAAAGAACCATACACCAAGCTAGATTGCCATAACTAGTGCTTTTTTGCCTTTTACAGTAATGTTCCTTACCAAAATAGTAACTTCACTTTACATGTAGAATTTTGGTTTTCCACAAAGGTATTTTATACGAGAAGACATAAATCAATTATGACTTCCATTATTTTCTCATCTTATTAATTCAGGATATAGTGTAGTGCCCACATAGCAAACCTTTGGTGAATACTTGTTGAGTGAATAAATAAACTTAGTTTTTCATGTCCTTTCAAATTAATCTTTAAGGTTTTTAAGGGAAATTTGATGTCAGCACTGGTAGATTGCTATTGTGGGCATTTGAAAATTTGATATTTGATTTTGTTTCTGTTTCAATCTAATTAAAAAATTTAAAGCTGGGTAAAAAGATATAGGTTTATTTAAAAAAAAATCAGACAAGAAAAGTGTGGAGAAGACAGTAATACCTGAAATCCTGCACCTACTACATAAGCCTACCATTAACCTTTTAGTGCCTGTTCTTGTATATATATCCTCATTTCTTAGCCTCCTTCAAATTGTTATTGTTGTGTATAGTTTTTATCTGTAAGGATTTAATGTGCTCACCATGCCTTCTTATACATCGAACCTTGATTCTGTGATGATGTCCCTTCTTCCTGAGAGGAATTTTTTAAATGTTCCATTAGTGAGTATGTCTTGGTTGTAACCTCAGTTTTTGTGTGCCTTTAAATATCTGTGTTCTGGAGTGATAGATTACCTGAGTGTGCTATTCTGTATTGTTTTCCTGTATCAATCAGCTCTGTCTTTTGGTTCCATTGTTGTTGCTGTCATGTTGTGTTGGCTGGTTGGGTGTCAGGCTAATTGTTTTTTGTAAATAGCCTTTTTTTTCTCTCTCTCTGGCTCCTTTTAGGATTCTTTGATATTCTGCACTTTCACTATGTCTAGGTATAATTTCTTTTTTCTCCTTTACTTTTATTCTTTTCTCCTTTCCTTCTACTCCATCTCCCTCCTTCCTCTCACCCTCTTACCAGTTTATGACTTTCTTGCTCAGTAGTATTTCAGTGTCTAGATATGCTACGATTTGATTATCTAGTCACCTTTGGCCATTCTGGTTGTTTCTGGTCTGGGCTATCATGAACAAAAGCTGCTATGAACATTTGTTAACAGTCTTTGTGTGAACCGTTTTCATTTTTATTGATGGGTCTTATAATGGTGTATGCTTAACTTTAAAGGAACTGCTATAATCCCCCCTCCCCCCAAAGTGTTAGTGCCATTTTACATTCCCACCAACAATGTGTGAGTGGCCCAGTTACTGTAATCCTCACTAACACTTGAAATTGTCAGTGTTTTTCATTTGAGACATTCTGTTTGCTGGGTGTGTAGTGGAATCTCATTGTTCAATTTTATATTTCCCTGATGACTCATGACGGCTTTTCACGTGCTTATTTTTTAAAAAATATATTTTATTGATTTTCCACAGAGAGGAAGGGAGAGGCTCTGATAGAGAGCTACAACATCAATGAGAGAGAAACATCGATCAGCTATTTCTGAACACCCTGCACACCCCCTACTGGGGATGTGCCAGCAACCAAGCTACATGCCCTTGACCAGAATCGAACCTGGGACCTTTCAGTCCACAGGCTGACACTCTATCCACTGAGCCAAACCGGTTTCAGCTTCATGTGCTTATTAACCATTTACATATCTGTTAAGTGTCTATTATATTATTTGTCATTTTAACTTTTTTTGTCTGATTGTTTTATATAGCTTTGAGTATAATTGACATAATAAACTGTACATAATGTCATCTTATTTTTAACATTTTCATTTAAAAAAATTATATTTTATTGATTTTTTTACAGAGAGGAAGGGAGAGAGATAGGAAGTCAGAAACATTGATGAGAGAGACATCGATCAGCCGCCTCCTGCACACCCCACCGTGGAGATGTGCCCACAAGCAAGGCACATGCCCCCAGCTGGAATCGAACCCGGGACCTTTCAGTCCGCAAGCCGATGCTCTGTCCACTGAGCCAAACCGGTCTCTGCTAACTTTTTCATTTTTTAATGGTATCTTTTGCAGAGCAAAATTATTAGGAAAACATTGTACATGGTCTAATTATTGAAGTTGTTAAAGGTTAGAGCATTATTTAACTTTGAAAAAGAAAACATTAAAAGATTTTTATTGATTTCAGGGAGGAAGGAAGAGAGAGAGAGAGATAGAAACATCAATAATGAAAGAGAATCATTGATCAGCTGCCTTCTACACACCTGGGGATTGAGCCCGAAACCTGGGCATGTGCCCTTGACTGGAATCAAACCTAGGACCCTTCAGTATACAGGCCGATGCTCTATCCATTGAGCCAAACCAGCAAGGGCTGAAAAATAACATATTTGCATGTAATGCGTAGATTAATATTGGTCTGTTCAAGAGATCAGACTATTTACTGTACTTTTGGGTGATGGAGCAGTTTGTACTTTTGTAACTACAAATGAGTTGAAAAGATGAGAAAATGAAAAAAAAACAGCTTGCTATTTTGAAAATTTGGGGAAATAGGTGTTTAAAATTCTCATCAAATAGATTTCTAAAATTTTAAATTGAGTTGTGTTTGTTCTTTAGCATACAGAAGGACCATGGGAAAGAAATATTTTTGAAATCAATAAAAAAATGAGGTTCTGGGTAAAAATAAAAATTTTACATTGTAAAAAGAGGTCATTGTGACTCATGTAGGTGGTTGTAAAAGGCTTTGTATTTTATAGCTCCTCTGTTTTGGCAGTAGTGATATCTTATTACCTGTGTATTACCAGTTACTGAACCAAATAACAAGCATTGTCAGGGTAGAAAGTATGTTTTCCTAATTTTTGTTTCTTTTACCTATAGTAGTTAAATAAAGGTTGGTTGGTTTGAATTAAAATTTTGTAATGAAAATCCTATGCTATTTTAGAATACAGAAGATAGAGGACAATATCAAAGGGAACAAAGATTGGGCATGTAGCCATTGAAACCAGTCATCTGCCCTTCTGCATCTTGCATTTTAGGATGTTTGGGCAAGTTATTGGTGCTCTTTTCCTAAGAGTTCAAAGGGACCGTTAAGCATACATATATCTTCAAGTGCTATTAGAAAATCTGATAGCAGTTGAAGCCATCAGACATTTGGTTGCCTCAAGTAATAAGAAGGGGCTTCCAGTTGGGTGTCATAGCTTACAGCATCATCAGGGACCCAGGTTCTTCCTGTGTTTTCACTGTGCCATTCCCAGCATTGCTTTTTGTATCTGGGCTTGTTGCCTGGTGGTTAATAAGACTGGCAACCGCCGAAACTGGTTTGGCTCAGTGGATAGAGCATTGGCCCGAGGACTGAAAGGGTTTGATTCCGGTCAAGGGCATGTACCTTGGTTGTGGGCACATCTCCAGTGTGGGGCATGCAGGAGACAGCTGATTGATGTCTCACATCGATGTTTCTAGCTCTCTGTCCCTCTCCCTTCCTCTCTGTAAAGAATCAATAAAATATATTAAAAAAAAAAAAAGACTGGCAGCTAACAAGCTATTATGGGTAACTAGAAGCCTGGTGTACAAAATTCCTCCATGGGTAAGGTCCCTAGACCTGGCTGGTGATGAGGACCTATCTGTGGGGCAATCGGCAGGGTGATCAGCTGGTGGCGGTGGGGGAGGGGTGAGGGGCAGGGGGGAAGGGGGCCACTGGCACCTGTCTTGGCCAACCTGATGCTGTCTGCTCGCCTTCAGGTGAAGACGAGGATGAGGCTGGAAGATGGAATCAGAGTCCTTGTGGGCATCATTGACTTGGATCTTCCTGAACCAGAGTTTATAGACTAAATAATAGTAAATGGTAGTATACTAAGTAATACGGCTCTGCACTTAGTGCACTGAACAATAAATTTACTTACTTTCTAATTCTCTCATTGCCATCCAAAGCATCTTGACTGATACATTTATTGGAAAACTTTATTTTCATCTGCCATTTAAACATTATCTCTGAGAAAAGGGGTTTTTACCTGTTAATTATGTGGAAAGTGACTTAATGTTCATATCAAATCACTGTGAGAGATGAACTGTCTGAAAGCCTTTAGACAGCTGATGATGGGTATCAATCCTGCAGCTCAACTGACGTGAATTTTACCTTCTTCTAAGGTGACTGCGTGACACCTGCTTGGAATTGGCCATTTGGTGGTTTGGATTACACAACACACTTGAGAGTAGTGTTTCATGTCTTTTAAGGAAAAATGATGGTGGTTCTTGCCCTATCCATCAACCTAGAATGTCATCTATCTGCACATTGAATATGGTGTGGGAGATTTGTGAGACATTATTATTATATTTTTAATTTTATATTTTATTTCTATTTTTATTTTTTTAAAAAATTTCTTTATTGATTAAGATATTACATATGTGTCCTTATCCTCCTATTACCTTCCATCTCCCCCACTCATGCCTTCAACTCCATTGTTGTCTGTGTCCATTGGTTAGGCCTATATGCATGCATACAAGTCCTTTGGTTGTGAGACATTATTAATCAAAGATTAATATCCTCTTTCACAATCTGGATTTTTCCAATTTGTAATACATTGTACATATGTTTTGTGCATTTCCTTCTCCTTAATGTGGCTTGGTTATCCTTCTAATAATGCGATTAAGGGTAAAGGTCTTTGAGGTCATTTCCTGTTGACCTTTCTCAGAGGAATGCCGCTGATTCTGCTGTGGGGAGGGTGGTCCCCAGATGACTTGCTTTCTGAATATTTGTCATGTGGAGAGTTCCCAGAATGTGCTTAGAGGGATTTAGGGGGCTATCAAGACTCTACCTTCTTGTCTTTTTCTTTTCTTTTTTTTATTCCTCAGTGGGCTTTGGGGGTGAGTTTGGGAGCCATTTTTTATTAGAAGTGTTAGCTTTCCTCAGAAGTTAGAAAACAGAATTGTAGGAGGAGTAACAGTCTGGAATGTTCAAGGAAACACCTAGTTCTGCTGGATGCTCTGGCAGTTAGAATTCCTGGGGGCACAGCCAGCTTGGGTGGTGCAGGGTTTCCACGTGAGGGCCCGGAGAATCAGTAACTCACCTGCCTTCTCAGTGTGTGTGCTGGGAAGCAGCGCTCTGTCCTGCGGACGCTGGCTTCTTTTGTATACGTTTGTGTAACTACTGCCTACTACGGGCCACGGCCCATAGTCCGTGGTCACGAAGTCTTCGTTGAATGAAGGAAAATAAGACCGCCTTTTGGGGCTTCTTGGTCAAATTACCTTGGACTTCTCAAACCTCAGCTGACTTCACCAGCTGTTTGTAAGAGCTCTGAATTTGCAGTCACAAGCTAATCCAAATCTAAATTTATACACCACTCTACCTCTTAGACACTGTTCATCCTTTAGCTTCTGGATTTCATTTGAACCTCTCAAGTACACCCTGCTTAGCAGCTGTAACATTAGAGATTCTTCAACAGTGTTCCCGGAATGGCTGAGATGCCATGCAAATGAGGTGCTTCCAGGTCTTAAAAACAAATAATTCATTTTGAGGCAAAAAGTTACTTTCTGAAGACTATGATATGCTACATTACTACCTATGAATTCATCCTCGAATGGCCTTTTCCAATACCTCTGATTGCCTCTCTTTACCTGAACTCTGAGTAAATCACCATTTTGCTTGATTCTATAAGTAATGCTGTTGGCAACTACTCCAGTAGATTGTCTTACTTTCAGTAGACAGTATACCTAATAATATTTAAGATGGTGGGGGAGAGGAGAGAAAGAAAGGGCCAGGAAATGGGCACCTGGGTATTTGCCACCATGAATGTTGATTTTTCTGGCCACCTTGGTCACTCACGAGGGAATGGCGTTTGTGAAACCTTAAGGAGGCTGGACTCGGACACCCCAGGGCAGCATTACAGGGACGCTTGTTTTGAGAATGGGGAAAGAGTATTTCAGTTTGAGACCCAAAGAGACAGAAAGTCTTGCTCTTGGTTGATTTATGTTGAAGTCCAAGTCCCTTGGTTTTTCCTAATTGGATCTCTGTACTCTTTTGATTTGTATTTGATTATCCAACAGAGTGACACATCTGTGGCCTTCGCTTTGTATGCGTGTTTGCCTACTTCCGGGAATCCAGGGGAGGCATTATTAATCTGTTATAGGGCTGAGGTTTTGGTTTAATAGGAAACACGCTCACATTATTAATTGTTTTAAGAATTATATAGCATTCTTTATTACTATTGTAGCGTCCTCCTTAGTATCTAATGTGTATTTCTGTGTGAGGGGGAAGTCTCCTTCTCCCTGAACTAGAGCCAGTCTGCTCGAACAGGTGTTTGTCCAGAGCGAATGATATTCCTTTAATCTATCTGATCATTCATCTCCAAAATACTGTGATGGCTAATGTGGTTTAAAATTCTTGAGTCTATTTTTGAGTTATTTTTAATTATCTTAAAAAAAAAACTTAACAGTTGAATTCATAGGCATGTACAAAGAAAAGGAAACATTTATTTGAAAGACACATCAGTGGGGGGCTGGGGTATGCCTGGGGGGGAGGGGGGACAATGGGGAGATATGTATAAAAATTAATAAAAAAACATTAAAAAAAGAAAGAAAGACACATCAGTGCTTTCAGAGGACTTGTAACTATTGAAATATGAATAGATATTGTGAGCATACCATTGCACATGTGCACCGACATGTTTGGTTTTAAACCTCACTAATTCAAAGTTCAAGGCCATTTGAACTTTGTCAGGCTGAAGTTTTTAAATCCCCATCTGAGGATATGCGTTTATTGATTTTAGAGGGAGGGAGAGAGAGAGCGAGGAGAAATAAGCATTGACCTGAGAGAGAAACATTGAGCGGTTGCCACCCATAGACACCTAGATATGTGCCCTGGCCCGGAATCAAACCCTTGACCTTTTTGGTGTATAATAGGATGATGCTTCAACTCATGGAGCTACCTGGCCAAGGCTGAAGTTTGTTTTAATACAATGCTGTGGGAACAAGGTTTGTTAAGTAAATATTGAAAATAAAGCTACATGGGGAAAGTTTACTCTTTAAGGGAAAAGACTTTTCTACCACTTTGGAAAGAATCTTTCATGATTCTTGCCCATTAAAACACACCTGGTAGGAGCATTGTATGATAATCTTCACCATTAAAAAAAATTATCCCAGAAATAGTTTATGCATAGACAATACAATGGTAGCATACACTGCATACTGTTGTATTTTGTTCTCTTTACTTAATACACCCTGCAGGTTGTTCTGTATTGGTATATACAGATCTGCCTCATTTTTTTTTTTTTAGTGGCACATGACATTCCATTTTATGGGGGTGCCTTTAATTATCTGTAAAGTTGCCCTATTGATAGACACTTAGGTTGTTTAGGATATTTTGCTGTTACAAACAAGGCTGCAGAGAAGGTCCTTGATGTCTTTTTGTGAGTCTATTTGAAATATAAATTCAAAAAGTGGAATCTGTGGTCAAAGGGTATATTTGATTTTAATAAAGATAGATATTGCCATGTTGTCTTCCAAGAGTTTATACTTATTTGTTTTAGAAACTCTTATGTAGTGCTTATTCTGTGCTAGGAACTGTTTCAAGTGCTTTTCAAGTATTGTTTAATCTTCAGAGCAACACTTAGAGGTACTCTCATTATCAGATGAGGAAACCGAGGCCACAGACAGGCTGTAACCTGCCTCAGGGCCATCCTCAGGAAGTGGCCATGTGAACTATGCAGTCTGGATCCAGAGTCCCTTCATCATGGTGATTAACTGCCTGCTAAAATTTTCACCTTTCCTAATCTCATCAGTCAGAGGCCAGTTTTTCTTAATTGTCATTTTGCATTTTTCTTATTACGAGTTGGGATTGTGTACCATTTCTCATTGTTGGCAAACCATGTGGATTTTCTTTGCTGTCTGCTACCTGTCCCTATCTTTTGCTCATTTTTCTGTTAGGTTGTGAATATTTTTTCTTACTGACTTGTATGAGTTCCTTTGCACATGGAGAAGATTATCTTTTCATCAGATGTATTTCAAATGCTCTTCCTACTTGGTATTTCGCTTTTTTGGCTTTGGACTTTTATCTGTCTTTTCCTTTACTGGTATGGCAGCCGAATCTAGGACATGTTTTGAGAGATTTTCCTTGGTCTGAGAGCATTTTAAAAAAAAATCTCATATTTTTTTAGAACGTTAATGCTTAATTTTTAAAATTTATGTTGCTTCACAGAGTTATATGGGCTCTAACTTTATTTTTTTTCTAATCATAGTAGGTAATAATGTGCAGCTATACAAAAAGAAAAGACACACTTCCCAATAGCTCAGGACTTGTGGTCCTGCTATTGCAATGCTCTGATTTGACTGTTGCCGACGGAGCCATGCAGTGAGTCATGTGGCTTGTGTTCATACCATGGCTGCTTTTCATTTTTGCTCAATTTTTGCTTTCTTTGGAGTTAATAATCAACTAGCTTTTCCTTTGCTTCATTTTCCGTATACTTACCTAATTCATTCCAAGCCTGCTCTCACTTCATGCCTAAATCCCTTTCAGTATATTCCAGTTCATCAGTTGCTCAGATATGCTGTGTTTTATCCAGGAGAAGATTTAGTCCCAAGTCTTCTGAGCTGCTCCAGTCTGGGCTGGGTTTCTCTCTGACCTCATCAGCATCAGAGATCTCTCTGGCGTTACCCTGGGAATCCCCTTGCTTCTTTTTTATGAAATCTATTTCCTACAGCCTATGTCTTTTTCTTTTCGCATTTTCTTTCTAATTTTGGTGGAGCCCTTCCCTCAGTATGTAGGGAAACCTTCTAGCTTTGGTGGAAGATATGAACACAGAATGATAAGTTAAAAGGCTGTTTAAGTGGTGAAAATTTCCAGGTGTCTGGTAACTCCTGCTGTAGACAGTAATAGCAGTCTGAACCCTTATCTCCTGCCCTCCCCCTCCATGTAGTTATAGTACAGTGTTAATGCAGTAGTTGTTATATACGTTATTATCACTGAGTAAAGTGTTCCCTGCCCCCCCCAAAACAAAACAAAACAAAAAAAACAAAACACAACAACACAAACTTTGTTTTTCCTAGAGATAATGCATTTCTTAAAACGTTACTTGATTTTTTTATGTATCCATTAGAGGCCTGGTGCACAAATTCATGCACCTTGGCCTGGCCTGTGGGATCGAGCCAAACCTGGCTTTCTGACATCCCCTGAGGGGTCCATGATTATGAGAGGGTGGGGGCCAGACCGAGGAACCCCACTGGTGAACAGTCAGGGCTGAAGGGATGCGGAGGTTAGCCTGCCAGAGTGGGACCCTGGGAGGGCTCCAGTGTGTGTCTGGCCCTTCTAGCTCAGTCCTGATCGGCTGGACCCCTATCAGTTGGAGCATCTGCCCCCTGATGGTCAGTGCACATCATAGCGACTGGTCAGTTGATTTACTGACTGCCCCCTGGTGGTCAGTGCACGTCATAGTGAGTGGTTGAATGGCCTTAGCACAGTGGTTCTCAACCTGTGAGTCACGACCCCTTTGGGGGTCGAACGACCCTTTCACAGTGGTCGCCTAAGGCCATCAGAAAACACCTATTTCCCATGGTCTTAGGAACCAACAGACCGTTCCTCGGTGTAGCAGAGTGTGGCAATGTAGTTTACTGTTGTCATATGAAGACTGTTACCCATGCTACACCATGATTCAAGACAAAAATTTCATTTATTTATAATTAGAAATAAATATTTCACAATATATAATTACATATTGTTTTTGTGATTAATCACTATGCTTTAATTATGTTCAATTTGTAACAACGAAAATACATCCTGCATATCAGATATTTACATTACAGTTCATAACAGTAGCAAGATTACAGTTATGAAGTAGCAATGAAAATAATTTTATGGTTGGGGGTCACCACAATGTGAGCAACTGTATTAAAGGGTCTCGGCATTAGAAAGGTTGAGAACCACTGCCTTAGCATATCAACATACTAGAGGCCTGGTGCACGAATTCATGCACGGGTGGGGTTCCTAGGCCTGGCTGGTTCCTGGGGATGGGCAGGGGGAGATGGTGGGGAGTGGAACTGCAGGAGGTTGGCTGTGGGACTGCATTGACCACCAGGAGGCAGTTCCTGCATTGAACATATACTCCCTGCTGGTCAGTGTGTGTCATAGCGACCAGTCTTGGTCATTCGGTTGACCAGTCATAACGGTTGCTTAGGCTTTTATATACATAGATTATGCTTTGATGGGTTGAACAAACAACCGGATGACCTAACACTTAGCATAATAGACTTTTATTATATAGGATTCCTAATTTCTTCCAAATAGCTGTAACAGACTTGAAAATTTTCTTTCAACTAATTTTTACCATTTTTTAAACCAATCCCTCATCTTTTTTCCCGGTTGTATACTTACACATCATCTGCAATATCCCCATTCTCCAACTCCTATCTGAATGGATTGTACTCTAGTCCTATTTAGTATATAACCATCATTCAGGGACTTTACTTAACTGGTCTCCTTTCCTGGGCTCACTCTTTTCTGGATTCCATATCCTTTAATATCATGGTTTATGCCATTGTTTTGGTAGGACACATACTTCAGTAGCTTTCTCAGAAAGGTTCAAGGGAGATAAATTTCTTTTAACTCTTCGCATGTAAAAATGTCTTTAATATCTGTTTAGGATTGCTTGATAATTTTACTACATGTGGAATTAAAAATGGAAACTAATATCTTTGAAAATTTGAAGACATTGCTCCATTGTCATCTAGCATTCTTTGTATTTGATTTATTTTCTCTCTCTGAAACATTTTTGAATCTTCACTTAATTTCTCATATTTTGAAGTTTCACAGTTTTTAGTATATATCTCAGTGGGCCCTTTTAAAATTACTTATGCTGGGCATTTGCTTTTTTTAAAAAACTAAAGACCCTTGTCTATCACTCTGGGGTATTCCTTTTTTTTTAAAAAAATAGTTTTTATTGATTTCAGAGAGGAAGGGAGAGGGAGAGAGAGAAAAATCAATGATGAGCGAGAATCATTGATCGGCTGCCTCATGCACACCCCCTTCGGGGGTGGGGAGGGGTTGAGCCTGCAACCCAGACATGTGCCCTTGACTGGAATCAAACCCGGGATCCTTTAGTCCCATAGGCTGATGCTGTATTCACTGAGCCAAACTGGCTAAGGCTCTGGGACATTTCTTGAGGGAAAAAAATTAAAAAAAAAAAATCTTTCTATAATTCCTCTTATTGGATTATTTGACTTTTTAGAAGATGTCCTGCTTATCTTTTAAAATTTCCATGTATTTATTTTTTGCCTAACTTTGTATGAAATTTCCTCAAATTAGCCAACTAACTATAGAAACACTAATTTTATTTATCTGTTTGTTAATTTCTAAGAGCTTTTTCCCTTTTTTCATAGCATCTTTCCCTATATTTTGAGACATGGTATTCTCTCTGGGGATACTAATTCTAGATTAAAAGAATTCCCCCGCCCCTCTCTGCTTCCTGTGATGTCTGCCTGCTTTAGAAGACTTTCCCCCTCTGTGTTTTGTCCCCAACTTTCATTTTGTAGATTTTCTTTAAATGTTTGCTTTTTCTAGGCCAGTGGTCGGCAAACTCATTAGTCAACAGAGCCAAATATCAACAGTACAATTATTGAAATTTCTTTTGAACTTAAACTTCTTCTAACACCACTTCTTCAAAATAGACTCGCCCAGGCCGTGATATTTTTTGGAAGAGCCACATTCAAGGGGCCAAAGAGCCGCATGTGGCTTGTGAGCCGCAGTTTGCCGACCACTGTTCTAGGCTATTTATTAAGGGCAAATAGTAAGAGTAAGCATTAATCAGATATGTGGACAGGGCTTGTCAATTGTTGATTTTTCTTTAAAGTCATGAAGCAGTAACTGGTCTTTTTGTTGGAAGAAACGCCAGTGTCAATATGTGTGCATTCAGATTCTCCAGAGAATAATTCCACCAGCCTTGCGTGGGATAAGCCTGGATAAGCTGAGTATTCTGGAAGCAGGCTGGAGGAAGGGGACTTGGGTCCCCTAGGAAGTAAGTATACTCTTCCTTAACTCACACCACCTCTTGCAGCATTTTCAGACCTGAATCATACCACTCTTTTTTATTGTGCCTGGTGTTATGTGAGTTTCTGATCTCCCTGGCTTAACTTCTTTGCTTTTTTAGTTTGTTTTTAGAGTGATTAAATGCAGGGGATTCTGGAAAGGGAGAAACAAAAGTGACTCCAGAGTTTTGGCTGCAGTGTCTGGGAAGGTGAGAAAGTCATTTATTAATCTGTGTAGGAAGGAAAGTCAAGAGATTGGTTTTGAGAACAAGATACGAGTTGAACCGAGGATACATCTTGAAGGAGATGAGAAGTAAGAAAGTACCCCATAAACAACAAAAGGGAATGGTATAAAAAGGCATGAAGGTAGAAAGAAGGTCATTGATAAATGTGTCTGCTTGCAGAGGAGCAAAAAGAGAGAAGGAATCTATTGAAATGGAGAAAAGTTGAGGGCAATCTCAAAGGAAAGACAAGTAAATATATTTGAATTCAACCTGTTGTGCCCTGGAAGAGATAGTACTGATGATCACTGCTTAAAGGTTAGGTTAAAGATTTATCAGTGTCTTTGCTCAGGATGGATCATGTGGGCAGACAAGAGGGAGGCACCTTTATCTAAGTTGACACCCCAAAGAGATCCAATTGAGAGACAAAAAAATAAGTAGAACAAAATTTACTCTTGGATATTCAGTCCTATCCCTCAACTTCTTTGGATAATAAACATCTTCATTGGCAATTGGGGCAGATGGGGAGGGGAGCAGGGGCCCCCAGGTCCATCCCTTTGTATCTGATTTGCATCCTCTGTTCCACCCCACATCTCATCCTTCCCTTCAGCAGGAGCCTCCCAAGGACAGGGGTGGGAACTGGCCAATTTGTTAGAACCCCTCTGAACATCCTTTAGGATATAAATCATCACTTCCTTCTCTCTGCTTCTCATCATCCAAGTAGTCAGTTAAATATCTTGTCTGTTCTTGTCTCTGCTGCTATATGTTGTTTTGTTTCTTTAAAAAGTTAGGTTTTGTCATTTTGGTAGGATTTTTGGAGGGAGAAATGATGAAGGCATGTGACTTACCTGCCATGTTCAACTAAAAGTTCACTTTTTTTTTTTTTGCCAAGGTCCAGTAGAAGATGATAAAAAAAAAACCAACAAACTTCTGTAGAAGCAGTAATAATGCCAGACCTAAATTGTTAAAAACTTACTGAAAATTTTCCTTTTCTAACGGATTCCGTCCAGTATTTATGGATTAGTCGAAGAGAATACATATGATTTGTTATATATGATAGATTTGCTGTTAAACATACCTGTACTCTGCATGTATCTGCACGTTGACTCATTCACATTTTTCCGTCTTGTCTTTCTCACTATCACACAGAAAATTAAATACAGTTTGTCTGAGAGATTTGTTCTGTGTTTGTTTGTTTTTGTTATATAAGTTAACCCATTTGTAGGCTCACAGTGTTTCAAAATATGGAACTTCTACTGGTCTTTCAATTCCTTCAGTCTTCTGATGGCTGACTTTACTGTGATGGCAGAAGTGGGGTTGTAGATGCAGGCACCACCAGCGACCTGTTTTCATGCAGGAATCACAGTGTCAGATCCCCACAACTCGCCTCTTCATCTTGATTTTTGCCACAGGAGGAGCAAATGTACTTGGTGTGCTGGCTGATTTCAATTTTCTTCACCATTTTCCTGAGGGAGGCGCCATAACGGGTCCCATATTTACCGACAATTCCCACCTTCTTGGTGTGTTTAGCCATGTTGTCGTGAACTAGGTCGGATGCCGGGAGCTGTTTTTTTATTTTATTTATTATTATTATTATTATTATTTTTTATTTTAGTATATCTATTGACCACAGGTTTTTCACTCTCTCTGTGGATGCTTGTCAACCTCACTTCGGTTTAGCAATTCTCTGCTGGATGGAACAAAGGGAAGATATCTCTGACAACTTGGAATTTGGAAATCCTGCTGTGCTAACTCTGCTCGGAGCTGTTCTGAGAGGGTGGGGTGGGAATGAGTCTGGGAATTCTAGTTCTGATGAGCCGTGAATGAGGCGGTTCTGAGGAGGAATCCAGCAGACGCCAGGCTATAGGTTTAATTTTGGCTGCTTAGGGAGTGCTTGGTGGCCACGGGGAGGAATAGATGGGAAGGAGGGGGAAACTGGCAAATAAGCAAGGCTCTGAAAATAGGGTATCGTGGGGGTTGGTACAGGAGATGGGACTGGTCTCAGGCTACTTTACCAGTGTCACTAAGTGCTTATGTGACCCCCTCGGAATTTCCCCATGACCTCCCCTCCCCAGGGATTGTAGTCAAAAGAATGAGAACCACAGGGTTGCCTCTCTAGCAAAGCACCCTCAAATACCCACAGTACTAAGAGCTTCGTCAAGTTCAGCATAAAGGAACAGAGAAAACTACCTATAACCTGCCTACTTCCTGGTTATTTAAAGACCTTGGGCTAGTGTGATAGTTTCCATGTTTACTTTTTTGGAAGTGGAGAAACTGGAGAGAGAAGGAAGTGAGCTAATAATCAGCTTTTCAACACAGTGCTGACTTTGGCGTTTTTTTTTTGTACAGTATTTTGCCAGGCCTTTGACATTCATTTAAAGAAAAAAAACCACATTTCTTCTTGAACATCTGTGCAAAATCAGATAGGGTGGACGGTTTAGAGCCCAGTGAGAATATGGGATAATTTAGCACATTTCTGAAAGCCAGAGTGAGGGAACACAGATTCACTCTATTATATTTATTATTACAGCGACATCACCGATAGCCACCCAGTAGGGAAGGCAGGCCGATAAATTGTGCCAGAAAAGATGCATTCGTAGTGCTGCATAATCACACTGTGAAAAAGTGCAGATTAGTGGGAAAATCTGCATTCTGGTTGCTTCATAAATAAAAGCAGATAAGGATGCCTGTCATTCTGACGTGTTAGCTCTAATGTTGGATATGCATGTAAAAAATCCCCTAAAAAAAACAAAACCCAGTTCACTCAGTCAGCTCTTTCAACTTCAGCATTATTGCATTGCATTGCATTTTAGTGTCCTGCCTTGCACTAAGCCGGGAAATCTCAGGTCTAAATAGGTAATTTGTTCTTGCTTTCTGCCCTTGCAGTTGGCATAAGTAAATAGTCAATGGCAAATTGTTCCATGGTTTGCTTAAATTTCAGGTGGTACTTATGAAAATGCCTTAGAGGAGGAGTTTTGTGTATTTCAGAATATCAATCATCCTGGGTAAAATTTCTTCACGTTTTGATTTTTATGTACTCTAGGTTTTTGTCTCTCAACTTGGAGTCTGGATTCTTAAGGGGTTTGCAACATGGGAATGCATGCCTGTGAGGTACTTGCAGGATTTCTGAAAGCCTATACAAGAGTCCCTCAGTCACGGATTGCTGGAAGTAGTCATAGGAGGGGGCGGGGCATCAATAGTTCCTGCAAATCAAGGAAAACTTTCAAGTGTTTGGCTTGGCCAGATTTTTGTCACCTGCTGTGCTAACAGGCACCCTCATACTGATCAGAGGACTACCTGTGTCTTCAGTGAACAAAAGGAAAGTAGAGTTAGTTGTTTCATTTTTAAAAAACATTTTTAATTGATTTCAGAGAAGAGAGAGAAATGGAAACATCAATGATGAGAGAGAATCATTGATTGGCTGCCTCTTGCACACCCCCTACTGGGGATGGAGCCCCAAACCAGGGCATGTGCCCTGATAGGTAATTGAACCATGATGTTCTGGTTCATAAATCGATGCTCAACCACTGAGCCACACCAGTTGGGCTAGTAGTTTAGTGTTAACTGCTGTCTGACAGATGGGCTCTTTGACTAAGGATGGCGGTGGAGGTGTGATGTGGTGAGAGACTAGTGAAATGGACCCCAATTCGGAGGGAATAAAGTGTTGGTGACCACAGTCCCCAGGATGCATTGTTCACTTTTCTCCAATTTGCTGTGACAGACTACACGCAAAGGAGCGTGTGCTCATCCCAATTCGCAATTGTTTAAGCAGAAGCCAGGGATCTGCCACAGCTGTGATCTTGGTGTAATGAGGGGAAGGACTCAGCTGCCAGTGGTGTATGGATTCCACCAGAGTCCTGTCTGTCTTCTTTCCAACTCCAGAATGTGTATCTCAGGTAGTAAAAGTACACAGCGAAAACAGACAGGAAATTGACCACAATGTTAACTCGTTGCCCAACTGTGCACTGTTAAGCCAAGTTACCCACCGGCTGCAATGCTTTGCAAGGATTGCCCTTCTGCTTTAACGTTGCAAAGAATCAGTGAGACTGTGTTATTTTAAAGTGGGACAACACATATATTGTTTCTGTGTGTATTTGGGATGTTTTCAAGGGCTGATGTCGTGGAGCAAGTGCTGGAGCTTCTGAGATGTAGCTGGGTCTCCCGTGGCCTGGGGAGTTCTGAAACACACCTGAGTTGTGACAGAAACTCCAGCCAGAACTGCAAAGAAAACCCTGGGGCCGAAGCTTAGAACTTCTTATCACTGCCTGAAAGTTTCATATTTCTTCTTTTGTGCAGATTCCAAATGTTTTTGGAAGGCTTGAGCAGCGAATAAAACAACCCTTTGACAGGACTGACAGGAACGGCGGGGGTTGGGGAGCAGTGACTCATTGCATAGGAGCAGCGCAGTGTTAGCTTTGGCCAAGACCTTTCTTAGAGAAAGTCCGTGAAATGACTCACTGCTTGGCACATTTGAACTCCCTGCCTGTCTCCTACCCCACTGCCACTTTCCCTCCTTGAATAGTAAGAGCCAACCCTTTTAGAGCACATACTGTATATATGTCACTCATGGTTCTAAGCACTTTACATGTTCAGGGTGGGGCAAAAGTAGGTTTAAAAATAATAGTACACGAATAAACACTGTGCTTTACATATATCTGTAATTCTACTTTTGTCCACCCTGGTATTGTTTTCTCAAAACAACACTGAGAGGTAAGTGCTATTACATATGAGGAAACTGAGGCACAGAGAGGTCAAGCAACATGTGCATAGTCACAAAGCTGGTAGTCAGTAGAGCCATGATTTGACCCCAGCCTGGTTACTGTGCCTTCAACCACCACCATGCCCCTGACTGAAACCTGGGCTGATGGGCATGGTGGGAATGGAGAAGAGCAAAACTAGTAAAATTCATTTTTTAGGTAGTAATAAGATTTTCTCTGTTGTTGTTAAAAAGTAATTTATTTGGGGGGAAATGATACATTCTTTTAAAAAAATTTTAAATTGATTTTTAGAGAGAGAGGAAGGGAGTGGGACACAGAGAGAAACATCGATGTGAGAGGTAAATAATTGGTTGCCTCTTGTGTCCTCTTAATGGGGATCAAGCCCAAAACCCAGGCAAGTGCCCTGACCTGGAATCCAACCTCGACCTCCTAGTTCATGGGTCAACACTCAACCACTGAGCCACACCAGTTGAGCCATACATTCTTATTACAGGAAAAAAAAAAAGAAAAGAAAACACTCACCATTTAGAAATACAATTGACTCTTCAACTACACAGGGGTTGGGGGTACTAACCCCTGCACAGTTGAAAATCCAAATAGAGCTTTTGACTCCTCAGAAATTCTAATGTTAACGTTTTGTGAATTCCATCTAGAGTTTGCTATAGGTAAAGTCAGAAGGATGGATGGAATCTTACCATACATGTTATTTTACTTACAGGTATAAAATAAAATTGACTTTAATTAAAGGAAAGAAAAAGAAATTGAAGTGAGATAGAAAGAATTGCTGACTTCTTTGTCAGGAGGGAGATTGAAGATAATCTTTTAATAGCTTAATTTATAAGGAAATAGAAAAAGGTTGTGACTGGAATAATTTCTCATAAACTACTTGTTTCAAATGGAGACGTACTGACTCATTTAAAAGGCAAAAAAATTAACATTGACCTTATACTATCTCTTTTCCTGTCAGTTCCCAATTTTTATTAATTATGAATTTTACAATGGAAAGGATTATAGCATTTATATTCTACCCTAATATCACAATCCCCACAGCTCTTTTGCTAGTCCTTTTTTAAAAAATGGATTTATTACTTTTTACCATGGTTTTGCCATTTCTGACTTTCTAAAATTTTGATTCATTCTAGTTTGGCTGGATTTTATGGTCAGATGTAAGTCCTGTGGATACTGTGTTTCCTGAACTCCTAACTGGTTCGGAATGGCTATTTCTTGCCTTTGTAGCTAAAGGACCGTTTGAGTAGCAAGTCCTGGGTTATATTTTCTTGCCCTTGGGTTTTCAGATGTTTCTCTCTATATGTTAGTGTTGGTGTTTCTGAAGGAGAAGGCTGAGGCCAGGGTCCTGCTTTTCTCTCTCACACATGACTGGCTGTTTCCATGGGTTGTGTCTATAGGATTCTTTCATTCTTTTGGAATTTGAGCTTTATCAGCCTGTCTGGGCATGGGTGGTTTTATATCTCCAGATTCAAGGCTGTCCTTGTATCAGGAAGTTTTCCTCTATTAGCTCTTTTAATATTTTTTGCACACTTAAAGTATTCACTTTTCAAGAGCTATCGTTGCTGTGTTATATCTCCTTCATCTTCCAAATCTAGCATCTGTCCTTGTAATCATTTCTGTATCTTTGTTTCTGCCCATTTAATTTTGAGTGATTTCCTTAGGTTTGTTTGTGTGTTCAAGTGCTTACTCTATATTGTTATATTTGTATTACTTCCATTCTGTAATTTTTTCTAATCCATTTCTTTAGCCCCTTTAGTCCATTGAAAATCTCTTATATGAATACTTAGGAATAAACTTAAGTAAGGAGGTAAAAGATCTGTACTCAGAAAACTATAGAACACTGAAAAAAGAGATAGAGGAAGACATAAACAAATGGAGAAACACAGCATGTTCATGGATTAGTAGAATCAACATCATTAAAATGGCCATACTACCCAAAGCAATCTATTCTCAGTGCACTCCCCATTAAAATACCGATGGCATATTTCACAGACCTAAAAAAAAACTCTTCAAAATTCATCCTGAATAAAAAAAGATCCCGAATAACCACAGCAAACCTGAGAGAGAACAAAGTAGGAGGGATCTCAATACCAGATATCAAGCTGGACTACAAAGCCACTGTTCTCAAAACAGCCTGGTACTGGCACAAGAACAGACATATAGACCAATGAAATAAAATAGAGAACCCAGAAATCAATCCAAACCACTATGCTCAATTAATATTTGACAAAGGAGGCATGAACATACAATGGAGTTAAGACAGTCTCTTCAATAAATAGTGTTGGGAAAATTGGACAGATACATACCAAAAAATGAAACTAGACCACCAATGTACACTCTACACAAAAATAAATTTAAAATGGGTAAAGGACTTAAATCAGTGGTTCTCAACCTTCCTAATGCCGCCACCCTTTAATACAGTCCTTCATGTTATGGTGACCCCCCAACCATAAAATTATTTTTGTTGCTACTTCATAACTGTAATTTTGCTACTGTTATGAATCATAATATAAATACCTGTGTTTTCCGATGGTCTTAGGCTCTACAGCAGCGGTTCTCAACCTGTGGGTTGGTGCATGCATATAAGTCTAACCAATGGACACAGACACCAGGGAAGTGAGGGCATGATGTGCGGGGGCTGTGAGGAGTGGAGAATGGGGGAATAAGGACACATATGAAATACCTTAATAAAGAAAATAAATCTCATATAAATGAAAATAAATTCTTGGAAACTTCATGTCTAATGTCTGAGTCATGAGAGACAAGTTTATCTTTAATATTTTTCAGACAGTGGAGAGCTGTTTTTGTGTGAATTCATCATCTGTTTCCTTTGTTGCTTTTCATGGCCGGCTTCATGGGTGTGTGACCTGTGCACCCACACACTGCTCTGCTGTCATGGCTTTGAAGTTCTTAATAATTTTTGAACAAGGAATCTACATTTTTGTTATGTAGCCACTCCTATTGATTATTTTCACGATGCATATTATTATCTGCCTCTTGCCTGTGTTCCTACTTAATGATTACTCATATTTGAATGAGGTTGCACTGTATTCTAAAAACACTGATGTGTGAGATATGTTGAGGGTCAGAAGGCCGGGTTAGAGAGGATTGTGAAACAATACTTAAATTTATTGCCTCCACTGTCCTTTTACCAATTCCATTATTTCTTTTACCTTGAAAATTATCTTCCTTCAGCTTTAGTACGTATTTTTTTAAAATATTTTATTGATTTTTTATAGAGAGGAAGGGAGAGGGATAGAGAGTTAGAAACATCAATGAGAGAGAGACATCGATCAGCCACCTCCTGCACGCCCCGAAACCATGGTTCATGCCCTTAACTGGAATTGAACCTGGGACCCCTCAGTCCACAGGCTGATGCTCTATCCACTGAGCCAAACCGGTCCTGGCTAGCACGTATTTTAGTGTGATTTTACAGTTTCCTATATAATAAGAGCTAAGATGCAAATTTTCCCTTCTGCTGGGAGTTCAATGGGCGTTTGACCAGAGGGCAGGCCAACCACTTGCAGCCCCTCCCTCAGCTTGCCCTGCCCTCCCCCACTAGCACTGCCCCCCCAATAGGGGGTGGGGTGGGGTTGCCAACCTCCTTCGTCCCCTCCCCACTGCCGGGCCTGGATCGGCCCTAATTGGGGTGGGCTGGCTGGACCCCACCTGTGCACGCATTTGTGCACCAGCCCTCTAGCATGCTATAATAAGTATGAGGGAGATTATTTAATAATTGGAAAATTATTGACACTGTACAGTTAAACTGTATGTGTAGTATAATCCCCTTTTTGCTTTTTATAAATGTATGACTGCATTAAAAAACAGTGGGAGGAAAATAATCCCAAAATGCCATTTTCCGATTTCTAAAATCCATTCTACTCCTGGGTGACGCTGTGCAGCGGCAGTAGACTCTGCGTCCTTTAGGGTATCTCAGCAATCGCTAAGAATTTGTGAGAAACTCCCCTTTCTAAAGGTTGTTTCAGTTATCCTACTTGTGGATTGAAATAAAATTCATTTTTATGTTTTGGTTCATAGTAATGCTTGGTCACCTTGAAGCTTACAACTATTTTTTGGAAGGCACATAATTTTACTGATGTGGTACTTTGAATGGGGAAGAACCAGTTTAACAACAAGCTCTTGAAAAACAAAACAACACTCTGGTCCATTGGCTCACTGATTTCCATGGTGTAAATATTTCCACCCTTGGCCAAATGTGACGCCATTGAACACGGGAAGGGGTGCGCAGTAGCACACTGTTCTGTAATACTGTCACTGTTCAGATGCAGTAGGCAAAGAGTAACCTCAAGAACATAATGGGAATGTAGGAAAATAATTAGGAAGTAATATGATTTGAATATTTATTACCTTTGTTTTAACTATACTTTAAGTGTGCCTTTAATATATTTTTATTGATTTCAGAGAGGAAGGAAGAGGGAGAGAGAGAGAGAGAGATGATGAGAGAGAATCATTGATTTGCTGCCTCCTGCATGCCCCCCACTAGGGATTGACCCTGGCATGTGTCCTGATCTGGAATTGAACCGTGACCTCCTGGTTCATAGGTCAATGTTCACCCACTGAGCCACACTGGCCGGGAATTTAAGTGTAACTTTATATGATATAGTTTTAAATAATGTACTTACCAACTGGCTGGTAGAAATGTCCGAAAAGTTGCTTTTATGAGCCGATACGGACTGGCTCTAGCATACTGCTGGAAAGAACTCTCCCTTTTTTTCTTATAGGTCTGCTGACTGAAAAATTTTATTTTATTTTCACAAAAGTAGTTTCCCTCTCCTTTTTTTCTACATACATACATATATACAAAGGCTAGAAACAAACTTTTACTTGTCATATGTAGGAAGATGTTAATCCAAGATATAGCGTGTCATCTTATAAGATCCGACGAAAACCAAAGTACTTTGGATACCTTTCTTTGTCTTCTCTGATAGTAAAGGTAGATTCAGAATGTATCTTGATATTTGAGTGCTTCGAATTTTTTTTTCCTTCAAATTCCCTAGGTATCGTTGGATGGCACAAGCATGGAAAGAACTGTCAACAAGTAAGTAAAGAAAGTATTCAAGTGTTAGGATGTTAACTAGGTTGGTCCAGTTGCTGTTTGCTCTGGAACTTTATTCTGGGGTGCCTTGCTTTTCTGTTTAAGGTCCCACGTGATCAGAATACCCCTAGAAGCCTTGGGAAGTGATCAATACTCTGCTTCTTGTTACATAATTTCTTGGCATTTGGAATGGATGGACACCAGTCCTGAAAAGTGGCATATATTCTTAACCCTTTAAAAAATATATGTATGTATGTGTGTGTGTGTGTATATATATATATACACACACACACATACACACACACACACACAGTATATTTTATTGATTTTTTTACAGAGAGGAAGGGAGAGGGATAGAGAGTTAGAAACATCGATTAGCTGTCTTTAACACACTCCATACTGGAGATGTGCCTGCAACTAAGGTACATACATGCCCTTGACTAGAATCGAACCTGGGACCCTTGAATCTGCAGACTGACGCTTTATCCACTGGGCCAAACTGGTTAGGGCTACTTAACTCTTTTAATACATTCCAGATGATTTTGACCCTCTGACATTTTTTCATTCATCTTTTTTTTTGTTGTGGCAGTACAATATAATGGCACAAAATTCTCAGTTTTAACAGTTTTTAAGTTTATGGTTCAATGGCATTAAATACATTTACATTGTTGTACAACCATCACCTCCATCCATTTCCAGAACTTTTTCATCTTCTGGAACTGAAACTGTATCTTTTAAACAGCAACACTCCATTACACTTTTCCCAACCACTGGCCATCCAGTCTACTTTATGTTTTAGTGAATTTGCCTCTTCTAGTACTTCATATAAGAGGAATCATAACAATATTGGTCTGTGTCTGGTACAGTTTATTGATGTTGTAGTATGTGTCTGTTTCCTTTGTTTCTTAAGGCTGAATAATTTTTCATAGTGTGTATGTACCACGTTTTGTTCATCTACTCATCTACTGATGGACACTTGGGTTGCTTCTGCCTTTTGGCTATTGTGATTAATGCTCTTATGAACATGGGTGTTCAACTATCTGTTCAAATACCTGCTTTCACTTTTGGATATATATCCAGGAGTGGAATTGTTGAATCAGATGGTAAATCTGTGTTTATTTTCTGAGGTATTATCATCATCATTTTGTACAGTTCATTCATCTTTTTTTTTTAACCTGGAAATTAATATAATTTTCCAAAATGATTGAAATTAATATAACTTTCCAAAATGGCTGGGATACAAGATTGTATCCCTTCCCAAGCAGATAGTATGTCTTTCTATGAGCTTTCTCTTTTTGTGATGGTGTTCTTTTAGGACGTCATATATTTGGATGTCTTTCTATGAGCTTTCTCTTTTTGTGATGGTGTTCTTTTAGGACGTCATATATTTGGATGTCTAGAGTGTGATGTGATAACCCAACTAAATGTAAATATATCATCATAACATCAGGTATTATGTGATAAGTGCCAGAAGAGAAATGCAATATGCTCTGAGCACTAAAATGGAGAAGAAGAAGAGAAATTTCATAGAGGATGTGGCACTTGAGGGCATCTTTGATAAAGGAGCGAAATGTTGCCAGGTGGGGATTTGGAGAAGGATGGTCCCAGCAGAAGTAGGAAAATGGGACTCCTGAGGAGAGATGAGTCAAGTCTAGTAAGGTGAGCTTTGGTCACCCTAAGGGAGGGATCTTGAATGTCAGGCAGGCGAAATAATTTATTCAACTTTGTAGGGAATGGAGAGCTATGAGAGGCAGTTCAGCAGGAGAGACCACAATTATAGTTGAGTTGGAACATTTTAATCTGGGCAGATGTATGGATTACCATGTGGAGGTGGATACTATATATTTGCAAAAGCCCTTTGGCTGTTGAGATACTCTAGTGGGGAGGTCTGATGACAAAATGGAAAGTTAGTTCTCTTATTCCCATTTTCCTCTTATTGATGTAATGTCCATGACCAGAATTTTCATTTTTGTCTATCACCTTTTTTATCTTCATTTACATCATTCTATTAAATGACATTTATATGGTGAACATTGTCTGTGGAGTCATTCAAATCATTAAGACTTAATTGTGGCTTAAGGAAAATAAAAACAAAAATCCTGAGAAGAAAATTGTTCACATGTGATATTTCCAAGCTCTAATATTTCGTCCAATGGGCGCAGTGTGTGTTCTGTTGCATGTGAGTTGGCAGTATTTTCCAACTTGAACATGGCAGTTGGTCATGCTCTGGGTATGTTGCCTCTCCTAGTGAGGCTGTCCCATCTTCCACATTTTGGCAGTACCCATGCATACCTGTTAGGGCAGGGACTCTTAAAAATATATTTTTATTGATTTCAGAAAGGGAGGGAGAGGGAGAGAGAGATAGAAACATCAATGATGAGGAAGAATCATTGATTGGCTGCCTCCTGCACACCCCACACTAGGGATCGAGCCCACAACATACGCATGTACCATGACCGGGAATCGAACTTTGACCTCCTGGTTCATAGGTCAATGCTCAACTACTGAGCCATGCTGCCTGGACTAGCGACTTTTATTTTGTTCACAGCTCTTAGCTGAACATCTAGAACAGCTCCTGTAAGAAAGAAGCCCCAATAAATACTTGTTGAATGAATGCAGTTTCAAGGTACAAAGGTAAGGGTGGAGATAGCTTAAGGGTTCATGTCTTGACTACTTCCCGAACTGCCCGAGTTTGCTTGGTCTGATGTGGGCCTCTCTGTGGCCGTGAGGACAGTGAGAGCTGAGCTGGCTACAGTTACTTCATTTTGGAGAACCCACCTCCCAGCCCCCCTTCCTAGGCCTGAGCCCCTGAGTGGTTGACAGGAGTCATGTACAGGAGCGCTTGTTCTGGGTAGGCAAGATACACCTAGTGGGGGCAGTCTGACCTTTAATTGACATTGACCTTATATGTGGTGGGGAAAGCATGGGCCTCATTAGCTTTTTCCTTTTTGAGCTGAGTTGAAACTCCAGAGTGGCTGCCAACTGATAGGACGCACAGAGGTTAGTCACCAGCACCAGCACCACCATGTCCTGTCAGACTTGCGCTGGCTTCACGGCTTCCCTGCGTGGGGGGCGGTAGACAGAAACTTTCTCTTCACCTCTTTTGTGTTCCAGGTCACTTACCATTACATTTCAGAGCCTGAGCCAAGGCTGAGGAGTCAGAGCTGAGCAGGAGGCATGACTCCGGTCCTCTGAGGAGGTTGAAGTACATGGGCAGCTGAGGCAGGTCTCTTAGGTTGTGATGGTCAGAAATGAGTTCTCTCTCTGTGTGTGTGTGTGTGTGTGTGTGTGTGTGTTTTGTAATCATGAAACAATACAAGAAAAGCATTTAAATTATACTTAGGCCTTTTTAATATTTTCCTAAGTAAATGTTTATTGTTGGCCTGGATTACGGTCGGCTGCTTTAGACTAAGTTCACAGAGGATGCCTGTTTGTTTATTTATTTATTTTGCCACACTTCGGTCATTGTTACAGGTAGACAGTGTTGGATCCTGTGAGAGTAAGTAAAGATTCTGCTAAGACACGTAGTATTATAATGAGCAGTACAGACAAGAATTTGGATAAATGATACATTGGTTAGGCAGATTATATAAATAATAGGAATGGAAATTCCCAAACCAAATATATTAAAATTAAATACGTATTCAATACACATATTGCGTACTTAATATTACCATGCACATTACAAAAACTTCTTAAGTTGGGCATAGTTGAATTTTTAATGTAAAAACTAGGCTGAGGCCTATATAATAAATGTATTTTGAATCTTTATTTTCAGTTCCCCAGAAAACATTTCACTTGTAGTAAGTGTATTACCAGAAATTTAGGAACAAGAGCAGATACTTGTGATTTCAGTTAATAGAAGCCTTGGGGGTGATTCTTATTGAATAGCTTAATTATTTTTTTCTTTCTCATTTAAGTTTTCTATCTTCATATTGTGTAGTATTTCCTTTGCTAGAAATGTCTATGTTTAGTGACTTAAGATTTACCCTTTCTCTCTGCCTTGTGCCTGTTACCATGTGTCATTCCCTCTTGTTCCTGTCCCTTAGGCTTTCTTGACCTTGTCTATAATAGCCTTTACATGAGCTTTTCTCTTTTTTTGAAGCATTGCTTAGCAATGCCTAGATGTCTGCAGTGGTAGTGGGATTAAAGTAATTTCCATTTCTTTGTTATTTTCTTTTAAAACTATTTTACAACGGTCTCCTTTCTATAACGTTATTTTGCATTGATCGACGAATAAGATGAATTCTCTTTCTGCGTTGTACCTCTGTATCATCTTAATAAACAGTAAAAGTGAAAAATTCCCTTTTTCTCTTTTAAGTGATACTTTTACTGTAAATCAATATTCAAAGAAGATTGTACCCTCCTCTTTGTGGAGCAAACGTAGGAGTCTTTGGAACAGATGAAGTGACTGTTGGACCACAGAATATACTTTTTAACAGAACTGAAACTGTACGTAGTAGTTAGATCTTGTTCAGACTATAAGCTTCATTATGCGGAAATGGGCTGCCGAAGGCTGGCCTGGGAACCCCTCCACCATAGCTGTGGAAAGTGCATTTTAGGTTCCAAATATTCATTAATAGGGGAGTAAATATTTGGAATATAACCTGTTTATAATCTGTAGACGACTACAATGGACTTTATCCCATTTTCATCAAAACCAGTAAGGTAACATCGTTTCAGTTTTTATTCTACTTACAGAAATAATAATCTCTAAAATTTTTTTTTGCTATTTTAAGGAAGACCATTGAATCAGCAAAGTAGGTATTTTAAGTTGATGAGAAAAATGAGAAAGCCAGAGAAATTTGCCCATATAAGTAACTAATAAGAAAGGACCCTGTCCTTTTAATTTTTAATGGATATTTTAGCAAGCAAAGAAAATGTTAAGAGCTGTCTGTTTCTCCATTTCCTGACCTAAGCAACAAAGTTGCAGGTAGATGGATAGAGAGAAAGGTGGATGATAGATAGCTCAGCAGTCTTTCAGGGTGAGATGCCATGCTGCTAATTCTTGTCTGCTGATAATTATGGGGACCAAGTTACTAGCAAATCAGGTTCTTCCATTTGTTTATTTCCCCTCATAGAAGACGGTGTGCTCAGTAGAAACAGGCAGCATGACTTTTTTTTTTTTTCTTAATCCTCACCCAAGGATATTTTTCCATTGATTTTTAGAGAAAATGGAAGGGCAGGGGAGAGACACAGAGACAAATATTGTGAGAGAGACACATTGAACCCCGAACCTGGCCGGGGAAGTGAGTCTACAACAGGTATGTGTCCTTAACCAAAATCGAACCCAGGACTCTCCAGTCTTTGGGTCAATGCTCTATCCACTGAGCAAAACCAGTTAGGGCATGACTTCTTTATTTAGAGCAGCGGTTCTCAACCTGTGGGTCGCGACCCCTTTGGGGGTCGAACGACCCTTTCACAGGGGTCTCCTAAGACCATCAGAAAACACAGATATTTACATCACGATGCATAACAGTAGCAAAATTTCATGGTTGGGGGTCACTACCACATGAGGAACTGTATGCAAGGGTGGCGGCCTTAGGAAGGTTGAGAACCACTGATTTAGAGTGATCTGTCAAAATAGTGGTATACATTATAAAGAGATATAATGTGGGTGTTTGGTACATTCTTATTAAATTTCTTCCTGGCCTTTCTCTGTGTTAGTGCTTTGTCATCCATGAAAAGGATTTGCATGCCATTAATATTTTCATTGACTGAAGTAGTGAAAGATCCTTGGTAGGTTACAAGGATGAGGCCTTTTTCTGAGACTCATGTTTAGGGAGATGTTCTTTAATTATTCAAAACATTTGGGGTACATTGTTCAGTAGCCACCTACTTAACTGTCCTGTCTCCCAGCTCTTATTCCCAACGATTGCACCTTTTTCAGACACCTTGCTGAAATCCAGCCATGTTACAGCTCTAAGAATCTCCTGACCTCCTCGAGTACAAATCTGTTCAAAGACAGAGAGGTGATTGTGGCCTGATTTGTTCATAATGGACCCATCCTAACTCCTAGTGATCCTTGTTTCCTTTCCCAAGTCCTCTTATTTATAATGACCCATTTTGACAATTGTCCCTTAGCTGTGCACTTTAAATTTTGGAACTACATAAAAGTAATATATTCTTTAGTTTCACTGCCTGCTTATTTTCCAGATGGATTTTCTATTGCTCTGCCATGCTCTGTAAAGATTCTCTGGGGATTTTTATATTGCAGAAAATGTATATATTCATTTAAAAAAAGACAGTCATAGCTATCATATTGGTTCCTTCTGAACACTAACAGGGTTTTCTCCCCATTTACCTATTCCTTTTTTCAAATTGCTAACTAGCCATAACTGATCATCAGGATTGACCAAGGTAATTATGAATCACAATTAAAAAGTTTAATAGAAATAAAGTAATGTAGAAGTGGTAGTAATTGTTTATAATGGTCATAATAAATATGGAAATATAATGACTTTTGCCTTTGACAATTTTTTTGATTTAGTAAATCTTTATTGTTCAGATTATTACAATTGTTCTTCTTTTCCCCCTCATAGCTCCCCTCCACCCAGTTCCCACCCCTCACTCTGCTTTTACCTCCCCCTCCATTGTCCTCCTCCATAGGTGTATGATTTTTGTCCAGTCTCTCCCTGCACCCCCCTCACCCCATTCCCCCTGAGAATTGTCAGTCCACTCCCTTTCTATGCCCCTGATTCTGTTATATTTACCAGTTTATTCTGTTCATCAGATTTTTAATTCACTTGATTTTTAGGTTCATTTGTTGATAGATATGTATTTGTTGTTCATAACTTTTATCTTTACCTTTTTCTTCTTCTTCCTGTTCTTAAAGAGTACCTTTCAGCATTTCATATAATACTGGTTTGGTATTGATGAATTCTTTTAGTTTTTCTTATCAGTGAAGCTCTTTATCTGACCTTTAATTCTGAATGATAGCTTTGCTGGGTAGAGTAATCTTGGTTGTAGGTTCTTGCTATTCATCACTTTGAATATTTCTTGCCGCTCCCGTCTGGCCTGCATAGTTTCTGTTGAGAAATCAGCTGACAATCATAGGGGTTCTCCCTTGTAGGTAATGAATTGTTTTTCTCTTGCTGCTTTTAATATTCTGTCTTTGTCTTTTGCTCTTGGCATTTTAATTATGATGTGTCTTGGTGTGGTCCTCTTTGGATTCCTTTTGTTTGGGGTTCTATGGACTTCTTGGACTTGTAGGTCTATTTCTTTCACCAGGTGGGGGAAGTTTTTTGTCATTATTTCTTCAAATAGGTTTTCAGTATCTTGCTCTCTCTTTTCTTCTGGCACCCCCATAATTCTGATGTTGGTACGCTTGAAGTTGTCCCAGAGGCTCCTTATACTGCCTTCCTATTTTGCATTCATTTTTCTTTTTGCTTTTCCAGTTGAGTGTTTTCTGCTTCTTTGTATTTCAAATTTTTGACTTGATTCTTGTGTTCCTCTAGTCTGCTGTTAGGTCTCTGTATAATATTTTTTATTTCAGTCAGTGAATGTTTAATTTCTAGTTGATCCTTTTTCATCTCTAGTTGGTCCTTTTTCAGCTCCTCTTGGGTCTCATTAAATTTATCCATCTTTTCTAGGAAAGTCTTGAAAAACCTTATAACCTTATAGTGGTTTTGAATTCTATATCCAGTCATTTGTTTTCCTCCATTTCTTTCATTTGTGAGCTGTTCCTTTGTCTTCGCATTTTCGCTGCTTCCCTGAGTTGGTAGAGTAGCTTTGTGTGCTAGGTGTCTTATATGGCCCAGTAGCTTGGTCTCCCCAGTTACCTGAGGTGGACTCTCTTGGTGCACTCTTTTGTGGACTGTGTGCACAGCCTTCTTATAGTTAAGTCTTGATTGTTGTTGGTATCACTATTGACCTCCAAGCCAATTGGTTGTTGACACTTTTTTTTTTTTTTTTGGTAAACTGCTATGCATGATACACATAATACACATAGCCTTTCTTGTGATTTATTGAGTTAAAGCAGAAGTGGACATTGGAAGTTAAGAATGTCTGAGTGATGGGTCTGAGAGGAGGAAATACGCTCTCTGCTCCTTGTTGTCGTACACAGACACTAAGTTTATAAGTGTCAGAATTCCAGGTATGGGGCCACCAGAACAATTTTATAAATTTAGGCTCACTTTTTCCATTTAAAATAGTGACAACTCTAAGACATTAAATTGTTATTAGATTCCTTCCTGAGCACAGTGGAGTTGGAGCTTAGGTTTGTGGTTTCTTTGATCTAACCCCTGGGTCCAGTGTTATGGCAGCCTCTGTAGATGGGCACTGTATGTCCCCTGACTTGACATAGGTTTCACTGACCCCTGAAGGCCCAGCTCTCTCTCTTGGCAGTGGCGAGGACCTTTCTGGAACCCTGTCATTCTGCTCTGGAGGATGACTGGGCAGCTCCTCTGGATATTCCTCTCAGGCATGTATGTCTGCCTTTCCTTGTTGATCAAGAAAGGTTCTCCAGCATTTGTCCTAGATAGAGTCACTCTCCTTACTGGTTTCAGATGGATATCCATTCATAGTGACTTCCTTCTCAAAAGAAGAAAATTAAAAACAATTTATACTCTCACTTCCCAGAGAAAACTAACTGATGCATCTACTACTACCAGTTGCTATTCAGTGTTCATATAAATGAGTATTAATAAGGAATATAGGTTCAATTTCTGAACACCTTTTGATATCTAGTGGTTAATAATGTGATTAATGCTTACGTTTATAGTTATAATGAATTAAGTGGATAGTTTTCTATTTGTTATTTCATCTCAGAGTTAGTTTAACTCTTTACTTGATTATAGTAGATGTTCTTTTTGTGTTTTTTTTTTTGTTACTGAGGTAGGATTTTATTAAAAAATTTTGAGTATAACTTCCTTTTAAAATGTTCTTGTTTTGCTTGGGCTCAAGTAAAATGAATCTGGGAATATAATATTATTTTTAAAGAAAAAATTTATCTGTTGAAATTTGCAAAATTTTCCCTGGCTTATTTATTTATATGGACTTAAGGGATAGGAAAATTCCATAATTATATTCTGATTTTTTCCCTTTTTAACGCTCCTTTTATGTTTTCTGTAATATGTGATATACTTTTTTGTTGTTTAATTTTTACTTTTTCTTTGTTTTTGTGTCATATTGTCAATTTAAAAATTCTTTAGATTGCCGAAACTGGTTTGGCTAAGTGGAGAGCGTCGGCTTGCAGACTGAAAGGTCCCAGGTTCGATTCCGGTCAAGGGCATGTATCCTGGTTGTGGGCACATCCCAGTGGGGGACATGCAGGAGGCGGCTGATTGATGTCTCTCTTTAATCGATGTTTCTAACTCTCTCTCTCCCTTCCTCTCTGTAAAAAATCAATAAAATATATTTAAAAAAATTCTTTAGATAACTCTCTTCATTCTTCTTGCTAATATTGTTGTAGAGGTCAATATATTTTCCTTTCAATGGGACTTTGGTAGAACACCATATATTAGTATTTACATTTCAATGTAAAAATATTCTTAGTGACTCAAAACAATTTTTTCCCCAACCAATGACTTAACATAATACAGGGTATTCGAGCTTGCAAATGATGGTTGGGTTTTGCTTTGTTCTTTATATCTACTTTTATGTCTCATGATCTGACAATGTATACCATACCCATAGAACTTCTGTTATTAGTAAATATTTGAATTCTAGCAGAATTGGTATGATTATATATTTGAAAGTATAATATAAGAAAAAGTGTGTTCCTTATTTGCCAGTTCTTGCTCTCTAGAGATGGTTGTTTCTGCTCTTATTTATTCTTCTGGGTAGGTTGGTATTTCCTTCACGAATGGCTTGTTTGAGTGGATACTCAAATGTTGGTGCCTTCTAGATTTTGGCTGCTCACCTGTGTGAGCCTTGGATACTCCATCTGGGAAGCAGAGCTAATGGCACCATTTTTAGGCTGTGGGGAAGATGAGGGAGACTCCACCAGGTAAGGGTCAGACCAAGGCCAGGCCTTTAACCAGGAGCTATTTGAGGGTTCCATTTTCCCTTCTTGGTGTTCTAATTTTTAACAGATTCTCCGAGTAAAACTTTGTGCCTACCTACTCCATGTGGTGGTTGTGTAGAATTTTGAACAGTCAATGAAAGAAAGCAAATAAGTGCTTGATGAATGGTCCCTGTTATTAGGTGAAGGCACTCTGTAAGAAGATGAAATGATGTGAAATAGAAGTCCTGCGCTTTGATGTCTCACTTCACACGGTGACTTGTCCTTTGAGTGGGAGAGTGACCTGGGACTTACTCCTCAGTCCCGCTTTACTGTCAGCTTTTCTCTTTCAGGGCCTGCGGCTGTGAATCAGATCTGTATCTGGATTTGTGTTTGCCTGTTTAAAGCAAGCAGTGTGTTCCATGGGAACTGAGTGTTTGCTTTGGGAGAAGAAGAGTTATCTTCATTCCCCCTTTGGGCTTTATTTGACTCGGCCGGATAGTGTCTACTGTGTGTGACTCAGTCTCCCATGAAGCTCTGCAGCTTCAACTTCATTGAAGCGTGATGCTTTTGCCTGTGTGTTGGGAATCTTCAGTTCCAAGAACCCAGATTTCAGTAAGGGCTTCCGGAGCCTTGTCCCAGAACCTTTACTGATAGCACAAGCAAGAAGGGCACGGGAAGCAAAGGGCCTTTCTCTTGGTGTTCCGTGGACGCTCCGATCCACTGCATGAACAGACCTTTGTGAAAAATCCTTGCTTGTAGAGAGAGGAAGGTTTTAAGGCTTAAAAAAAAAATAAAAATCACAATTCAGACAGGACACCATTCTCTTTATAGGCCTAGTAATAATTTGATAAGCATTTTGATTATTTGATGGATTTTTCCCTTTGGTGTCCTTAGTAGCTTACATGGCTGATTATCCCCATAGCTTGGTTGGCATCTCTGTGCCAGAAAAGGTGAGAGGTTGGTGGAGACCGTAATTGCATCTAAAATGACTGAATTATAAGCTTACTGGAATATAAGAGAGGGTGACAATTATAGAGATTACCTAAAGGATCAAGAGGGCTCCAGGCATGATGGTGAAGACCAGCCTGTCTGCAGTCTGTTCTCACAACTTTCACATTACCAGCTGGTGACTGTGGGAAAGTTGACTTAATCTCTTCTGCCTCAGTTTCTTCCTCTGTAAAAGGAGTCAATAATAGTATCCACCAAACGATGGCTGTGAGATTTAAATAAGCTTATAAAGTGCTACATACCTGTTGATTAAGGTTAAATAATAATAGTATATTTTTCCACGTTTTGTGAATGGGAAGTCTAAAATCCAGGAAAGATTAAGGTAATTTTATAATACCTTCAAAATTGCATAAAGTTAGGATTAGAATCTGGTGGGCAATTGAGAATGTGTAAATCTTTTTTCTCCTCTTTCATCAATTCATGGCAAAGATGTGCTGTTCATAATTGTTAATTTTTTATTGGACAACATTGTTTAATTAAATGCCTTATTAATTAACCAGGTTGACATTTAAAGTTCTCATTTTTTCCACAGGGGTGTTTCATTTTTTTTTTTTTTTTATGTACTTTTCTTTCCTTGACATTTCACTGTTTAAATTAATAATGAATTCTAGGGGAAGTATTCCAGGATGCGATACCCTTTACACTCCTATTGTATTTTATTGTATCATTCGATCTATATAATACTGCGTAATTTATTTCTCAAATAACATTGAAACTGTGAGAAAATTTAATGGTCTGTTCTTTAATGGTTTAACAGAAGTTGCCTTCCTCCTCACACCCTGAAGGGAAGCCCTGTCATGTGAGATTCATTGGATTTGGTAAGCTTTAGGAGATGCTGTCTTTTTCCTTAACGTTATATGAAGCAGTGCCATTCCTCACCCCAGGGGAGATGTCAATAGAATGTGATACAGGATGCAGGGCATGTCTGGCATTTCTTTCTTCAGCATCATTTCCAGACGGTTTGAAACCTCGCAGAGAATGGTAGGGTGTGGGATAACTTTATACTAACACCTGATTTAGAATAATGAGGCTGTTGGGAATAGCCTGACTTATTTTGGAAACAAACTTAACAGTGCTCTGTAGTTTATTGAAGAAAATACCTGATGCCTTTTACATTTTAGAAGCTCTCAAGTCCTGTCATTTTCTCATGAAGGAAAGGAGGAGAGTTATCTCCTAGGAAACGAGATAAGCTAAATTACCTGCCAAGATATGGGCTTGGCAGAACTGGAAATTGACCACACAGTGTCTGCTTACAAAGCTCAAGGACTTGCCACTTCTTTCTAACCTCACCCTGAGCTATTTCCTTACAGGTACCCTCTCCCATTTCTGTAACTGAAAAGCATTTCAGAGTAGCCCCAAATGGAAGCAACCACGACATACTTCACTAGGTGAATGGATACACAAACTGGTCCATCTAGACCAGTGGTTCTCAACCTTCCTAAGGCCGAGGCCCTTGCATACAGTTCCTCATGTGGTGGTGACCCCCAACCATGAAATTTTGCTACTGTTATGCATCGTGACGTAAATATCTGCATTTTCCGATGGTTTTAGGCGACCCCTGTTCTAGGGTCGTTTGACCCCCAAAGGAGTCGTGACCCACAGGTTGAGAACCGCTGATCTAGACAATAGAATATTATTCGGTGATAAAAAGAAATGCACTATCAAGCTGTGGAAAAAATATGGAGAAAATCGTAAATGCATGTTGCTTAGTGAAAGAAGCCAGTCTGATATGAGGTTTTGGAAAAGGCAAAACTATAGAGACAATGCAAAGATCAGTTGTTGCTGGGACAGGAGGACAGGGGAGCAGGGATGAATGATGGGGAACAGGAGATTTTTAGGGCAGTGAAATTATCCTGTATGATATTATAATGATGGATGCTTGACATTTTTGCATTTGTCAAAACCCACAAAACTACAGCACAAAGAGGGAACCTT
Source organism: Lasiurus cinereus (assembly GCA_011751065.1). Taxonomy (NCBI): domain Eukaryota; kingdom Metazoa; phylum Chordata; class Mammalia; order Chiroptera; family Vespertilionidae; genus Lasiurus; species Lasiurus cinereus. The sequence continues at coordinate 68,224,937 of JAAGEH010000012.1, forward strand.
AATGCAAACCATAGAACTGAGTTAATAACAATGCCGTTATTGGTCCATCAGTTGTAACAAGTGCAAGGTGTTAATAGGAAAACTGTGTGTGGGGATAAAGAAGGTATTTAGGAGCTCTGTGTATTTTCTTGGAAACAAACTGCTCTAAAAACTACAGTATTAAAAAAATTTAGTGTAGAATAATATATTTGCTATCTGCATTACTAATAATCAGTCTGGCTTCTGCCTCCATTTTTCAGTTGACACTCTTCATACCAGTGACCCGATCAGACTGGATCTAATGAATGAACTTTTCTTAATCCTCATTCTTCCTCTTGATGCCTCCACAGTGCTCAGCATTTAGTTCGAGCTCTGGTTCTTGATGCTCTTGCCACCGTGGCTTTATGCAATGATTTTAGAGAAGATTGTCAGGCTCAGTCTTTTATAACCATGGGATTCATCCTTCAGGGGGAAGGCTGTCTTAGATAGTCTCCCCAAATCCCTCCAACTCTGAGGCTCTGTGATTACTTCACTGATTCTACTTCCTCTTCCAACTCATGAATGTTGGCATGCATTCCTGAATCTCAGGTTCCTGTGCTTAGCTTATCAGCACCACACTTTGAAGAAAGTAAGTAATTGCCAGGAGGTAGCAAGGTTGAGGAAATGGAGGTAATGATTTTTAGAGTATCACACCTTGCAGTGACCTTCAGCCAGCTACAATGTGGACCTCCCGGCATTTCCTTGTTCTTGTGTCTAAGTTCTGGGTTTGCCCACATTTCCACCTTCTTTTCCCACATCTAATTCATCATCAGTTTGTAAAGATTCTTAATGTCCAAGTATTCCCAAAGTATGCCTCCTTTCCATCTATTCTCATGATCCCCACCATCCTTTCTTGCATGGTGCATGACAGATATTTCCTAATTGACCTGTGTGAGCTTCCTACACTTAACCTGTTATTTCAGGCAGACTAAAAGCTGCCTCTCAACTGCCTTTTTCCTGTTCTTTTCACTGATTTCTTGCTTCTGGTGGTCTGTATCAATCATCAGCATAACTCCTGGCACATGGTAGACATTTCTTTATTGTTGTTGTTGTGGGTAGACATTTCTTTATTATTGTTGTTGTTGTTATTATTATCTTAACCGTCAGCTGAAAATTGATTTTTAGAATGAGAGGAATGAGGGGGTGGAAGAGAGAAATACCAATTTGAAATATAGATCGGTTGCCTCCCATATGTGTCCCAACCAGGAATTGAACCCACAACCATATGGTATATGGACAATGCTACAATGCTCCGGCCGTGCTTCCGCCTGCCAGGGCTAGGCACTCCCTTATTGAATGCAAAAAGGAACTCCTCTGAATCCAAGATGGCGGCATAGGTAAACACCTACACCACTGCCTTGCACAACAATTTCAAAACTACAACTAAAAGAACGGACATCATCCAGAAGCACAGGAAAGCTGGCTGAGTGGAAATTCTACAACTAGAAGGAAAGAGAGGGGCTCACAGAGACCCAGAGGAGCTGCAAAAAGCTGAGATACAGAGACGTGCCCGTGAAGAGAGCGGGTGCCCGAGAACCTGGCTGGCTTTCTCTGGCGGGAGGGAGATGGAAACTCTCAACGGCATTGAACCCCTTATCCTATGACACTAAGCACCAGATCCAGCCGAAACTCATATGGGGGGAGTTTGGACTGTGAAAAGGGAGAAGTGCACAGAAATTTAGGGGTGTCGCAAAAGATCAGAAGTCTGGTAACGCTCACTGCACGCAGAGGACCTACTGCTGATTGTGCCACTGGCTTTTACGAGTGGGCGGGAGACAGACCCTCCCAACTGCGCCACTTCTAACTCCACTAAACCCCAGTTTCAGGCGAAACTCTGGGGACCCAGAGTCAATATGGTCCCGGAGCACAGGGGAGCCAGAGGGGCAGCAGTATGGAGGCACTGTGAGGGCGTGTGTGTGGGCACACAGGGACCGCTCCAGCAATTACCCAGTCACGTGAGACTCAGGGACCGTGGAGGGCGGGACGGACTGGAAGGCAAGGTGGTCTGTTAAGCCCTGAGACTCCACCCATCCCAAGCTCAACAGAGAGGCTTTTGCAGTTTTGCAAGTCTGGTATCATAAGGCTGAATCCAACCCAGAAGTTCTCCAGGCATAGTGAAAATGCCGAGACAAAGGAAGGGATCACAAACAAAAAAAAATGGAGGAAAACAAGCGACTGGATATAGAGGTCAAAACCATGCTTATAAGGTTTTTCAAGAATATCCTAGAAAAGTTGGATAAAGTTAGCGAGATCCAAGAGGAGATGAAAAAGAACCAACTAGAGATGGAAAAGATCCAACTAGAGATGGAAAAGGACCAACTAGAGGTGGAAAAGGACCAACTAGAAATTAAATATACATTGACTGATATAAAAGATATTATACAGAGACCTAACAGCAGACTAGAGGAAGGCAAGAATCAAGTCAAAAATTTGAAATATAAAGAATCAGAAAATACTCAACTGGAAAAGCAAGAAGAGAAAAGAATCCAAAAATGTGAAGATAATGTAAGGAGCCTCTGGGACAGCTTCAAGTGTACCAACATCAGAATTATGGGTGTGCCAGAGGAAGAGAGAGAGCAAAATACTGAAAACCTATTTAAAGAAATAATGACTGAAAACTTCCCACATCTGGTGAAAGAAATAGACTTACAAGTCCAGGAAGCACACAGAATCCCATATAAAAGGAATCCAAAGAGGACTACACCAAGACACATCATCATTAAAATACCAAGAGCAAAAGACAAAGAGAATATTAAAAGCAGCAAGAGAAAAACAGTTCATTACCTACAAGGGAGCACCCATACGACTGTCAGCTGATTTCTCAACAGAAACGATGCAGGCCAGACGGGAGTGGCAAGAAATATTCAACGTGATGAATAGCAAGAACCTACAACCAAGAATAATCGATCCAGCAAAGCTATCATTCAGAATTGAAGGGCAGATAAAGAGCTTCACAGATAAGGAAAAGCTAAAGGCGTTCATCAACTCCAAACCAGTATTATATGAAATGCTGAAAGGTACTCTTTTAGAAGAGGAAGAAGAAAAAGGTAAAAGATAAAAAATTATGAACAATAGATACGTATCTATCAACAAATGAATCTAAAAATTAAGTGATTTAAAAATTTGATCAGAATAAACTGGTGAATATAATAGAATCAGGAGCACCGAAAGGGAGTGGACTGATAATTCTCAGGGGGAAAGGGGTGAGGGGTGTACAGGGAGAGACTGGACAAAAATCACACACCTATGGATGAGGTCAACGGAAGGGAGGTAAGGGTAGAGGGAGGGTTGGGAGCCGGGTGGAGGGGAGCTATGGAGGGGAAAAAAGAGAAACAAATGTAATAATCTGAATAATAAAGATTTAATTTAAAAAAAAAAGGAATTTTTCCAAGAATGTGTCTTATCCATACTGTTTCACTTGCCCTCAGGTGAAAACAGCCTTTTTCCCAAGATGACTTTCCACTTCTCATTCTCTGTTTTTGTAGCTTTTAAAGTTCACATTAACTCACCTGTTGTCAGAAGTAAACAAGTTGCCTTCACTGATTATCTCTGAACGCCTGTTCTCTCATCTGAAAGAGTGTACATCCCATAACGACAAACCACTTGGTGCCATCACTGCTTTGGGTCCCCTATAGTGCTAAGTGTAGTTGCTGAAACATAAGTTCTCCTGAATGCTTGGTAGTGCTCATTCCAATTATTGTGACACTTGAATGATAGTGCACTTTAAGCAGCCTGTTATTTTCAGATGTTGAGCAAGCAAATCCAATAATATATTGCACTTTATTATGGGCTAAACAAGAATTAGGTGCTCTCCACAAATATTTGCGAAGGCTGAAGTAGAGTGAGCTTGGCTGCAGCCTAAGAAATGCAGGAGTGAGTGCTGGGTGAAGGTGGGGGCGAGAAATGGGGACATCTGTAACAGTGTCAACAATAAAAATAAATTAAAATTTAATTATTTGTTTCTTAAAAGAAAGAAAGAATGAAGCCCGTTTCTACTGTTAGGGGCATTGGAACAGGGTAATTGAGAGAGGCTGCAAGCTGATTTCTTGTCTTCAAGAAGAGCACCTATTTCCTTACATTTTTGTTTGTTTATTTTTTAAAAAGACATATATAAAATATATATTTAATTGATTTTTTTTTGTTTTTTACAGAGAGCTGGGGGGGGAGAGATAGAGAGTTAAAAACATCGATGAGAGAGAAAAACAGTGATCCGCTGCCTCCTGCTTGCCCCCTACTAGGGATCGAGTCTGCAACCTGGGCAAGTGCCCTTGACCAGAATCAAACCTGGGGCCCTTCAGTCCACAGGCCAATGCTCTATCCACTGAGCCAAACTGGTTAGGGCGCTCTTTACATTAAAATATTTTTAAAAAAAATTAATTTCAGCGAGGAAGGGAGACAGGGAGAGAGAGAGAAACATCAGTGATGGGAGAAAATCTTGATTGGCTGCCTCCTGCACAACCCCTCTTGGGGATGGAGCCCACAACCCATACATGTTCCCTGACCAGGAATAGAACCATCATTTCCTGGTTCATAGGTCAACGCTTAACCATGGAGCTACACCGGCCAAGACTCTCCTTATGTTTTGTTTATTACTCTGGCCTTTTACTTAAAGGTGAGATGGAGGAGGGAGCTAAAGTGGAATTTTGCACTCTCAGAATTACCAAGAATTGACATCATTAAAATTGGAGATTTCTTTCTGGTTTCCTGGTTTTTTATTTTTTCTACTAGGATAAAGGAGCCTTCTCTTCCCACATCATTTACTTCTACCTCCATTCTTCATGTTTTAGTCTTTGCCTATCTACTTAATGGAGGAAATATGCTCTACCAAATGAGTGAAAATGCAAACAAAAGTGCCGTCTAAAATTGTTCGTATTTATTTGTTTGTAACGATTTGTTAGAGTATAGATTAAAATTTGATTGGAAAGGAACGCCACTTTTTCTTGCTGGGAGCTTTTGGAAAAATCAGGTACTCCGTGTTTGGTGCAGAGAGGTGTCTTTGGTGAAGTTACCTAGCCAAGTGAATGGTTGGTCTGTGTTAAGGAGTTCTCATTGGGAACCTCTGTGCAGCCTGCATCAGAACCTCCTGGAAGGCTTCTTGCAACCCAGGATGGGCCCACCCCCAGCCTTTCATATGTAACGGGCCTGTGCTGAGATGACGAATTTGCATTTCTAACTAGCTCCCAGGTGGGGCTGATGCTGCTGGCTGAGTTGCAACCACATTTTAAGAAGCCCTGTGGTAGATGGTCAGCTTTCTCTCCAGGTTCTAGGCCAGGAATGTGACGGGTAGAATGGACACAGGACTTCCTGAAGTTCTCACCGTCTCCTGAACAGTCTCTTGCACTAAAACAAGACATCCCAGGTAATGCAGCCAGACCCCTTCCTGACCCTCTGAACTTCTCCTCTAGTTGACAGTGCAGGAGAGGAGGAGAAAGGCCTGGAGAGGAAGTGGTAAATATATAAGCAAAACTCCAGGGAGAGTCAAATGAGCTGTTGTGGTTTTTTGCCCCTGAATGAAAGAGTCCATCAGGAAAGGCTTTCTGGAGGAGGTTTCCTGGGAGCCCGGTACAAGGCAGTACTTGAGGAGGAAGAAAAACGGAACAGCAGCAGCACAGCCCCAGGAAAATGCAGGCGGGCCGAACAGGCCCCAGCTGGATTAGGAAACAGTTATTTACAAGGAGAGAAACCAGGGCCAATTATTGAAATTCCTGGCTGGGAATTTTCACACTTAACTGGGTATTGATTAGACTCAAGTTTTTGAGCAGAAAAGGGATATGGTTAAAAGTAGACTTTTGAAATGACCTCTGTGAAGAGAAAATTTCTCTTCTGCTCTGAGTTTTCCAGAGACTTGCAGGGGCATTTAGGATGGCCTATGTAACTTAATTTCATTTTTCTAGGGATTGAAAGGAAAGAATGAAGAAATAATCTATGTAGCTTCCGAAGGTTAGTTCTCTTTTTAAACATTTTTATTTTTATTTTGCGTGTGAAATGGGGCCCCTACTTACAGACAGTATCCTGGTCTCCTTCTCCCAAATGATCAAACAGACCGAACAGCCTCTGGCCTGTTTGAAGTGTCTGGTTGATGTAAAACAGCTGATGTGCAGTTGTTCCTTTTGCTCACAGACTTTTTTTGAAATAAGCAAATCCATCCGCACAGATAGTTGCTTTTGAACTTTCTCAAACCCCTTATCTCAAATCCCTGTGAAAAGCCAAACTTGGCTGGCTGTGCTCTTGAGATGGTGCCTGTCCGGCAGCCTTTCTGGGGTATCTCCTCCCTATCTCCTCCCTCTGTCCCCAGGGGTCACCTCCTACTCTGTGACTCCTGGGGGGGCAGAAGCACAAGGTGGCTTTGTCACCAGGCAGTGTCTGGCTCCTAAGGTAGGTAAGAGGCAAATGAGCAGAGTTGGTAGGGATCACACGCTTTTTGCCCTTTGCCTTCCTGGATGTCTGACGTAGCTGATTTTTTGTCCCCACAAAATGGCAAATGCAGGCTCCTTCATGCTCAGCGTGGTGGCTCTAGAACCCAGCCCTGTAGCGCCTTACAAGCTACCTCGTGGCTGCTTCTTCTGTGAATAAACACTTTCTTTTTTTCTTTCTTAATATATTTTGTTGATTTTTTACAGAGAGGAAGGGAGAGGGATAGTAAGAAACATGGATGAGAGAGACATCGATCAGCTGCCTCCTGCACGCCCCCACTGGGGATGTGCCCGCAACCAGGATACTTATCCTTGACCAGAATCGAACTTGGGACCCTTGAGTCCACAGGCCAGTACAATATCCACTGAGCCAAACCAGTTCCGGCTGAATAAACACTTTCTATGGCTTTTTCTCGGCCTAGTATTTCTAAGTGGCTTATATTTAGAACTGGTGGGGAAACTCCTATCAAAGTTCCTCTTGGTTGTTGGCCTGTTTTGACTATTGTCACCCTTTACTGTGATTTCATCTCATTAGATTGCATGCTCAGAATGAGGCTGGGGTCGCTGACAGGATGTCGTCGTAGTTGAGTCAATCATTTTATAAAATTAGTTTATTTCTAAATGGGTACTAGGTATATATGCTACAATAATTGACAAGGTCCAAAGAAAGTGTACAGTGACAAGCAAGTCTTAAGTCCCTCTCACTCCTGTCCTTCACTTGGATGGTTGCCTCAGCGGAGCCAGCTCTCCTACCAGTTACTTCTTGGTCCTTCCACAGAGGTTGTGTATTCACAAGAATATTCTGGTGTATCCATTTACGTATCATAGCGACCTGTTTTACATGTACTATTTAAAGGTTTTTAGTACATTCATGTAGGTGTATGACAATCTGGTTTCACCACAGTCTAGTTGCTGAACATTTCCATCACCCTTCAAAAGATTTCCAGTCCTCTGGCCCTTTGCTGTCAGCCCCAGCTCCAGTCCCTAACCCCAGGGAACCATTTTCTGTCTCTACAGATTTTACTTTTTCGGATATTTCATATAAATAGGGTCAAATGCTATATAGTCTTTTGCATCTGGCTTCTTTCACTTAGCAAAATGTTTTTGATGTTCGTCTGTGTTGTAGCATGTATCAGCACTTCATTTCTTTGTTTATGAATAATAAATAGTTCCTTGTATGGATATACCATATTTTGTTTATCCATCCACCAGTGGATGAACTTTTGGGTTATTTCCACTTGCTGGCAGTTTTTAGCTGTGATCATCTGCATCCACCCAACTCTTTTTGTGGACCTAAGTTTTTTTTTTTTTTTTTTTAAATATATATTTTATTGATTTCTTTACAGAGAGGAAGGGAGAGGGATAGAGTTAGAAACATCAATGAGAGAGAAACATCGATCAGCTGCCTTTTGCACACCCCCTACTGGGGATGCGCCTACAACCAAGGTACATGCCCTTGACTGGAATCGAACCTGGGACCTTTCAGTCTGCAGGCTGACATTCTATCCACTGAGCCAAACCGTTTCTGCTGGACATAAGTTTTTAATTTTTTGGGGGGAAATACATAGGAGGGGACTCTCTGAGTCACTAGGAAAACCCAATGTCTGGGTTATATGTTAAATTTGTGATTAAATTTTAAAGAAGCTACAACATATTCACTGAAATGTCTGCACTATTTTATGTTGCTACCAGCCACTAGCAGTGTATGAAAATTCCATTTTTTTTCATGTTCCACACAGTAGTTGTTACTATTCATTATAGTTGGCGCGAAATCCTATTTCATTGTGGATGTAATTCATATTTCTTAATGACTGACGATGTTGAACATCTTTTCATGTGCTTATTAACCATTTGTATCTTTGGAGATTTAAACTCTTTTTATTAATTTAAAAATGTGCTAACAGTTAACTGTCTCTTACCAAGTCTACTCCATCCCCTGGCAATTTTTATTCTGCTATTGCTATATTGTCAGGTGTTTTAATTTTCTGCAGCTATTACAATTATTTTAGTCTTCCTCTTACTGTATAAACATAAAGTTTACCAATAATCATTTTTTAATGTTTCACCACTAACTTTCACCTCTTGTTTTGCTGAATTTTATCCTTTGGTTGGACTTGGATAAAATTTTCCCCGAGTTCTTGGCTATTTAAAATATTTGGCTACTACATTTGAATAAAAATTGGGCCAGGTTTAAAGTTTTGATTTTTTTTTTAAATTTCTTTGGGAACATGTTGGACATTCAAGCATTGAATGTTGCTGTGAATAATTTTGAATATTTGTCCTCATATTTTTTTTGAACTTTTTACTTAAATGCCTAAATGATTCCTCCTCTTCCCCCTCCCCTTCCTCCTCCTCCTCCTCCTCCTCCTCCTCCTTCCTCTTCCTCTTCCTCCTTCCTCTTCCTCTTCCTCTTCTTCTTATCCATGCTTATTGATTTCAGAGCGAGGGGAATGGAGAGGAAGAGAGAGAAACACTGATATGAGAAACATCAGTTGGTAGCCTTCCACATCCAGCCTGGCTTGGGATTGAACTCACAGCCTTGGTATGCGCCCTGACTAGGAATTGGACCTGCAGTCTTTTGGCATATGGGACGACACTCCAACCAGCTGAGCTGCCCCAGCCAGGGCTGATTCCTTCTTAATTTCTGTGAAGATCAGTGGTGACACACGAAATGTCTTGGTGTTCATCATTTTGTGTTAGTTAATTCTGGGATATGGTCTGTTCATTTATTATGGAGAATCATCTTTTATTTCTCAAATTATTAAACTATTATACCTTAAAACATTTTTCTTGTTCCATTTAAATTTTTTCTCCTTATATGGATACCAATTGAGAGTCTGTTGGATTTCCTGTTTGTCTCTCCACATCTATCACTTTTCTGTTTTAGTATTTTTCAATCTTTTCCCCTCAAAACCCTCATGTTTTCACCAGTGCATATATTTTTGTTTGGCTAACTTCTATTTTGGTGATTGTCTTAGTCTGATTGGATTGCTGTAATAAAGTACCATAAACTAGAGACCTCACACAGTGGAAGAGACAAAAGCTCTCTGGAGCTTTTTTTTTTTTTTTTTTTAAGTAAGGACACTAATCCCATTTGCTAGCTCCTATTTCTCCTGTCTACTAGATCTAGGGCCTTTCCTTCTCCTCATGAATCCCTCCATATTTCAGCAGTTACCTCTGTGCAGAAGGGACAATAGCACATGTATTTTTCCTGGATGGTCAGATTTCAAATAACATGGGTACAGGCTCTCCCACACGTTTGTTCTAATGCAAGATGTTTTGTTAGAGTCACTCATGGGTCTCAGTTCTGGCTGCTATAACAGACTGCCTTAGACAGAAATGTATTTCTCACAGTTCTGGAGGCTGGGAAGCCTGAGATCAAGGTGCTGGAGAGTAGGTGTCCGGTAAGAACCCGCCCTGTGTCCACACATGGTACAAGGACAAGAGAGGTCTTGGGAGGCTCTCTTCTAAGGGCACTAATCCCATTCACGAGGCTTCATCTTCATGAACTAATCACCTCCCAAAGGCTCCACTCCCTAACACCATCACATTGGGGGTTAGGTTTCAACATACAAATTTGGGAGTTGGGCTTAAGTGTTTAGTTTATAGCAATGATATTTTTACAAATTTTTCTGCTCCCTCCTGGCACCCTTTGGGCCTGCCCTCATACTTTATTTCCTTTTCATATTTTCCTATAACTTCCCTGAACTCTTGTACATTTTCTTATATATTTCTTTACAAAATTGATTATTTCATTGCTTTGTTAGTTTATGACAAATACCTAACAAAATTTTACCTGGGCAAAATTTTGATCTGTTATATGCAACATTTCTTTGGAGGGTATTTTTTATTTTGCTCTTCTAACACATCTTTGTAAAGGTCACCTTTTGTTTTTAGGCGAGTTCTTCATAAAGTAGTTATTTGTAAGAGCTTCCCGAGAGCCAGGAGTCAGGTCTATGTCCCATGCTAGTAGAAATTCTTGTGACCTCAGAGGGGTGTGTGTGTGTATGTGTGTGTGTATGTACGTACACGTACATATAATCTTTTCAACCTTTGTTTTCCTCTTGCTTGCTGAGACTGTAGTATTCCCAGTGCTGTCTTTGTCTTTTTCACCTTGCCTCAGCAATAGACTGCTTCCTGCAACTACGGCTGGGCTGTGTAGTTTCTCATTCAGGTCCACCTTGAGTGCTTCTGGAGATTCCCCACCACACTACATCCAGGGAATCTCTTGAGTGCTAGTCTGCACGTCTGTCTTCCTTGTTTCCAGAAAACTAGCTGGGTTTGTTGCTAAGGATATTCTACTTATTTGGGGGGAGTGTCGCAGGCATGGTGAGCCTCATAAAGCATTTTCCTTCTCCTCTGTCTGACTTTGCCTGTAGTTTGGCAGGTCAGAGTTGCGGTGCAGAGTAGCAGATGTCTTCTGGTTTTCTCGGGGATGGAGTTGCATTGGTGTGTGTGCTTCTTTTGCCTTTGGATGACTTCCAAGAGGAAGTCTTTAAGCCAGGATGCTAGGACAAGACAACTCTAGTTTCCTATCTTTTCTTCACCCGTTAAAATTTTTAGTACTTTGTGTTGTAGTTACTTTTTCCTTTGAATAGCTTTTCACATATCTCTAAAGAATAAAGTCATTTCACAAACAGCCTTTTATTTTTAGGTCTGGAATGATGATAGTAGAAAATGTATCACAAGGAAAGAAATAGTAATTTCCTTTACTCTGACTGTTCTTTAAGGAAATCAGAAGTCAGAGGAAGTTACGGAGGTAAAATCAGAATAACCAGAATAGAGCACGGCTTGATATTTATAAACAGGAGGCTTGGGTTTGTTAGGCATGTTTACCGAGAAGGCTGTGCTGTATAACTGGACTCCCCAGTTTTGATATCAAGCATGCATTTTGGTTACCCATTTGTGACTTGCCAGCGTTCTTCAGATATTCCCTTGACATTCTTAGGCTGCTCAACTCAGAACTCTTGGCTGGGTTTATAGTTGAATTAAACAGTATTTCCATGTACAGCAACAGTCTGCATGCCAGTATGAAAATGAAAAGACAGTGCGATATACTTTGTTTAAACATTAACATCCAGAAGTAGAAATAATATAAGCATGAGGTCATTCAAAGACTAAAGGGAAAGGAAATTAAGGTACCAAGTATCTACGAATCATTAACTCAATTTGATTTTTAAAGGCCAACGTGCTACTAGTGACAGTATACAGCAGTGGGCAAAAGTAGGTTAATAATAATAATAATAGTAAGTAATACAATAATAAATGAATGAATAAACAGATAAATAAGAATAAACAATGTGATTTGTGTATTTATGTAACTGTAAACCAACTTTTGCCCACCCTGTATATTTGTCTGGAAATCTTGGGCCAGAGGGAGAGCCAGGATTTAGTTTAGGGGATGCGGGGCCTTGCTCTTTCCTTGAGTAGGACAGGAGAAAAGCATTTGTAGGGAGGGGCCCTGGCACTTTAGAGATGGGAGAAGAGGCCCTTCCATCAGCTCTCTGGATGGGAGTTAGAGCCACAGTCAGACCCACATCTCTCTGACCCAGAGCTGTAAGAGACAAAGTGGCCACATCACGTACAGCAGCAGGGCCTGCTCATTCTGATGGTGTGCAGGGCAAAGAAGGAGAGGTAGAAAGAGATCAACACCAAAGTAAGGAGAGGTGCAAAGAATGGCTAGGAAGGAGGGAGGCAACTGGGCTGATGTCATAGTTTTCTCTGGAGATGCATTTATTTTTAACGATGAGACAACCAACAGAAAACATATAGGGAAGAAATTTCTCCTGGTTTTTGGAGATTATTTTAAACACAACTGGTCTCATAATTAAATGTATACCACCCAGGTTTGATTTATTGAGCAAATATTGATGAACTTTTTTCCCCACTTTGTTGTAGGACACTATGTTAGGCACCCTATATAATAAAGAAGCAATATGCAAATTGACCATCACCCCAACACACATGATGGCTGCCACAAGGTGGCCAGCAGGGAAGGGCAGTTGGGAGGGATCAGGACTGCAGGGGAGGGCAGCTGGGGGGACCAGGCTAGCAGGGGAGGGCAGTTAGAGGTGACCAGGCCTGCAGGGGAGGGCAGTTGGGGGTGATTAGGCCTGTAGGAGAGGGCAGTTGGGAGTGACTGAGCCAGCAAGGGCAGTTAGGGATGACCAGGTCATCAGGGAATGGCAGTTAGGGGCACTTGGGCTGGCAGGGGAGGGCAGTTAGGGGTGACCAGGCATGCAGGGGAGGGCAGTTGAGGGTAACAAGGCCTGCAGGAGAGGGCAGTAGGGATTGACCAGACCAGCAGGGGAGGGCAGTTTGGAGCAACCGGGCCTGCAGAGGAGGGCAGTTAGGGGTTACCAGGGCAGCAGGGGAGGGCAGTTAAGGGTGATGAGGCCAGCAGGGGAGGGCAGTTAAGGGTGATGAGGCCAGCAGGGGAGGGCAGTTAGGGGCAATAGGGCCAGCTGGGGAATAGTTAGGCATTGATCAGGCTGGCAGAGGAGTGATTATGGGGTGATCAGGCTGACAGGGAGAAGCATTTAGGGGCAATCGGGCAGGCAGGCAGGCAAGCAAGTGGTTGGGAGCCAGCAGTCCTGGATTATGAGAGGGATGTCAGGATGGCAGTCGGACATCTCTCAAGGGGTCCCATATTGGAGAGGGTGCAGGCTAGGCTGAGGGTCACACACCCCCATGTACGACTTTTGCACACTGGATAAACAAGCAAAATCTAGTCACATCTCTCAAGACTTACAGATGAATTAATTAAAGCACACATCACACAGCCAAACAGATTAGAATTAGGTTATTAAAAAAAGCTTATTTGGGGGCAGAAATTAGAAAGGTACTTATACAGCAGATCTGTGAAATCACCGAGGGGCATTTACAAAAGCAGGAGCAATTCTCAGAAAGGCTGGTCCTTAACTAGCATTGCCTTGAAGAACTCCAGTCTTAAAGGATTGCAAAGGAACAAATGATAACAGCTTCCAGGCTGTGGTGGAAAGTTAGTAGGGAAAGTGTGTGTGGAAGAAGTAGGAAGTAAAGACTGTCTTCTAGCAGGCAATCCTGTTTCCTGCCAGATGAAATGACTTGTCTTTTTCGTTCAGGGTGATTGGAGTTAAGGACCTAAGTGGTTTGAGGTGACTCCATTGTTTCTGACCTGCTGACCTTGGGGCCAGCCCTCAGTGTCTTGGTGAGAATGTTAGAGGTTTTGCTGAGAGGGAGGGAGGTGTTTCCATATGGAATTTGGTGGGGAAACTTGACTCTTCAGGAGGAGTGAGTTGGGCAAGAAGATTCTACAGCTAACACTACAAACCGAATGGTTTTGCTAAAGGGAGACTCATTTTCAAATGTGCGAATAACACAGCATTTTGTTCTGTACCTGCCACCACACATGACTTCTTGATGCCCCTTCCATGGCTTTCTGGGTCTTTGCTTCTTTCCCGTCTTCTCCACGGATTCTTGTATATGTTTGTTAGAGCTGCTGTCACAGAGTACCATAGACTGGGTGTCTTCACAGGAATGTATTTTCTCACAGTTCTGGAGGCCAGAAGTCTCAGCTCAAGGTGTCAGCGGGGATTGGTTTCTCCCGAGGCCTCTTTCCTGGGCTTGCACGTGTCCGCCTTCTGGCTGTGTCCTCACATGGTCTTTCCTCTGTGTTCCCATATCCCCAGTGTCTCTTTGTACAAATTTCCTTTTCTTGAAAGGACAACAGTCAGATTGGATTACAGCCCATCTTAATGGCCTTATTTTAACTTAACTCTTTTAAGAACCTTTCTCCCAGTATAGTCACATTCTGATATACTGGCAGTTAGGGCCTCAACACACATTTAGGGATGGGAGAACACAATTCAGCGAGTAACAAGGCTTCTTGATTGGCATGTTTGTTATTTTTTGTTTCTGTCCATACACTTGCTTTCACTTTCATTTGTACAAAACAGAACCTGGATCCACAGTTCAGGGCTCCACCTTCCCCACAGCCTACTGTATGTCCTTTTATAACCCTAGACAGCGTCCCTGATCAAACTCATACCTCCCTCGCCTGCCTCCTCCCCTCTGCCCTGATGTAAAACTTTCTGGTCATTATTATACTTTTATCTGCCCTCAGCAGCTCACCGATTACAGCATCAGGTTCATTTTTCCACAGAAGTGGGTTTTACACAATCACCTTTTCATTCCCATTGCCGCTGTCCAAGTTATCCCCTGAAGCACAAATTGTTGCAGTAGCTTTGAAACTGGACACCCCCGGCCCTTACCATCCATCTCTCTGTTTGCACTTTTTAGTATATATTATTTTCAGAAGTTCTGTGTTGTGGCATTATTCTTACCCCAGTGGCTTCTTTCCACCCGCAGTGTAAAGACCGTATTTCTCAACTAGGCATTTGAGGTTCTTTATTGTCTGATTCCAACCTATTTTCCAAACGGGTCTTAAACTCTTCAGCATTAATGCTCACTCTTCTTCCCATATGTCATCGTAATTCTGTCCCATGGCCCTGTGGGTGCCATTGGCATTCCTGGCATGCCTTCTCCTTGTGTTCTAGTATTTATCTTTCTTTGTTAAGTATTATCCAACGTCTGAGACTGAATTGAATCCCTACATTCTCTTTGATGGAAGTTCTCCCCAACCTTTAAAAATCAACACCACTTCATCTCACATTGAAATCTCATTCCTTTGTGCTCGGTCACACTTAAGATACTGCCCGTGCTTGGTATAAATGTGCCGGCCGATTGGTCCAGACATCAGGCAGCCATTATTGAGCTCCACTCTGTGCCAGGCATTGTGCCTGGGAAGGTGCTGAGGTCTCAAGAATATCCAAGGTTTGGTTTCTGCTTTAGGGTTATGATGTCATGGGGGAAGCGAACAGGCAAATGCTGTTGGAATTGACTGCAGAGCAGAAGAAGCTCGGCAGGTCATGAGCAAGAGCGGCAGCACCACGTGAGCTCTGCCCAGGTGTCAGGGATGAGACATTTGAACTCAATGTTAAAGTGATGGTAGAAGCTTCCAGGTGGAGAACGAGTGCAAAGCCTTCAGCCAGAGAGAGCTACACTTGCGATGGAGTGAGATGTGGGGTTGTGGCACCGGAGAAGAGTGGACGGTTTGGGAGAGAAAGATGATTGTGTTTTGTTTTTAGGAAAACAACTCTTGATATCATAGTATGTGCTTGGAAAGGGGGTACAAGTGGGAGGTAGGAAAGAAATGAATTAGGAGGCAGTTGTCATAGAAACAAGCAGAAATCAAGAGAAAAGACCCTACATTATTTCACCTGTGTTTGTATGAGTGTATGTTTAGTTTCCTCAACCAGGTTATAAATTCGGGAGCCACAATACGTGTTCCATCTGTTTATCTTTATAGTACTCACATTATTGAGTATGTTAGTGTGTCTGTAAAAGGTACTTAATGGTAATGATATGGCGTAGGTTCTATTCATTATCTTCCCGCCAGAATCAGAATGTGTAAGAAGTAGTGCCTAGCGTTAAGTTGAACATGATTGAATCTATGACATGAATAATGAAGAGCTTAACTGTAAAAAGAGGAAAGGATGAAATATGTAAGAACTCACAGAAGAGTAACCCAGGTACCCCTCTTTGCGTGCCTTGAGTGGATAAGGTGACATTGTTAGGCAATGGACTGAAGCCTCACCCTGTGTGGTTCTTATGCAAATAGCAGAGACCTGGTGTGGTTTGGGACAGAAGATGACCAGTGCTACCAGATGGCTTAAATGAGTGATTCTCTGCTCTGATGGATGCATTTCTCTTTCTCACTGCTTCCTGCAGATATTATATGACCTTTCATCATGGGAGAAATAGAGCAGAAGCCAACTCCAGGATCGCGACTGGGGGCCCCAGAGAATTCAGGGATCAGTACCTTGGAACATGGACAGAAGCCGCCTTCAACCCCTTCAGGAAAACTCATGTCCATCAAAATCCAAATGCTGGATGACACCCAGGAGGCATTTGAAGTTCCAGTAAGTTGGGGTGTATCTGAGCTCAAGTGTGTGAGCAGCCTTCATCACGGGGAGGTTCATCTCATGTTTCAGCGGCATGAGGTGTCAGGAAGAGGGTGGTGTGTGTATTCTGCATCTTCCTCCCCTCCACCCCTGCCCAACACTCTCCTCTGACCCATTCTGGTTCTGAGCTGTCTGATCTTTAGATTTATGCGTGAGCTGCCTATATAATGATATCAGTGGGCACATCACTTGAATTTTTCCTGACTTTCCAGATAGATACAAATATATGTGCGTGTATATGCATATGTATTGTATCTGTTTGAATTGGAGAGAATTGTAGTCTTGTGGCTGGATCTCGGTTTAATTTTGCTTATCACAGGCACTTTCTCTGTGCGTGTGCCTGTGCCACTGCTCTAAGGTGCTGGGGAAAGTCCCGAAGAGGACTGTGTAAACCCTGCACGAGTGTTCTCATTCAGAAGAGAAGTTGACGCCCATGTTTGTGGGTGGGGGGTGGGATGCAGAGAAACCCTGACCGGCGCCCTCAGTGGCAGCTCTGGAATGGAAGAGTCCACCCTCTCAGGGGCAGAGCTAAGGTGCTGGGCGGTGGAGAAGAACCGCCAGCCTTGGTCTCTTCCACTGTTTCCTTCAGAGTCCTTGCCTCATTGCCCCTTGCTCTCCTTCATCCTTCTCCTGTCTCCTCCATAAATAGAACTCCCGCTGGTGGTGAGGGACCTCCATGTACTGCTGGAGGCTTTCTTGTTCCCAGGCTGGGAAAGCTAGGTGTGTGTGTGGCCAGATCTCCAGGACTCGGACTGCACTTTCCTTGAGAATCATTATCCTTTATGTGAGTCGGAGTCACACTTTGGATTTCGTTTCCCATGTTCTGTCTCGAGTACTAAGCACCAACTCTAACATTCATTGTTGGGGAAGAAAATAGCTCTCAAATTGCCAACAGCCAACTTATAAACACATTTGGGGAACATAACCTGTTTTTAAAGTGGAGCCGATCCATCTATTATTCCTGTTGGTTAGAGCGACTGAAATTTAAGTTGGCATCCACGGCTGTAACCCATTATTTAATCATTTACGTGAGATGATTCACTAAATTATACTTATTTCAAAGAATATTGTCCAGAGAGAGTGTGAATTATCATTGTCTCAGGGAAAGATAAGCCTCAGAATAGCTATGTGTAAAACCACCAATTTATTGCACCTTTGCAAACAACCTTCGTGTCTTTCTAACTTTCTTGTTTTGAAATTCACATCTAGCAAGGCTTTGGGAACAGCTTCATGTTTTGGTGAACGAATCTTTTGCTAATCTGCTGAAATTGTAAAACTTAATTGAGGAGCGCACCTGCTAGCCTGTTAGAATTAGGCCTTTTAGGACGCATGGCCTGCCCCCTGCCTCCCTCCCCCTCCGCCTTGCAACTTTTTCTCTGCATTGCCCGACAGGTTTGGTGAGGTATTTAGTTTCAGTATTTCCTATTTGGTTCTGTTAAGACTTCTGGGCCCAAGTCTGTAGCAACACATTCTATTAAATGGTGTTCCTGTATGTGGTTTGGACTCAGGAGCGATCAAATGCTGCTGTTGTGTGCACAAACTACAGGAAGCATTGTACTGTATTGAACTGAGTTCTTCAGTTCCCTAAACCAAAGAATGTCAAGATTCTGTTCTTAGCTACCTACTGTTTAGGAATTCTGTAGGAGCTCTCTGAGAAATAGGAATAGGAATAAGTTTCCACCTTTTAAAATTACATTATTTGACAACTTCTGATGTCTGTGCCTTGTATTTATAACTCCTCTGCCTGGAGGGAAACCTTTTCACTCTGCAAGCCCCCAGCCATAAACTCCTCTGCACCCTTAAAGGCCCTTTCAGTTTTACTGAGATGCCCACTCTTTGAGGCGGGGGCTGGGGCTTTTTCTTCACGCCTTCAGACTTGTTTGCTCATATGCCTATTAGGGTTGAGCCTGAATGCCTGGGTTCAAATCTCAGCTTCTTCTCTAACCTATTGATCACCTTGGACAGGCACTTAATCTTTTTGTATCTTGATTTTTCACCTGTCAAACAAAGGCTAATAATAAACCCTACCTTATTTTCTGAGAATAGAAGGAGTTGATACAACTGAAGTGTTTGGAATGACTCTTGGCACATATTCTGAGCCTAATACAAGAATTTTTAGTGGTATCGATATCTGTTTGCCACCTCACTGCTGGCTTCTTGGCAAGGACCTTATCTCATCCCTGGCACCCAGCACAGCATCTGTTTTGTAGTAGGTGCTCATTAAATGTTTGCTGATTGACTATTGGGATGAGTTTATTTTACAAGTAGAATTGTTAATTTTTCACATGCCTCACCCATTCATATCTTATATTTTATGTTTCTAGTTTGGCTAGAATGTTCCTTCTCAACCAGTGAGCAACAGATGTTTTCTACAAGTGCTTGTAGAAAGGCGGATATCAGCATTTTTATTGACTAAGCTGATTCTCAATTGCTACCTTATGCTCTTTAAGAACTGAAACAGCCAGCTGGAAGGCAGCAGGCTGGCCATGGTGACTCAGTCCCTGTGCTCAGGATGGAAGAGACATAGGATTGCAAGAGACCCCACAAGCTTCCTATAACTTCTTTAAAATTTTGCTCCAAAAGTTGATGCTGTGAATTCTCAAGGCTCAGTGGCCCTGGAAGTGTTCCCCTCATCCACACGTGATCCTCCTTCCATTGGGTGCCCCAAGAGAATGAATTCTCCTTGCTCACATTTGCCACCCAGATGAGCAGGGCACACGGCCAGAAGTCATTACAGTTTCCCTTTGGGAACATTCTTCTCCGAACCATTTTTTCCCTTGGGGATTGAATTTCCTGGGCCTTTTCTTATGACATTTATTGTAGACCATGAATATGGGCAAAGTAGTCATTGTAAATGCTAATTCCCTAAATATTTCCTGGCACAGATAACCAATACTCTCCAAGATTGCTTCCCTTGCTATTTATAGCCTTTAAAAATTATTTAGGAGTTTAACCTTTTCAGAGGCCTCGGCAGTGAGCAGCCGACTTTCTGCTAGTTTTACCACTGTCTTAGCTCTTGAACTTGGGCAGTCTTTTTAGGTATTTCCCCTGCAGAGTTGAAAGGTCGAAAATGATACTTACATAGTCAGTTCTTTCTCGGCGTTATATCATCTTTATGTGGAAAAAGCTGTGCAAATAAGCCTCACCCTGTGGTTTATGATATATGCAGCTTCCCCTTCCAACCAGAGGTTATAAAACCAACGAACTCTGAGGATCTGGAAGGGTTAATGTCGCCTCTCCTCTCCCTGACCAGTATCATCACCCTTGAAGGTCCCTGAGAAGGTTTTATGTGTCCTGTCCTCATGACCCTGCTGGTAAACAAACACGCTTCCTCCTGACGTTTTTAGGATAAGCAGATGGTTTCTTCTCCGAGTGTTTATTCAGTTTGTGTGTTTTCATTAGCAAGGTCAGCCTAGGAAGAGCCAAGAAGAGCAGAGGAAATAAAACCAAGCCATCCTGCTTCTCTTGAGCAGCCGGGGTGAGAATGGCTGGGGAAGATGCTCCTGGGTGACAAGGAAACCCCTTGTCTCTGTTGAAGAGTGAGCAGGAGTTAGAGGGGTAGGCAGGTGAAAGGTGGTGACGCCTCTAGGAAGTTGTACCACCGTGTGAATTGTGGCAGGAAGAACTCCACAGTCAGCCATGGCCATCCCAGGAAACAATCACTGTGCCTTTTTTTGTCTTGTCATCACTTCTCATGCTTTTACAGCTTCCAGCTGCCCAAGGGTAAATGATGGGCTTCTGAGTTGAGGAGGTTGGGAGAGTGTAGGGAGCTCTCGTTGAGCGCCTGCTGTCCATGGCTCAGACTCTTGAGCTGCTTCCATTGTTTATCACCACCACTGTCCTGGGTGTTTTCCTCCCTGCATGAGCATCTCGTGCCAGGAAATTATTTTCTTGGTTTATGTGCATATTTTTGGCCTCCCGCAGGTAGTGTGAGTTCTTTGGGGGAGCAGGGCTTCTTTTGTTCTTGTTTATCATTGGATCCTACACCTGAACAGGGCCTGGACCCAGCACATATCTATACCCGTGACCAACCCACACCTGTGTTCAGTCATTTAACCCACACAGGATGAGAAGTGGTTGGTGCTGCCTTCTCCTTGAGAGGAAGGAACCCTTGGGAAAAGCTTTGAGTCACTTCCTCATGTTGGAAAGTTAAGGTCGGGCTGGGATTGGAGCTCGGCCCACATGACCTCAACACCGTCTGCCGTCCCTACACTGGGAGCCACCTCATAAGATCCATGGGCTTCCACTGCCTCACCCCATTGGTGAGGCATACATTCCTTCAACAGCTCCCAAAGGGAAGGTCACCACCTTCTTCCCTTCCTGCTGCTCTGGGTCTGTCCCCATCCTAAGCACTACTCATCCTGTACTTCTAAGAAATTGATCAAAATGGCACGAACTGTCTAGGCCTCCTCCCAACCCTGGCTCTTGCTGGGGGCCTACCTTTCTCTTCGTACAGTATTTATTGTCTGTACCTCTAATTTGACTTTGAGTCACTATTCCTAATCTTGCTTCTCTTCCTAATTAGTTCCTTTATATATTTCCCTGCTAAGATTTTGTTTGCTCATCTGCAAAAAAGTGGTGTTTGATTCAGATGACATTCAAGGCTTTTTTTTCTTTTCGGAAGTTGGGAACCCTGTGTTGACATCGTTTTAAATATGTTTTTATTGATTTCAGAGAGGAAGGGAGGGGGAGAGTTAGAAACATCAATGAGAGTGAAACATTGATCAGCTACCTCCTGCACCGCCACACTGGGGATGTGCCCGCAACCAAGGTACATGCCCTTGACCGGAATCAAACCTGGGAACACTTGAGCCTGCAGGCCGATGCTCTATCCACTGAGCCACAATGCCTACGGTGAGAAAAGGAATTTGTAATTAATAACCTCTCACTTCCACCTTCCAAAGCCTGATTAGACACATTAATTACTGTACCTGGTAAGTGTTAAAAGAATAGTGGTGAGGATGAGTCAGTATGCTGTGGCTTATACACTGAGTGGCCAGATTATTATGATCTCTGAACCCATAATAATCTGGCCACTCAGTGTATATCCTATAAAATAAAAGGCTAATATACAAATTGTCCTTTCAACCAGGAGTTCGACCAGCCGACAAGCCAGCCAACCGCCCATGTCTCCTTCCCCCAGCCAGACTGGCCGGACCCCACCCATGCACGAATTCATGCACTGCATTCAGAGATCATAATAATCTGACCACTCAGTGTATATGATATGCTTCTTATGGGCATCAGGAAAAGTGAAGACTTCATTTGTATGTGTGGAGGGGAGAGGGTCACTCACATAAACCTCACTGAACTAAATTGGACCAAACTGTATGCCACTTGACATTGGGAGAGAGCAGACTGAAAGAACTTAATGTGTTTTCTAGAAATCAGATTAGTAGTAGTAAATAAACAGGTTTGTTTAAAACAGGCATCTGAAATTTTAGGAGAAGTAATTAGTTTGCGTGTCATAATAGAGACTGCAAAGGTTTTCACTAGGGGCAAAATTGCCTCCACTCTTTCTGAGACCTAATTAGGAGTCTCATACATTCAGCCCTTCAATGATGAAACATTTATTTCATATTCTTACCTTTTGAAATGAAGCAGTCACTTAATTTCTTTAATTGTTGGTGAAACCTGGGCTAGACATCAATTGAGAGCCTGTTCTTCAAAGGCTTGGTGATTCCGGGGTCACGTGGTTGTGGAATTCTCAAGCGGCCTGCTGCAGCGTGAGCTCAGGGAAAGGGCAGGCAGGAGTAGGTCTTTTCTGAAAGACTCTGTGTTTGTGTGTTTGTGTGTGTGTGTGTTCGTGGCTTTCCAGATTATCTTCCTAAAGATGTAGCTGCTCAAGGCTCTGCTTGCACAGCTGAGTCTTTAGGAAGTCACCTTGCTTTTCTTTGTCTTGTTTATTTTGAATGACTTACGTGTCCCTTTTTAATTTTTATTTCAGCCATCCTTGGGAGGAATGTGCCCTCATTGATAAGATGCTGAAAGTCTTCTCCCCTAGTTTCCAAAGAAGCGAGATACACATTTTCAATACAGGTCTTGCTCCTTTCTCACTCCCTTGCGATTACCAGTCCCTGGCCCTGGGCTTGTTCCCTCCAGTTGACCTGATTATAGTGATATTAGAAGGAAGATATGAGTTTCAGGACTACTTTTTTTCCTTTCTAAAAAAATCATTTATTGGGAGGGGGGAGTATTGGTGAATCACTAAGTGTCAGGTGTATAATTCTATAATACGTCTTCTGCACACTGTATCGTGTGCTCACCACCCAAAGTCTAGTCTTATCTTGCACGGAACGCACATAAGAGGAGGCGATTGGTGCGGTAGCGAGACCTAAATAAAATTTAATTGGCCACTTAAAACCAGAAGGGAGATGTGCGTACCCAGAGCTGTATTCACTACCTCCTAAGCAGCTCCAGTTTAAACCAGAATGAAGAGAAGGAATTTCACAAGTTCACTCAGCTTTTTAAAAATAAGTCATTGTTTCTTTCCCCTTATCAGTGTTGCTTTTGGCTTCTTTTATGAGCAGAGTTTCTGAAACTGTATTTATGTGTCCACTCTGCTTTACATAGCCCCTTCTGACTTTTATTTCACTTGAATGATAAATGGTGCTGTCTGGGCCTGGCCTCATGAGGATAAATTTAAAGGCTATTTTAATAGATTAAAACTTTTTTCATAAATCATTTCGGCTCAATACTGTTGGCCTCCCTTGCTAGCTCCTTAGAAGCAGAGAGCAGAATTTAAATGTTGGCCCGGAATACTTGTGTGTGCCCCTTTCAACTCTGGACGCTTGTGATCAAAGCCGTTTCCGTAGCCCTGAACTGATGGCAGGAATTCTTGAACAGCTGTTTGCTATTTTCTCCCTGAAAAAAGAATCACTCAGTAGAACCTAATAAATAAAAAGAATACACTGTCATTGAGAAGGTCTGTATCTGACGTTACAAGGGCCAACATCCTGAGAAAATGTAGGGAGTCGGAGAAACTGATTCTCTTTTTTCCTTTTCTTTCTAAAAAAAAAAACATACTTTTATTGATTTCAGAGAGGAAGTGAAAGGGAGGGAGGGTGAGAGGGGGAGGAGAGAGAGAGAGAGAGAGAGGGGGAGGGGGGGAGAAACATCAATGATGAGAGAGAATCAATAATTGGTTGCCTCCTGCACGGCCCCTACTGGGGATTGAGCCTGCAAACTGAGCACGTGCCCTCGAATGGAATCGAAACCAGGACCCTTCAGTCTGCAGGCCAGTGCTCTATCCACTGTGCCACTGTGCTAAACCGGTTAGGGCTTTTCTCCTTTCTTAAATGGAGATACATTTTCTCAATTATAAGAAACAAGGTTAAAGGGAAAAGTGTAGGTTCTTGGATCCTGGCTTCATTGCTTGTTAGCTGTGTGACTCTGGATGAATAGATAACCATTCCCAATCCATTTCCTTGTCTCTAACTAAGGAGACAAACGCTTTGCAGAGTTCTGAATACATATTAAGTTCTCATTAAAGTTAGTCAGTCCTTCTTTTCTTTCATTCTAAGCTTTAGGTTCGTCATTGCTCTTTATCAGAATGGGTATCCTGCTTTTATTGTAGAGCTGTTGGGTAGATGAAATGGAAAGAAGAAAGCATGTGAAAACACTTTAAAATAAAGAATTGCATACTTGTGTCAGGTGGGGTAATTCTCCTCTCCTCCCCCCAGCTTTTTGTATAGCCTCACATTAGATATGTGCTTTCTTTGGAGGGTGATTCATTACCTGACACAGTGCACCCCAAATGGCTTTCGAAAGGCTTTTTAAGAAGATCCTTGGATAGTGGCAGTGAATTCTCAATTTCTGGCAAGCACATTTACTTTTTTAAAATAACTTACAACATATCTTTAGCTTCTCTGAGTTTTAGTTAGGTTAGCTTTAAAATTGAGGGGTGGCCCTGGCCGGGTGGTTCAGTTGGTTGAAGAGTTGTCTCATACACCAAGGTTTTGGGTTTGATTCCTGGTCTGGGCACAATACAGGAGGCAACCAATCACTGTTTTTCTCTCATATCATTGTTTCTCTCTATCTCCCCCCCTCCCCACTCTTTCTTTCCCTCTCTCCCCCCATTCCTTCCTCTCTCTCTAAAAATCAGTAAGACATATCCTTGGGTGAGGATAAAAGTGAGGGGTGTTATTTTAGCTTATAATTTTTATGTGTATTTTTGCTTTGTGCTGAGTTTTTGGTCTCTACCTGGCCCAGAGCATCTCCATTTTCTTGTAGAACCTTGCTTCCATCTAGCACAGACTGGACATTGGGTTTCAAGATAGATCTCACAGCATGGACTCTGTGGGCCCAGTTGAGGCAAGGCCTTGCTGGTTAGCAACTCCTGTTTGAATGTCAGTCTGAAACATATTGACATACAAATCACACTGATTTTTAATTATTAGATTTTTTTTTATGATTCAGTTATTTGTTGAACATTTGATTTGGATATCATGGTTTTAACTCCTGTGAAAAATATGGAGTGATTTAACCAAGTTGGGATCGTCTGTAACTAAAATGATTATGTAAAAGAGCGATTCTAAGAGTCTTTATTACTTTATAACTGTGAGAGTTTTGTAGGTTTATCTCTCATTTGTACAAACAGGAAGTTACCCTAGATACCCATAATGGAATTCTGTGGCTCTGGTGTTATTTTTTGGAATGGGAGCTTGGAAACATGATTTGAGTTCCACAAATGTTTATGACACACGAGGCAAGGTGCTTGCTGGTGATAAGAAAATGAATAAAAATAATGACTACCCTTTTTAAAGTCCCTTGCTATGTGCCAGACATTGTGCTAAGTCTGTGCATTCTCTGTCTCACTGATGGCTGACCAGTGACCCTAGAGGCAGGCGTGATTGCCCAGGGATGAGGCTCAAGGGCATAAGGGACTTGGTCTAGGTCCTAGAGCTGGGGACAAGGAGCCGGGTCCTGGCCCAGCACCTCCCCACTTACACTCTGCTTTCCTGCTGTCAGATGGTCCTGGCCTAGGAGGACCCGTGAGAGAGGATAACCCAGCATGTCAGTCCTGCTGTTCCCTGAGACAGATGCCAGTGACAGGCTCTGCTAAGTGGGTAGGATATTGATCAGGGCTGAGTCTCTGCAGGAGGCCCACCCAGCGAACAGAGGACTTGCCATGTCCTATAAGCAGGGAGAGTGATAAGGGCCTCAGGCAGCATGCCAGGAACTGTCAGACACAGGAGAAACGGAGAAGGTAGAATTTCCGGGACTTGGCAGCTGGTGGGAAGGGAGCAACGAGGGAGTGGAGGACAGAGGCCGTCCATAGGCTCACCACCTAGGAGCACTTCGCTGTCCCAGAGGGTTAGGAAGTCAGCTGGCACGGGCCTCTCCGTGACAACTGTTGTACTAGAAATAATGTCTTCCTTCACTTGACGGGAAAGGCGCACTGCTGATGTTGCTAATAAAAGGCATTGTCTTATTTTAAACACAAAGGAGAATCTGTGGTTCTGTAAGAAACCTCCGAGAGTCGGGTGATTATGTAAATTGTACAGAGTGGGGGTTGATTGCTTGGTTTCCATTTATATAATAAAATTATATTTACTCTTTGCATTTCAATTTCCTTGTCATCTAGAAGCTACTTGCCACACCTAACTGAAAGCCAGGCCGGGGAAACATTTAAACAGCATCTTCAACAGACTCTCTTCGAAATCATTGCCAAGGAGAGGGGTGATGGCTTTCATTAGCATTTTTAATTTTGATGCAACTTATTTATGAGGTGAACTGTAAGATGCATTTGGCTACTGTGCAGTCTCCCAGTGGTTATTGTCCAAATGTGTTTCTGTCAGCAAACAGAACTCAAATGCTCAAGTACCTTTAATCTAGACATAAGACTGAATGTCTCATGGATTGGAAAACAAGACCAAAGAGCATAGGTTATGACAGCAATAATACCCTATTCATTTTGAAAATCTGTATTCGTGTCCCAGGGCTGCAAAGCACCAGATTGGGGGACTTAAACAATAGAGATTTGTCCTCCTAAAGTTCTGGAGGCCTGAAGTGCAAGATCCAGCTGCAGGCAGGGTTGGTCTTCTGAGGGAGAACCTGTCCCACGCCTCCCTCCTATCTTCTGGTGGTTTGCGGGCAGTCTCTGGTATTGTTGGCTAGTAGACTCAGTGCCCCAATCTCTGCCTTCCTCTTGACATGGTGTTCTCCCTATGTGGGTACCTCCAAATTTCCCTCTATAAGAACACTAGTCCAATTGAATTAAGGATCACCCTAATGACCTCATTTTAACTTAATTAAATCTGTAAAGAGCCTATTTCCAAAATAAGGTCACATTCTGAAGTTCTAGAGGTTAAGACTTCAGTGCATGAATTTGGGAAACAAGTTCAACTCCCAACAGAAGCATGGTCAGCACTGTAAGAAAAGAACATGTGTTTCACCATGACTCTCAAGAAGGATATCCCTCAACACAACCCTTTAAAATAAAGCAATGAACCGACTGTCGTGCTACAGTGGGAAGGCAGGGGAGGTTGAGGGGTGGGGGAGCTGTAGGAGATCAACGGAAGGACTTGTATGCATGTGTGTAGGCATAGAGAGTGGATACAGGGCATTGTGGGGGGGGATGAGAGGGAGAGAGACGGGTGAGGGCATGTACTGGGAGGTGGGGAGGGCCAGGGAGGGCAATAGGGAAAAAATAAAATAAAATAAAATAAAATAAAATTGAATTAAATTAAAATAAAATAAAGCAGTTTAGTCTTGGTTCTCGCTGCAAATTTTAAAGATTTCCGTTGTAATATTTTTTAGAAAAGAAAAAACACATTGGGGCTCACTATGTGTAAGTCTATCTGATAGATAACTTAAAGAATCCCTTAATTCCAAATTCTGAGTATGTAGAACGACAGAAACAAGACATAGAAAGCATGTGTGACTGATCGTCTCAGGGGACAGGGGACACTGGAATGTGATAGATGTCCCATAGTCAATATTTAGTGTCATTTCAGTGAAAATTCATGCTTAGTGTTTGCGATCTTTTTCCAGTGCTGGTGTTGAGTTGGTTTTCTGACTGACTTGCCTCTGTATCTTGTCCCTCCCATTACACCTGTCCTTTAGCCTCTTAGGGACATCAACACTCTTCTCCCAGGCCCCGTGCTGTCTGTTCAAATCTCAGCGAATTAGCCTTTAGGTCCCCATCCTTCGTCAGCACCTCAGATCCTCCCTTGCCTTGCTGTGATTCTGAGAGCAGCCACAATACTTCGTCTTGGCTGCTATACCCAGGCAGTTAAGAGCTGTTGGAAAAAATTACACTACTGTGGAGGTTGTTGCCACGGTAAATTTACACACTCAGAGCTCACCTGGTCCTCAGAGTTGCCTGGCTACTATTAAAAGAGTGCCACTGGCCACTACTTTCCTGGGTCCCATGGGGGCTGTTACAGACCTCCTGGACCTTGCAAGTCCTCTCACTCCTGTGACCCCCACCAGTGAGATTCACAGCAAGAAACACATGACACCCAGAAGGTTTTACATGGAAATAATTCACTGACAGGACAATTCATGGATGCGCGTGGACAGGAAGACTCAGGGAAGCAGTAAGGGATAATGAAGCAGCTGTGGGAAGCTGTTCTCACCTTTAGTCCTGAAGGAGCAAGAAGAAGGATTGGTTTCCAAGATGGTCATGCTGTGGCCTTGTAGGAGGGGCCAGCCCGCAGGAGCCTGGCCACAGGAGGGCCAGGATGGAAATGGAGGAAGCGGGGGAGGAGCACCCATTGGTGCCTCTCATCACTGATCCCAACCAGAGCCCACTGGGGAGCCAAGGTGGGTGGTGTGGAGAGGTGAGCCACCTGGGGCAGTGAGAGAGCAGCCAGGGCACCTTCTCTCTTAGGAGATGACCAAGACACCTCCCTCACAGAAAATTGAGGCCTCCCTTGTGGGCTCCATCAAGGTCCAACCTCTACATTTCTGTCCCCACAGTCTCAGGTGATATATTCCCCTTTACACCACTGACCTGCCATCCTTCGTCCCATCTCCTGTAGGACATTGCTTCACATGTAGGCATCCGGTACCTTTTCTTCACATGTGAGTTCTGTGATTCATGGACATGCTTTTATGTAACTGATAGCAGTTTTATCAGTAGAATCAGATGATGAAGAAGAAACCACATAACATACACTGAATATATGAGTGAGTTGAAACATATACTGAATATATAAGTGAGTTAGCCATCTTATCATCCCTTAGCCTGATTTAATTATTTTTCTAGGTACCAAGGTGACATATTTTATTAGAGCTGGAAGGTCTGGTTTCGTCATACAGTACAGTTCGAGAATGACTTGTCCTGTATTAATTGGATTTCAGTTGTGTTTAATAGCTCATCATTTCACCGTGTGACTGGAGTTCCCATGGCTGACTACATGGCGAAGCGCTCAGCGTCTCCTGGTGTGTGGAGCTCTCACCCATTGTTCACATCTGAAGAGGAAAACCTTCATTCCAAGCAGAATCTTAGTGTTTTCCTAACTTTGGGAACCCCTAAGGAAAAAAATGGTCTTCTTTTCCCCCCTACCTTTTCATGCCAAAGACAGTTTCTGAAGGTGGACTTTTCCATTAGCACCCACTGCTGCCTTGCTTCTGTTTTAAAGCTCCTGAAAGGTACATGGGTCTTAGAAAATAAAGCCCTAATTTCCTTCAGAAAACTGGTTCAACAGAAACTGAGACACTGCCAGCAGCCCTCTGGCGTCCTGCCAACCAAGGCCATTCAGAGAGAGGTTTTATGTGGGTACAAATATCATTGCTTAGTCTCCAACTTATTTTTGCTCTCTGCCCAGCTCCAAAAACACTTGACTAAGGTTCCTGGGGTGTTGGTTTTGTTTTTGGTCATTGATTGGTGGAACACAAGGTACTAGACTAAAGCAAGTCCGTTTTCTCTGTGCCCTGTGCCCACATGAACCTCCGGAGCAGTCAATGATGTTTGTAAGTCCTACTGGCACCACTTTCTGCTGTAGCATCAAGGTGACACTTCAGTTGCAGTCTGTTTCCTGCCTCTTTCCTCGCTTAATGATGCAATTTGACATTTGTTTAAATATAGGCATTCTTTGCTAGGGCTTCGGTAACAATGTACCACAGTTGGGGCAGGTTAAATAACAAATCTATTGTCTCACAGTCCTTAAAGGCTGGAAGTCTGAGGTCAAGGTGCAGGTAGGATTGGTTCCCTCTGAGGCTGTGAGGGAGCAGCTGCTCCAGCCTCCTCCCAGCTTCTGGTGCTTTGCTGGCAATTTCTGGTGTTCCTTAGCTTGTAGATGCATCTCTGTCTTCATCTTCATATGGCATTCTCTCTCTGTGTGTATGTGTCTCCCAGTTTCTCCACAGTCATATTGGTTAAGGGCCCATTCTAATGATCCCATCTCAATTTGATCATCTGCAGATGCCCTGCTTCCAAATAAGGTCTCTGGGGACTGGGGCCTAGGACTTCAACATGAATTGTGGGAGAGACAATTCAACCCAAACATATAGCAACTTACACTATTTGGCTTCTTTATGAAAGAAACATCATTTGAGAAATGGTTGGGCCTTTTGCCACTGTGCCTTGTAGCAGTGCCACTTCTGTATCCCGTTTTCTGCTCTGGTTCCCTTGGAACACAATGGCAAATGGGACATTTTCCCAGGAGGTCGAAGAGACCTTCAACTCTTCAAACTTGTAAATCACACTCACACATAATTAAAATGAGACCTATAATATGGACAGCCATATTAGATGAGAAACCTTGGCTGTTTCTGAATGAAGTGAACTGTAGCAGTAGGTTGGTTTTGAGTAATTTCCTTCCTCCTCCAGAAATTTTCAGTGAGTCAGTAGTGGGAGAGTCACTGTGTATGTAGGACCTCCTACTGCCATCCTATTGCGTTTCTAATGTCCTTCACTCCGATTCTGGGAAATAGCTGTTCCTTTGATTTGTCAGTCCAGATTGAAAAAAAACATAAGCCTTCACTGTTAGAATTCTCTCAGTCTTCGAACAGTTGAACTTGTTCCAGTGATTATCTAATGATTCATGAATCATTAGAGAAATGCACATTCAAATTGCAATAAGTTACCATCTCCCACCCATTAGGTTGGCTGCTATAAAAAATAGAATATAACAAGTGTTGGTGAGGATGTAGAGAAACTGAAACCCTTGTGCCCAGTTGGTAGTAATTTCATTTTACAAAATATGGTGGTACCTCCAAAAATTAAACATAGAATTACTATATGATCCAGCAGTCTCACTCTGGGCATGTATTCAGAATCATTGAAATCAGGATCTTTTTTTTTTTTTTAATTGATTTTTCACAGAGAGGAAGGGAGAGAAAGATAGTTAGAATTAGCTGCCTCCTACACACTCCCTACTGGGGATATGCCTGAAACCAACGTACATGCCCTTGACTGGAATTGAACCTGGGACCCTTCAGTTCACTGAACCAAATTGGTTTAAGCTGAAATCAGGATCTTGAAGATATATTTGTATACCTGTGTTCATTATAGCATTATTTACAATAGCCAGGAGGTGGAAGCAACCCAAATGTGTATTGGAAATGAATGAATAACATGTGGTATATACATACTTTGGAATATTATTCAGTCTTAAAAGGAAAGAAATTCTGACACAAGTTACAACATGGATGAACCTTCAGGACATAATGTTATATGAAATAAGCCAGTCACAAAAAGACAAATGCTATATGAATCCAATTACTTGAGGTACCAAGAATTCTCATATTCAGAGACGGAAAGTAGAATGGTGATTGCCAGTGAATGGGGGAAGGGGAAGTGGAGAGTTGTTGGCTATGTACATGAGTTCTTTCTCTTTTTTGCTTAATTCCCCCCCCCCCCAATCAGAGCTGTCTGCCCACTCTCCATTTGTGAATCTGTCTCTAGTTTACTTATTAGTTCAGTTTGTTCATTGAGTTCCACATATGAGTGAAATCATATGGTACTTGTCTTTCTCTGTTTCATTTCACTTAGCATAATGTTCCCTAGGTTCATGCATGCTTTTTCAAAGGGTAAAATTTTCTTTCTTTTTACGGCTGAATAGTGTTCCATTTTGTGATTATACCAATGCTTTTTTATCCATTATCTACTGATGGGTACTTGTAGTTTCAGTTTTGCGAGATGAAAATGTTCTGGAGATCTATGTGAATATAGTTAACACTACTGAACTGTACATTTAACATAGTTAAGATAGAATATTACGTTATACTAGAGGCCCGGTGCATAAATTTGTGCACCTGTGGGGTCCCTTGGCCTGGCCTGTGGGATTGGGCTGAAACAAGCTCTCTGATATTCTCCCGAGAGGTCCCGGTTGTGAGAGGGCGCAGGCCAGGCTGAGGGACCCCACCAGTGCATGATTGGGGCTGGGGATGGATGCAGGAGGGCTCTAGGGCATGCCTGTCTGGCTCAGCATAAAGCTAACCTACTGGTTGGAATGTCTGCTCCCTGGTGGTCATTGAACATTATAGCGAGCAGTTGAGCAGCCTTAGAATATCAATAGCATATTAGGCTTTGTTTCATTGAACGGCCAGCTGGTTGACTGGATACTTACCATATTAAGTTTTTATTATGTAGGATTTTTTTTTAAACCACAATTAAAAAAAAAATTGGAAACTAGTTAAAATAGCCACAGCTGATTGCAGCTCTTGAGGAAAATAATCTAGACAAGTGGTTGGCAAACTGTGGCTCGAGTGCCACATGCAATTCTCGAGCCGCGGTTTGCTGCTCTGTTGACTAATGAGTTTGCCGACCACTGGTCTAGACCTTCATTTTCACTTCACTGTACTTCAGTTGAATCCTGACAGTGTACCAGTCAGGTGTTGGGGGTTGTGAAAATAGATCCAACTTTTGGCAAAAGACATGAGCTAAAATATTACCTCGCGAGTATTGTGACTTTAGCTTTATAGATGACTGATGAAGATGCTTTGAAGATATCCAAGGTAGCAGTTAAGTCTCACCAGCATGCAGGGCATCATGATTGTTTACCTCCCATTTCTGAATCATTAGTAACATTTATGGCTCTTGTCTCCCAGAGAGATGTTAAATCCTTTAAGGCTGGAGCTGGGTTCTTTGTGACCTCCCCAGCTGCTAGTGTGTGTCTTGCACTTACCAGGGGTAAGAAGTTAATAGACCTTCTTTGTTCATTGATCTATTCATGGGATCTTTTGCAAATCACTTAATTCTAAGGATCAGTTCACCTCCAGTTGTATTATTTGCTGAATTTTAGATTATCTAATGATTGAGGAGACTTTGCAAAGATAATTTCAAGATGATACTGAAGTTAACAAAGGTATTAAGCATTTTTAATTTTCTGGCACTTTCTATGTGAATTGACGAGCTGACATAGATTCTTAATAACCTCAGAAACAGAGCCTTTTAATATTGCATAAAACATACCTTCCAGTAAGCAAGCCAAGTAGTATCTTCCTGCTGCACTTGGCACACAGATCTGTAATTAAATATTGTTTTTGAGTAATGTATGACATTAAGGCAGAGAGCTGCCAAGACATACCATTTGCTCTAATTAATTCCCGGCAAATGATACGCTTTCTATTTTTTGCCCTACCCA
Organism: Lasiurus cinereus; assembly: GCA_011751065.1. Taxonomy (NCBI): domain Eukaryota; kingdom Metazoa; phylum Chordata; class Mammalia; order Chiroptera; family Vespertilionidae; genus Lasiurus; species Lasiurus cinereus. Next base: position 68,257,910 of record JAAGEH010000012.1, read on the forward strand.
CACTGTCTCCTCCTTTGCAAGGTCTCATCTGACTATGAAGATGAAATAAGCCAAAATAGTATTTACTTACAGTGGCAATTGGACATGTAGCCTAATCTCATAGGTATTTCTTCTTAGGGGATAAAGTCATAGCACAGCATAGAATAGAAGCTAGAAGGGAGATTCAACATTGTGGGTGGAAAGCTGTGGAACTTGCAGTGACTCCCCTGGGTTATTAGACTGCATTGATCTCTCCTGCGTTGGCCATTGCAAGTTAGAGAAGTAGATAAAAAAGAAAAAGATTGAATATATAATTTTTATGTCTGTTTTAAGAATTATTCAGAGGGGGAAAAAGCATTCTTTAAAATCCAAGTTGTGATGGCTTATTGACATTTCCTAGGAAGTTGCATGATGGTTGCTGGTCATACCCAGGAGCCATGGGGATAAATAAGTCGTTGCTTTATACTTGCCTCAGAGAACTTGGTATGTCCCTCCATGGTGAATTAGGGGGAGGGTGAGAGAGGATTTAGTGGGAACCAGAGAAACATCTGGTCTTTAAAAAAAAAAAGAACCGTAAAACCTTTGTGTCCCTTAACACTTACCCCTAAAACAATCTGTGTTCATTATAGAAAACTGGGAAAATGCATAAAATGTAAAGAAAAAGCCCCCTTTACCTAGTCAGACAAAGCTATTGGTATTTTATGCTATTTTTGTACAGTTTTATGTATTTTCTCAGTCAAGAGTCTTTGAATTGGAAAGCACCCGAAAATGATTCTGGCTAATGTAAGTATAGAAGAGGGCTTATTGAAGAGTCACTGGGGCAGCTTACCATGGCCAAACAAAAAGCAACTGCCCCATCTGTCTTTGAGAATGTCTTTTTATAAAATCAGAACATATTGTACACCTTGGGAAATATACTGTTACTGATGGATGGAGGGGGTCTCAAAAAGGAAGAATCTAGGAGTATGCGAGGTACTCAGAGAAATTACCTCCAGTTTGTCCACAGCTCTGTGATCACAGGGGTTTAGCAGTTCACTGTGATGGGCTTGGGGAGCAAGGATAACTCCAAAATACTTCCTGGGCCAAGCTAATATTTGGACAGAAGACATGTAATGTATTCTTAAGGCCAGGGAAAGGAGAGAAAAGTCATAGTAGAAAAATAAAACCCTGGACAAGCTTAGTGTCAGCTGGGGAAGCACAAACCGAATCAATAAAGCAGTTTATAGGGCAACATAGGTTTTCCCATTGAGATGCTGGTTTGTAATCCATTTCTATTGCAGTCTTAGGATTCATAAAGGGACCATGGTATTTTTCTCTTTCTTGTAGAAAATAAAATATCCTCTTTACAATTTGCCCTGTCGCTTAGTTTTTTTTTGTATGAATCTTTGGAGTCTTATTATCTTTCCTTCACAGTCTCCCTTTCCCATTTAAGTCTTCCTTGTTATAAACCATGAGTTGGTGTGCACTGCTCACATCTCATTTACTGGGCTCCCTTGGCTTGGCCTTCGTCCTCTTGCAATCTAGGACCCCTCAGGGGATGTCAGACTGCTGGTTTCTGCCTGATCCCCACAGACCAGCCTGAGGGACTCCACCGGTACACAAATCCATGTACCAGCCTCTAGTATGCATATAAAATCTTTGATTAATCTCCTTCTGCCTTCCACCCTCATCCCTTCCCTCTGAGATTCGTCAGTCTGTTCCATGTTTCCATGCCTATGCATTGAGCACCTTCCCCCTGGTGGTCAGTGCACATCATAGTTGCCAGTCAACAGTTGTTTGGTTGCTTAGGCATATGTATATATTATATATATATGTATATATAATATACATATATATATACATATATATATAATATATATATTTATATATCTATATCTATTTATTTATATATCTCTCTATATATATCTATATATCTATGTATATATATAGATTATTTTAGAGAACTGCTAGGGTTTGTAGGGAAAATTGAAGTCATTTTTTAGATTTCCATGCTGTGAAGGTAGATTCCTTACATTGTCACTAATGTGCCTAAGTAGTAAGTCAGGTAAAGATCATATACTTAGACCCAGCTGGTGTGGCTCAGTGGTTGAGCTTCCACCTATGAACCAGGAGCTCCTGGTTTGATTCCCTGTCAGGGCACAGGTTGTGGACTCATTCCCTAGTAGAGGACATGCAGGAGGTAGGCGATCAATGATTCTTTTTCATTGATGTTCCTATCTTTCTATCCTTCCTTTCTCTTTGAAGTCAATTACAAAAAAGATCATGTACTTACAAATTACATTTCTGCTGAGAGTGCAATGCTTGGAAACTTTATAGGGGGAATGATATTTTTGATAGTATGGTCTGATTTTTCCCAGAAAAAGACCTTACTAGTTTTTCTGTTTACAGAAGATTAGGCGAGGACTCCATGAAGGCCTTTTGTGGGGTATCCTGGAGGACCTCCATCTGCAGTGTTGCGTGCCCTCCTAGGCCTGATGCTGCAGGTTTTGGGGTCCTAAATGAGCAGTGGTACCATGGGTTTAACTCGGGCCCTGAGATCAGGCTTTTCTTAGATAGTGAAGGACATTGGCAAAGGACCTGATTCAGCCCATCTTAATTTTTTGTTTATATAGAGTTCTTTGTTGAAATAAAGGGATTGTTTAAAGAAGGGGTGGTGTTAATAACATCCTCTTCCTTCTCCTGAGTTCAGAACCAACTGAGGAGGCACGTATCCACCACGCATCACAATGTCAGCCCGAAGACTGGTAAACACAAGACTTCGGCTGGCTGACTGTGCTGATAACTGTGCTGGGCTGGACAGACTCAGCCCCCGGAGGTGAGAGCTGTCCAGACTAGGCATGCTGTGCTAGGAGGCAGGATGGACCAGAAATAGGAAAGGTCTGAGTAAGAGGATCCAGATCCTTTCCCCAGATTCAGCGGTCAGATAGATCAAGACCCACCCCTGGGCGGAAGCCAGTGAGAGTGGGGGGAGGACCCAGGAAGGTTCCTCATGGGAACCATGATTAGGAAATTATGTTCACTTGTTATTACAGACACTGTAGGAGGAGTCTATATGTGTGAAGAAGTTTGACTTCTTGGGGGAAATGGAGAGGCTCTGGGACTCAACTCTGCTCACCACTTAATTCAGTGAGGAAGGGTTGAATTTCTAAGGAATAGTTTTTACTTCCTTTCACACTTCAAAGATTGTGGTGGACCGACTTTTTATAGCATTATACAGTACATGAATCTTTGGTATCTTCTGTTAGTGCTCAGATATCAGATGCTGCTTAGATTTTCCTCTCAAATAAACATGCCCTGCTTATCTCAGGAACTTTCCAGCTGTCAGTTCCACAGGGAATCTTCTCCTGTGTATTTCCTCTTCAAGCCAGCAATTGGAAAGAGTGAGAAAGCTATCTCACACCTTCGCTTGGTGTGAGGAAATGTGTCTACACCTGACTCTGAGGATTTCTTCCCTAATCAGGAAAAAGTTGATGTTTGCAACCAATCTGTCATTTTCTTTACCAACTTTCATTTTCTTCTGGCAAGACTTAATTTTGTGTTAGCATCTTGTCTGAGTCCTGCACTTTTATACCTGGTGCAGGTCAGCTGTGTGCAGGTCAGCTGTTTCTTAAGGGAAACCAGCCTCTGCTTGATGATGTCTTCCAACAGCCTTGAGTGCTGCACCGTGACTTCCATTCACCTTATCTCACCTCCGTTCTCAAACCTTGTTCTTAGACGGGGAGTTGAATTCTGGGGAACTCTGTTAGACCAAGGAAGCTGTATTTCATGGACTGCTCTTTGAGGAAAGCTGGGATTGGAGAAATGGCTTATTGGCCACACTATTGGTCATGAAACCAGAAAGGAAGATTATTGGGACTTAAACTCTTAGACATTAGAAAGAGTGAAAAACTCAGAGAAGGCAGCTCTGGGCTCTCAGTTGTGTCCTTGGCACTGGATCAGAGAGAGATGTCCCTGGAGGACAAGCCATGGTAAAAAGGGGATTTCGGCGTTCCCTCCACCATCCTGCCTGTGAGCTCTAGGATGGGAAAATCCAGCGGAAAGCATGGCTTTTCTCTATTTACTACTTCCAAATACTTAAAAAATGTAATCCCCCATTGCCCTCAATTTTAAACATAATGCAAGCAACACTCTCATTATAGAAGACTCAAAATTTAGAAAAATAGGAAAGAGAAACCACCTACACTATAAGTTAAACCTCTCAGAGAGCAAAAAAATACTTAGAAATTAATTTAACTACGAGGGAGCGTGTCTGTTAAGAAGGAAAGCTTTAAGAAGGGATTTAAAGAAGAATTAAATAGTGGAAGAACACACTGTACTCCTGGACAGGAAGATAGTATCATCAACTCTTCTCTCCAAAGGAATTTACACATTTTGTGCCCTAGCACCCAGAGCATCACTTGGTAGGTGGTGGGGATGGGGAACCAGGCAAAATGACTTTAAGTTCATGTAGTTGAATAAATAAATGAGAATCATTTTGAAATATGTAAACTGGGACTTGCTCTTTCCAATGTTAGAATTTTAGAGCCACGTAATTCAAATAGCAAGTACTGGTATAGGGATAGAATTAAAGAGTCCTAGTACATATGGGAACTTATATATGATAAAGTGCATTTAAGTTGGATGGAAAAGAAGAATGGTTTCTTAATAAATGGTGCTGTGTTACTTTTTCCATCTCAAATCAGATAACAAAGACTTTCAGATGGATAAAACTCCAGCTTTAAATGTAAAAATAAGGAAAACATTTGGCAAACTATATAGCCTTTGGGTTATAAAGGATACTCTGAGACCATAAGGAAAAAGGTAATAAATACCTAGATATTAATCCATTCACGCATCCATCCAGTCCAACATTTGCTTTTCCTGCCAGATACACCAGCTTCAACCTAATTTGACCATCTCCACACCCACACCCTGGCTAATTTTTACCAAGAACACATTGATGCAGCCTAATTAGTTTATATGTGTAATAATTTTTCATGTTATAAACTTTTCATAAGTACCACTTTTATTTATTTTTTTATTTTAAAAATATATTTATTGATTTTTTTACAGAGAGGAAGGGAGAGGGATAGAGAATCAGAAACATCGATGAGAGAGAAACATAGATCAGCGGCCTCCTGCACACCCCCCACTGGGGACATGCCCGCAACCAAGGCACATGCCCCTGACCGGAATTGAACCTGGGTTCCTTTAGTGCTCAGGCCGATGCTCCAACCACCGAGCCAAACGGGTTTCGGCCATAAGTACCACTTTTAATGTGAGCTAAAGAATTCACTAAAGATGCTGTAGACACTGGGAGAATGAAGTTGATACCTTAGCCCTATGCTTACTGAAATTCCAGGCATAACTGCAAAATTGTAGCTCAACCTTGGCGCGAAGCAAATAGCTGGTGGATTTGAGAAATAAAAACGCCTTTGACTTGAGAACTAATGTTGTCTTCCCACCTCTGCCCAGGTATCCTGGGTACCTCACTTCTTTTTTTTTTTTTTCTCAACCTGACACAGTAGACCTTAATTTTTTGTAGACAGGTGTACTCAGAGCATAATCTATCTACCATGGCCTTTATTTACACAATAGACTTAGCAGATGTCTAAGATGGTCTTTGTCCAGCCTGATTTTAAATTCTGCCTATTCTTACAACTTAGTCTGTATTCTGTATCAATATTTCCAGGTTAGGATTCTGATTATGCCTATTTATTCTAACATTTTTTATTGGAGCCCTGGCTGGGTGGCTTAGTTGGTTGGATTGTCGTCCCATACACCAAAAGGTTGCGGGCTTGATTCCTGGTCAGGGCACATATCTCCTAAGTTTGCATGTCTGGGAGGCAATCAATCAATGTTTCTTTATCATATCGATGTGTTTTTTTTTTCTCTCTCAAATCAATAAAAACAAATTCTCAAAAACAAAATTTCTGATTGGACATTTAAGACTATGCTGCTTAATGGAGAGCTTATTTGGGGGAACAGGTGAGTAAGGGCAGTGGTGGAGAGGGGCTGGAATTGGTCTAACAGAGGAATGCAGCTGGTAATATTTCTTATTTGCACCCAATAATTCTCAGAATCAGAAAAACACTTGCAAGATATATGCATGTATGTATACATATATGCACTCCCATTTGTGCCATATTTTAAAATGGAAGCTCTAATTACTTGACACTGTTCCTTAAAAATAACAACATTTTCAACTGCACATAATTACTGAACCTCAGATTCTGTGGGCATCCAAAGGGACGAAGGGAGAGGAATGGGGAAGGAAAGAGAAGTCTGAATGTGTACTTGTTTCTCGGTTTGAGAGAGGCAGAGAGGGGCTCTAATTCTGGTTTGCTATCTGGATTTCAGTGTCTCAAAGTCTTTAGCACATTTCTACATAGGAGGAAAATATGACATTCTCCATGTTGGTCTCAGCTACAGGGCTACTAGTGCCCAACTCTGCTCTGGGCTCCTGGCTATCCCTCCTCCCCCATCTGCTGTTCCCTCCTCCCATAACTTTCAGGATAGCAGCATGCCCTGTCTAATTGGTAGTTGGTGTGCTATCTGGAGGAGCAATCCCCAATACAAGAGGCCAAAGGACCACGAAACAAGTCCCTTCCAGGTCTGGTAGCTTCTGTTCCTGGAGGCTGTTATCTGGACTTAATTGTGCCCATAAGGCATGTTTGGTGGAGTGTACCCAGGCCCCTCCCCACCTCACTGCCTAGTTCCTTTTTCTGTGAGCTGAGCATATTCTTTGTCAACTACCTGAGAAATGTCTTTCTCTTGAATTTCCTCCAAATTAGTTGTTTACCCGTGCTTTTTTTACTTTTCCGGGATGTGGGCTCCTTCTCTTTTTCTATAACAAAGGAAGTCATTGGAAGCAAACACCCTCTTTACTGAAGATTGAAAACATAGCCTACTTAGTTGTTCCTCTGACCTCCATACTGCAGTCCCTGCTCCAAGGGGCAAGAGTGTTACACACAGTGTATTTGGAGGCCTGGATTGGGGAGAATGGTGTTGCTGCCAAGTTGCCGTGAAGACAGTTTGATAGTCTCCGTTTCCATGATGGTGGAGGCAAACAGGCCCACTCCCAGGAGAGACAGAGCGTCTTCCAGAGTAGCCAGTGCCCCTCTGTGTGTGTGGTGGCAGGGGGGAGGGGGAGAGGGAAAAGGAAGGAGGAAGTGAAGCGGGGAGACAGCTTTCGGGCAAGGTTGAGGCATGGCATTGATAATAACGGGCCCAGCTCCTCTGCAGTTAACACGAGGAGGACAGACAACTGGAAGCCTGCGGTCTTGAGTGTTTTGTAGCCGTTAATTAACTTGGCTCCTTGGCTTCCTTAGTGTGGTAATAGAATTTAGAATCTTCTCTTCCATGTTGAAATGGGGGAGCCACGAAGACATGGCAGATGTCTCAGAACTCAGAGTCGTATCTGAACCCGACTTTCTCACACATCTCAGGGGAATGGCTGGTGTCCGATGTGCTCCCACCTCCCCTCTGCCTCTGCCCGCCCTCAGGTCCCTTGTACCTGGGGACAGAAGCACCCAGGCCCAGCTGGTTGGAAGACCTGTTGGCGAATTTGTCTCCATCTGGCGATGTGGGCTGTCCTCCCTCGGGTTCAGTCAGCTGGTCGCTCTCAGTGCCCCATGCCACTCATGGGGTCCCTTGTTCCTTTGTTTTTTTGGGCCTATGCTTTCTTGCCGGTTTAGCAATACAGCTAAAAAATACCATTTGAGAATTCTTTCTCAAATTATCAGTAGTTTTTCAGTGGTAGCGTTTGTTCCGGATGGCTGGTCTGAAGCATGTGAGAGAGTAAATTCATCATTTCCTCATAATAACTTGGAGCTGCAGCAACAAGGAAATAATAAGTTTTCTGAAGTGGACTCTTGGTGCCGTGAGCACATGGTGTTTAATGCTCACAGGTGTGTCTATGAATGGTTAGACGGGAGAGAAGGAAGCAATCTTGTCCATTTCTGAACAGCCTTAGAATGTATTTATTCATAATTTCCACATTTGGCTTTGATGATATGAACATTTCTGTCAAAATGGTGTTTCAGTTGTCACTTGCAATGATTTTTCACAGCCGTGTATTTTTAGGACTGCTGATGTCTGCTTTGAAGGTTCTGTGTTGCATTCTCTTAGGTTGTCCCTGTTTTACTCTAAAGAATGTGTTTATAACCATCTGGGCTTTTAAAAAGATGGCATTTGCTTCTCTGTGAGCAGGTCACTGCTCATAACTGGGCATGCTCTGTGTAAGCCTGTGTCTGGTGGTGGTACCAGCTGCCTGCCCTGCCCCCTTCCCTTTGATTGAGCCTGGCACCTGAGTTAGTTCAATTTCTGTTTCTTCACACAGCCTTCAAATTGGTTGATATTGTTTCATTTTGCAAATAATGAAACTGAGTAGCTTGCCAAATCTGTGTTATTCAAGGTTCTCCAGAGAAATAGAACCAGTAGGGTGTATATGTATGTATTACATAGAAGGAGATTTATTATAAGGAATGAGCTCACTTGATTATGGAGACTGACAAGTCCCAAGATCTCAGGAGAATCAGCAAGCAGGAGACCCAGGAGGGCCGGTGGTGTTAATTCTAATCTGAAGGCCAGCAGGCTTGAGACAAGGAGAGCTGATGTTTTCCTTTGAAGTATGACCTCGATGAAAAAACCAACATTTGGGTCATAGGGAATGCCCTCTTTCTTGGGGGTCAGCCTTTTTATTCTGTTCTGGCCTTCCACTGATTGGATGAGGCCCACCCGCATAAGGGAATCATATAAGTATGCTTGAGAGAGACATCTGTGAAGATAGACCAGAGTTTTTTAAAATGAAATGTTAACTTTTTGTTTTGTTTTTGTTTTGGGGACCTATAAAGAGGCTGCTCAGTTTTAAAAACTAGTAGAACAAATATTATTAGCTATATTAGGTTTGTTATCAATATTCTGACTTTTTCTTATCTATACTAATTTCCTGGAATTAGTCTCAGATGTTTTAAAAAGAAAGAATTCAGCATGGACAAATAACTGAAGATGCAGCACAGCGATTTTTGTAGTATTTCTTTGAAAGTCTGTGCGTAACAAAATGGCCTCATTTGGAGATAGCAGGCTGACCTGGGAAGGGCTCTGAGCCCATCTCCCCAAGTGTGACCCAGACACTCTGAAACATGGCCAACCTCCCTACTTTTCTTTAATGTTCCTAAAAACATTAGTTTTATAGTAATGTCTTTCGTAAGCCAAGGGTCGTAATATCTTTCGATTCTAATGAGATAACAAACAAAATACTTTTTACTATGCTATAATGAAGTTAAGATAATATCAACCATTTGGAAGGCTGTGTGAGGAAACTAACCCACGGGCCAGGCTCAGAGGATAAGCATAGCTAACTCCTCACTTTCCTGTGCCCTTCATTGAGTAATAAAAAGTAGACCGAACCTTTTTTTGTCTCTTGGCTTTGATGGTTATGATGTTGCTGAGTAGGTTTTTGTCTTGGTTCAGAGTGGAAAAGGGAAATGGATTTGTTGGCTAGTGTTTAGAGAGAAGGTTGTGTTTGTTTGCAGTCCTGGAGTGAGCCATCCTACATAATAAAAGCCTAATATTGTCCTCTCAGGCGGTTGTTCAACCGGGTGACTGGGAGTTCGACTGCTTGCTGTGACATGTGCTGACCACTAGGGGGTGGCATGGAACATGGCAGGCTTTGATGCAACAGATCCTGATAAGAGCAGGACTTCGGCAGGATGGTGGAGCAGGTGAGTGTGCAGTGCCAGGCCAGAGTGGGTGTGAGCAGGGGTCCAGGTGCTCCCCAGGGCCCAGAGATCAGCTGGAACCTGCCCTTCCACTCCAGACCCTCGTGCTTTGATCACTGGACAGGTCTAGGGAACTGCACCTGTGCATGAATTTCATGCACTGGGCCTCTACTTATACATAAATATAAAAGATTTCTTGTTGACACTAATCAGTTGGTTTCTAAAGTGATCATTTAATATTCTGTGACCTCACTATTTTGTAATAGTTGTTATACTATTCTGAACATAACCTAATTATTCTGGATAATTCTGAGGCAGTGTTGTGAAACACATATTGGAAACCGTATTTTGTCGACATTGGTCTACAGAAGCCTCCTACATGAATTATTGACTATTGGATATCTTTTTAGTAATTTAATTTTTAATTGTTGGGCTCTGCAGAAACCACGTCTGGTTTTGCTCACTGTTGCTTCCCACCCCTTAGGACCACGCGTGGAACAGATACTGTGTCAGTTTTCTCTGGCTGCGGAAACACAGTGCTACAGACTGGGGGCTGACACAATAGAAATTTAGTGTCTCAGTATTCTGGAGGCTGGAAGTCCAACATCAAGGTGTTGGCAGGCCATGCTCCATTTGAAGGTACCAGCGAAGGATTTGCTCCAGATCTCTCGCCCAGCCTTTGGTTTGTAGCAGCATAACTCCAGTCTTCACATGGCCTTCCCCCTATGTGAGCATATGGGTCTAGATTTCCCCATGTTATAGGGGCCCACCATATTGCAGTATGACCTCATCCTAAGGAATTATATCTGCAGTGATCCGATTTCCACATTCTGTGGTCTTGGGATAAGGACTGAAATATGTTATAAAGATGGAGCCCAGATCTGATAGGATTAGTGTCCTTATAAGAGCTACCCCTCCTTCCCTCCCTCATTTTCCTCCCTCCCTCCTTCCCTCCCTCCCTCTCTCCCTCCCTCCCTCCTGTGAGATTACAGCAGGAAGACAGCTGACTGCCAGCTGGGAAGAGAGCTCTTATCTGGAACCAAATCCACTGGTACCTTGATCTTGGACTACAGCTTCCAGAACTGATAAATAAATTTCTGTTGAAGCTACCCAGTCTGTGGTATTTTGTTACAGCAGCCAAAGCGGACTAATAATAAGGTGTCCCAAAACTATGTATACACATTTAATAGCTGATAACTCAGTTTTCACTCCTTTTCAGGGTTAACTGATTTGAAATAATGGGTGAAGCCAGACTAAGCTTTGAACAAAGAAAATTTAACCTAAAGTGCCACTACACTTTTTTTTAAGAAGTATATAAAAGATAAAGTTTATGGTATAAAACAGGCAACAGTTGACGAATTGAAGGCACACAAATACCGAACAACATGATTCTTGATGTTTTCGATTCCATTGCTTCACTTTATCAGCAGTGCCTGACCAGAAGGGTTATCAGGCTGAAAACAGGCATTGACAAAAAAAGTATTCATTTTTATAGATTCTTTTAAATTTTGGAAAATGAACTGTATGTCTAATAAACACTGACTTTGTAGTCATTCAAAATGTGGGGACAGAATAGTATTTTAAAAAATAGCTTACTGCTTAATAACAAAAACAATCGTAGCAGTGTGCACTTACAGAGCCGGGTGCTGTTCTACGCTCTCAGAGAGGTGCTATTGTTATTTATTGACAGGCGTTAAAAGCCTGATGCCCAGAGGTCAAGTGACTTGTTCAGGGCCATACAGCTGGCAAGGAGCGTCTGGTCCACGCTGGCGCGTGTGGCTCCGTCTTTGTCCCTGGTCCCTGCCTTCAGGCTTGCTCACCTCTGCAGTGTAACGGAATTTCAGATCCCTTAAACTTTGGCATCAGTTTTATGGGAACTTTCTGTTATTCTTCGATGCAGTGCCCTAATCGCCACAATGAGGTGTGTGAGCCTCGCGTTGTTGGCCCCGTGGAATCCGGTGTCAGATCCTCATGGAAATTAAAAGTCCTAAAGAAGCCGCAAGTGACTGGCACTATCAGAGGAGCAGTCCTGCTGCAGTAATTGTGTGTAACCTTTTTCATGTGCCTGATTTTCTAGTATAAAGGAACTCCTGAGATGCGGTTAAGTGAGTCAGCCGGGTGTGGAGAGGAAGAGGAGCTCCCTTCCCATCGTGGAGGCGGCTTGGCCATGCCATACCCAGTTCCCAGGTGGGAAGACAGGACACAGAACATCGCCTGCTGTGCTTTCCCAGCCCCCTCATCTTTTAATACTTTTAAAAACTGCATACATTTTACCCCCTTAAAACCACTTTTAGGCATACAGTTCAATAGTGTACAGTATGTTCTCATTATTTGTTAACCAAGTGCCAGGACTTGTTTGTCTTACAAACGGAAACTACCCATCGAACCACTTCTTACGTTCCTCTCCCTCAAGTCCCTGGCAACCATTCACGCTCCTTTTAAAATCTGTTTTAATGTAATCCACAGGCCATACATTTCATTCATTAAAGTAGGTACAGTTCAATAGATTTTAGCATATTGACAGATTGTGCAGTCAGCCCCACAGTTTCCAAATATTTTCATCACCCCAAAAGAACCCCCATACCTGTGAGCAGTCATGCCCTATTTTCTCTTCTTCCCAGCCTCTGACAACCATTAACCTCCCTCCTGTCTCTAGATTTGCGTATTCTGGCACATTGCATATAAGTGAAATCATACAATACGTGGCTCTTTGTGACTGGATTTACAAAGGCCCTTCCCCCCCCCCCCTTTTAAAATTCTCGCCTGGGGATTTTTTTCCATTGATTTCTAGAGAGTGAAAGGGAGGAAGGTTAGAGGGGGGCACGGGGGGGAAGGGGAGAGAGAGAGAGAGAGAGCAAGTGAGAGCAGAAAGAGAGAGGAGAGAGAGATTGGTTGCCTCCTACGTACGGCCCTACTGAGGCTGGGGAATATGTCCTTGACCAGGAATTGAACCCAGGACCCTTCAGTCTGCGGGCCGATGCTCTCTACTGAACCAAACTAGCTAGAGCTACAAAACCTCTCTCTCTTTTTCTCTCTTTTTTTTTTTAGTCATTAACTTATTGTATAGCCATAACCCTGGATCCAATGGCACTTTTTTTTTCTTCAAAATGCTAACTTGTAGACAGGAAAACCTGACTTTGCTAAGATGTCAAGATCTTGTCCATGTAAGTGCCACCTGCATGAAGACTTGAGAAAAAGAAAAATGCTTCAAAGCAAGAGATTTAATTAAAACCATATATGGTCATAAATCCAGTCATGTTTTACCTGCTCAGAGATTCACTGAACTGGAACCGAAAATGCATAAATGTTGCCAACATCTCTCATATGTATTTCTAAAATAAAATATGACTTGGGATTGCAAAGCAGGTAACAGAAAGTGTGCCTTGCCTTTGTTATTTTAGGGAAAAAAAAAACTTTCTGGGAAAGACAGATGAGTGGTATGTTCTAGATCTTACCTTTTAATCCTCCAAGACGATTTAATTTCCTTATGGGTTAATGTATCCTCAGACTTTTTCCAGCATATTTTTGAAGTCTTTCTGCAGCTGTGGGAAAATAATTAACACCAGAATTCAATACATTGGAACATTTAAAGTAAGAAATACCATGTCAAGATAGGCCCCCTAAAGGGAATGTGTTTTAGCTTTCTGCAGATGTCTCCTATTTGATGCCTGCTCTAGGCAGGCCCTGGGTATATTTCTCTCTTACCCGTCTTATAAAATTCGGACCGCCCCCTCCCCCCCCCCCCCAGGTTTAGAAAAGGCCCTCAGGGCCATTGCCTCTGTTGTCTCATTTATTGCCTCTTCTGTGGATCTGAGTGCTCTTACTTTTTTGCAGTAGTTCATTGACTAAGATGTTTATCCTTTATCCAGATTTTTAGTTACTTTAAGTGATTTCTCTATTGAGAAAGAATGTTAAGTGGCTCAGAGATGTAATGGAAGCTGAAGGGCTGATCCTCCAGGGTGGAGAGGGCTGAGGTCAGGGCTACGCAGAACTGTTTAGAAGTTCTTGCAGGAGACCATTGCTGGAGAGCGGACCAGCTGGAGCCGGGCACAGAGGACACTTTGGGGGGACTAGGTGGATTTGGTGGGTACAGGGAAGAGGATGCTCAGGTTTCTGGCTGGGCTACTGGATGGCCAGTGGTATTGCATATAGAGGTGTGCTCAGGGAGACAGTGGAAGAGAGCAAGGTCCTTTTGAATTAGGGTGATGTGTCTGGAAGGAGGTCAGTGGACTGCAGCTCCAAGTTGGACACTCTATGCAGAGTCCTGGGCACATGGTGGTGGTGCTTTTCTGCGCTGGGCTGGAGCTTTTCCAGGAAGAGGCCAGTGAGGGAAGGGCCGCTATCTGTGTTCAGGAGGTTCGCAAGGAGGTGGGGTGCCAGTGTCACACTGGACAGGGAGGGACCCCTAGCAGGAGAGAGATGATACAGAGACAGGACGATGCTGTGGCATGATCAGTCTGTGGAGGGAAGTTGGCCAAGTCGGGGAGTTAGGAAGAGGGGAGGGGCCCTGTCTCCGGCTCAGGCAGCCCTGGGAGCAGGAAGGGGTCCTCCCTCTCTTCCCCTCGGAGCAGATTGGGCTTTGGTCAGTCCCTGTACCTTCTGGTGGCTAAAGTGTGAATTTAATAAGAGGGCAGACGCACCTTTTGAGGGGCCTTCCTTTAAAAAAAAAACACACGAAATTACGCATGAAATATTCGGTGTGAGGCCTTGAAAGGGTCAGCTAGCTCCCGCCTGAAGCTCAAGCTGCGTTGGCTCAGAGTGATTCTGTCTCAAAGTGATGGCTGGAGTAGCGCTCGAGGCAGAGCAGGAAAAGGTGGGTGCTTTGGGTTTGGGGAACCATAAATTTCTTACCCCTTTCCTGGCAGTTCTGAGAGAAGAAAGAAGATGTAGGAAATTTGGGAGGCAAACAAACAAACAAAGGAACGATGGATGCATTCCTGGTATTTATGGCTAGCAAGTTAAAAATGGAGTATTATACCCAGTCTTTTTTAAAAATATATTTTGATTTTTTTATAGAGAGGAAAGGAGAGGGCTAAAGAGTTAGAAACATCGATAAGAGAGAAACATTGATCAGATGCCTCCCGCACATCCCCCACTGGGTATGTGCCCGCCACCAAGGTACATGCCCCTGCCTGGAATTGAACCCTTGAGTCCCAGGCCGATGCTCTATCCACTGAGCCAAACCTGTTGTTGAGCTATACCTGGTCTTTTGTTTGTGATTATTCTGGGTCCCGAGGTGAAAGTAAAAGAAGTCATTCGATAAGAAGGGTTGGAGGACAACTTGATTCTGGTCCTAAAACTCCCTGTGTGATGAAGTTACCTCACTGTTCAACAGAGAATGATAGCTTTAACCATGCAAGCATACACCATCACCATATTAACAGGCATTACCCCAGAGAGTGAAGGTTACTTCTGTCAAGTTTTTCAGTATCTCCTTGTTCACAGTGAAATTTTTAGAATGGGAAGCAGAATGAGAATAATGTAGTATAATCTGGAAACTCAGTATTTCCTTAAACCACGCATTGAGTTTTCTCCTTTCTCATTGTGAGTTACATGGTATGAATCTACAATCCTGGACGCTATGGCAGGACTCTAGAGGGTGAGTCAGTAGAAAGATATTAGAAGACAGGCCCCCTAGCTAAGATGCTAATGCGACACGTACATGCAACAGCTGCCGGATAGTTATAGCATAAAAACATGGGTAAATATAAATGACTAGAGTATGGTATAAGCTAAATTCATGAGCAGTGAGGGAACGTGAAAGCTGGGAGTCGTGAAGAGCTGGGTGGAGTGGAGGATTAGGTGGATTTCTGCCATAGATAAGCCCTAAGTGAAGTTTAAAAAAGGCCATGGACCAATTGGGCAGAATTCCAGGGGTCTCAGCTGGTAGGAAGGAGCCTAGAGTGCTTGTAGCAAGGTGCATGCCGTGTGCATGAGGGGGCAGGGAGACCCTGTGGCGGAGGTTTCATGTGGAAGTGATGAGCAGTTTTGACGGGTGAGGCCCTTACACCCCAGAGTGTTGTGTTTGATGGACTCAACTACACTGCATGTAAATAGGGGAGCTTCTTTTGGGGGGATATACTCTGTTCATCTGAACTAAAATGCAAGCCTCTATTCTGTTCTTTAATATACAGCTTATTTTTCTGTTTTATGCTAGAGATGTAAATGTGTCTTGCACTGGCAGACTCTGCTTAAAGTCATTTCTTGTTAAACATGACCTTTTTTGCATGGACCAACCTGGAAGCTATGTTCTAGATTTCTTTAATATATAAATAATTCCAGTGTTCTCCCCTCCCCTAAGGAAACAGAAAATTAGTATCTACTACCTGCATTGAAAGTGGCTTTCTAAATGCTTTTGTCGTGTATGGGGGTTGGGGGGATAAATGGTGATGGAAGGAAACTTGGGGTGGTGAACACACAAAACAGCATACAGATGATGTGCTGTGGAATTGTGCATCTGAAACCTGTATAATTCTGTTAACCAGTGTCACCCTCAATAAATTAAAAAAAAAATAAATTGCTTTTGCCTGCAATAGTATTAAATTTTAGATTATCCTGCTGGGATGTAATGTACAACATGATGACAGTAGCTCACACTGCTACATGATGGGTAGAAAATTAAGAGAGTAAACCTGAGTTCTCAGCACAAGGAGAATAATTTTTTCCTCTTTCTTTTTTATTGTATCTATATGAAAAGGTGGATGTTAGTTTTGAATCTATCGTGATAATGGTTTCACAGTATATGTAAATCAAACCATCATGATGTACGCCTGAAACTTATACATGATGTATATCAGTTATTTCTCAATAAAACCGGGCAAAATACCACAGGGAGATATCACCTCACACCTGTTAACATGGCTATTATCAAAATGTCAAGAGATAACAAGTCTGGAGAAGTTGTGGGAAAAGGAATTGTGTGCACTGTTGATGGGACTGTAACTTGTTACAGCCATTATGGAAAGCTGTAAGGAGGTTCCTTAAAAAAATAAATAAAAAAATAGAACTATCATATAATCCAGAAATCTCACTTCTGGGTATATATCCAAAGGGAATAAAAGGCAGGATCTCGAAGAGATAGCTACACTCCTGTGTTCATTGCAGCATTCAAAAGAGCTAAGATATGGAAACAACCTAAGTGTCCTTGTGCAGATAAAGATGTATACACACAGGTGCAGATATATCTGTATGTACACATACATACAATGGAAAAAGGAAATACCTAGGAGCCAGTGGGGAAAAGGAAATTCTGGCACTTGTAACAACATGGGTAGGCCTTGAGGGCATTGTGCTAAGTGGAATAAGTCAAAGAAAGACATACTGTATGATTTCACTTATATGTGGAATCTAAGATTATATAACTCATAGAAACAGTGCAATGGTGATTGCTGGAGCTGGAGGTGGGGGGAATGGGGGGGGAGACTTCAGTCAAAGAGTACAAACTTCTAGTTATAAGATGAATAAGTTCTGGGGAATCTAAGATAGAGCATGGTGACTCTAGTTAACAATACTGTACTATAGACTTGAAAGCTGGTAAGAAAGTAGGTCTTAAGTGTTTTCCCTTCCAAAAGAAATGCTAATTATGTGAGGCTATGGAAGTGTTAAATCCTACGGTGGTTAGTTAATACATAATATACATTAATATATGCATCTATCAGATCATTAAGATATATACCTTAAACATTCTATTATATGTCAATTTTATCTCAATAAAACTGGAAAACATAAAACAATATAATCAATGATATTGCTTAAAAAAAGAAAAATCAAGACAGTGGCCATACGTTTAGTGGGCATATGTATACTATCCCTATTATAATACCTTTATGATAATACTATCTTATATACATACTGTGTGTGTGTGTGTGTGTGTATTAAGGTCAACATCTGCAGTATAATTAATCTCAAAGCTGTTTGGTTTTATTTAGAAAGTAGACTTTATTCCTCTTCAAAGGTAGTGGAAATACCTAGGAGAATGTGTATGTACATATATGATAGTACCTCCTTTGTTTCTTTCAAAAATACAAGAATATAGAAAAGCATAGTCACAAGGACTGATCAAGGATATTGAACAATGCACACAATCTTGTAAAAGGCTAACTTTATCTTTAATTATATAAATACTAGAGGCCTGATGCACGAAATTCGTGCAAGAATAGGCCTTCCTTCCCCCTGCTTGCCGGCACCAGCTTCCCTCTGGCACCCGAGACTTGGGCTTCCCTCTAGCCACCCGCAGTCATCTAGGACCCAGGCTTTTCTCACAGCCCCAGTTTTGTCCAGAAGGTCGTCTGGTCTAATTAGCATATTACACTTTTATTACTATAGATATTTCAGAAGAGATTAAGTTTTTGATACATGTATGTTTGTGAATTTCCTAAGTCAAAGCTTCTACATCTGTCTGTAAAATGTATTTTCTTTGGGAAGAACTTAGGTTTTAGACATTTAGCTGAGAGAAGGGAAAACTGTTTACTGCTCATTTTGACTTTTATGTTTTTCTCCCAAGCTCTCTGTTTTTTCCTCCGATGGGCAAAGAGACTCAAGCTCGTTTATGTATAAAGGTTTTCCCGTTTTTGTGAGGAACTGTGATCCCTTTTCCCCGGACTTGTAGATAGTAAGCAGTGGTTTTTGTTATGTTTTAGTGTGATAGTATAAAATCAGATGCACAATAAGATGCCTCACATCCAAAAATTCAATAATGACATACGGTATTTCCCAGATATGACTTTAGGTTTTGAAATGTTTATTTGTTCTTTTGTTTTAGTGTGTGTGTGTGTGTGTGTGTGTATACACATACATACACACACACACACACACACACACACATATATATATA